>CM040183.1:80892907-81422907 GCA_022606455.1 Callitettix versicolor
GCGCGCTACCTAGATCCTTCAACCGTCCCGAAGAAAAATCCTGGAATATTGTGTTCCCGCAAGCCTACGTTTACGATACAATAACGTGAATAATTTTTGTGTTCCACAACAATGGAATTATTTCCGGAAACGCGAAATGAATGGATACCCTTCGTTAGGCACGAGTAACAAGGCGCCAAGGCCACAGGCAGGACTGTAGCTTGCTGACACGCGCTTCTACTAAGCGTTTATAAAAAAACTGGCAGAAGAATAACTTCTACTATAATGAATTTACTACATGAAACCATACAAAGAACTATACGAAACACAAAGTATATGATGTGTGCAGTGATGTAGATCGGAAATATGCCCAGTGGGAAGGATTTTTTTTGTTTAACGTTCATACTTTATGCCAGTTTGAATAATGAGGACGAGAGATGAGCGTAAACGGTAAGGGAAAAACAACGGGAGTAACTGCGACTAGAACTAAAAACCTTACGGTGCGCAGTTCAGAGAAGCAGCAGATTGACCGGTGCTTTAGCCACATAGACCACCGAGTCCTCCCCGTGGGAAGGACTTATGAAATGGGAATATTTCCGGATATTTTCTTGTTAAATATAGATTTTAAATATTTTGTCAGTTTCTAATGCTTCTAAATTGAACCTGCAAACAACAAAATTATTAAAATTATGATTTATGTTTTGTTTTTTTTAATACTTTACACTCTCATGGGAGCACTTTAATCAGTCCATACACTTCCAAGTCTAACATCGCTATTGAGAGACTAGCGTTTCAGCCTCTTCTTCCGTCCCCAAAATTTCTTCATCCTGTCCGACCTGGCTGCCCTTTGTTCATCAGTTATGGTATAAGTCTTTCGTTCAAATGTTGTTAGATTGAATCGCAGATATTTATTCCTTAGAATCCTCTTCTCTGCTCTACCTTCAATTTGAGGCACCGTCAAATTTAACTCTTCTAAATTACTCTGGATCTCTTTGAACCAATTATTCTGCGTTTTAATCTTCCATAAATAACTAAATAGCTGTTTCACCAGTCGGGTTTCTGGAAGGCGCGCTATATGGCAGAAAAAAGCACGCCTTTTCCGCATCGTGTCTATTATTGACTCACTTTCTCGATATACCACTTCATTCGGTAGTAATTTCCATTGGCCATTCACTTAATGATTGTTCTGATGATTCTGCTTTCTGCAGTTTATCAGTTGTTGATTTAATCTTCAACTTGAAGAGTGTTTCACTAGCATAAGTTGCCTCAGGTTTAACAACGGAATTATAATGTCGAAATTTGGCATTCATTGAGAGCGATTTCTTTTTGTAGGTTGGCCAGGTGAGTCGTTGCGCTTGTTTCAGTTTGTATGTTCTGCCGTCTATCAATGGTTTCTCGTCTGTATTCCAGGCTATAATTTCCCCAAGATACTTGAACTTGTTCACAATCTTAATTTGTTTACCATTGCTCGATTTAATGTTTTTTAATAAATCAAATGTTCCCATTTGTCAGACACAATGAATTAGTGAGTGTTTAGCACTCCTTACTAAATATATTAATTTAGTAAATACCAACTTTCAGAATACTTTCTTATTTAATTATTCAAACATTTAATAACTCTAATTTAAGTTGTAGGTAAATACAGACTGTGTAACATTCATTAAACATTGGCTACAGACACCTTCAATTTTTTAAAATTTTCAAGTAAAAAAAATTTAACACTTTTCCGGACGGCCGATTTTGAATGTTTACATTTTTGATCCGACAAAAAAATTATTTTAACAATAGCTTGTTCGATACCCAGCAAAATCAGTAAAACCGTTTCAAAATGGCGACAATTTAAAATCTGCCAATTTAAGCTAAATCACATTTTCAAAATGCAAGATTACAAAGTTATTGTTATGTAGTGTGACACCGTTACTTTTCAGAAATTCGCTTTCGCCAAGCAAACGAGACAGCTGCGTGCAGCGATTGTTTTAACATTTCAAAGAAGAAATTTATAAAGTGTTTACGTTCAATAACGCAAAGCCGATCCATTACGTCACAGCTTGAATACAAGGTGTGTATCTCAATTCTACGACCAAATACAGAGTACAGAAACGGTTTTAATGGAATATCAATGCAATAGCCGCCAAGTACAGTAAAGGAATGAGCCTACAGATTAGCATCGGAAGAATACGAATGCCACGCATGCGCGATGCTAAGGGAAGTTTGTCTGGAGTGTGGAGCGATAAATAGGTCGCCTGTTCTAGTGACCCAAATGCAAAGACCTGTAAGTAGGTGTAACAGTTCTAATTCTTTGTACTTTGAGGTCACAAGATCTGTTGAAAGACATTACACTAACTTTCTTACATTCGATTATTTCCGCAAACCATCCTGCACAAAAGATCTATTTCTAAAAATCAGATCAGATTTTTTTGGGGATACAGTTTTAATGAAAAGTTACTTGTTAAAACTTTCTTATCGAAAATTTTAAAACAGGTACTTGAAAATGTACACACTGGACATATTATATTTCAAACTGACAACTGTCATGAAGGTAAACAAAATTCACTCGTGGCCTTTATTTAGTTGTGGCCTTCAGAAAGTTGTTAACAAGTTTTATAATTTAAGAAAAAAATGGCAGACAATATTCCTCAATGAAAATTAACGGCCCATAATATTTTTCTGCTAATTCTTCACGCATATAATTTTAAGATTCTTAAACTGTAATTTAACGAATTACTGAAATTTTTCCATTTATTTAAAAAAAATGTATTTCTTTTCACCAATAACGTTGATTTGTTTTAAATCGATTTTTTTAAATTTCCTTTTTTTTGAATTGTAATGTGCATTTATGTGTTTATATTCTGTGTATGTCATGTGGATGGTGTGTGTGTGTGTGTGTGTGTGTGTGTGTGTGTGTGTGTGTGTGTGTGTGTGTGTGTGTGTGTGTGTGTGTGTGTGTGTGTGTGTGTGTGTGTGTGTGTGTGTGTGTGTGTGTGTGTGTGTGTGTGTGTGTGTGTGTGTGTGTGTGTGTGTGTGTGTGTGTGTGTGTGTGTGTGTGTGTGTGTGTGTGTGTGTGTAGATAGGTATATGAGAATGGTTGTATGTTGTATGCATGTGAATGTATAAACATATCTATGCTTGCAATGTGTGTATGAATGTTTAAATAGCCCATAAATGCAAAGAAGTAAGTTGTGTGCATACATTCGTTGTTTTGAACAAATTGGTTTAAGTGGACAATTTTTTTTACTGTTCAACAAGCTTTTTATTTTAATTTTATTATAATTTTTTTTTAATTCGTTAATGGAATACACAATATTACTAACTTCAATGTACTTGTACGAATAATTATAATTTTACTTTTGTTTTGCATGTATTCTGGCATCGCCTAAACAACACAGGAAGTGTTCCGCTTACCAACACCGAAACCATCCACGCTAAATTCCTGAGCTTCTCTCCCGGCTTTCAAACAGCCTACGCCTGAGAAACCTAGTTCACAATTTTCCCGTCAACCAATACCAGCTTGTGACTGATTCGCAATACTCTCGCATTTCGTGTTTAACTACGCTAGATTATCACATTTCTGACCATTACTTCAGGCGCACCATGTCGCATCTTCTGCACAGTAGCTTCTTTCTGACTCGTGCGTTCTTTCTCTGGTTTTAACAAGAGATTTCTGAGAATTTATAGTTTCTGCCATTTCAAAACCGCTATCTACGCTTATTGACCGTATCTCCATGGGTCGTGTCAGAAGCGAAACAATCCGCCAAGGCCTTAAAGACCTCTCACTCGAGGAATATTCCCTCAAACACTCAAAAACTAGCACCGCGAGCAGAAGGCTCCAAACTCGCGCATCTGTCCGCCATTGTGACAGATCCCGCTCCCCCGTGAACCTCATAGAGTCACTCATCTTCGAATTATACCTTCCCACTAAATCCAAGCCCAATTTACATCATCATTTTTCACTTGCTGTAAATGTTTTTCAATAGAAACAACGCATTATAGAGTTCAATTTCTCTCGCCACTGTCCAATCCAAGTTTCGCCCCACCATAATAATAAATACAGGTCGAAAATCGTTGTTCGGAAGAACATCGAGGAGGACCACTCACTAGAGAACAACTAAGACAGCCTCCAAAATCCAAACGAACTTCTCAGTTCGTCCCATTCCATTCCGCCCCCCTTACCAGTAAATGCCCTTCCAATATTACTAACGGAGACTATGACAATTTGACTCAATTTTATCTCTAAAGATCGATTTTTAAAATTAGGTCTACCTAACATTCTTTATACATCATATTGTGGGAAAGTCCCAGTTTTTCGCCCACAAAATAAAAAATGCGGAGAGAAAGTAAAAATTTTGAACGACACGCCAAAAATAAACCAACAAGAACACCCGAGGTTATGATTGACGTTTGGCAAGTTACTTTCAAAACACGTCACTGTTTACTGACCCGGCAGTCATGACAATGAATAACGGATCTAAGATTGGCGATGTGCTACCTAGCTCGCGTACTGTATTGTAGCCACAGGGCAGTAGGCCTATTCCCTATCAGGCTCGTGCTCAGAGCGCAAACGGGAAAAATAATTAATGAACAAACAAGTTTGAGGGGGTAATTACGGAAACAGCAATATAACAAGCAAGCAGAAGATGCTAATTACTAATCACGTTAAATAGAAGTTTTTATATTTAAAAATATATACATATAATTACTTGTAATTGTGATCTCTTATTTCAGCTTCACATATGTTCCTACAACTACTTGTTTTACATTGCAGTGTCTATTTATGTTTCGTTAAGAGTTGTATACTTGTATTGAGTATTGATGAATAATTATATTTTTTTAATATTCTTGGAAATGAAGGAAATAATTATACAGGAGTAAGGGGCAGACACCTGTCAGTAAATTTACATTGGAAAATGAGTTGTTGGAGCTCTACGAGCTGTGTTCAGAAAGTAACGAGAATTTTAATTTTTTGAACAAAATATTTATTTATTCTTCTACATTGATGTTGTCGCCTTCAAAATAGTCCCCATTGGAGATTATGCACTTGTGCCAGCGCTTCTTCCAATCCTCGAAACACTTCTCAAACTCGATCTTTGAGATAGCCTTTAGTTCTTTCAGCGATGCGCTTTTAATGTCATCTACGGCTGTAAAACGGCGGCCCTTTAAGGTTCTCTTTATTTTTGGAAATAGGAAAAAGTCATACGGAGCCATGTCTGGCGAATATGGAGGCTGGGGCATAGTTATAGTACTGTTTTTGGCTAAAAATTCACGAAAAAGCAATGAAGTGTGAGCTGGTGCACTATCGTGGTGCAAAAGCCATGAATTGTTTTTCCACAGATCCGGGCATTTTTTTCGGATTGCTTCACGCAAACGGCGTTGAACTTGTAGGTAGTACTCCTTATTGACCGTTTCACATGGTGGCAGGAATTCATGATGCACTATGCCATTAATATCGAAGAACACAGTGAGCATAACCTTCACGTTCGACCGCACTTGTCGAGCCAGAATACCTCCATTGGGATGATTGAGCCTTAGTTTCGACGTTAATCCATGTTTCGTCACCTGTTATAACACGTTTCAGTAACTCTGCATCGTCGTTGACTTCATTTAGTGATTCCATTCGCCGCTGTTTTTGTTCAAAATTCAACAATTTTGGAACGAATTTTGTTGCCACGCGTTTCATACACAAAATATTGGAAACAATGTCATGACATGATCCAATCGATATGCCAACATCATCAGCGACCTAATTGTGATTCGGCGATTGTTCACAACCATTTCTTTCACTTTTTCCACGTTTTCATCGGTTGTTGATGTGCTGGGGCGTCCAGGGCGTTCGTTCATCATCTTCAACGTCTTCACGGCCTTCTTGGAAACGCTTATACTACTCGTAAACTCTTGCTTTACTCACAGCAGACTCACCGTAGGCCTTTGTTAACATTTCACACACTTTGTTACACTTTATTCCATTTTTTACGCAAAATTTGATACACATTCTTTTATCCATTATTTGATCCATTTCTTTTAACAAACGAAAATCGCCGAGCTCATAAAAACACGTCTAACCTTAGTGGATGTTAGACAATGAAAACAGCTGAAAGTTTTATCATACTTCAAGGGCATGTATACCAACATAATAAAAAAAAAGTCTGACAATCGGACTCTCCAGTCCCGCGAAATTTAAAAATTCTCGTTTCTTTCTGAACACACCTCGTATATTGAAGTGTTGGTAAGATGACATCATGGTAAGATCCAAACCCGGTACCTTTGAGCGAGAATCCTGGCTTCTAGATCACTTTGTGAGACTTTAAAAGATTTTATTACGTCTCATTTAATTCAAACTTTTACCATGAAAATTTATTTTAGTATTACCTGGATTGTTCGTTATCCAGCAAAATACTTTCAAAATGAAGGTCATTCCAAATCTTTTTTTTTTAATTAAACCATCTCAAACACAGCCTCAGTTTTTGATTGAAAATCTAAACCACTTATTTACCCAACTTTCAACAAAACTGATCAATTTTATTGCGGTAGTGTCCGCATATTACAGTGACCGTTTTATGTGGTGCTATTAAATTTGATTACATCTGGAAAGTACTTTCTATCACGTCTTCCAGACAACTGTGGTCGCGGTTATTTAAAATGTACGTATAATGGCCTAGTAGAAGGTACAAATAACGGGTACAAATTTTCCAAATAGCCGATGCACAGGGAAGTAGCAATAAGCAGGGAGCCTTGGCCAGCAATAAGCATGATTAGGTAGGCGCAGCCTTGACTGGTAATTGCGAGAATTACAGTTAGGTGTCGCTAGGGTCACAGTGAGAAGCGACAGGGACAGGACAAGTGTGTCGCTGATAAGGTCAACAGTCGGCGCGTTTAGTGGTTCCGTCGAATATTCGAAATATTTTAACGCTCTTCGACAACTCTGAACGTTTTTCGAACTTCTTGAAAACAATATTTAAAAACGTTCCACACTTAGTTTTAAACGTGGTAAACCAGCGACATTTCCACGCAATGATATCCGGGTAACTTAAGAAACGCGAATAAACCAGAAAAAATTACAATCGCGGCTCGCAGCGTTCACACTGACGTGATGGAAGCGAATTTCCAAAAATTATTTGTCTATCATAATTTTTTCGAAGTTCTGATTTCACCATCGTATTCAGATTTAAAATCTCCATTAAAAATGTTCAAATTACAGTGAAAATTCGAAAATGCTTTCTGACTGCCGTCAAATTCAATTTTTATCAATTGATTTTGACATTCAAAATGCTTATTTATGTATTTACTAAAAATCAATTTTTGTGACTTGACTCAATCAAGTCGGACCAAAATTGCAGATGTGAGTGTACTCTCTCTCTCTCTCTCTCTCTCACACACACACACACACACACACACACACACACACACACACACACACACACACACACACACACACACACACACACACACACACACACACACTTTCCTACGACGCTGCATGCGTAGTGGCGGGCGAACCACCAATGGAGCTGATGGCTGATGAAAGAGCGAGGCTCTACTGGCGCTAGCGAAGTGCTGAGCCGTGGTATAGTCATACAGTGGCAATTACAGAGGAGCGAAATCGGACCCGGGAGACATGGCAGCGACAGTGGGACGAATCAACAAATGGACGATGGACATACCAACTCACAGGTAAAATCCAGGATTGGTGCAACAGGAATCATGGAGAGGTGGATTTCTATCTCACACAGATTCTCACTGGGCACGGTTGCTTCCGGGCTTACTTGTTTCGTTTCAGGCTGGAAACAGATTCGGCTTGTCCCCTCTGTCTTCCAGCAGTGGAGGAAGATGCGGAGCATGTGTTTTTCCGGTGTCGGAGATGCGATGAGGAAAGGATGAAGCTGCAAACATATCTACGAGGCAGCATTTCACCGGAAAGTCTGGTTGCGACAATGATGGCTTCAGAGGCCAACTGGAGGGCCATTGCGGGATTCGCTGTAGTGGTCATGAAGAGGTTGAGGGCTGAGGATCGAGAAAGGAGAGCCAACGCTGTAGAAGAGTAGGTGGTCAGCCAGTCCACCTTCCCATGAAGTAATGCCTGGCGGCGGTTCCGTGAGGGGGTTTACAGAAGAGGAATGCTTTTGGTGGTTTTTTTTAGTAGGTAACAATATATCTTAACTTGAGTTTGAGCAATGAATACAGAATCTATTATGAATACATTCTGTATTCATTGGTTTGAGCTTGGGTTTGAACTTAATTTGAGTCCCACACTCTAGGGTAGAGCGTACCCTACCCCAGGTGGTCTATAAAAGATTTTTTCCACCTTTTTTTGACACCGCAAAAAAAAAACACACACATTTGTATTTAAAAAAATCTTTAAGAAGTGATCTAAAGGTCTTGGTCATACTACAATAGCTTTTCCAAAAGTTCATTTTTCAATGGTGATTCGCTAAAAGCAGTCCGAAATACTAATAAACAATTCTTTAGAATGATGTATTATTATTTCAATGTATCAATAATAATATACATTGCATCTCTTTAAGGAGTTTAAGTTATAAAATTGCAGTGATTAGTATTGTTAATACAAATAATGGCGGCGATCGAAATTTATACCAACTGAACGTACATTAAAAATATTGTAGAGACTAAGTTTTTTATTGCTCCAAAAACAGTCGGATATCCCGCGGAATGCATTAAGAAAATAGCTGAATCAACAAATTTCTACATAAGTAATTTCCGATAGCGGAGGACAGACAGTTTAACACCTTTATCAGTTTTTGTTTTTGGTAATCGTTAAGACAAATAACAGTTACATGACGTCACTGTTCTCAAAGCTTAGGGACTGTTCAGTGTTGGCTTACAAGAAGGTAATGTGGTGTCCAGATTATTTTTTTAAATATTTTGATAACAAATAATTATTTTTTCTGCATAACTGATGCATAATGATAAAAAGTATAGACTTTATAACTTGAATTCATTTAAACCCAGGTCTATACGATTTTTTTTTTTTTTTTTTAACGTCCGATTATTGTGCTCACTTGGGCTAATGCAGACGATGGGTCTATACGATATCGAGGCGAATGAATACAAGAATGCCAAGAAATATGGTTGGGAACAAACAGCGAATGCGTTCATCAAGAGCAGAGAAATTACAAACAAAAACAGGCGTATTGATTTACTGGTTAGAAAAATCTCGAAAACAAGTTTTAGAAATGAAACAAGAATCAGCGTACTGATAACATCATTACACAAAAGTAAGTGTATTAATTCAAAAGTTTAAAACATCGCAATATAAAAACAGCGTATTGATCATCAAAAACAAGGAATCAGCTTATTGATTCATTGGTTAGAAACAAAAACACGGAAATAAGCGAATTGATTCACAGGTTAGAAACAAAACCAAAACATAGGAATCAGCGTATGATTCATTGGTTAGAAACAAAACCAAAACACAGGAATCAGCGTATTGATTCATTGGTTAAAAATAAAACCAAAACACAAGAATACCCGTATTGATTCACTGATTAGAAACAAAACCAAAACACAGTAATCAGCGTATTGATTCATTGGTTAAAAATAAAACCAAAACACAGGAATACCCGTATTGATTCACTGATTAGAAACAAAACCAAAACACAGGAATCAGCATATTGATTCATTGGTTAAAAATAAAACTAAAACACAAGAATACCCGTACTGATTCACTGGTTAGAAACAAAACCAAAACACAGATATCAGCGTATTGATTCACTGGTTAGAAACTTACCAAAACACAGATATCAGCGTATTGATTCATTACTTAGGAACAAAACCAAAACACAAAAATCAGCGTATTGTTTCATTACTTAGAAACAAAACCAAAACACAAAAATCAGCGTATTGTTTCATTGGTTAGAAACAAAACCAAAACACAGGAATCAGGGTATTTTTTCATTGGTTAGAAACAAAACCAAAACACAGGAATCAGCGTACTGATTCACAGGTTAAAAACAACACCAAAACACAGGAATAAGCGTATTGATTCAAAAGTCAGAAACATCATCATAACACAAGAATCAGATTATTGACTCACATGTTAAAAAAATCGCCAATATACAAGAATCCGCTTATTGACTTACAGATCAGAAAAACTACTAAAGCAGAAGAATCTGCGTATTGATTCACAAATTATAAAAACTACCAAAACACAAAAATCAGCGTATTGATTCACAGAAGAACATCAAAACACAAGCCGTAAAAGCAAGGATCGATTAATGAATACTTGGCCTGTGTATCTGTAAAACACGTTCACACGAATACATTCTTTCAACAGACCCAGTGTTTGTAAACACACTTATTCCAAACAGAACTGTACGATTAAAGTGGAAGTTAATAGCCCTTGTGTTGTTCATAAACAAAGACCTAACTTGCGAGTGAGAGACAAACATTCCTTCTACGGCTCGAAAACATTGCAAATACTTGGCACGAAAATCGATTTCGGTATAGCTTGCACAAGTTCGTTACCCACCAAACTATGTTCAACAGTTACAAAATGGATTTTATTTTTGGTACCTTACCTTGTAATTCGGACTTTTAAAATAGAACTGAACGCTGATTACGACAGTGAAATTAGATTTTCAAAGAGTGTAAAAAAAAATTATTGTGATATTGTTACTTTCTGAAAATTTGTCTTTACTTCAGCTACTTACGGTTGTCGAATACACAAATCCATTGTGTACTCTGTAGTAAAGTGTTTCAGCTGTAATATTTGACGTAGGCAGGACAGAAAATTCCTTGTCTCAGCGACCTGTGGGATAAAACAGGAATGTGAAGATGTGGGCAGGTTGCCCATTTAGCGCATTCTACAGTCGATAAATTGTAACTTTTGAGTTAGTTTTGCTACCGCAGACGTTTTGTTTGAACTTTTATTACGATTCTTAGGGACATATTACAGTATTAAAGATATTTGTCAAATATTCCTTAAATATCTGGACGAAACTTTCACCAGATATCTTGTTCAAATATTTGTCGAAGCTCTATCAACGAAACAAAACACTGCATTTGTCACATTTCTCTAATCAGATGGGTTATAACAGGAAATATTTTTGGATTATGTTTTCGAATACCACAATAATAACTTTAGTAACACTTAATTACAAAGCACACAAGTCAGCATACAGCAAGCGAAGTACACACTGTATAAGAAACTGATTGCAATTATTTAAATGAAATACATTTTGGTACAGATAAGCAACAAAGCCTCATATACGAGGGTTGTCCGTAAAATAAGGTTGCCAATAATTTTTCACAATGAAAAACATGTTTATTTGCATTGAATAATACATTTTTGGAAAGCTTGCACTTTTTTCTATTTTTCGACATAATCGCCGTTGAGATCGATGCATTTTTGCATACGGTGAACAATCTTTTGTATGCCTGAGTCGGGATACTCTCCCGCCGCGCCGCGAAGGTAGCTTAAAACTTTTTCTTTCAGCTCCTCTCTGGTAATGAAATGTGTCCCACCTACGTGTTTCTTCAAATTAGGGAAGAGATGGTAGTCACTTAGGGCTAGGTCCGGGCTGTAGGACGGATGTGTGACAGTATCCAATCCAAATTGGTTGATGAGATCGGTTGTTACCAGGTGGTGTGCGGACTCTATTCCATTAATAGAGTATGGATGGAAACAAACTCTATTCGTGAGCATGTCTCTCCTCTTGTTTTGAATTGCGCTGCGAAGGTTCCTTAACGTCTCACAATAACGATCAGCATTGGTTGTTGTGCCGGTATCCATGAATTCGCACAACAAAACCCCTTCCTGTCCCAAAACACGCTCGCCATGACTTTGCCGGCAGACAGAGTTTGTTTGACTTCCGCGGCTTCGGCGACTCTGGATGTTTCCACTGACGTGATTGTTCTTTCGTTTCCGGTGTCGTATAGTGTACCCAGGTCTCGTCCCCAGTGACAATGGAGTCCAAGAATTTCTGGCCATCGGTTTCGTAGGCCTGAAGAAATTCGCGGGCCGAATCAATCCGTTGCCGTTTGTGACTGCTGTAAGCTGTCTTGGGACCCACTTTGCACACAAATTTTGCTGTACCCTAAGTGGTCTGTCAAAATTTTATCAATGCAAGTCTTTCTGACATCAGCGATCATCTCGGAAGGCTCCCAAACAGTCACCCTTGCTTCTTCCACTTACGCAATCATTTCGTCCGAAACAGAAGGAAGTCCGGAACGCTGTTCGTCATGAAAGTCCGTCTTTGAATTCTCTGCTCCATTTGCGCACGTGTTGTATGCTCATACATTTTTCTCCGTAGACTTCACACAGTTGGATATGAATGTCCATCGGCGCAGTGTTTTTTGCACTCAAAAAACGAATCACAGAGCGTAATTCGCACCTGACGGGAGACAGAAGAGGCAATTCCATTATTAACTGCTACCAAGCCAAGACAGAGCGTCGCACAGCGCTCGCGGAGTGGGGATTGGGAGCGGAGGAACCAAGCTGCAAGCCAAGGTCACCGAATCCCACGTAACAACGTAGGCAGCGACTTTAGCGCCTTGGGAACCTTACTTTACGGACAACCCTAGTATCTCTTGCGTTAAGTTATAAACATGTTTTAAAATATTATATAACTTTATACTGCACATACTTTTCTACTAACAACTTGAAAATATTTTGAGGTAGTTTTAATTAATGCATATTAATTTTTTTTAATTACAAAAAAGGCGGTAACATAATTAATTAAATGCGTAAATGTACCTTTACAGCTTCAAAATTCAATGTTAATTTTTTTCATCGAGTTAAAGTATAGGCTACAACCCTATATTTTGATAATATTTGGAAAAGATAATATTTTGATGTTATTACCCGCGTATTTTAAAAATATTTGCCAAAGATTACAACAAGTCCAAGACTCATCAAAGTTTGATACAAGGGTAAGTTCAACGAAGAACCATCAAATTGATTTAATCAAAGATCTTTGATCAAAAACTTTGTCGTTTCTTTGACAGCGTAATATGCCACTTATATTGTTTCACCTTGTACAACTTAAGTGGTCACTAATTGAATTAACCAGGGACTACAACTAACTAGTAACAATAATTAAAATCAACCAGGGAATACAAATAAGAGCACTGTAAAAGACCATTTTAATGCTATCTAGCAATCCGCCTCGGCAAATGTTTCTACCGTATCTAAATGGACGCTACAAGTTAAGTACCTGTATTTTTTAAAATTATTAATGGGTTATTTTCAAAGCCTTCGTAAAAAGCATCGAAAACAAGCGAAAAATTGTACTTTTCAGAAGAATTTGCTTTATCTATCTGAACGTTAGTATGGCAACAGCAAAATGTACTGAGCTGATTCTGACAAAATTAAAAAAAACGTGTTGGTATTACGTAACTACTTATACCTCGTTTTATCTTCTTAGCGAATTTCCATTAGAAAATGAGCGCAAGGTTGGTCGCCTCGATAGCGTACTGGGCTTTCACCCCGAGGACCCGGGTTCGATTCCCGGCCAGGTCTTGGCATTTTCATACGCTATAAATCATCCCATCGTCTGAATTAGCCCAAGTGTGCACAAATAGTCGGACGTTAAAGCACAAAAAAAAGAACTAACGGAGCTGCCATCATGGTAAGACCCGGGAACGTGAAATTTACACTGAACCTCAAGGTTAGAAAACGTTTTTTTTAGACGTCGTTATAATTTTTATAAATGTGTGTGTGTGTGTGTGTGTGTGTGTGTGTGTGCGCGCGCGCGCGCGTCCACTAAGATTTTGGAAATTGCTAATTGCTTGGAAACGTTCACTAGGCCTATCCAGCAAAATCTGTTAAACCATTCACAACCATTCCAAATCTTTAAAAAAGTAATTTTTTGATCGTACATGTTTTCGAAAATCATTTTACACCATCTTAGCGTTTAAAAGTACACAAAATTAGCATTTTAAGTTTTCAAAGTAAATTTGTAAAAATAAACCATGATGCAGCAAGGTTTTCTAATTTGTTAAATTCGATTCCATCACGTCAGCGAGACAGCTGAGGATCAATGCCATTAAACACTACTAAAAAATACTACACTAATGAAGGTTTACTTACTGATACAGCTGATAATCGCACATGCGCAGTGATCAAGACTTGGCTTACCTGCAACAAATAAATAACATTGTGTGTACTATAGTCAATAACAGGTAAGTGCATAAAATTAGTGCATACAAGTAGCTTATACACAGTACGCTCCATTAAGAGATAACGCTCGTTCAAATCCCTGCTGATCCCACTGAAATTCCAAAACGTATGTGAACATTTCTACTTGCTAGGATTTATGTACGCACAATAACACGGCCAAAACAATAAACCCACTTCTGTTACTATATACAGTAAAACCTCGATATAACGAATTCCCCGATATAACGATTTTAAAAAATCACTTTCCCACGAAACACTCCATATAAAAACACCTCTGTATTAAGTAATATTTTGGTTAATAACTTCGATATAACGAATTTTTCTACTTCGAGGAGAGCGAAAAACCCTTATATTATGAATAGGCCTATCCAAAATACAAAACCTCTATGTAACGAGTAAAAACACATTTTACCAAAACTGTACAGTACAGTTTGTAGTACCGTAACCAATTCTGTTACTATATACAGTAAAACCTCGATATAACGATTTTTAAAAATCACTTTGCCACGAAACACTCCATATAAAAACACCTCTGTATTAGTAGTATTTTGGTTAATAACTTCGATGTAACGAATTTTTCTACTTCGAGGAGAGCAAAAAACCCTTATATTATGAATAGGCCTATCCAAAATACAAAACCTCTATGTAACTAGTAAAAACACATTTTACCAAAACTGTACAGTACAGTTTGTAGTACCGTAACAAATTCTGTTACTATATACAGTAAAACCTCGATATAACGAATTCCCCGATATAACGATTTTTAAAAATCACTTTCCCACGAAACACTCTATATAAAAACACCGCTGTATTAAGTAATATTTTGGTTAATAACTTCGATATAACGAATTTTTCTACTTCGAGGAGAGCAAAAAACCCTTATATTATGAATAGGCCTATCCAAAATACAAAACCTCTATGTAACGAGTAAAAACACATTTTACCAAAACTGTACAGTACAGTTTGTAGTACCGTAACCAATTCTGTTACTATATACAGTAAAACCTCGATATAACGAATTCCCCGATATAACGATTTTTAAAAATCACTTTCCCACGAAACACTCCATATAAAAACACCTCTGTATTAGTAGTATTTTGGTTAATAACTTCGATGTAACGAATTTTTCTACTTCAAGGAGTGTACAAAACCTTTATATTACGAATAGGCCTATCTAAAATACAAAATCTCTATGTAACGAGTAAAAACGCATTTTACCAAAACTGTACTGTACAGTTTGTAGTGACTCTGACGTACGTCTAGACATGAAAACAATAGCACTTGCTTTCCGTTCCCCTCACTACCCCTCAACCGACAGTCAGTGTTGTCTGCGATGTAGTGCATCGTAGTGGTGGGGTAGAAAACACTAAACTGTTAAAAAAACTGCTTTTCTATAAACGACAAACAAACTGCTTTTTCAAACAGAAACAAGCAGTTTGATTTGGACTGGTTTATGATTTGTTAAACAAGGAACGGACTGTTCTATTCGAACGTTGCCGCAAGTGCTAAAACTGTTTTCCTGCTGTTTGCCTGCTAACTGTTTTCCTGTTAACTGCTTTTCTTCTACCTGATTTTATGCTTTTTCCCTTTATTTCAAAGTTGCTTGTTGCTTTTAGTGAAGTAAGAACTGTTTGGTCAATGTCAACGTTTATCTCTATTTTGTTGCGAGTTGTAGTAACAACCTCTCACATTTTGTAGATACAGAGCCTAATTTTATTTAAACATATTTCTTATATTTATTATCAATCATCAATATTTTTTAATCAACTAAAAATATTCTAAATCGTTTGCATTTTGGTAAATATGCAAAGGACTATTTAATTTTTAAGTAAAAAAAGAATGCTTCTATTAGAAATTCATTGCATTTTGTAAATATAGAATGGCACACATAATTACTACGTTTTGATAATATAATTTAATTATTACTACACTTATAAGGATTCTTTTTATCCTTTCTAAATGCTTTATACTCAAAAACAATTTAAGGACATGGTGGTAATGGGAATGAAAAAGTACAGTAGAAAACTGAACGTATGTGCTTTATGTTTTAGCTGCTAATAAAACTTTGAGTTTCAGTTTTCTAAACCTGTTTTTTCCAAACTGTTTTACAAAGCAGCTTTTTTCCTTCAACAAACAGTTTGTTGACGTTTTGTAAAAATAGCAGAAACGCCCACCTCTAGTGTATCGAGTACCGTTTTGTAAACACGCTTACTGTGATTTGAACGTGTTTTTTTTTATCGGAGCCAGCTAAACAATAAAAAATTACAGACTTTCTTAGTCGTAATCACGGTACAAGCAGCACTGTCAATTTTAAATAGATTTTGAAAGACATACATGTAATACGGTACACTGAGTATTTCTTCTTTTTATATCATTTTTAATACTGTGAGAGCAGATGTAGAGGCTAGAGTTGAAAATCATTCATAAAAAAAGGATAAACTCTGATATATTCGTTATATAGAGGTTCTCATTCAGCTTTGAGAAAACCCTTTGTAACGAACACTGGTCGTATTTACCTCGATATAACGAACTCAGTTTTCAAGAATATTCCGACGAGTTTTTTCTTTAGACCCTTTAGATTCGTTATATCGAGGTTCTATTGTAATAAAAATAATTTTTTAAGATATATAGAGTTTATTTGTTTACGCCTGATAATTTATTGCAGTTTAGAACTAATTATTAAACAGATGTTCGAGTTAAATTAAAAACAACAATTACAACATAAAACTCCGACCTTAAAACATAATTCTTTGGTGTACAATTTTATGGCCCTTTCTGGCGCCATAATGACTTTACAGTTCAACAAAAAGCATGTTTTGAGCGTGGACTTTGCTTTTAATAACCTTGCAAAATCAATTAAGACAGTTTAACTTAAAATAAAGTCGTTTGTTAATCTCATTTTTACTGGTTATTCTCGACGCATTTCTCCACTTATAATTTCTATTTGGGTCCAACGTTAAACTCTTTTTTTAACGAATTTTAATTGAAAAATGAGCTTTGGCATTATTATAAAGCCCAGACCGCCGATCTTGAAATGAGCGCCTTTAATGAAGAAATGAAAGTTCTAGGTAACTTTTTGATGGGTCATTAAATTTATATTGACATAAACAAACACACGTGTGTGTGTGTGTGTGTGTGTGTATATATATATATATATATATATATATATATATATATATATAAACTAAAAATGTTGTGTATTTTGTTTTATCACGCTCACGTTTACAATTTTGGTCCGATTTGATTTAAACGTGACACAAAAATTAATTTTTATATACCTTGAGCAAATTCTTTACTTGGTCAAATCCGACTCTCTAACAGTTCCAAAATGGCTGTTACTTCAATTTTTTTTTAAAATATAACTTTTTTGCCTTAACTGTTTTGAAAGTATGATTTCACGAGCAGTCAACGTTTTTCTATTTTTTGCAAAGTAAAAGTTTAAAGTGCTAATATATGTAGATTTTAATACTGATTACAATGGTGAAATGAAGATTTAAAAAAAGTACGATAAAAAACTACTTTTGGAAATAGTGAATAGCAAGGCAGGCGAGTGCCGCTATTATTGGCTCCTCGAAGTTTTTCTCAGCCCATAGACGAGACACGTAACGTGTTTATCTGTTTAGGCCAAATTTTAAAATATTTTTTTTGTAATTAACAAAGTGGACTACGGATGTATTAATGCAGAACATACGGATGTGTCCAACACCTGGCGCTAAAGTGATCACAAAAACACGCATAGCGTACACGTAAAGCACACCTGTTCCGGAAGCGGAAACGTTGAAGTGGCTAACAGGAGGTGCGGTCACACTCCAGCCTATAACTTACCTGCCTTTGGCATATCGATATATCTCAAGGCCTACTTGCAAACATAGGAGTCTGAACAGTTACACGGCTTTAGTTAAAGTTCAGTTGAACAAAAAAACTATTCAGTTGAAAAGATGAACAAACCCATAAAATACCCGACATTCTTTAGTACTACCAATTAATACAGAATTTATAAGAAGGATATTTCTTGCCTGAAAAAGTCAGCACATTTTATTCGACCGACAACGCTACTTGGATTTCCCGCCGATAGGCAGCGTTGCATGTTTTTTTTCTAAACTTGCAGCTCAGAGAGAGACAGATATAGGGGTGATGGCATTCTCTGTCTCTGTCTGTCTGTCTCTCTCTCTCTCTCTCTCTCTCTCTTGCTGTCTGTATGTCTGTCTTCCTCTCTCTCCCTCTCCAAATCTTACCCTAACGCTTGACTTGTTTGGGAAATTATGACTACAGGGTAAACTTTTGAAAGTTATATTTGCAAACAAGTAAAAAACCTCTTCCCGCCCGGTATCATCGGTTCTATTATTGAACAGTAAGTTATATTAATATACAGGACTGGTTAAATATTGTCGTAACTCATACTTTTCTTGTTTACTTATGGAGAAAAACCAATCTTATGAAGTGTTTAGAGGACATAAAGATGTACATTTTAGTGCATGACATCATACTAAAGTTCATCTTTATGCCTTATAAATAATCATTTCATGCATTTAGTTTTTCTCCATTAATAAACCAAAAAGTTATTCTGGTGTCCCAATACGTTTGACTAACACTGCATATTAACAAACTGTAAATAATAAAAGCTTTGCCAATGAAACTTAAAAAGAAAAAATTATTAAAATGTAGCATTTATCGTTTTACTCTCTACCTAAACAAAGTATAAAAGAAGGTTTGGTGATCGTAAAAAATTGATCGTTAAATGTTGATTGGTCTATTTTACCAGGAATCCAAAGAAGTGGTTTTTGGTTGGACGTCTGTCCATCTGTATCTGTTTCTTTCTGTGACTAATTGGCTGTTTACATAAAATTTTAGCACGCATGTCTGGTTTGCCAATATTTCAGGCAATGGTTCCAAAAACTGTTAATCCTCTAACAACTGAACGCTGAGCTGGACAAGTAGCAATAATGTTCATTAATAATTTAAATAATAATTATTATTATAGACAGGCTCACTACCCAATGAAAACGAAAGTTTAGTGAAGTTGACCTGCGACGTCCACATAGAACAATTTTCACTTCAACCCCTCAGCTGTTGGCAGGAAGAGAGAGACAGAGAATGCCATCACCCCTATATCTGTCTCTCTCTGAGGTTGAGCTACAAGTTCAGAAAAAAACATAGGCATATCGACGGGGGATCCAACTAGCGTTCTCGGCCGAATAAGATGTGCAGATTTTTTCAGGCAAGAAATGTCCTTATAGATTCTGTATTCATTGGTACTACTTTCCATTTTTTACAGCCCTACAATGGTCCTAAAATTTGGCCGTTGGAGAAAAGTTTCCGGAAGCCTTCACAATTTACCTAAAAATCGTAGAACGTCCGAAAAAAATGGCTTTATGGTTCGACAAAAATGTTACAAATTGTCGGACAAACCTAAGTATTCAGAATAACTCATAGAAAATCAAAGAAATATTTGACAGTTAGGGAAATTTAGTTTATTCCTTTTCTATTAACGTCTACACTTTATGACATTTATACCTTACCAATATACGGAAGTTGATTGTACGGTGGTTCCGTAAGATCACACACACACACACACACACACACACACACACACACACACACACACACACACACACACACACACACACACACACGCACGCACGCACGCACACACACACACACACACACACACACACACACACACACACACACACACACACACACACACACACACACAGCAAACTTTGTTAATTATGCCAAAACACAATCAGGATCTTGCCGAATGTTACGGACGGGGTTATGTAACGCACATCTCGTTCCTCCTTTCTCTAATGCTTCCGTCACCTCACGACGGCCGAGTGCTGTTACAATACTGTATATACACGTAGCACTGCTATTGAAGTGCGCTGTTTAATAAAACATAAGTTATGTTCAGTAAATAATAATCAACAGTCTAGACTGGACAACAGTGCAGTGCTGCGTTTTGGCACCACGTTAGAATTGAAAATAAACTTCTATATTGTGATACGATGATTTGCATTCGATAAAAAAAAGACTTGTAGGCTCTTCCAAGAGTTATACATTGTGTTAGTCTCTCTTTCACCTAGACCGTTGGGTATTTGGTTTGTGTGTTTGTTACGCGAATTGGCAGACTGTTTTTAAAATCTGGTAGGAGGTACCTTGTATACAGTCCGAACAACGTATATGTAAGATTTTTCCCCATTCAATTCCGTTTCAAGACAGCACATCCGTTAACCGACACGTTATAAAATTTCGTACGAAAATATCTCGTACAATTTTTTTTTTGTTTAACGTCCGACTATTGTGCACACTTGGGTTAATGCAGGCGATGGGATGATTTACAGCTTATGGAAATGCCAAGTCCTGGCCGGGAATCGAACCCGAGTCCTCGGGGTGAAAGCCCAGTACGCTATCAACTAGACCACAGAGGCGGCTTATCTCGTACAAAGCCCAACTGATGTAAGTGTAATATTTTCCCCATTTCCTTGTGTTTCAAGGCTGCGACCTCTGATTTGCAATGATGACTGTACGCAGTTTTTTAACCAAACGCATTAACCGACAGTTTTGAAATTCGGTGAGAAGGTTTCATTTACAAAATCCAAATTATGCCACTTCTATCACCTTCTTCTTAAATACTATCGTTTCAAGATGAAGGTCTCTGATTTAGCGATGATGAATGTAGGCAATTATAACCAAACGCACTGAACGATTGTTTTGTAACTTGATACGAAGGTACCTTGTATACATCCCTACAAATTTAAGTGTAACATTTCTTCCCATTCAATTCCGTTTCAAGATGGCGTGCTCTGATTCAACGTTGAGAATGTAGCTGCTGGTTATTTCCTGTACTATTGGCTGAACGGAAAGACCTATCTTTGACTGCTTCATGGAAAAAGAGCATAAAATTTCCAATACAGCTGGCCCAGTAACATTTTTCCTATATATTACGGTTACCGATTAAATTAGTGGAAAAGGTTACCAGCGCTGTCGTGGGAGGCTCTGTAAATTAATCAAGAATATACCGCGAGATCTACTGTTCTATCTGTTAGTCAGTATGGTTCTATTGCCCAGGTGATATTCTTTAGGCGCCTTACACACCCAAAGCCGAGCCGAGCCGAGCAAAATCTGCGATGCGTTCGCACTGAAGCCGATTCGCACTCAGTAGGTTTTCCAGGCTTGTAGTGAGAGGTGCTTTTATCCTTCCTAGCAGTCTCAGTTGCACTTGTAATAATAATGTCACCAACCTTGATGATGAGTATGCGGGACAAAAAAGGCGATACTGGACTCACAGTCTCAATAAAGATCACGAGAAAAGCGGTAAGTTCGCAAATATATACGAGAAACTCCATTTTTTGTTGGATTGATCCCACAATGGAGGTCTTTCTTGAATAGCACTAATTAGCAATTCAACATCAATACTCACTGTTACAGCAATATTACTTTTTATAAATGAACAAAAATCGAGTGATACAATATTGTGCAATATTACGTAGACACTCACTGACCGGAACACCGAGCTCAGGCAGAAACCGCTTGAAGTAGCGGCAGGCAGGACTGTTTGCTCGGCCCCGCCCGGCGTCTTATTTAAAAGCTCCCATATAAGATACAGCGTAATCAGTGGTCAGGTGATTTTCGCCCGGTTCCGATTTGGTGTGAAACCCACCAGAAAGTGACTCCTGTCGTAAGCGATCAAATGATCTATTATGCAACTAAGCCTCTCGGATTCTAAGTCCAGCAACACGGGTAACCACAATGAGTTTTAGCAGTCTACTAATTAGAGGCTATCAGGGTGCTGGAAGCCAATCAGCATTTGCCTCTTGCTACTATTTACGGTTTCTCTTTCCATCCCACATATTCTTAGCACGGATACACCATCATATAATGTTCCAGGCTGACATCCCTCTAGTCTTGCAGTACGGTTCCCATCAGTTCTATCACCTCACGCCTGTAAGGGTTGTGTTTACCACCATCAAGGAAGGTCTTCTGCTTCTAGGATTAATTGGAAACCCCCTTGCTACTGCTTTCTCTATTTAATTTATGATTCCGCGCTCCCATTTGTAGAAGGCATTACTAATTTTAGATGTTCAACCCCCATTTCTCACTTCTGTGATCGCACGTTGGCTAACTCCAACTAGCGTCCCCACAGTCTTTTGCAATTCATCAATTGTGAGTTCCATAGAGTTAAATACATCTCCAGTTCCTTCACTCTACTTCTATGTTACTGAAACAAAGCTTTTAACGTTAGTTTTGGTGAGAGGAGTGAATAGAAAAGTCTGCCGAACGTAAGAATGTAACGGAAATATGGAACGAACGAGCAAAAGAATTTCGTCTCTCTATTTTTGTCTTTTCCCCCCTCCTTTTCGACAACAGTACACACGTATTATATGAAAACGTTATGCAGCTTTGGTTTCGATATTTTTCCTTAGTTGAAAAACACGTGTACGTTGTAACCGTTTACAATACCGAAATTAATATAAACGTTTATAATTGTTGTTAATATTGGTAGTTTTTAACAACATAACCTGAAACTTATTACAGCCTATCAGCTGTTCAATAAGCTGACCATTACGAATTAATATAAAACAACTGATCTTTTACTATAACTACAGTAAATAATATCTAAGCTAGGTTCACGTATTTATTTATTTAAACAAAACAAGATATTTGTAAATATATCTTCAAACTGATTATATATTCAACAAAGTTATCATTAACAAATCTTCGTTTCGGTCGGTATCTCCCAGAGTTCCACACGTGTACTTGTTTTCTCTACCCGGGTATATTCTTGCCTACCGTTTTGGGGGTGGATTTCTGAGTCTCCAGCCACCAAAATCCCGTAAGTAACTAGGTTATGTTAGGTTAAAACTGGAGGTCGCCTGGTAACCAGAGTCTGCATACTTGGGCTATCCTCCACTTTAGCCGCCCACCCGAAGAACGCTGTTACGCATTGGCTTGGAATGAAGGGATCTAACCCGAGAGCAAACAGATGAAGGAAGGTTGGATCCTGCTAGATTGCCAAACCGGTATTCACAAGGCGTGAGACCCTGAGGTACTACAGCCCAATACTCATTTATAAAAAGTATCACGACTTATGTAATTAGTGTCATTAAATGTAAAGTAATCACCCTAACGTGAAGGAAGAAGATTTCGAAAACAAACATTTTTTTATTTTACGTTCTGCAAATCAGATTTCGCCATAAATTCCGTGTTTTCAGCAGAATTTGAAAATTCTATACGCTTATTTAAGCAGATTTAACTACGAAAATCAAAAATAAATTAACCCCGATATACGGGTAAACATGAGGTTCAACAAATTTGGCCAATTTAGTTTCCAGCTACGCGCGCAGTCATCACTGACCTAAAAACGGAAATACTCATCCAATCTTACCGACTTTGTCTGTAACATATAATAGAACTTGTGAATTAAACTTTTCCCATTTAACAATAAACTCAAACAGGTATTAGTGAATCATCGAGGTAAGTATAATTCGCCAGCCAAATGTTTTCAAGGCCAAGGACGGACACACGACAATAGCATGACTGTAACCAATGCTTCAGCACAGTCTTGGAACGCGTTAAAAGTACAAAAATATCCGACAGCTATTGTATAGTTGCACGAACACTTTGGCCGCTCCTGTGCCGCTAGCTTCGAGTCACGCGATACCGTGTACCTCGCAACCAGCCGGCGATGTAATCCACGATGTGCAACTAAAGCAATACGGTTGCTATTGGCGTGAGCGATCAGTTGCGCAACTGGAAAGAGTTTCGCCCTTGCATCCGGGGGAGGCACTGCAGTACATGTAGCCCATTATTGCTATTAAACGCAACCAGTTTTGCAGCTATAAAGTTGCGTGCACATACGCCTCGCAGGTTCGACAATACAAAAAAACGAACCAATTCAGACTCATTTTTGAAATGAAAACGTTTGTAGGCACACCTGACCCTCCTAGAGAATAAAATTACCAGATTTTTTGATGGTGATAAATCGAGGTGACGTGTAAGGTTTTAGCCGTCACGGTTGCACAGTATGATTTCTACATTAAAATTTACACACACACACACACACACACACACCACAAACACATCGTTTTAGCATTTTTAGCATGTTTATTAATACGAAGTTAAGACCATACGGTCCTCTGCCACCTAACCCCATATATACCGACAAAAGCACAGAACGAATAGACCTCCATACCTCCATACAGAAAAGAATTTTTTGGAAACGGTATCTGAAAACGGACAGGCACGTGAAAACCTGAAAATCAATTTTTTAACGATCACTTTCATTACAATGTGAATAATGAAAAATGATTATATGGTCTGCTGTTGTATAGTCCTTCATAAATATGCCTACATAATCTTTCGCTGTAACAACTGAAGGTCAAGGTGTGGT
This sequence comes from Callitettix versicolor, assembly GCA_022606455.1. Classification (NCBI taxonomy): domain Eukaryota; kingdom Metazoa; phylum Arthropoda; class Insecta; order Hemiptera; family Cercopidae; genus Callitettix; species Callitettix versicolor. Next base: position 80,917,411 of record CM040183.1, read on the forward strand.
AAAGTGTGATTCAACATGTAGGCTCAGTGACGTCATATCTCCGCCAGCAGATAAAGTTTAAAGCCACCACCGACTGATCAGGCCAGGCCACTTCCTGTCGGCAAAATTACACATAATTCCGGCACGCAACTGTCTCGTTCAAGCGACTGAAGCGTATTTTCCCAAAAGTAAAAATATCGCATTAAGTTTGTATCTGGTTTCATTATTATAATCAACGTTAAAATGTATATAAACTAGTATTTCTAAATTACTTGGAAAATTCGAAATTAATAGCATGAAAAGCTTTGACAAGTTTAATACCTTTCACAAATCCGTTAGATTCAAAATGGCAGAAATTCTAAATCTTTCCAAAATCGTAAAATTTTAATCTGACATAACACTTCAATTTAACATAACATTTAAATTTTTGAAACCATTGAAAATACGAAAAAGAAGCGCATTTTTAGTTCGATATGATTCAAAGTTGGCGTAAAAAAAGCTTTGACAAGTACAAATAATACGATAAGAAACAAACTAACAAAGAATATAGAAGAAAATAACAAATATAGTAAGAATGGGGTATACAGAATACAGTGTGGATGCGAGGCAGTCTACATAGGACAAACGGGATGAAAATTTAGAACTGGGTTTTAGATCATGTAAGATCATTCAAATACGGCAAAAATGATTCAAATTATGCGCGATATATTGACATGTATGGCATATATGACATATATTGACAGAAGGTTTTGTTGTTTTAAGGTGAAGAGCACATTGAGGCTATTATCGCCTTCCTAAATGTAAATGTGAGTGTAAAGTGTTAAAGTCGTCAGTGTAGTGTTGTGTGTGTTAGACTCGGGTACAGCGAGGAACGTCTAAATCCTCTCAATAGGTGCCAGCTAGTCTGCAACCCCCTGAAAGCTTTGACATATACCTTTCATATATAGATCAGATTCAAATTTTTTTTTTTTATTTTACTTTTACGCTACAACTAAGTAATAAAACTTATCTAGCAGCTTAAATCTAATAACAGTTAACTATTAGGCGGAATTTAGTCCACTGATTTAAGTCCACCAGATATCCACTGTGGGAAACAAAGTATCATCACTGCACTAAATCTACAGGCTTGGTTCTCTTAAGTCTCTTTATTACCCTGTTGGTACTTGAGATCTGGAGCACTGCTGGATTTTTATGATTAATAAGCTTCTTTAAATGCTTAATTGCTGTAATTTTAATTTCCTCATTTACTGTGTTCATCTTTAAATCTCTGTGGATGTTATCATTCCTAATATACCAAGGGGCGTTAACAATTCCACGTAGCACCTTGTTTTGGAAGTTTAGTATAATTTTAATATTGGATTTCTTGGTGCAACCCCAAAGTTGTAAGCCATACCTCCAGATTGGTTGCAAAATCTGTTTATATAATAACAATTTGTTGTGTATGTTAAGTTGGGAACTTCGTCCAATCAACCAATACATTTTCCTATACTTAATAGCTAGCTGTTCTTTTTTCTTTTTGACGTGCGCTTTCCATTTTAATTTAGTGTCGAGTGTCATACCAAGGTACTTTGCCTCATTTGCATATGGAATAGCTTGTTCGTTTATGTACACTGTTATCTTCTTGATTTTTCTGTTTGTAAAATTTACATGAATTGATTTTTTTTCATTTAATTTAATGCGCCACTTTTTTGTCCAAGCATTAACTTTGTTGACCGCATTTTGTAGCTTACCAGTAGCTTCTTCTATAGTGCTCCCTACGGCCAGAATAGCAGTATCGTCAGCAAAGGTGGCCATTGTGGTACCTTGATTTAATGGTATGTCACTGGTATACAATAAGTACAGTACTGGTCCAAGAACACTACCCTGGGGTACTCCAGCAGATATTTCTTTGAAGTCAGAGTATTCACTTCCATGTTTTACTCTAAACAGTCTGTCAGATAAATAAGACTGTAGGATTTCACAGAACTGTTTTGGTAAGTCACGTCTTAACTTGTAGTTTAACCCATCGTGCCAGACTTTATCAGGCTTGAGTAACATCAAGAAATACACTAGAGCATACTTTTTTTCTTTCTAGTGTGTCTTCTATTATTTTAGCTATCCTGTGTACCTGATCAATTGTAGAATGATTGTTTCTGAAACCAAATTGGTGATTTGGAATCAGATTTCTTTCCTTTAATATCAGATTCAAAATGACGTCAATTCTAAATCATTTAAAAAATGTAATTAATTTTTTTTTAATCTGATTTCACCAACGTAACCAACATTAAAATTTGCTCTAATTCGCATTTTAATTTTCGAAATATGAACATTAATCTGACGGTTTCTTATTTACAATGTTAATTTATGATGATTTTAACGCTGATTCCGACCGTGAAATTAGATATATAAAGAAGTGTGTAAGATAAAAAATATTATTTTGGTAAAATTCGTTACCACAGCACGTCGGCGAGACAGATGCGCGCCGCGTGGCGATCACAGTGAAGTGTCGACTTCAACTGTGCGACAGAGTTAGGCTACTTGTGCTCCCAGACTAATTGCTCCCGTAACTCCCGAGTTATCCCGGTGCAGATGAAAAGAAAGCAGTCTAAATAATAGAGCGTTATCTGTTGTTTCGTTAATGACATCGTTATTTTCTGTTTGTTTGTTTTTTTAAGTCAGGCACGTCCTGTACACGGGGCATGTTTAAAGACTTCGCGTTAATTGTCTACAGCCAGATCCGATTTGATACAAACTGGCAAAAAATCGATTATAGTAATAACTTTGGCAACAACCAGCAAGATCAGTTCTACAGTTTCAAAATGGCAATCATTTCAAATTTTCAAAACCCCGTAATTTTTCACCAGCGTTAAAAAAACAATATAAATTATCATTTTGAATTTCCAAAACCGTAGAACGGCGGTCAGGGTTTATTTTTGTATTTTCAGTGTAATTCGAAAATTCAAATGCATTAACATTAAGATTTCAATGCAGACTAAGATGGTGAAACCGTAATTTCAAAAAAGTTAAAGTAAAGCAAAATACTTTTGGAAATTCGCTTCTATCACGCCAGCGAGACAGTTGCGTGCAGTGATTACTTCTACATTACAACCTTTTGAAAACATGAATTCATCAACGTAATCACCGTTAAAACCTGCATACATTAAAAACTATTATTTTACAGTACAATTTTAAAATACAGAAATGAACCCTTTCTGTATTCATCTTCTTAACTTCAATGGCATTTGATTTAAACTATACAATTTCATGGCTGGTTATGACGGTGAAATCAGGTTTTCAAAAATCTGCTTGAAAATGTGATTTTTTAAAAAAGATTTGTAATGCTGCCATTCTAACAAAAAAGCCCAATGTAAGTAGAGCACAGCCGGTCTAGATGACCTACATTAGCAGTTGGCGCTAGACCCAATAAAATAGCAGAAACTATAAGTACTATTTAACTACTAACTAACTAGGACGTGAATAATACAGACATTCAAAACTGGGGCAAAGAACCCCAGACGTGGGAGAGGGTTGTAACAAAGTTATGACTTTTCAATACTGGTACGTCCGACTTCCCCTCCCCCGGTTATGTAACACTGTTGGCGTACTTTTATGTCTCCATATAATGCCGGATTTATACAATTTGACGACATAGGCAGACTTGGTGGGAGCCTATAAGACGGCATGAATTTTTCTTTAGTACAAAGAATTTTAAAATAGATTAATAATTTGAGTACTACAACATATTTACTTTTATATACGATTTTTATTTGATTAGTCTATAGGTATTATGTATATGTGTAAAATAATAAGCCGCCTCGGTGGCCTAGTTGATAGCGTACTAGGCTTTCACCCCGAGGACCCGGGTTCGATTCCCGGCCCCAGGGCTTGGCATTTTCATACGCTATAAATCATCCCATCGTCTGCATAAGCCCAAGTGTGCACAATAGTCGGACGTTAAAAAAAAAAATGTAAAATAATATATAATTTAAACAACAATAAAATAAAAATAATATAAGTCATGTTGTAACATATTACAATTTTTTTTTAATTAAAAAAGTTGTGTTCATGTGGTGGGGGTCTATAGGCAGCGTCTATGTTTGCCTGTTCCTAAATACTGCACTGTCTCGCTTACGTGATAGAAGCGCATTTCCGAAAGTATTTTCTTTATCTTACCACTTTTAGAGTTATAATTTCACCATCATAATCAGTACTATAAATCTTAATGTATTAGCATTGAACCTTAATATATTAACTTTTCGAATGGCATTGAAAACACAAAAATGAACCCTGACCGCCGTCAGATTTTCGACTGATTTTGAAAATTCAAAATTAATGCAGTTTTTAACGCTGATAAAATTTGATTTAAAAAAGGTTATGATTTTTTTAAGATTAAAAATGGCCGCCATTTTGAAACTGTCAATCGATTTTTGTGCCAATTTTTCAATAAATCGTACCAAAATTGGGAACGTCAGCGTGCTAAACACACACACACACACACACACACACACACACACACACACACACACACAACAAGATTTAATCCCAAAAACTAAACCTACACAAGTTAGCGTCACAGTAAGCAAAAAGTCAACGAGCCCAAAACAAGCACAGCCTAAATATTTCCGTCAAGCCTAATCGTACTGAATAAATTTTATATAAAATCAGTAAAAAACTCTCGAACCACGGGTTGAGGGGGGGGTAGCCTACATCTGGTCGTGCCACGGGGCACATTGCATTGGCCACTTAACCTGAATGCAAACACAATGAGGATGCACTCAAGTTAATAAAAGCGGCACTGCACTGTCATACATTGTACTCGTAGTAATAACATTTATATATTACACCGTTCTGTACGTTTATGTAAAACATTATTACACCCATACAACCAGTGTAATACAGGATGTCCCATAAATCTAGAAACACAGGTAAAATTAGGATTTCATATTACAAAAAAATTAAATGCTATTCTTTTACACAACGACAAACAATAAACTATGGGTTTGAAACAAAAGGAACTTATCTTGATCATTTCGATTGGCGATAGAAAAGTCTCTGAGAAATTGCACCTAAGTTAATTTTTAAATTACACTTAAAAATACAAAACTGACCCTTGATCGATGTTAGTTTTTGGATTTTTCAATCGATTTTGAAATTTGTAAATTCTAATGTATACAGATTAAAAAAACGTGTTTACAGTAATAAATTGAATTAAAAAAAGTGTAGGGCAAAAATGTTATGCCTTTTTTACGAATTGGAATGACCGCCATTTTGAAACGGATGAACTGATTTTGCTGGGTCCAAACTACTGATAACCACAATCAATTTCTGCGTCGATTATATAAAATTCGATTCAAAAATTGCGAGAAAATACACACACACACACACACACACACACACACACACACACACACACAGTGTGTTTTAAAAAAATAACCAAAAAATTTCCGTATAATTGTAAATACAAAAACAAAGAAAAAAGTTCATATGAAGATATGTCATAAGGTGCTTAGTTTTATGTGCGTCTGTATGTATGCATGTGTTTTTTAAAGAAAATTATTATTTAATGTCCATTTACACTACACAAATTAAATTTCATGTGTGTGTGCGTGTGTGTGCGCGCGCGCGCGTGTGTGTGTTTAAATTGGCAAGACAATATTAGGAGAAAAACATTGAAAAAATACTTCATCTACTTTAATAATGGCTGCCGTCTACATTTTTAAAAATTAAAATAACACAAAAATCGAAGAGGTTTCCAAAATATGCAGAAAAAACATTGTTTTCGTTACAAACCTAACAATGTTTGTTTCAATGAAATCGAATTTCAAACAACGGAACAATGTTATCAAATATACGTTTTTATTCTAATAATGAAACATTAGTGCAGAATCCCTGCAAAGGCTACTTTGCTACGTATAAAACAGCTGATTATGTGTCAAAATACAACACCTACGGTATATAGAACTGACTATTCAAATTTTAACCGAACTATCAAAATACGATCTAGAGGCCAACGTTCATTTCATGGTCCTGGGTATGAGTCTTACCACGATGGTCACTCCAATCGCTCATTTTCCAATGAAAATTCACTAAGAGCTGCTGCAACTTAAAAAAATCCAATCTTTAAAACTTCAAGTTTAAGGAAAAATACAAAACTGGTCTAGTCAGGAAAAACAGTTAATCTTCAAAACGTTAACTGCCGGCGGAGACAACTGAAATAAGCACCTGATGAGCTTAGCAAGCTCACCGTACTAATTCTAAAGTGCAAAGTAACCCGTGCTGATGATGGAGTGTATGACACTGGCCTAATGGTGTATCAAACCCGCTGGGCTCCCACTTTACCTTATAGCCTTACCCATGCATGCGGGTCTCGTATGGGCGGACGTAATTGCCTTCGCTACTCATGTTTCCATGAGTAAGAATGTAAATAGAATAAGCGGGAACTCAGTGCACAACAAAAACCAGGCCAAATGGGGCACAACCTCCGTGGTAACAAACAAGACTAAGGATGGAGAAACTGAAAAGCAATTAACAGAGCAAGCAGCTGCACCTCAATAATGAACTGGGAAGTCACCAATTAGAAATGGGGAAGTTACCCACCTTGAATCCCTTGCAAATTCCAGAAGTTATGAAGAGACTAGGACTGGAAAGGTCGTCCTAAGCATCTCAGGAATACAGAAATGGGACATAATAGATCTAAAAGATTGCAGTGCAAAAGGAAACCTAGAAAATCACTGATTCATTCAAAAACGTTAACTGGTTGCCTGGAAGCCTTTTACTGTTCACAAAATCTGTTTCTATTAAAATTCGAAATTTTTTACATTGTAAAAGTAATTTTTACATTGAAAGTTTTACATTTTTTGCATTGGACATTTGAAAACGAATACAGTTTGCAAATCCAGACGTTTATCATTGAATATAAACGTACTCGAATGATAACCGTTATGAGAGACGTGCGAGCGTTCGCTGCGAGTGGCATCTTGCGGCAAAATGTTCAACTACAGTTAAATGGATAATAGTACTGTTTACTTTCCCAAACGTCCTCTGTCCTCCCAGTTTGCAGCGTTTAATGCTTCAGTTTAGCAAGTTTTCCTTAATAATTTCACGTGTGTGCCTTAATTAACTCAGAGCCTGTAAACTTGGCTTTCAACAGCGCAGCGCTAGACTAATAAAGTTACCCGGAATTAAAGAGGGTGAGAAGGACTTGCTATTCTCTGGGGATGCAGGATCAAGTCAAGTCAGTGTGCGGCGGTATCACCTCCAGCTCTGATATAACAACTGAAGATATAATTAATTAATTATACGACCCAAGACTTCAAAACGAGCGCCAATCTATATCTCTATAGATTACTTTTTGAAAAGCCTTAAAAATGTCACATTGCCAATACCATTGAATACGAACGTACCAGAATGATAACCCTTAAGAGAGCTTTGTGATCGCTTCTGCTACAGTGTTTAACTACATTAAATTGATAATAGTACCGGCTATTTTCTCAAACGTTTCCATCACCTGTCCTTGCACCGTGCAGCGTTCGTAGCGGCAGATAGTCTAATTACTTGGACTTTAGCCTCTGATAACGAGCACGCTTTTTATAATGGTGGTTATACTTGTAATGCGTTTACATTCAATGCCTATATACATTCAATGTTAGCAATTTGGTAACACCTTGGACAAGTCCGTCATAAAATAAAACGTTTAACAGTTTAAAAATGGCGACTAGAGCGATTATTAAAAAAAGAATTTTATGTTACAATTTTTTTTTAGAAAATCTCATTTCACCATTTTAATCAGTATGGCTCGAATTTTTATTTAAATAAATATTTTCCTATTTAAATAAATCTCAAAATATAATTCAATATTTTCTAATTCTCTTCCTAGAAAAGACGATAATATAAATAGAAAAACAATTTTTTTAATGAACCGATATTATAAATGAACGAACTTAAGTGCCAAGTATTAAAAAGGAAAGTGAATAATGAAATGAATGAACCATTCCTTCAGAACTAAATTTTAAAACGATAAAACATAACTTATAATTAAAAAAAAATCGCAAAGACAATTGAAAACTTGGAAAACCAGAATGTTAGTGTCACAAGTACTTTGGAGCTAATATTAACATTCTGCTTGGAGCTTAAAACATGTCCAGATAAAATCGGAGAAATAAACCGAAAATTCGAAGCAGTATTAAACAAAAATCCAAGGTATTTAACTTTAATAGGGATTTAAAACAAGCTCCTTGGGATCCTTAATGAAGAAAAAGAAGAAGAAAAGGAAGATTATGTAGTATTAAACACTTTAAGCCCTTCAGGCATTTCAAAGTTTAAATATGCTCCAATTACTTCACACGATATGGGAAGAAACTTCTCGCAATATGAAGCTTTTGTTTCGAGATAATCGAAAAAGATGTATTTTTAATATAACATGGTTTATTGTAAATTTTATCATATGTAGGGTTTTGTGTATTAAAAAATGTTAGTAAATATATTGCGTTTTTAAAAAATATTCTACGTTTTTTTGTTAAGTATTATATTTAAGTAATTGCGATTTTTAAATAAATAAAAAGAAGGCCCCTAGTAATCAGCATTAAAAATATGTTTAAATTAAAATTTGAAATTTTCAAATTACAATGAAAATACGAAAATGAACTTAACGCCCGTGTTAATTTCTGTATTTTCGAACGAAATTTGAAGGTTTTAAACGCTGAATTATGCAGACTTTAATGCTGATTAAGATAGTGAAATTAAATTTTCAAAAAAATATAAAAAAAGAAAAAGTACTGTTGGAATTTCGCTTCCATTACGTCAGTGAAGTGCGTAAGGTTTTTTAAATTTAATTTTGTATTATAGACATACACTTTTTTCTTTAATATCTATAGTAACAAATAAAATTTCGTAGCCTATATAAAATACAATTTCTAAAAAAAAAAAATGATAAGAACCGTAAAAGCGTTGCCTGTTTTAGGATCTCTACAAAAGCGTGGGCACAATGGGAGGCCATTTCAAAAAGCGCTGAAATTTGGTACTTACGAACTATTTGTAATTTGCAAAAGTTATAAAAGAAAAAATTGAATAGTGCGTAGAGACTAGGCGCCTTGGAAGTGAACACTTGCCAATGACCCTGTTTACACCGGTATCCGGGATCGACTGTAAATGAGGTTGATGACTTGTACTTGCCCCCTCGTGTCGGTTTTTCGTTACGTTATTCTTAATTATATTTCACTGCACCATAAAAATTGCTGTACATTGAAGAAAATGAAAAACAATTTCGAATATTAACCAAATCATCGCTTTTTTCCTAACCTCATACGAAAATCTAATTTCACTATCGTAGTCAGCGTTAAAAACTGCGTAGTTTAGCATTTCGAATTTTCAATGTCCGTCGAAATTGACTCCGATAGCGGTCACCTAACCTAACCTAACCTAAACATAACCTAACCTAACCAACCTAACTTTTTTATTTTCTTTTAATTTTTGTTAATTTTATGTAATTTAAAACACTAATATATGCAAATTTTAATGCTGATTACGATAGGAAAATTACAAATTTAAAAAGAAAGTTTAAGATCGAAAAATTACTTTTGGATATTTGTATCTTTCAGCGTGACACTGCGATTTTTAATTTCCAAAAAAGTATATGGTAAAAACGTTCACACAAAAAAATAACTCCAAAGTGATTTATCTCAGTCTTCGGAAGACGTTGAAAAACAAAAACATTATAAAAATATTTACGCACAGATTGTGAAATTTAATTTTGAAACCCGTCCTCGTTGTGGCATCCGACGTATTTTTATTATGTTTTCCTTTCCAATATTCCATTTAATCCGGATTCAATTCGATTTCTTATTTATTCCTTTCCAAACTGAATTTCATTTCGTCGCTAATCTGATTCAATTCGCTTCCGCGGATGATTCAATTTTTACCCGCGCTTCGCTGACAGCCTGCACTCGGCCGGAGACACACGATTAATTCCCGCCAATTAATGCCGCACTACACCGTAGCACTGAGTATAAACCAAACGTACCAGAAAAACAGCCTCCATTACAAAAAGTGTGCTCGACATTAGCGGCTAAAGTCAAAGTAATTTGACTGTCTGCCGCTAGGAACACTGCGTGCTGCAAGGACAGGCGATGAAGTTTGAGAAAATATACAGTACTATTATATATTTAACAGTAATTGAACACTCTGCCGCAAGATGTCACCAGCAGCGATCACTCACAAAGGTTTAACATTCTGTTGCCATAGTAACTGGCATAAATATCGACTGTAAAAGTTTCAGCTTCTCGCGATGATTGTAATAGGACTGCGTTTTGTGTTTCTTTTATCGGAAATCTCGTAACATCTGTTTTAAAACCGTAGCAAGTTTTAAGAAAATACCTCAAAGTTTGGGAAAAAACGTTAGAAAATGTAAAGAAAACCAAAACATTAGAAGGGAAACCAGAGAAAAACGAAAGAAGTATTCTTGAAGAGTTGTTTAAACTATTTCTTTCACAAGAGATTCTGCGTTCAAGGAAAGAATAAAGCTAACTGCAGTAAATACAGTCTCGAACCTGTGACCTTGAAATGTGCAGTTCAGAAACGTACCTGACTCGTCCTAAGCACCTAGGATGAATTTTAGCACCAGATCTTGTTACATTTTATGGGCCGTATGAATAAAAAGAAATAACTTTTGTGTACTTATCTATTTTGAAGAGAATGGGCTACTCAAATAAAATTTTAAAAAATAGCAAATGCTTATACTCGTACTCGAATAAATGAAATACAACCTTTTGTATTTGATCCTGGCACACTATGAATAAAAGAAAACCTTAAGTTAATTATTGGTATGAATAATTAATTCCTCTTAAAATCATTGAGTCGAGAGACAAAAATGAATAATTGATTGCACTCAACAATTTTGAAGTAAATAATCGTTTAAAATGAATAAAAATGAACAACCGCTTACAGTCAATACACAAACCAATCAAATACAATTTACTCCCCAGAGTCTGAGCTTGCTACTAGGCAATCTACGACTAAAAAAGAGTAAATAGTTATTGGTGTGAGTAGTCGATCTTCAAATCATAAATCTGGTCAGTAATAACCTCAAACTTGGAAATGGGTACAGTTTGCGTTATTACAATTTTTTTTAAAGCTACCAAATTTTATTTTCTATACCAGCTACCAAAAGGTCTGGTATTCGGCAAAAAAAGCAGAAGTACCATATTCAAAATCAATATTTTTTGTACCAATTTTTGAACAATTACATGAAGTTTTCCGAATAGGACTTGGTTTAAATTATACCGTAATTTACATAATAAAGCAGTAATTACGAATAAAATCATACCAGCACAACATTCCACAGCCATATAACCTATCTTCTTTTTTCCTTCCCTCAAGCCACATGCGTCGGGGCATCAGAAAATGTCTTCCACCTTCTGTTAACTGTCAGTTGTTTCACCTCTCTTTCTCCGACTTTCCGGCTTTTCTTCCCAGTTCTGCTATTGTTTCCATCCAAATTGTTCTGTTTTCCTCTACTTCTTTTCACAATCAGTCTTTCCCTCCAAAATATCCCCCCCTGTTCAAGCGTCCTTACCATTTCAATTGTCTTTTCCAGTCGTGTTATTGCTGTGCTCTACTCCCCTACTCTTTCCCTAGCTTTATCTTTCTTTTCTTTAACCAATCCAGTTTTATCAGCCACTCGTCTTAGATATTTCATTTCTGCTGCTCTCTCTCTCTCTCTCTCTCTCTCTCTCTCTCTCTCTATATATATATATATATATATATATATATATATATATATATATATATATATATATATATATAGTAAGAAACATGTAAGTAAAACTGTTTTATACACTGTACTACCATTTCGGTGTTTGTACATGTTTCCTTCTTGTCTATCTGATCGTACGCATTACAGTAATTGTTTTTTTGATCCTGTTTTGTATTTCCTGGTACATTTCCACATGAATTATGAAAATCGTCCCCAAATATCAGCATTCATCAACAAATTCTAAAGATTTTTGCCTCCTTTCTTTGAATTTTATCAACCACCCATCTTAGATTTTCATTTCTGCTATTGTAATTATGCTTTCACATTCTGGTTGTGGCCAACTTTCATATTCTTTTTTAGAACATATAAATAAACTGTTTTATATACTTCATTACCATTTTAGTGTTTTTACCTGTTTCCTCCTTGCCTATTGCAGCGTTGCCTATCCGATCGTACCCATTAATTGATTTTTTCATCCTGTTTTGTATTTCCTGGTACATTTTCCCATGAATTATGAAAATCGTTCCCAAATATGAGAATTCATCAACGTACTCTAATGTTTTTGCCCCCTTTTTTCACAGCATACATTACTTCTTTCCAAAACGTTCATTCCGATTGCTTACACTTTTTCGAATTTATTTTCCGTTACTAAAACTGTCACCCGATTATAACCTATTTTTTTTATTGTGACCGTTAAAAACAGTTTAATATGGTACCATTTATTCGGAATCGTCTGAACGGTTTCCCAAAGTTTTTGTGCGTATATTACGGACAAAACCCACACTATTTTCACATTTGGTAAGCTGCATAAATTGAAGTATAAACACGCGGGAGTAAAACTGTTGTATGCGCTGCATTAACCTAATGAACTCTCTCGGTTAATGAACGTTAAGTAGCGCTAATCATCTGATCAAATTAAATTTTCCCCATAAATGACCGAGCGAAGCGAAGTCTCTGTTTCAACTCGACCGTTCGACATTTGGTTTGTGTGTTTGTTTGTTACAATTTTGGCTAAACGAACTGACCGATTGTTTTGAAATTTGGTACCAAGGTACACTGTATAAAATCTGAACGACGTATGAGTCAGACTTTTTTCCTAATCACTTTCGTTTCAAGACTGCGACCTCATTAACAATGACGAGTGTACGCAATTTTGGCCAAACGTATTGACCGATTGTTTTAAAATTTGGTACCAAGGTACACTGTATAAAATCTGAACGACGTATGTGTCAGACTTTTTTCCCAATCACTTTCGTTTCAAGATTGCGACCTAATTTACAATGACAAGTGTACGCAATTTTGGCCAAACGAATTGACCGATTGTTTTGAAATTTGGTACCAAGGTACACTGTATAAAATCTGAATGACGTATGTGTCAGACTTTTTTCCCAATCACTTTCGTTTGAAGACTGCGACCTCATTTACAATGACGAGTGTACGCAATTTTGGCCAAACGAACTGACCGATTGTTTTGAAATTTGGTACCAAGGTACACTGTATAAAATCTGAATGACGTATGTGTCAGACTTTTTTCCCAATCACTTTCGTTTCAAGATTGCGAATTCATTTACAATGACAAGTGTACGCAATTTTGGCAAAACGAATTGACCGATTGTTTTGAAATTTGGTACCAAGGTACACTGTATAAAATCTGAACGACGTATGTGTCAGACTTTTTTCCCAATCACTTTCGTTTCAAGATTGCGACCTCATCTACAATGACGAGTGTACGCAATTTTGGCCAAACGAATTGACCGATTGTTTTGAAATTTGATACCTTGTATAAAGCCCAAGCGTACAATATTTTTTTATTTACTTCCGTTTCAAGATGGCGGCCTCTGTTTTACAACGACGAGTGTACGCAGTTTTGGCCAAACAAATTAACAGACTGTTTCGAAATTTGGTACGAAAATGTCTTGCATAAACCCCCAAATAATTTACATGTAAGATTTTCCCCCATTTAATTCTGTTTCAAGACGGCAAGCTCTGATTTAACGACGAGTGTAGTTCCTGGCTATTTCCTGTAATACTGGCTGAACGGCAAAACGTATCATAATTTTGATCGCGAGAAAAAACATAAAATTTCTAATAAAGGTGGTCCAGTAACATTTGCCGCCTCGGTGGCCTAGTTGATAGCGTACTGAGCTTTCACCCCGAGGACCCGGGTTCGATTCCAGGCGAGGGCTTGGCATTTTCATACGCTATAAATCATACCATCGTCTGCATTAGCCCAAGTGTGCACAATAGTCGGACGTTAAACACACAAAAATCCAGTAACATTTTTATCAAATATTATTGTTACGGTTTAAGTTGGCGGAAAAATTTACGAGTGTTGTCGTCTAGTGCTATGTTTATTAAGGATATACTGCGAGGTCTACTGTCCATTGAACTGCAAACTTTGAAAGCCAACAAGGAAGAGGCACTAGCTCAATATTTAGGCATAAATACCTGTAATTGAAGCAACTCGGTCGATGGGAACGAGTTGGGGGTTAAGTTGGCGGAAAAATTTACGAGTGCTGTCGTCTAGTGCTACTATTATTAAGGATATACTGCGAGGTCTACTGTTCTTTGAAAGCCAACAGGGAGAGGCCCTAGCTCAATATTTAGGCATAAATACCTATAATTGGAGCAACTCGGTCGATGGGAACGAGTTGGGGGTTTAAGTTGGCGGAAAAATTTACGAGTGCTGTCGTCTAGTGCTACTATTATTAAGGATATACTGCGAGGTCTACTGTTCTTTGAAAGCCAACAGGAGAGGCCCTAGCTCAATATTTAGGCATAAATACCTATAATTGGAGCAACTCGGTCGATGGGAACGAGTTGGGGTTTAAGTTGGCGGAAAAATTTACGAGTGCTGTCGTCTAGTGCTACTATTATTAAGGATATACTGCGAGGTCTACTGTTCTTTGAAAGCCAACAGGGAGAGGCCCTAGCTCAATATTTAGGCATAAATACCTATAATTGAAGCAACTCGGTCGATGGGAACGAGTTGGGGGTTAAGTTGGCGGAAAAATTTACGAGTGCTGTCGTCTAGTGCTACTATTATTAAGGATATACTGCGAGGTCTACTGTTCTTTGAAAGCCAACAGGAGAGGCCCTAGCTCAATATTTAGGCATAAAAACCTATAATTGGAGCAACTCGGTCGATGGGAACGAGTTGGGGGTTTAAGTTGGCGGAAAAATTTACGAGTGCTGTCGTCTAGTGCTACTATTATTAAGGACATACTGCGAGGTCTACTGTTCTTTGAAAGCCAACAGGAGAGGCCCTAGCTCAATATTTAGGCATAAATACCTATAATTGAAGCAACTCGGTCGATGGGAACGAGTTGGGGTTTAAGTTGGCGGAAAAATTTACGAGTGCTGTCGTCTAGTGCTACTATTATTATTATACTGCGAGGTCTACTGTTCTTTGAAAGCCAACAGGGAGAGGCCCTAGCTCAATATTTAGGCATAAATACCTATAATTGGAGCAACTCGGTCGATGGGAACGAGTTGGGGGTTTAAGTTGGCGGAAAAATTTACGAGTGCTGTCGTCTAGTGCTACTATTAATAAGGATATACTGCGAGGTCTACTGTTCTTTGAAAGCCAACAGGAGAGGCCCTAGCTCAATATTTAGGCATAAAACCTATAATTGGAGCAACTCGGTCGATGGGAACGAGTTGGGGGTTTAAGTTGGCGGAAAAATTTACGAGTGCTGTCGTCTAGTGCTACTATTATTAAGGATATACTGCGAGGTCTACTGTTCTTTGAAAGCCAACAGGGAGAGGCCCTAGCTCAATATTTAGGCATAAATACCTATAATTGGAGCAACTCGGTCGATGGGAACGAGTTGGGGGTTTAAGTTGGCGGAAAAATTTACGAGTGCTGTCGTCTAGTGCTACTATTATTAAGGATATACTGCGAGGTCTACTGTTCTTTGAAAGCCAACAGGAGAGGCCCTAGCTCAATATTTAGGCATAAATACCTATAATTGGAGCAACTCGGTCGATGGGAACGAGTTGGGGTTTTAAGTTGGCGGAAAAATTTACGAGTGCTGTCGTCTAGTGCTACTATTATTAAGGATATACTGCGAGGTCTACTGTTCTTTGAAAGCCAACAGGGAGAGGCCCTAGCTCAATATTTAGGCATAAATACCTATAATTGGAGCAACTCGGTCGATGGGAACGAGTTGGGGTTTTAAGTTGGCGGAAAAATTTACGAGTGCTGTCGTCTAGTGCTACTATTATTAAGGATATACTGCGAGGTCTACTGTTCTTTGAAAGCCAACAGGAGAGGCCCTAGCTCAATATTTAGGCATAAATACCTATAATTGGAGCAACTCGGTCGATGGGAACGAGTTGGGGTTTTAAGTTGGCGGAAAAATTTACGAGTGCTGTCGTCTAGTGCTACTATTATTAAGGATATACTGCGAGGTCTACTGTTCTTTGAAAGCCAACAGGGAGAGGCCCTAGCTCAATATTTAGGCATAAATACCTATAATTGAAGCAACTCGGTCGATGGGAACGAGTTGGGGGTTAAGTTGGCGGAAAAATTTACGAGTGCTGTCGTCTAGTGCTACTATTATTAAGGATATACTGCGAGGTCTACTGTTCTTTGAAAGCCAACAGGGAGAGGCCCTAGCTCAATATTTAGGCATAAATACCTATAACTGGAGCAACTCGGTCGATGGGAACGAGTTGGGGTTTAAGTTGGCGGAAAAATTTACGAGTGCTGTCGTCTAGTGCTACTATTATTAAGGATATACTGCGAGGTCTACTGTTCTTTGAAAGCCAACAGGGAGAGGCCCTAGCTCAATATTTAGGCATAAATACCTATAATTGGAGCAACTCGGTCGATGGGAACGAGTTGGGGGTTTAAGTTGGCGGAAAAATTTACGAGTGCTGTCGTCTAGTGCTACTATTAATAAGGATATACTGCGAGGTCTACTGTTCTTTGAAAGCCAACAGGGAGAGGCCCTAGCTCAATATTTAGGCATAAATACCTATAATTGGAGCAACTCGGTCGATGGGAACGAGTTGGGGGTTGCGCATTTTTTCTATTTCATTATTAGACATATACAGTATGAGCAAGCTTTAACGTGTATGGGGGAGCAGACGGCAGAGTATTGATCACGTGGTCTAATTACTCGGGTGCAAACAAAACAAAAGCTTTCTGCTCTGCAACACACAGTGAATAAAGCAAGGCAATGCTTGAGTCTAGACTTAGCAGATAGCCTTCGGGTGCACGGGCACGGGTATGTGCACAGTGTGTGCAAGCTGCAATACGAGATGCTAACAAACGCAGAGGGGGAACGAAACAGATCCACCGAGCAGTGGCTCGAATTTTTAAACGGCATTTAAAAACAACGTACTACATTTAGCGTTATTCGCTAGAAAAAATTATGCACAATTCCACAAAATCCCTCGATTATCCACCTACACGGTTTTCCTGGACGAGTTAATGGTAATTAAATAAATGGTACAAGACCTTACACAAACTTTCCAAACTTAATTATTTACACGAAAAATCTGTTCTGAAGCTTTTGTTTTTTAATAACAATAAAGATTCTTGTAAAATTTTAATATCTACCTTTACTATAAAAATTAAAACTAAATACATCAGATACATGCTGTTCGTACCAGCAAATGCCTTTTAATCTCAAGCAATGCAGCCAACCTTACAAATTTAATTTATCAAGATCCCAAATTTAATTTATCAAGATTATCAGATTTCGCTCAATTTTTTGAAAACATATTCAGAATAAAAATTCAAAATCAGTGCAACAAATTTGAAACAAAAGAAATTTACGGAGCGCGATCAAATCGAAAGAAAAAACAACCCTGACGGTGTGCACGGTTTATTTTCAGTTCTCCTCGTAGGGGTGCTGACTAGCTGCACCTATTGAGAGGATTTAGACGTCCCTCGCGGTACCCGAGTCTAATACACACTTACACTTACAACACTACATTTGCGGCTTTAACACTTTACACTCACACTTACATTTAGGGAGGCGATAATAGCCTAAATGTGCTTTTTTTAATATATATATATATATATATATATATATATATATATATATATATATATATATATATATATAAATCTCTTTCATTTCAAATGTCCTACACTGAAATTGAGACGCGAATGAATACAATTTCATGAGATGAACAACCGATTTTGTAAAATTAAACCGACTTTTTTAACTTTATTTCGAAAACTCCCGAATAAACCCACTATTTCCGAGATTGTTTTTGCTACTTGTTGACGGTACAAGAGCAAAATTTGAACAAAATCGTTAAAAAAGCTGATTTTGAGAAACAATATTTCTATAGCAACTTTCGACTAAATTGTTTTCATAAATTGTAAATGTTTCCGACACACGCATTCACACCACACACACACACACACACACACACACACACACACACACACACACACACACACACACACACACACACACACACACACACACACACACACACACACACACACACACACACACACACACACACACACACACACACACACACACACACACACACACACAACCTTTTGGCTTCAAAAAAACTAAACTAAAAGCTGATAGATCCATTAAAATAATAAAATCGATTTTTTACAATCGTCCATTACTGACCGAACGTTTTCGGACACTTCATATTGTGAGAAAGTAATACAATATCATTACGCCAGGTTATCGATTCGCACCGCTGCTTCCACGAGAGGTGAAGGAGAACCTTTGGAATTTATCGTTATCTTTCAAATACTCGAAGCGCTTTGGTCAAACATCACAAGAGCTGGATTATATCGGTACAAAAATAACATTACGCGATGAACTTCATAACTTTTTGAAAGTAAACACACGCGCGCGCGCGCCGCATCAAAACTGCGAACATGAGTATGCCAATGAACGTACACATACACAAATACTCGTACATAATTTAACGACCTCTCAGAAAGTGATCTATCTTAAAATCCCGGGTTTGGAGCTTACCAAAATGTCCCTGCAATAGCTCATTTCCAAATTAAAATTCGTTAATAATTAAACAGATTGCTATCACAACAAAAACAGACAAAACGGATTACAATGGTGTAATAAAAAGTGTATAGGCTAACAAAAGTTACAATTTTTTTAAAATTTTAAACTGACGCCGCAGTTTTGAAACTGTTTATCGGATTTTACTGGGACCATGCTATTACCGAAATCGATCAACTTTAAATCAAACGGGACCAAAGTTTACACACCAGCGTACTAACACATACTATATATATATATATATATATATATATATATATATATATATATATATATATATACCCCATGAGGGTGCAGACTAGCTGCACCTATTGAGAGGATTTAGAAGTCAGTCGCAGTACCCGAGTCTAACACACACTTACACTTACGACTTTAACACTTACATTTAGGGAGGCGATAACAGCCCCAATGTGCTTTTCGCCTTAAAGTATATATATATATATATATTATTTTTTTAATTTTATTTACTTTTTTTTTGTGTGTTTAACGTCCGACTATTGTGCACACTTGGGCTAATTCAGACGATGGGATGATTTATAGCATATGAAAATGCCAAGCCTTGGCCGGGAATCGAACCCGGTTCCTCGGTGTGAAAGTACGCTATCGACTAGGCCACCGAGGCGGCTATATATATATATATATATATATATATATATATATATATATATATATATATATATATATATATATATATATATATATATATATATATATATATATATATAGAGAGAGAGAGAGAGAGAGAGAGAGAGAGAGAGAGAGAGAGAGAGAGAGAGAGATCAGTGGTACAAAGCTCATTTTCCAATGGGAATAAATAAATAAAATTATACTTTTCTATTGTGATTACACTACACTATAAGCATTCCGTTACAGTCGTGACCTATACAGGTAGCCCAATACTTTCACTGGATAATTGGAGCGAGGCTCCGTTATATCCAAATTTGATTTAACAGTACCGCAATATAGCCTAAGCACATTTACCTAAGCAATTGGTAAATTACACACGTTGCGAACAAATTTCCAAAACAATACCCCGATACCAATCGTACTTCTCGATACCAATATTCCTTTGCTCTATCTGTTCTTTTCGGCTTAGTATCTCCGACGTCTCCGATTCCTAGCTTCCATTTTCCCATGTCATTCTACAGATCTTTATTAAAGACCCCTCTCTATCAATTCTTTCTTTCCAACCAAGTCTCGGTCTTCCTCCTTTTTTCGAACATGTGGTTTCCATTTGAGAATCTGTTTGTGAGGTCAATTTTCGTCCATCCTTTAGAAATTGCCAAACCATTGAAGTTTTTTTGTCTTGATGTCGTCTACAATGGTGTGCTTCACATCAATGATTCCAAGGATTCTTACATTTTGAACTTTTCCCGTTTGGACTTCGCCAATAGTCCATTTCTGTAGCTCCAAAACATTTGTCTGTTTTTTGTTTCAGTGACTATACTTCGCTTCCATATGAGATTGTATTGTATATTCTGTTTATTTATTTTTTATATATACTGATATCATATGACACTGTTCAGTATCTTTATTGCTCTTCTTCCCAAGCTGTTCCGTTCTTTTATCGCTGTGTCCAACAGTCCATCGCTAGTAACTGTCATTCCCAAATACGTGTAAGTTGTACTCCCCTTGATTTTTGTGTTGTGTTTCAACAGAAGATTCCTTTATTGGAACAAAGCCTTATTGGTAATAAATTAGGGTTATGTCATGTACAGTAGAACCTCGCGATACGATGGGTTCACGATACGATGTGTTCAAGATACGAAGTGGAATATCGCAAATATTCGTGCTCACGAAACGATACGTTTTTCGCGATACGATCCCAATATCTCTTGCCGCTTGAAATTGTTTTGAAGTTGGCGCGCTACGGGCAAACCTCACGCGTCACTAAGCAAGCCTCAATACGTCACTATTCAAGCTTTTATACGTCACGAGGCTTTTATTTGTTGAGTGGGTTAATTGCTGCTAATTTTAATTAAGTCATTGCTAATTTTAAGAAGCTTTACACGAAGCACCTTTTCAAACGATGCTTCGAAATGACAGAGAGCACGCAACTCACACTCCGTGAGTTTTGGAAGAGTCACTACGACATTGTCCATTGCTTAAAAATCATAGAAAAGGCATGGGGTGAGGTCTCAAGGCGCACCTTGAACTCAGCATGGAGGAAATTCTGGGCAGCTGTGGTTGCAGAACGAGACTTTGAGGGTTTCGAAATCCCTACTGAAGAAGAAGCTGTGGATGATCCTACTCCATTGGAGGAGATTATTTCTCTGTCAAAGTCTTTGGGGCTTGTTGTCGATGAGGCTGACATTGACAACCTACTCGACGAGCACAAGGAGGAGCTCAACACTGACGACTTGAAGGCATTGGAGGCGATGCAAATCAGCGATCTTCAAGATACGATTTTTTTACGATACGATCCCGGTCCAGGAACGGATTTAGATCGTATCGCGAGGTACCACTGTACATATTATAATTACTTGGAATTATTTTCATTTACTGTTTTCGATGCGTGTGCTTATACTGTATTACATATCTTGACATGTGTGTGTAAGTATTGGTTTTACGTATTTTCATTTGTTTCCGGTGTACATATATAAGGTGTATCACATAAGGTATACTTGTAATTTACTGTTTCCTTTTAATACAAATTAAACAAAGTACTGTATACTGTAAATTATCTACTAAATATCTTTGATGTTTGCTTCTTACTTCTTTCCATATACATTGTCAGTAATTCTTTTCTATTTTCCTGCAGTTTCAATACTTCGTCCCGATACCAGTAACTAGTAAAAGTATCGATATTTTCTTTTCATTTATCATCCCAATTCCAAACGCGTTTAGGAAGACGGCACGATACTAGTTATGTTATGTCGCTATCCAACAAAGAATCAATCATTTTATAATTTCTATATCTATGGTGATCGGTGTTTTTGACACACTTTTAAAAAGGTTCTTCAAGCAAGCTCGCGCGCGCACACACACACACACACATCTAACATCACGTAATTACACGTGACGTTACCTAGCGTATTTTTTAAAAACTACTTTAATTTAGAAACAAAAAGAAAACCATTGTCATTCATTATCTCATGTTCACAGAAGCTTATTACTTTTTCACGGTTTAGCCACCTCGGTGGCCTAGTTGATAGCGTACTGGGCTTTCACTTCGAGGACCCGGTTCGATTCTCGGCCAGGGCTTGGCATTTTCATATGCTATAAATCAGCCTATCGTCTGCATTAGCCCAAGTGTGCACAATAGTCGAACGTAAAAAAAAACTTTTTCACGGGCATTGTCGTGCGAGTACTGCTAATCTAGAATCAAATTATAAAAATCGTTTACAATTATTAAATACTACAACATCTGCTAGATTCAGTTCAATCGACTGCCTTTATTGCGCCTATATGGTGTTGCCTTTACTGTTACAAGCTAATAACAAAACTCAAAAAACAGCTGATCGGTTAATACGCAAAGAATCATTTTCAATAAGAAAGGAGTTAATTACTAGAGCTTTTCAATTTGAAAACGAACTATTTACGGCGTCAATAACGGTTAGACCTATACTCTTGCCTCCACAGCACTTTCTGAAAGGGTTGTTAATATTAATACGCCATGGATATGTATGTAACAGCTTATGTTATAAATATATTTATTCATTCAAACTTAACGCTAAAATCTACTGTCGTAATATTTTTGATAATTTCGTTATATAGCGAAATTCCTTAAACGGTTTCAAAATGGCGGTCATTCAGAAATCAAAAGATTTTTATATTGCATTTTTTTAAAATCTAATTTCACCATTGTAATCAGCAAACAATTAACTGCCTTTTCAAATACAATTCACAATACGAAAACGAATTTGTCAGTTTAAAAAATTTTTAAATGCATACTAAATTAAGAGATTGTAGATTTAAGCGCTGATTGTGAATGGAATCAAATAAATAACTGTATTACGACTATCAAAAAACGTCCGACAATAAAATTATTGCGATATTTTGACTTCGTGGAAATCGGCTATCACTTTTTTTTTGAAAAAAAGGTTTCGAGGTATAAACAAGCGAGACCCACATGCCAAATTTCACATGCAGACGCGCGCGCGCACACATAAGCCTACTCAATTTTTTCTTTTTTTAAAGATGGAAACGGATACAGCCTTTAAAACCTGAAAATCGATTTTTTTCACGATCACCAAACTTTTTGACCGCCATTGTCGCGAGGAAAGGAATAAATCTGGCAGGCACCACCAATTAAAGCCTGATGCAGCGAGGCGAGATGTTTAGACACTTAAAGTTACTGTAAGGGATGCGGGAGGGAATCAATAACGGCACGGCACTGCACTGCACTGCCACCCTTATCTCGCAGCCCGTCATCTCTTCGTCCAACCGTTTCCTAATTCTAATAGCAATGCGATTCCCCTTTCCTTCAGTGAAACCGATCCAATCGCACATAGCCTACAGTACTTGAGCGGCTGTCATGTAAGACCGGGGCCTTGAACCCAGCGCCGATCCTCATCTATAGATCACTTTTTTCAGAAGTCGTTAAAGTTGTTTTAGCATTCCCATGGTCGCAATGTTTGAGCCGAAGTTCGTTGCTCAGTAAAATCAGTTTCAAAATGGCGGCCAAATTCGTAACTTTTTTGTTTTAAATTAAAATCTATCGAATTGGGTGCAAATTACTTTGCTTGCAGACCTATATCCGTTCTTCACCAGTAAACATTTATGATGGAGTTTTCATAAAACTATTTCCTATTTACCTAAACATTCATTTTCGATTTACCATTTTCCTAAAAAAAAACGTTTTTATGATCAGTATCCGTAATTGATACCTGTATTTTGTAATTAGTGAAATTTCATCAATATATATAGTTCAAACCGTGTTGAAATTACAGTCATTCACAGTAATACCCGTGGCGTAGCCTAGCGGTAGATTTGCTAAACTCCCGGCCCTGATCATAGTGTGCTCGAGCTGCGCGGCGCGATCATTGAAACATAATTCTGTACTAACCTATTTCGATGTTAAGTATTTTTAAACAAAGAGTAGTGAAATAATTTGTAACATATTAAAAAGGGTTTATTAAGATATTTCCATTTGAAAATAAGCTAAAAGAAGAGCAATCGTGGTAAAACCCATACTCAGGACCTTGAAATGAGCACAGATCTTGAGCATTTTTTAAAGGGTCAATAAAGTTGTGTGTGTGTGTGTGTGTGTGTGTGTGTGTGTGTGTGTGCGCGCGCGCGCGTGCGTGCGTGCGTGCGTGCGTGCGTGCGTGCGTGCGTGCGTGCGCGCGCGCGTGTGTGTGTGTGTGTGTCAGTCAGTACACTCATGTTCGCAATTTTAGTCCGATTTTGTTTCAAACTTGGCAAAAATATCGATTATGGTGATAGAAACTAATCAAAACTAATAGAAACTACTTTCAGAGCTAGATAACAACAGTAAAACAATGAAATTAGTACAACAATTTAAAAAAAAAACAGTCATTTCAAATCATTAAAAATTCATGCCCTTTTTGTCTTAAAGGTTTTCGAAAATCTGATTTCACAATGGCTATCAGCGATAAAAACTGCATAAATTAGCATTTAACATTTTCAAAATCCGTTGTAGTTAAGAAATATTTTGACGGTGGTCAGGATTCATTTTCGTGTTTTCAACGTAATTTGAAAGTTTAAATACCTAATGTATGCAGACTTCAATCCTGAATATGTCGACATCATAATTTCAAAACTTCCAAGATAAATACATTTGGTAAAATCATTCTTCCGAAAGACCCAGTTCACAATCGCTGTACTTTTAAATCGAGGCTAGAACACTGTTTAGTTTTCACACTTTTGCCCCCAAAAAGTTAATTCTTTCAATAGAACAGCAGATATGTTTATACAGTTGACACACTGCTTGATGGAAGGCAGGCAGGTTGCCAATTGGACGTGTTTACAAAATGTTGTTCCGGTGTCTAAAACTGGAGTTACCTCTCTTGTCTCCTAAAGTCTGGAGCCGATAGCCAAACAATCCGAATTGGGTTCAGTTTCGTAGTTTTTAATATACGATAATCATTTAAAATTTGAAAACTAATTCATCCAGATTTTAATACCGACTGGGATGGTCAACTACACCATCACAGAGAGACTAGGCGCCATCGAAGTGATTACTTGCCAATGACCCTGTTTACACCTGTATTCGGGATCTACTTTAAATGAGGTTGATGACTTGTACTTGCGACCTCGTTTGTCAATTTTTCGTCACGTTAGTCTGAATTCGATTTCACTGCACCACAAAATTTGCAGCACCGGGCGTATATGCACGTAGTTTCCCGTTTGTTGTGACGCCAACATCAGTTTTATACGTTTTTATTGCCAAATACAACACTTGTCTATAATTATACTTTCTAATTATTATTATTACCAAAATGTATAAATAATATTTCACTTATTTTATTCATTTAAACATTTTAAAATTCTAATTCTACCATTATTTTAATTAATATTTATTCAATTCTCGGGCTTTAGTATTCAAACTAAGTAGTTTATCTATGGTCGTGACGCTTGATTTTGTAATACACATTGTTACTCACAGACTGACATATCTTTGATAACCAGCTGTTCCTGCCACCAGCTCTGCGATAACCAGCTGTTTCATAGCTAACCTTCCGTTACGCTCAGTTCGATCTCACTGCACCAAAAACTTTTTCCGAAACGGACGTAAACAAGTACTCATTTCAAAAATTCTTCCCGCGAGACAGCTGAGTGCAGCGATTATTTTGTTTTTATTCAGATTGCAAGTAACTTAGCAGACACTGAACACTTTACGTTACATATTTTAGAAATGTAAGCTATACAGGGTGTTCAGATAATTTAGGAGTGTGCCATAATTTATGATATAATCCACTAAGTCGAAGTAAGAAAAAATCCACTGGACATGTAACCAAATTCGGCAATTACTCAGCTATCAGCCATTTTGTTTTTTCCAAAAAAATGTAGGGCCTACATTTGCAAAACCGTCTAACCGACTGAATTAAAATCTCTGTACAAACATTCCGTTAAGTGAAGACTTACTACGAAAAAAAATTACTAAGTTTCAAAATGGCGGCCGTTTGAAATATTTAATGTAGAATATCTCTACATAATAAAGTAGCCTATTATTAAAAAAAATTAGAATGAAAGTCCTTTTTCTAATTTTACAAGTCAAATTAGGTTTGCAGTTTATAAGTTAGTCAAACTGACGAACTATCGAATCCAAAAGTTGCTTAGGTATTGTAGACAACTACCATTGAAAATAAACGTATTAGAATGATAATCCATCCGGGAGATAAATGAGCTCATTGCTGGAGGCATCTTGCGGCAAATTGTTCTACTATAGTTAAATATATAATTGTACTGTTAATTTTCTTAAACGTCTCCACCTTCAGTCCTTACAGCCTGCAGCATTCCTAGCGGCAGATAGTCCAACTTCTTGGACTTTAGCCTCTGACATCGAGCACGCTTTTTATAATGGTAGCTGTACTTGCAGTCCGTTTACATTCAATGCAACTACCAACTAGCCAGAAATTATGTTTTCAGGTTTATGTAACTGACGGGTAACAGAGTTATCTGTGGGTTTTGGATTACACGTCCAGCTGATTCTACCTCTTATCTTGCCCAGTAGTTCATTTCCTAGATTACAGCAACATTTTATGGCATACCATTTCTTCCTATATTTATCTACTACGGTTTTAAATACATGATTCCACCATAGAACCATAATGTTTACTTCGGATTCCAGATTAGACACGTATATTTCTTATACTAATCGAATGTACCACTTCTGGAACGACAGATACTTCTGTAACCCAAGCATATTTGTATCGAAAACAATTAAGACTGAAATAAAAAACCGACACCGCTGGCCGAGTTGAAACAAGTATTTCACTGCATCTGGGTCGGACCGCTTTTTACCCATCTTGTCGGCCATCTTGCTTCAGGACTCTGCGTGACCGAATTTCGTTACGCACCTGCTGTAATGGAATATATCATACGTGTTATATTTACATAAAATTTTTAACGATCCCTCAAAAACTGTTCTACAGATCAGGATCAGCGAGCATTCAAAGTCCCACATCTGAGTGTTACCATAATAGTTGACTCTTTACAGAAATGTGTTATCAAATTAGGGAGCGAATTTTACCGCTTCTATTCATAAATTGTTATTTTATTGGATTCACGCAACCCGCACGTAATAATGTTTCACCCCCGCAGGGGGGGTGCAGGCTAGCTGCACCTATTTAGAGGATTTAGACGTCCATCGTGGTACCCGAGTCTAACACACACTTACAACACTACACTTACGACTTTTAACACTTTACACTCGCACTTACATTTAGGGAGTCGATAATAACCTCAATGTGCTTTACGCCTTAAAAAGAAATGTTTTACGAGGATTAACACCCACTGACAAAAATGGCGGACGTTTCAAGAGACAAGTTTCAATTCAGTCTCAACTCTCTCGAACTGTGTTTATAGTAGACGCTCGTAGTCATGTTTATATAAACTATAAAATTTATCGATTCATTCTTTATTGGTTACGGAGTTTGGTCGCTCCTGGTACCGCATTCAAAGGATCTATTCGGGCAAATAACCTTATTCTAGTTCGGTAGACTGATTCCATCTATGAGTTTTAGCAGTCCACTGACTAGGTTACTCTGATTCATGTTCTCAAGGTCCAACACGCTTTGCCGCTTGCCGACAAGAACCTCAACGTCACAGATTCTACGACCAAACAGTTTTTCCCGTAGTACATTCCTGTTCTTATGCACCCTCAGATTACAATACTATGGTTTTCCGGCGTTGCCTTTAACCATGATTCCTACTGTCTTCCAAGAATCTGGAAGGAACATTTTTAGAAGACGCATACTGTAAGAATGTCCCCATAAATTCTCATTATTTTCGGACCCACTTACAGATAACCAGCCAGATATAAAAACCTCTGCTGCCGGCCAATAAAATCAGATACAGATCGCAGTCTAGCTATACAATTGAACCGTTTTGTTTAGCGTTGCTCAATAATTAACAGTGGGACGTTTCTTACATTTTTACGGCTACTATTTCAATTATTTTCTAGTTCAACATTAAAACATGTTTTTAAACATTTCTCTAATTTATTACACACACACACACACACACACACACACACACACACACACACACACACACACACACACACACACACACACACACACACACACACACACACACACACACACACACACACACACACACACACACACACACACACACACACACACACACACACACACACACACACACACACACACACACACACACACACACACACACACACACACACACACACACACACACACACACACACACACACACACACACACACACACACACACACACACACACACACACACACACACACACACACACACACACACACACACACACACACACACACACACACACACACACACACACACACACACACACACACACACACACACACACACACACACACACACACACACACACACACACACACACACACACACACACACACACACACACACACACACACACACACACACACACACACACACACACACACACACACACACACACACACACACACACACACACACACACACAAATCCTCTTTACACTGTAAAACAATATGTTATACAAAGTATCCCGCTTTTCTTTTTATATTCTTCTTCTTTTCTGCTAGGATTATTATCACTATGTTCAGTATAATGATCTGCCTTCCCTAGCTTCGTCAATTCTACTTTCGTTTACGCGTTTCGTAGAACCTCCATCTTTAAAAACTATATCTATACTCCAGTATAGATATAGTTTTTGAAGATGGAGGTTCTCCGAAACGCGTCAACGAAAGTAGAATTGACGAAGCTAGGGAAGGCAGATCATTATACTGTACACAGTATCCCGCTTTTAATTATGTATGTCCTAAATAAACTCGGCTCGTAAACTGTCAACGAAAACCCAGAAAACAGTATAATTTCTCAAAATCGGTTCATCAGATTTTGCTAAAAATTTGATCACATAAAAAATTTACATAAATGAAGTCAATATACCCTCTCAAATTGCAGATAAAAACGTTACATTCACAATATTTTTGTTGTTTCTATTCACTCCCACACTGTAAATCGATTTACTTTCGAATTTACTACACTGCCTCAAACAATGATAAACTTCTAGAACAACCGAATTTTGAGCACAATCTGGTGAACCAATTTTTCTGAGTTTTCGTCAATAGCGGATTTGTCGGAACCTGCAAGCGGCCAATACGTTTCCCGTACTTATAGTAAGCAGTTTGTTTAAAATCGCTAAAAGCTAATTTTTACAACATCCGATTTTATGTTCTTCATGCCAAAAATAACCATAACAAACTGATATTAAAAGTTGAAGATAGATCCCGCGATTTGGGCGAA
The DNA here is from genome assembly GCA_022606455.1 of Callitettix versicolor. NCBI lineage: Eukaryota > Metazoa > Arthropoda > Insecta > Hemiptera > Cercopidae > Callitettix > Callitettix versicolor. Next base: position 80,946,573 of record CM040183.1, read on the forward strand.
ACAGACCAAGATGTCAGCTATGCAACAGCCGGAGAACTTAAAATGAGCACCGATCCTTACCTCTTATTACTATTTGATTGGTCGTTAAACATGTGTGCGTGCGTGCGTGCGTGCGTGCGTGCGTGCGTGCGCGTGTGTGTGTGTGTGTGTGTGCGTGCGCGCGCGCGCGTGTGTGTGTGTGCGTGTGTGTGTGTGCGTGCGCGCGCGCCGTGTGTGTGTGTGTGTGTGTGTGTGTTAGCGCTCGGTGTGTGTGTTCAAAATTTCGGTTTATACTTGGTACTAAATTCGATTGTTGGCAAGTTCTTTACACATTAAAATCAAATCAACAGTCTCAAAATGGCGGCCATTTCAAAGTTTCAAAAATGTATAACTTTTTTCTTAATTTTTTAAAAATTAATCTGATTTCACCATCGCAATCAGCGTTAAAATAGCATTCTGAATTCCAATATCAGTTGAAATTTTAAAAAAAACTGAATTTGACGGCGGTCAGGGTTCATAACAAAATTACTTTTGGAATTTCGCTTCCATCAAGTCGGCGAGACAGCTGAATGTTGCATTTTGTCTGGCATATAGAGATGTTTAGCAAAAAATGTCTACGCTTTTGTACAAGAAACAATGCCAACTTTGTTTCACTATTTCCAATAATTGTATTTCGTAATTCTGAATTGCTATAAACAAACACAATTTCAGATCGGGCCAGCACTCTGCACATTACGGTATTGGCAGACACACAGGATTGGCTCAGTTGTAACTGAATTATCTGAACAAACGGGATGCGGGAAGTAACGCATTAACACTAACACTGTTTGTCTGTCTGTGTGTATGTCTGCTACAACATTACTGTACCAACAGTACACTGTACCGCGGGTTATCGTGTCAGTCCATTAACAAACTGTGCCACAGTATTATTGTGACCAGTAATGCTCTCGGTGACAATCGGGCGACTTTCTTTGGAAGTATGGCTTTGGTAATATCTCGCACAAGTTACGATAATGAAAGAATCCATTTGTAGGGTTACTGTTGCACTGCGACCTTTTTGGATCTACTGTGCCCCTTTCTACAATCCTGAGATCCTCGGTTAAAGCGTCTTCTCTAGTCATAGTCTCGTTATAACTTCTAAATTTGCAGAGAATTCAAGATGGGTAGTTCTCCCACGTCTAATTAATGACTTCCCAGTTCCTTACTGAGATACTTCTAGATGTTTGTTCTGTTAATTCGCTATCAATGTTTTATTCTCTTGACCCTCATTACAGAGGTTCTGCTTTATTTGACCAACCTTTTTGTTTTGCTGCAAGATCCCGCTCATTCTACTTTACATTTTTACTTACGGGAACACCCACAAGTAGCCAAGTAGAAATAAGGTCCGCCCATACAGAGCCCCGCATGCTAAGGTACACTGGGAGGTCCAGGTCTTCGTTTGATACATCATTAGGCCGGTGTCATACACTCCATCAGCACGGGTCGCTTTACACTTTAAGAGTTTTTTTTTCGGCGAAAAACCGTTAAGTTAAGGTTATCATCGCCGTCATGCAAAATGAAAGTATAAAAAATTAACAAAATTTACTTAAATAAGAAAATAAAACTACTACAACAAACTATAAAAGTAAAAATAAATTAAACAAAAATTTAAATAACAGGTATAACTATATTACAATAACGAATACTTAAGAACTAAATAACAATGAATAATGAATAAAATTTAATAACAATTCGTAAAAGTATATATAAACATAACAGATATAAAGTTATTTAGATAAAATAAATAAATAAAATAACACAAGAAATAACAAATATATAAATTAAATTTTATTTAAAACATTCAGACGTTGAAGGAAGTCTAGAACCCGGTCAACGGCCGAGACACTATCTCCCAACATCGTCTGCAAACAGTTGCTCAGTCCACACATAACACGCACATTTTGGAAACCATCACTATCGAGCAATATATGTTTTATTGTGATGGTTTCCCTACACTTTAAGAGTTAGCCAAGCTATGTAGATGAGTGAAAGCAGTATGAGCTAGAGGTACGATGGGATTGCTAAGCCCACTAGCTGCTCACTTCAGCTGCCTTCGCCGGAAAGTTTCTACAATACTTGTTTCATACGTTTGGAAACACAGAAGAGCTCAAAAGTACTTTAAAAATCACAGTACTTTATGCTTGTTTTGTCGACGTTTGTCAGTAGCCTGAGCATAGGTATAATAAAAGAACACCATTGTCATTACATTAAGTAATGAAGGCACGCCGCCGCCAAGAGCGGAGATTGATGGTGTTCCAGATGACTGGTACTTGGCGGAATTCAAGGGTGTTTAATAACTTTATTTATTGTAGATTTGACGGGGAACATTTTACCCATTGATGGTTTTTGTTGATTGAGATTATTTTTGTAGGAATGTCACTTGTACTAAGTCTTGCGAAAATGATAAAAAAATTAACTAATAATTTTTGAAAAAATAAAATATGTATGCAAAGAAATTATTTTAGTAACCCAAAACTGTGAGAGCTGAACTTTTATAGGGTTGTGGAGGATTTATTAAACATTTGCCATTAAAAAAATTAGATTTGGGACGACCATTTTTATGGTAAACCTCTAATCTGTGACCTTGAAATGAGCACCGATCCTGATCTCTAGGTAACTATTTGACAGGCAGTACAAAGTTTATATTTGTCTGTGTGTGTTTTAGCTTTCTAGCGTTCGTAGCCGCCTTGGTGGCCTAGTGGATAGCGTACTACGCTTTCACCCCGAGGACCCGGGTTCGATTCACGGCGAGGGCTTGGCATTTTAATACGCTATAAATCATCCCATCGTCTGCATTAGCCCCGTGTGCACAATAGTCGCAGGTTAAAAAAAAATTCTAGCGTTCGCGATTTTGGACCGATTTGATTCAAACATGGCACAAAAATCGATTTCGGTAATAGCTTATACCAGTTCGTAACCAAGCAATATCCGTTCAACAATTTCAAAAACAGTTTTAAAAATCACAACTTTTAAGTTTCGTTGAAAATCTAATCCAACAATCTGGATTTAAAATTTGCATTATCATTTAAATTTTCCAAAAATCCAGTGACATTAAGAAAATGATTCAACGGCAGTCAGGGTATTTCCAGCAATGACGGAATCATATTTTAAAAAAAGTAAAAAAAAACGTGTTGTAAATTCGCTACCATCATGTCAGCGAGACAGCTGTTTGTCATGATTATTTATTGACATACGGGGGCCGTATAATCAGCTGATTTTAAAAATTTAACATCTCTATACATCATTGCTAATACAATAAATTGTGCAAACCATCCTACAGACTTTCTCTAGTTCCAGGCAATTTTAGAACAAGTAAACTTGTTTATTTCAAATCTGGTATAATGACGTATATCACTGAATATAAATTTACTAGCATGACAACTCTTATGAGAGATTTCTAAGCGCTCGCTGCTGGTGACATCTTGCGGCAGTGTTCAATTACAGTTAAATAGCCCAGCAGGGAGTGCAGACTAGCTGCACCTATTGAGAGGATTAGACGTCCCTCGCGGTGCCCGAGTCTAACACGCACTTACACTTACGACTTTAACACTTTACACTCAACCTTACATTTAGGGAAGCGATAATAGCCTCATTGTGCTTTTTGCCTTAAAGTAAAAAAAAAATACAGTTAAATAGATAAGAGTACTGCCTATTTTCTCAAACGTCTCCACCCCATATCCTTGCAGATTGCAGTGCTCGTAGCGGCAGATAATCCAACTACTTGGGATTTCAACCTCAAATATCGAGCACACTCTTTATAATGGTTGGCTGTACTTCTAGTTCGTTTATATTCAAGATTGTTTTTTCTCGTTTTTTTATGTAAAATTAATGGTTTTCGTTATTAAACTTTCAAACGTTTCAAACTGTCGTCATTTTGAAAATAATACAAATACAGTATTTATTTTGTGCACGCTTTTAAAATAGAAAACGCACGCGCAAAATTTGAACTTAATGTCTTATAAATTTCCAAAACTATAACGGTTTTTGTTGTAACCATTACTAAGCAGCATATGAAAAAGTTTACAGCAAATGTTTATGAGGAAATTCTGAATTTAATAATCTTTTTTCCTCTAGAAAATGTAATTTTGTAGAGTACATATCTTTGCTATTCTTAGCTTCAAATATCTTATATTTGTTGACGCGTTTTGAAATACTTCTATTTTCAAAACTTATTAATATATTTCAATAAATACAGTAACAAATTTTCAAATTAGAAGTAGTCCAAAACGCATCAACAAACAAAGTGTCTGCAGCTACGACAGGCAGAGATACGCACTCTGCAAAGGTTTACGAGAACTTTAATACTTGTACTCATATAAGACTCCCACTCTAGAAGTTTAGCCCCGCCTTGTTTTCATATTTCTACTTATACACTGGTGAGCTTACAGACCATGGCTACTTACGTAGAAATGATTGCACCAATAAAGTTGAATGAATAAACATGACTCCTACCTGCAACAAGATAACATCTAGTTAGTATAGTGCCAGTCCAGCGGTTAAATGCAAATGTACGCTAAACACAGGCCACTAGGTGAACTGTAAATACCAAGGTGTACTAGGTAAAGAAAACCTCAAACTGCTTTTCAATTACCATATATAATTTATATTTATCGAGTGTGACTACATAAAATGCTATAATTGAACAGTGGCCAGTTTAGAAAACAACCTGAATTTCTTATTTCAACTATTTTATTTACAATCTCACGTAATTAAATGTAAACTGTAAGTATGTTTGACAGAAATCCGTTTACAGAAAGTTCTTTTAATATAAAGAGCTGGACGTTTGCAGTCAGTTAAGTTGTATTTTGCGTTCCCTTACCTTAAACGTATTAAACAGTAAACCAAATTCTATATCCCGCACCATGAGTATAGTTAGTTACGCGATTGGCCTATTTGCACTTAGACCTTGAGCCAACCAATCGGAGAAGAGCAGTGTTGCCAGACTGTTTCCCTGCTATAAGCTGAATATGTGTAAAGTATCGGTTACGTTTTTTTTTTTTGTGTTTAACGTTAATGCAGACGATGGGATGATTTATAGCGTTTGAAAATGCCAAGCCCTGGCCGGAAATCGAACCCGGGTCCTCGGGGTGAAAGCCCAGTACGCTATCAACTAGGCCACCGAGGCGGCTTGTACCTGTTACGAGGCTACTGATGTGACAACCCTGCGCTCTCACGCTATTGGTTGACAGTCAACGGTCTTCACTCGTGCTTCTGACTGTAATCCTCTTGATTTAGGGACGAAATATTAAAAAAAAGTATCGATACTTTTATTAGATACTGGTATCGGAAAAAAGTATCGATACTTCAGGAAAATAGAAAATAGCTATTAGTAGGAATCGAATAAAAGTATCGATACTTCAGGAAAATAAAAAATAGCTATTAGTAGGAATCGAATAAAAGTATCGATACTTCAGGAAAATAGAAAATAGCTATTAGCAAGAATCGAATAAAAGTATCGATACTTCAGGAAAATAGAAAATAGCTATTAGTAGGAATCGAATAAAAGTATCGAAAGAAATGTAACGCAAACGTGAAAGAAATTTAACAGCTAATTTATATAGTAAGATCTACTTTATTAATACTTCGAATTAAAAGCAAAACATGAAACTTTACAAAATATACCGAATATAACACTATACACATCGAAAACAATAAATGAAAATACGTAAAACCAATTCTTACACACATAAGGTAAGAAATACAATATGTACGTAACAAAAACAGCAAATGAAAATATGTGCATACAAGTAATATTTTAATAAACAATATATGAAAAAAAAATGAATAAACAAGTTATAAAAAAATGAAAAATATAAGTTATAATTTAAATATCAAAAACAATAAATAAAAATAAATCCAAGTAATTATAATACAATACGAAAACAACCTAATTTTTTACCCATTAGACTTTGTAAGTAATGTAATGTAAGTTGCCAACGCATGCACAGCCTACATTACACTTTGATCATCTCGGGATGGTCTAATGGTACTTTTTGAGTAATAAATCTCACGTTCGAACATGCCAAGGCCGACATAGTGTTGCTTAGCCTTAACAAAGTAATTTACCGATACCTTATTAATAGTATTGATATTAAATAAGTATCGAATGAAAGTATCGAGTAAAAAAATACTAGATATCGAAAGAAAAGTATCAATACTTTACTGGTATCGGAGTATCGGTCCCTATTCTGTCCAGTTTGAGTATGTCTCAAGATGTCTGTTGATTTTCTTTTACCTGAATACTGGAAGGTTTGTTCTTTATTTCTACCACGAACAGAACAAGCTTTCTCCAGAGGATTATCAAATATTTCTCAGCGATTTGATCCTCTGAGGGTGACTGGAGACAAAACTACCTTTGTAGACGATAGTGTCACTGTAAAAATAGGTGTAAGCAACCCATACAACATCCGGCCAATAAATCGGCCTTCCTTCCTTTGACTTTATAGGCAGGAGGTGAAGTGCTGCCATCGGAACGTTTCCTTTTTGCTTGAGTGGAAGTGAAAACCCTTCGAATAATTCTTTTCCTCCAACTTTTTCCCAAGGTGGGATTAAAGTAATTACTCATATTTTTTTAACGTAATTACTTTTGTGTAAAGTATACTTTGCCCACGAAGGTTTTGGCTTTCCAGTGCCGAGTTTCTTGGGTGTTTGTACTGTAGTTATTCCGCATTAGTAGGGCATTGTCTCCTAACTGATAATGGCTGTTCTAAGCCGAAACCTGGAGTTGACGAGATTGGCTCGTCTGTTCCAGACGGTTTTGCCAACTCTTCTGCAGTAGATGAATTCACAATAGTATGAGTTAGAGTTACGGTGGGATCGCTAAGCCCCCACATGAAATGTTCTGACAGGTGCGAAACCGATGATATACCCAGTCGTCATAATAAGTCAAAAAAGCCTGGAAATAATTCCCTAAAAGTTAATGTATGTGTATTACTAGAATCCAGCAACAATATACCGAAAATCAACTGTATCATGGTGTACACTTCACTTTTGTTTACCATTCTTACCTAATCGTTAGGAATACAAAAAAATATTTTAAACAAAACTTAAAGATCAAACAAAAATAGTCTTCAGTTTTTTTGCTTCTATCACGGTTTTCGAGAATAATCTATAAAAATAAAACTGTAAATGTTCGTTTTTTTCAAAACCTTAAATCTCCCAAAATTCTTCACCGATTTTTTTGGCACTGAAATTTTGACACAACGCTGCTTTGAAATATTTGCAATCTCCGAAAACTATTCACCGGTTGCTCTGAAATTCTGAAACAACGTTACATTTGAATACGCGCATGTTTTTATTAATCCAATATTATATAAATGTTAAGCACGTGAAAGGTAAATAATGATGTTTTAAAAAAAACAACAACGCCATCTGTTAGACGTAAAAGCAACACACTATACTAAATATTTTACAATTCCATTTGATGTTTCCGAATGCATTGTTAAATTGAACCAGACTGAGCCATAGCAACGCGTGGCCGGGTACAGCTAGTTAATTAATAATACGAAAACGTACTTTATCAACATTTTTGGAAGTTTAACATGGAAATTACATTTAATATGTAGATTGATCATCCAGGTAAGGGTCGGTGGTCAAAGTGGCTAAAATACAGGTCAGTCTGCTTAATCACTGAACAGACTACGCCTTTAATGTAGTAGATTCGAGACTGTAGTTACTGGAGTACCTTTAAACGATTCGATGATTTACACTTTACAGTTTGCAAATGACCAAGCTATAATTGCAGGAGACAAAGAAGATCTATAACACAGGAAAAACAAAATATTTATGTATAGGTGACAAAATAAGTAGTCTAGACATAGACTCTACGGAGGACATACAACCATGTGAAGAGTATAGATATTTGGGCGTAAAGTTCGACAAATTTTTTTTTTTTTACGTCCGACTATTGTGCACACTTGGGCTAATGTAGACGATGGGATGATTTATAGCGTATGAAAATGCCAAACCCTTGCCGGGAATCGAACCCGGGACCTCGGGGTGAAAGCCCAGTACGCTATCAACTAGGCCACCGAGGCGGCTTGTACCTGTTACGAGGCTACTGATGTGACAACCCAGCGCTCTCAGCTATTGGTTGACAGTCAACGGTCTTCACTCGTGCTTCTGACTGTAATCCTCTGACTTAAGGATGAAATATTAAAAAAAAGTATCGATACTTTTACTACATACTGGTATCGGAAAAAAGTATCGATACTACAGGAAAATAGAAAATAGCTATTGGTAGGAATCGAATAAAAGTATCGATACTTCAGGAAAATAGAAAATAGCTATTAGTAGGAATCGAATAAAAATATCGATACTTCAGGAAAATAGAAAATAGCTATTAGTAGGAATCGAATAAAAGTATCGATACTTCAGGAAAATAGAAAATAGCTATTAGTAGGAATCGAATAAAAGTATCGATACTTCAGGAAAATAGAAAATAGCTATTACAACCATGTGAAAAGTATAGATATTTGGGCGTAAAGTTCGACAATTTTTTTTTTTTTTACGTCCGACTATTGTGCACACTTGGGCTAATGTAGACGATGGGATGATTTATAGCGTATGAAAATGCCAAACCCTGGCCGGGAATCGAACCCGGGACCTCGGGGTGAAAGCCCAGTACGCTATCAACTAGGCCACCGAGGCGGCTTGTACCTGTTACGAGGCTACTGATGTGACAACCCAGCGCTCTCAGCTATTGGTTGACAGTCAACGGTCTTTACTCGTGCTTCTGACTGTAATCCTCTGACTTAAGGATGAAATATTAAAAAAAAGTATCGATACTTTTACTACATACTGGTATCGGAAAAAAGTATCGATACTACAGGAAAATAGAAAATAGCTATTGGTAGGAATCGAATAAAAGTATCGATATTTCAGGAAAATAGAAAATAGCTATCAGTAGGAATCGAATAAAAGTATCGATACTACAGGAAAATAGAAAATAGCTATTACAACCATGTGAAGAGTATAGATATTTGGGCGTAAAGTTCGACAATTTTTTTTTTTTTTTTACGTCCGACTATTGTGCACACTTGGGCTAATGTAGACGATGGGATGATTTATAGCGTATGAAAATGTCAAACCCTGGCCGGGAATCGAACCCGGGTCCTCGAGGTGAAAGCCCCGTACGCTATCAACTAGGCCACCGAGGCGGCTTGTACCTGTTACGAGGCTACTGATGTGACAACCCAGCGCTCTCAGCTATTGGTTGACAGTCAACGGTCTTCACTCGTGCTTCTGACTGTAATCCTCTGACTTAAGGATGAAATATTAAAAAAAAGTATCGATACTTTTACTACATACTGGTATCGGAAAAAAGTATCGATACTACAGGAAAATAGAAAATAGCTATTGGTAGGAATCGAATAAAAGTATCGATACTTCAGGAAAATAGAAAATAGCTATTAGTAGGAATCGAATAAAAGTATCGATACTTCAGGAAAATAGAAAATAGCTATTAGTAGGAATCGAATAAAAGTATCGATACTTCAGGAAAATAGAAAATAGCTATTAGTAGGAATCGAATAAAAGTATCGATACTTCAGGAAAATAGAAAATAGCTATTACAACCATGTGAAAAGTATAGATATTTGGGCGTAAAGTTCGACAATTTTTTTTTTTTTACGTCCGACTATTGTGCACACTTGGGCTAATGTAGACGATGGGATGATTTATAGCGTATGAAAATGCCAAACCCTGGCCGGGAATCGAACCCGGGACCTCGGGGTGAAAGCCCAGTACGCTATCAACTAGGCCACCGAGGCGGCTTGTACCTGTTACGAGGCTACTGATGTGACAACCCAGCGCTCTCAGCTATTGGTTGACAGTCAACGGTCTTTACTCGTGCTTCTGACTGTAATCCTCTGACTTAAGGATGAAATATTAAAAAAAAGTATCGATACTTTTACTACATACTGGTATCGGAAAAAAGTATCGATACTACAGGAAAATAGAAAATAGCTATTGGTAGGAATCGAATAAAAGTATCGATATTTCAGGAAAATAGAAAATAGCTATTAGTAGGAATCGAATAAAAGTATCGATACTTCAGGAAAATAGAAAATAGCTATTAGTAGGAATCGAATAAAAGTATCGATACTTCAGGAAAATAGAAAATAGCTATTAGTAGGAATCGAATAAAAGTATCGATACTTCAGGAAAATAGAAAATAGCTATTAGTAGGAATCGAATAAAAGTATCGATACTTCAGGAAAATAGAAAATAGCTATTACAACCATGTGAAAAGTATAGATATTTGGGCGTAAAGTTCGACAATTTTTTTACGTCCGACTATTGTGCACACTTGGGCTAATGTAGACGATGGGATGATTTATAGCGTATGAAAATGCCAAACCCTGGCCGGGAATCGAACCCGGGACCTCGGGGTGAAAGCCCAGTACGCTATCAACTAGGCCACCGAGGCGGCTTGTACCTGTTACGAGGCTACTGATGTGACAACCCAGCGCTCTCAGCTATTGGTTGACAGTCAACGGTCTTTACTCGTGCTTCTGACTGTAATCCTCTGACTTAAGGATGAAATATTAAAAAAGTATCGATACTTTTACTACATACTGGTATCGGAAAAAAGTATCGATACTACAGGAAAATAGAAAATAGCTATTGGTAGGAATCGAATAAAAGTATCGATATTTCAGGAAAATAGAAAATAGCTATCAGTAGGAATCGAATAAAAGTATCGATACTACAGGAAAATAGAAAATAGCTATTACAACCATGTGAAGAGTATAGATATTTGGGCGTAAAGTTCGACAATTTTTTTTTTTTTTTTACGTCCGACTATTGTGCACACTTGGGCTAATGTAGACGATGGGATGATTTATAGCGTATGAAAATGCCAAACCCTGGCCGGGAATCGAACCCGGGTCCTCGAGGTGAAAGCCCCGTACGCTATCAACTAGGCCACCGAAGCGGCTAAAGAGTTCTACTAACGCTGTATACTAACACTCCTGTGACTGGCGATTCTATTACATACTAACAAATTAGACCCTCTACAATGGACTAACCCAAAAATTACAAGCGCACCAGTGTCCTTTTACATTTGAAACCTACTCTATCAATGACAAACAGTTATTTAACAGGATCGTCTGTACTTCAGGTTTCAAAGAGTATTTTAAACATGAATTTGCACAAGACTTACTGACCTTTTTAACGGAAAGTTTATGCGAAAAGCAATCAACCTTAGCGACTGTTTTACAACGAGTGGAGCAAAATATTATTAAATTTGTGGATTTAACCATTAAATATAAACGTACTAGAATGATAACCCTCATGCTCGCTGCAGTGTTCAACTACAGTTGAACAGATAATAGCACCGTCATTTACAATTACCTTGGACTTTAGCCGCTGATATCGAGCACGCTTCTTATAATGGTGGCTGTACTTCTAAGAGTCCGTTTGTATTCAATGATTCAGCCAATGCAACATGCGCACACTAATAAAATACGTGTTGTCGTTCGGAATAAACTTTCCTCGTTTTATCATCGCGGTTAACTAACGTGCGTGAACAATTGCAACTAGTTTTACTTACCTTACATAACACTGCGCAAACATAAATTTAATTAGTTTATCTCTTGCAAATCCCTCAAAACCGGAAGTTTTACTTCCTTAAAATTCGCTTACAGACTAGTTTTGAACCAGAATGTTCTAAACAGTTTTTCCACTAATGAACCAACATACTTTAAATCTTTAGTTACCAAACATATTTCGGAAACCATTATGAAATAGATTAAGAAAAATCAACATTTTCTAATACTTCCGTTACACCTATATATGCACTAATGTACTAAAATCGGGACTCGATGGGCGAAGTGCTAAAGCATCGGTCGGTCTACTGCGTCACTCAACTGCGCACCTAAAGGTTCATAGTGCTAGCCGCAGTTGCTCCCTCTAACTAGCATATCCCAAATACGTATGCATCACGCAGTAAGCTTCCATCGAGAACTCTCAGAAAGTAACAAACACTGATCAGGTTTATACACTACCACATTTTATTTATAATAATATATATTATTTTTCGAGTCAACATTCCTTTTTCTCAGCACATACTATTCGTACAGGCATAAATAAGGTATCTTTAGAAAGATTTTTTTGTAACCGGCTTCTGATATTGCAAAACGATTTTTGCAAATTGCTGTTTGTGGAAAATTTTAACAAAAGACACTTAACTGTCATAGGCAAAGCGGCTTCATGATTGCGCATGCGCGGCATCACAAATCAGACAATATTTTGTGTATTTCACGAAGCTAACTTATTAATCACGAATAGACAACCTCATTACAAATGCCTCTTTTTTGCATGACGTGCTTCCCACACTTACATTTAGGGAGGCGATAATAGCCTCAATGTGCTTTTCGTCTTAAAATAACAAAAAAAGAACAATTTCAATATTTACTTAAAAGTCACTAAACTTACAGGTTATGTGGTCTTACTGACAGTCCGATATTCCTGCCCGTCGTACAAGCTGGAACAAGTATTTCGAATACCAAACACATGTTTTGGACACTGTTTTTACACAAATACATTTGTCATTTCTCCTTCCATTGCATTTATCTATTGTTAATCGATCGCTTTTCGATTTGTTTTTGACATATATTTCCCTTCCTCCACAACTACTGCCCTCACCCCAACGACTACTCTTATTCAAAAGGTTGTGTTTACTTAAAAACTTTGGCCCTCTGGTTGATAAAAAACGACGAACTTTTGAGGATCTTAATTAGCAACGATATTAAATTTAATACTATGAGCAGGGGCAGCTAAGTACAACTAGGTCATAATTCTTTCACTCATCTACTGCAGAAAAGTTGGAAAGCAATTCTGAAACAGGCTATTCAACCCCTCCGTGAGGAAAGGTGAGGGGGAAGTTGCCGGAAGATCTCTTTCCTCAACTAAGGCTATTTTACTTGTCCCAGTGGTGCTGAGATAGTGGCAACGGTGTCTAGTGGACACACACACACACACACACACACACACACACACACACACACACAAACGTATAGTGACATCTACAGCGATGACTATTGTCTCATATTCGTACTCATAAGTTGCACCCACGCAGGAACAATTTATGATCCTCAGGAACGAGCTTTACCACACGGTTTGATCGAGCTAGAAGACAAGAATGAATGAACGAGAAGAAGAAGAATGAGCGTGAACCAATGGGCACTATGGTACCTACTTTCAGGCCGGACAGTGAACTAGTGACAGATCTAACTGATTTGTAAATATAAGAGCGCACAAAGTATCAGTAACGTACCTTAGGAGGCTAAAAAATATCCTGCACTTCTTTCAAAAAGCTGTTTTTATGGCTACTTTACTTTTGAAAATTTTTAAAGTAAACAATGTTCCATGCGCTTCATTTGATTGGATAACCAAAAAGGTGTATAAGATTTAGTTATTGCTCCATTACGAAGAGCAGATGATGCCCACGTATAACCTCAACTTTTATATTCAAACTTACGCGTACAATTTTAGACACTATATCAATATTTTCTCTTAAAACAACCTAGAATGTAAAAACAAATAATGACATCATTATTTGTGTTTGGTATATAAAAAGATATTCACAATAGTTGTCCACTTTGTATTACATAGGCCCGTCCTGATTTTTCAAAACATAAGTTGGCAATCCTGTACGTAACTCACTGGTATTTACGTATTACGTCGTGCGCTACTAAATCATGTCCTTGCATCATTGAGTCAAGAAGAGTTCCTCCACTCAACAAGTAGGCTACAAATACAATGCTACAAGTATAGTTACGTCACTAAACTAAGTGTACAGGATGTCTCGTAAATAAACTGCCACAACTATTAAATGATTTCACAGGTAAAAATACAGAAAATGTTTACAAATTTTTCGAGAAACCCTTAATTTCCCAGGTATACTCCAATTTCTAAAACCGTCAAACCGATTCAAATGAAACTCTCTCAGTAAATTAGGTATTTACTTAAGAGATAAATACCTATTTTGAAAAAAAATACCAGTTTTATAAGCACGGTAAAGGTATATAAAAAAAGTCGAAATACTTTTTGTAGCACGTTTCATTTCTGATCGACACAATATAACTGCTAAACGATCGGACGTCTGTCTCAACATCCACAACGTCAAACTGTAGCAATAATTCATGTAATGTAATGCAATGTTGGCTTCCTCAAACAGATTTACTGCAAACTAATAGCTTTTCGTCTGACTGATTTTGCAGTTATACCATTCGATTGGAAATGAAAAGTGCAATAAGAAGTATCTTATATTTTTTTTTATAGAACTTTATAGTTTTTCAGTTATTCTGACTAATTTTTTTTTGTAAAATGTTATTTTAAAACGAATACATGGATTAAATATGTTATTTTTTTTTCAAATTAGTTATTTACAGTCATTAAGTACGTCTAACATGCCAAATTTCAACTCAATCGGCTTAACCGTTCTGGAGGTATACATTATTTTGGGAAAAAAAACGAACTTGAAAGTGTTTCATTCTTAATATCTTCATCTTGACCTGCACAATCACTTCCTACAGTTTGACAGTTTATATATTGGACATCCTGTATACACTGCATTTACTGCTAGATTTTTTTTTCACAGCCTCGCAACCTTAAATTATGATCAAATGAAACATTAAAAATTCGTTTGGTTAATGTATATAAAGCCACTCGACAATTAAATCTGTTTCCAAATCAGGTAATACATTAAAAGTCCTAAAAAATATATTTACATTCCGGCAAATATGCGGAGCTAAATGAAGATGAACGGCAACCGGAAGACGCATTTCTATCTTTTAAACCTAAATATTTAGGCCTACTGTAACGGATTCTAGGAAACTACTACGTTTAAAACCGTAACCTAGGTAACGAGAAATAATAAGTTAGGAGGCGTGGTCAGCCTGGTAGGGGAAGCGAAGATAGCTTCAAAACCGAACTAGTCAGAGTCGAAGCTACGTTCAGCTCAGTTACGCTTTCAGTGGCCGCAGTAGTCCGCTCCGCTCAGCGCAATTCCGATCCGCATTTTGTGGCCACCCGGCCTTATAAGTTTGGAGGCGTGGTCAGCCTGGTGGGGGATGCGAAGATAGCTTCAAAACCGAACCTAGACAGAGTCGAAGCTACGTTCAGCTCAGTTACGCTTTCAGTGGCCGCAGTTACAATACAAGATGCGCAGTCCGCCCCGTTCAGCGCAACTCCGATCCGCATTTTGTGGCTACCCGGCCGTACAATCTCACTATTCCACGTACAAAATCGTACAATGACCATGAAAAACAGATTTTAAATCACTGCAAGCTGATTTTTAAAACTAGCTTTAAAAACAGTTATCGTCTAGGTTCTTATCTGTGATGGATAAGTAGAGATGATGATGGAAAAGGATATGAAAAAGAGACACGTCCATTGTCAAATCCCATGTAAAAAAAAAACAAATATTTGTATTTCTGTCGTATGTGCATATTGCTACTTACTAAAATACGTGATTTATTAGGTACGGTTTGCCCATATCTCGGTACCATTCTTAACCATAAAACAGTTATTTAATGCCCTATTTGATAAACAAAATTGTTAACAATCTAATCGATTTTGATTAATTGTTCTTGAAATGGACGGGCCGCCTACACCTCCATAAAATCGTATAGGAACCTGTCGGATGAAGTCGACATAAGTTTTCAAAAGTGGTCCGAACATCGTGCGATAACCAATGTCGTTCGGCAGTGTAGAAAATTTAAAATAAAAATATATTACAATTCTTTCTTCAATTGTTCAACGGTTCAAAAAAACCCAAACAGGTTTTTCCCCAATTTTGCTCGTGAATCTGTAAACTTCTTGTATTTCAAATTCTCTAGACCGACTTAATGTTATTAAATAATTGATTACGAGAAAGTTTGTGCAATGTTTGTGCACCATTTTCTTAGCGGGGGTTTATAACTAATCCAAGGTACCCTCACCCTTCTTGCATTACATAATCCGAGCTCCAATACACACGTAAAAGTACCCGCATATAACACGATACGTGTATGAGGGTGTTCTTTTTTGTAAGGCCTCCGTTGCTCTCCTCTGTCACTTTACTTCGTTTATAAATCTTTCTTTGTCGCACAAAGTATTCTACTCCAGCAGGAGGGTTGGATCGATGCACACGTCATATGTCCCGGATATAGAATCCTACTAACTACACAACCGCGAAAGGCGCCAATTTAGGGGGGGGGCTATATTTTGGATTTCGATTAAAACTGACTTGCCCACTGCCTCCCTGCGGTAATCTGAGCCGAGAGCATTAAATTAGATCAGATTGTTAGTTAAGTTAAGGGTTACAGGGTTTGGTGATCTCTGGCACTAAGTCAAAGAATCTATTGTGCTCTTGTCTTTTGAATCCTAGTACAGAAGACTGGTTTCCTCAATGAGTTAGAACAGTCCATTAACTGGCTAATTAATCTAGAGATCCTCAGAATCCGAGAAGCCAAACATCCTTTAACTACTGTTGGCAAAATCTTCACAATCATATATATTATGATCTCGAGTCAACATCCCTTTTTCACAGCACAGGCATAAATGAGGTATCTTAAGATTTTTTTAACCGGCTGACATTGCAAAACGATTTTGCGATAAAACTTACTGTTTGTGGAAAATTTTAACATAAAAGACACTTTTAACTGTCAGGCAAAACGACATCATGGATGCGCATGCGCGGCATCATATATCAGACAATATTTTGTTTATTTTACGAAACTAACTTATTAACCACAAATAGACAAATGCCACTTTTTGCATAACGTGCTTAGAACAATTTCAATACTTAAAGTCATTAAACTTATAGGTTATGTAACCCTACTGACAGTCTCCTATCCCTGCCCGGTATACAAGCCGGGACAAGCACTTCGAATACCAAACACGTGTTTTTGGACACCGTTTTTACACAAATATATTTGTGATTTCTCATTCCATCGTGCATTTATCTATTGTTAATACGGACATCATAAAATACGAAGTACAATTAAAATGTCAAAATACATTTACAGGTTTTTGTGGACCAGGTAAGAAGCAAACATAATGTTCTAACATTTCGCATTTATTTACTTATTTGTATTTGAATATTACTATTTCTCATTACATCTCTCTTTAACAACAGGTTAATGTAAATATTACGGTCGATGGTAGTCATAAATTTGTGATTATTATTTCAAACCAAACCGATTTTCGATTTATTTTTTAAACACGTTTTCCCTTCCTTCCAACTACCGCCCTCACCCCAACGACTATTCTTATTCAAAAGGCTGTGTTTACTTCCTTCCTAGTAATCGCACGAACAGTCATAGTGCGAAATTGCGTATGGGTCCCCTGGAATATATTATTTAACATGCCGTTTTCTCTTCCTTCCTGCATAGCCTCTCCGTGGTACATTCATGTCCTGTTCGGATTCATCCTCAGACGATAGCAGCACGTAATGATTCCCATGGGTTTCCTGAGTTGCCCTCTACCTCCGACCTCTACTGTACCTCTTGTCCCACTTAGAGACCCTTTTCCAGAAGTTGCTTACTAAGGGAATGCCCTTTCTAAGGTTACCTCGACTTTCCTAGTGTTGTTTGTAGATCCATCTATTGACGCAGAATCCCGTAGAAAAGTAATTCAACTGAAAAATTTTCGCTCAATCTTGTAGCCTACAATAACGGCAAGAAGTAAGTCTCTGTATACAGTAAACATGTACAAATACAGACTGTTCGAGAAAGTGACGTACCATTATGGGGAAACAAAAAAACCTTATTTCATTTTATGAGTTAGTTACAAAAACTGTTCAAGTGGGCGCCACTATGAATACGACGTCGCATGTTCTCAAACACACGCTGTAACCTTTGTTGACAAATTGCAGCAACACATTGTTCGATTTCTCCTTGCGATTCGGGAATGGTGTGAGGATTAGTTTTTTTAAAGCAGTATCCTTAAGGTGTCCACAGGTGTCCTTAAGACAAGGAAAAGTCAGGTGGGCATAAATCAGAGGACCGAGCAGGCCGTAACTCTTTTGAAATCACTTGTCAATGTAAGCACTGTTCCAAGAAAGTCATGGTGTTGGCTGTATGAGCTGAAACCACGTGTACTGCAGCCGGTCTGCGGGGAAGGTATTCACGAACTATTGCACAATCTGAATGTAGCGTTCACTGTTTATCGTGTCATGAAAAAAAAGTGATAGAAATTCGACTTCGTGGCATTGCACACTGAAATCCAATTTTTGTGAGTTTCAGGGGTCAGTGTATACATTGCTCACAGCTGGATACAGTGTATACAGGCTGGACCAGCTGTGGATTGTTCGCAGCCCAAATGTGATAATCCTGTGAATTTACGTACCAATCAAGATTAAACCATGCTTCTTCAGACCAAAACCAATCAATGAAACTTCTCCAACGGGGGTTACAGAGGACATATGATCAGAAGAAAGTAACGAGAATTTAAATTTTTTGAAATTTATTTATTCTTCTATATTAATGTTGTCGCCTTCAAAATAGTCCCCATTGGAGATTATGCACTTGTGCCAGCGCTTCTTCCAATCCTCGAAACACTTCTCAAACTCGATCTTTGAGATAACCTTTAGTTCTTTCAGCGATGCGCTTTTAATGTCATCTACGGCTGTAAAACGACGGTCCTTTAACGTTCTCTTTATTTTTGGAAATAGGAAAAAGTCACACGGAGCAATGTCAGGCGAATATGGAGGCTGGGGCATCGTTACAGTACTGTTTTTGGCCAAAAATTCACGAACAAGCAATGAAGTGTGAGCTCGTGCATTATCGTGGTGCAAAAGCCATGAATTGTTGTTTTTCCACAGATCCGGGCGTTTTTTTTTTCGGATTGCTTCACGCAAACGGCGTTGAAGTTGTAGGTTCAACTTCTTATTGACCGTTTCACCTGGTGGCACGAATTCATTATACACTATGCCATTAATATTGAAGAACACAGTGAGCATAATCTTCACGTTCGACCGCACTTGTCGAGCCTTCTTCGGTCTTGGAGAGCCAGAATGCCTCTACTGGGATGATTGAGCTTTAGTTTCGACGTCATATCCGTAAACCCATGTTTCGTCACCTGTTATAATACGTTTCAGTAATTCTGCATCGTCGCTGACTTCATTTAGTGACTCCTGAGTAACTTCCATTCGCCACTGTTTTTGTTCAAAATTCAACAATTTTGGAACGAATTTTGCTGCCACGCGTTTCATACACAAAACATTGGAAACAATGTCATGACATGATCCAATAGATATGCCAACATCATTAGCGACCTCTCTAATTGTGATTCGGCGATTGTTCACAACCATTTCTTTCACTTTTTCCACGTTTTCATCGGTTGTTGATGTGCTGGGGCGTCCAGGGCGTTCGTCATCTTCAACGTTTTCACGGCCTTCTTGGAAACGCTTATACCACTCGTAAACTCTTGCTTTACTCATAGCAGACTCACCATAGGCCTTTGTTAACATTTCACACACTTTGTTACACTTTATTCCAGTTTTTACGCAAAATTTGATACAAATTCTTTGATCCATTTCTTTTAACAAACGAAAATCGCCGAGCTCATAAAAACACGTCTAACCCTAGTGGCTGTCATCACAGACAAAGTCAACAATGAAAACAACTGAAAGATGTATCATACTTCAAAGGCATGTATACCAACATAATAAAAACAAATGTTTGACAATAGGACTCTCCAAGCCCGCGAAATTTAAATATTATCGTTACTTTCTCAATAAACCTCGTAAACCGCTGACAGAAAGCTTCACGTTTTACATCGTCTTCAGGTAACAATGCGTGAACAACATGAGCTCTGTGTGGATACATGTTTAAACGCTTGCGTAATGCCGTGTGGGCACTGCCAACGAGAGACCAGACTTACTGGACAGGCGGCGTACAAACACAAACATACAGAACTTGTAAGTCAACCAACTTCTTTTGTACTTCTGCTACATTACCTATCTATCTCTTGTACAGCCTCATTTTATCGCATAATGGGAGCCCATTTTCAAGGTTGTTTTTTTTTAACAAAGTCATTTAAAGTAACTCTCTTATTTCTCTTATAAGGTTGCGTCACTTTCTGAACACTCTGTAAAATACAGTACAAAAAAACATACTTAAAGGTTACGGTATAAACGGATATTAGTTCAGAATAGATTAACTGACATAACAAGGCTGCAACTAAGACAATGCCCAATAAATAAGTACTGCAGACGTATAAAATAACTGCACATTCCTAACAGCTGACTACGCTGGTCTAGTTTTCTAGGCTGTGTATATGTTCCTGAGCTAATTATAAACACTGTACCACCGTACTTAGCTATTACAAATCTAAACACTAATCATAATATAAACACTAATAATAATATTTCGTTTCACATTTTACACAGCTTACATAGGTTCGTTACACCGCAAATCAAGTACAACCGTTTCGAAATACCGTCCATTCCTAAGTAAAATACTTGCAAAATCTTGTAATATGAATATGGTAACTTCTTATTAATATGAACTTCTGTTAAAATAGACTTTATGGAAATATTTAACACTTGTATGACCTGTTAATAAAGGATTGACAATCAGTATATTTAGGTTATTTAATACAATACGCCTTACTTTGTTCTACTTCCGTATTTAAAACTATAACCTACAAAATTAATGACCGAATTCTAACACTGTATCATGAAATATTTACAAACGAAACCTACTACAACCGGATTTTACATTACATACCTAAATTAGGCTAAAGTATTTACTGTTTACTAAAAGCAGTCTGCAATAATATTTACGTATTAGTACCGGCCTAGATTGCCTTAATGATTCTACTTTCAAAACTGATTCGGTCAATAATTATTTAAGTCCTGGATACGGCAATAATTTAAGAAAAAATTACCAACTTTTTTGAAGTGAATACTTCTTATGGCGGGGTATGGAAGTATGTTTTGTACGGGAAAAAATTAAGTTCGCCGTCACGCATCACGCTCTTATATATATATATATATATATATATATATATATAGCGTATATACTTCTACTTATGGCGGGGTATAGATGTATGTTTTGTACGGGAAAAAATTAAGTTTGCCGTCACGCATCACGCTCTTATATATATATATATATATATATATATATATATATATGTAGGCCTAAATGTATATATATAGCGCGTATATTTATATACTTCTTCTTATGGCAATTATGGAAGTATGTTTTGTACGGGAAAAATTAAGTTTGCCGTCACGCATCACGCATCACGTTTATATATGTATATATATATATATATATATATATATATATATATATATATATATATATATATATGTAGGCCTAAATGTATATATATAGCGCGTATATTTATATACTTCTTCTTATGGCGGGGTATGGATGTATGTTTTGCACGGGAAAAAAATTCAGTTTGCCGTCACGCATAACGCTCTTATATATATTTTTGTTTAAAAAATTTATTTTTGAAGTGAAAACTTGCATGTTCGCGCCATTATATTACTTACCCAGTCCAATTTAATTATTTAGTTTTGTGTTAATTGTTGACTGTGTAACAGTGACGTTTTATACGTTTATTATATATTGGTAGGTGTGAATAATAAAGATTTAAATGCCATTACACTACTTACCCAGTGCAACTGAATTATTTAGTATTCAGTTTTGTGATATGTGTTAACTGTAGGCTACAACAGTGACGTTTTAATAATATTTTATACTTCTTAATATAATATTTTTAATTTGAAAGTTCATGTGTGTGTGTTTTTGTTTGTTATTCAATCACACATTAACTACTGGACCGATTGAGATGAAATTTAAAATGAACATGGTTTAGGTACCTGAGATGGACATAGATGTATTCCAGTTTTAAAAATCTGAATCCCTGTTATTATTTATTATAAAATTACTGTTTATTAGCTTACATTTGCAATGATTTTAATTGAAACAATCTTGTAATTCCAAACAACCTGCCTTTCCAAATTAAAATATTGCAGTTTACATTGTAGTTGGCATTTACAATGACAATTAATAAGTCACGGGGTCAGATATTAAGAGGAATACATTTGGGACTCCGTGCTTTTCCCATGGTCAGTTATAGCCTATTCTAGTGTCGAGTAGCAAAAATCTGTCTTGGCGAAAAACCATAAAATCATACAATATTGTATTTAGAAATATATTAAACTGAAATGAACGTACTCGTGATTTTGAAAATCAACTATAAATTTTATTTTGTGGTGTAAAATATACAGCCATAACCCGTGATAAGAAGTAGTCACTTCTGTCGGCAGCCATGCGACTGACACCTTTTTTTTAGCAATCAGTTGTTTTTGTAAAAACAATTTTTTGTCACCTATACTCGCATTGTGCTGCACTATCACGGGGCCACTTTATACCGCTCGTGGAATTTTGTGTTGACGGTTGAAGTCAGTTTTATTTTATTTTTAAGCCACAAAATGGAAAATATGAGGTGTGAGAGGCTCCCTGGTGTTCTGACCAACATGTAGGTACTCCATATACGAGGTTTCAATAATGTAGCTCCTTAGTTTTGGTGCAAAACAGGTCGGAATACTTAGCGTAATAATATATGAAAGATTGTAAACCACCAAACTGGAACTTTTTGTCTGACCATGGTCAGGGATCATATAAGTATTTCCAATCACAGTAATGTGCAAATTTAAAGTGGTAATTTTTGAAGGTGGCATCAATTTGTAAAAAAATGAAAAATTCGCTTCCATCACGTCACAGATACAGCTCCGTACGCGATTATTTTGAGAGAAACAGCAACACAGGCTACTTTCTATTTCAGGTCTTCATTAATGCGGCCAATTGATTTGCAAGCAACGATTCTATGTCCTTCTTACTTACACTAGATCGAAAGGAGCTAAGCCGAACAGTTTTTACATCTATTTTTGCTCACAGACAGTAGCGATGAGTCAAACCAAACGACCCGTACTGTAATCTATTGTTATGTAAATTATTCGCCTATCTGTAGAACAAAAGATAAGCGCATTACGTGCTACATCACTGGTCACTGGCCACTGGCCACTGGTTACTGTACATAGGCTTAACAGACAATAACAGCGTATTCAGTTAAACCCTGTCAGGCTACATAGTAGTGGTGGGGCAGAAAACACCAAACTGTTAAAAAAAAACTGCTTTTCTATAAACGACAAACCAAATGCTTTTTCAAACGGAAACATGCAGTTTGATTTGGACTGGTTTATGATTTGTTAAACAAGGAACGGACTGTTCTATTCGAACGTTGCCGCAAGCGCTAAAACTGTTTTCCTGCTAACTGCTTTCCTGCTACCTGTTTTTCTTCTACCTGCTTTTATGCTTTTTCCCTTTATTCCAAAGTTGCTTGTAGTGAAGTAAGAACTGTTTGGTCAATGTCAACGTTTATCTCTATTTTGTTGCGAGTTGTAGTAACAACCTGTCACATTTTATAGATACAGAGCCTAATTTTATTTAAACATATTTCTTATATTTATTATCAATCATCAATATTTTTTAATCAACTAAAAATATTCTAAATCGTTTGCATTTTGGTAAATATGCAATGGACTATTTAATTTTTAAGTAAAAAAAGAATGCTTCTATTAGAAATTCATTGCATTTTGTAAATATAGAATGGCATACATAATTATTACGTTTTGATAATGTAATTTATCAAAACACTTCTAAGGATTCTTTTTATCCTTTCTAAATGCTTTATACCCAAAAACAATTTAAGGACTTGGTGGTAATGGGAATGAAAAAGTAGTCTTAGAAAACTGAACGTATGTGCTTTATGTTTTAGCTGCTAATACAACTTTGAGTTTCAGTTTTCTAAATCTGTTTTTTTTCAACTGTTTTAAAAAGCAGCTTTTTTCCCTCAAGAAAGAGTTTGTTGACGTTTTGTAGAAATAGCAGAAACGCCCACCTCTACAACAGACTGGTTTGTTTAGCGTTGCTTAATCTGCGCCTAACTTGACAGCTAACGAAAAAAACTCGTTAAAAGGCATATTACACTATCATAGAAACATCAAATTTCTTTGATCAAAAGATCTGATGAAATAAACTTGACGGTTCTTTGATGAACTCCCCTCCCCCCGGCCTTTATATCAAACTCTAATGCATCTTCGACAAAGATTTTCAAAATACGTAGACATTACCTCAAAATTTTTTAATTTCCTGTTTATGTCTCATTAGGCTATTCCTTCCGTTCCGTTGCTGCCGTGGTGCACGCTCTCTTCACGCCTGCAACGATTTACTTGTGCAGATTTCTTTGCGCACACGGGGTGAGCGTGAAAACGCTCCTTACAATTACAAGAGCTGCGGTTGTTTGTAAAACTAATGCCCCGAATACCACGGTGAAGGAGAGGAAGCGGGGCGAAGTGATTGTGTACGAAATGAAGGCGGTTTATCTATTGGAAGGATCCAGGGCCGAGGAATGAGCTTACATTCAAGCTCCGTCACGTTTAGACACGCTTGTCAGTCTTTGGAAGTGAGTCACACTGTCACACAGATTAGAGATGCCTGTGTCCTCGCTAAGGAATGTGTCCTGGTCTCGAAAAGCGTTTTCTTAATTTAAGAACCGCGATGGTGAATCAACCAACACTTCCTACTCTTTTATTGCTTCCTTTTTGACGGCCAGTTTCAAACGAATTTTGTCAGAAAGCTTAATTAAGTGAAAAAAAGTTGAAAAATCACTCATTAATCAAAAAATACTTGACTCTTTTCTAAAGAGCTGCAGACTATAAAATCACAACTATAGTTGAAGATATAAACGCGGAACTCAGTTGCTCAGATGACGTGATGGAAGCTAATTTTTAAAAAGTAAAACATATCTTACACTTTTTTTAAATACAATTTCACCGTCGCAAGCGGCCTTAAAATATAATTTAGCTTTACAAAAATTTCAAATAACTTTAAAAGTTATTACTTTTACTGATTATTAGTTATTACCCATACTGATTATTATGGGGAAATTTGATTAAAAAAGTATGATAAAAATTATTTTTTTAAAACACTTGGAATGGCATTTTTACACTTTTAAACGTGGTTTGCTGATAATAAACTAATCTAAACTATTATCAAAACAGATTTTTGTGCTACTTTTAACAAACTGTTAACGCTATATCACACACACACACACACACACACACACACACACACACACACACACACACACACACACACACACACACACACACACACACACACACACACACACACACACACACACACACACTTGTAACGGCCTCTGAGAAAGTGTTCTAGAGATATTTGCACGCACACACACACACACACACACACACACACACACACACACACACACACACACACACACACACTTGTAACGGCCTCTGAGAAAGTGTTCTAGAGATATTTGAGCTCATTTGAAGGTCCCGTACCCTGGTATTGCTCTGATGGCTCATTTTCCAGTGGAAATTCATTATAATAACAGAGATAAGACTTCCGCAACTATACAGTCATAAAACTTAGGTCAAGAGCGAACCAAGTAAGGTAGTAGTATCCCTGGTCTTGTCAGTGACAAATGTATCATCGACAGCAGTCTAATGGATTGTGTTGCAGCCCTAGTGATGGATAGTTTTACGCAAAATGCTTACTATATCCACTGGAACACGACAAAGACATTAACGTCCCAGACAGACGACAAGTAAGGGCACAAAAATGCAGTTGTAAAGTTTTAAAATACAGCACGGCGAGTTAATTCGTAAAGAGCAAAGGCCAGACTGCGGGTGGGGTGGCTATTGTATTGTTTATCAGTACAGATAGACGTTGTATTTACATAACAGTAAGTAGGTCATTAGGTTCATGTCAAGACACTGGTAATTCCATGCACAATGTAGCCAATACTTTTTTTAAACAAAATGATACAAAAACATTACGCAAACTTTCCCCAGTCCGGAAACAATCGATACAAAAATCTGAAAATCGGTTTCCCTAATATTTCTCAAAAGGTTATCTGATTTTATTAATATGTGACGAATCTCAAATAGGTGTAAGAAAATTTTTTTTTATATTCTTCTTCTTTTCTAATAGGATTATTATTACTATGTTATGTATAATGATCTGCCTTCCTTAGCTTCGTCAATTCTACTTTCGTCAATCTACTCCATAGAGTATAGATACAGTTTTTGAAGATGGAGGTTCTCCGAAACGCGTCAACGAAAGTAGAATTGACGAAGCTAGGGAAGGCAGATCATTATACTGAACATAGGTGTACGAAATTGTAAATGAAAGAAATTTACAATTCGAAGGTAAATGGAAAAAACAAAAGGAAACGAAATTTGTTCTCAAATTTGAAATTCAGTTATAAACCTTCTTAATGAGCAAATATTGAAAAAAAGACTAATTTAACTCTTTTTTTAATCACATGTCGGAATTTTAGTACAGCAATAATACATTTGAGCAAAACTGTATTAAAATCTTCAGAGCATATTTCTACGGAATCTGACTTTTAATCAAAACCTAAATATTACAAACACCAAACCTCCTTAATACAGTAATTCATATAATGAGAAATTAAACTTAAAATGTACATACATTTTCCGTAAACCTAAAGAAAGAAAACACTGAGTTTAAGCCGTTATAACGATCCAACCGCTGATTGTACAGAAATTAAAGCGTTAATTAATTATGTTAATTCCATTAATAAATTTTCAATCGTCGATTTTATATTTCAATAAATTTACCGAAAAACACGATGTCCATGCTATTTTTCTACTA
Source organism: Callitettix versicolor (assembly GCA_022606455.1). Lineage (NCBI taxonomy): Eukaryota > Metazoa > Arthropoda > Insecta > Hemiptera > Cercopidae > Callitettix > Callitettix versicolor. The sequence continues at coordinate 80,973,314 of CM040183.1, forward strand.
CCAGCTATTTTTAAGGTTCATAACTTTCTCAATTTTTACTCCACAACGATATTCAATTATGTTGTGGTATAAACATTGTTAAAGTTTCTGCCGAATTTCACTAACTGACCAAAATTGAAATTAAAAAATCTCATTTTGTTACCGGCAACTTTATTGAAATAATTCTTTATCAGACGTCTGTAACTTTACAACAGTATTATCAAGATCTGTGTTAAATCAGATTTACAATTGTGTTTAATTAGTAAACGTAAAGTTAATGAAAGAAAGTTCAATTAAATGCCAGCAACACTGCCACTGTGTTGCACTGAAGTGTCTTATCGAAGTACTGTCGGGTGGCTCACTCTATAGACCTACAGGGCATGAACACTTCCATTTAAAATTTTATTTACAACTCCAGAGGTCTACAGTGCGTGCCACGCGACTGTACTCCTGGTGCGCTAAGTGTTCAGATTAATACCCAAATTTCGTTTAATTAATATCATACTTGGACATCTTTGCTACTGAGTACCAATTGATAAGTTATGAACCTTCAAAGGTAGTAGAAGAACTTCAAGAAAATCGTTTTTAGAAAAATTTCTTGAAGTATAAAATCGAAGTTTGAAAATATATTAAAAGGAACTAACATAGGTTTGTAGACAAAAAGAACACGCTTTAATTTAGTGTATCTAAAATTTCCGTACAATAACTTATTGGAATGCTATAACATCCTACCCCGCAAGGGGGTGCAGACTAACTGCACCTATAGAGAGGATTTAGACGTCCCTCGCTGTACCCGAGTCTTTTTTTTGGTGTTTAACGTCCGACTATTGTGTACACTTGGGCTAATGCAGACGATGGGATGATTTATAGCGTATGAAAATGCCAAGCCCTGGCCGAGAATCGAACCCTGGTCCTCGGTGTGAAAGCCCAGTACGCTATCAACTAGGCCACCGAGGCGGCCGGTACCCGAGTCTAATACACACTTACACTTACAACACTACAATTACGACTTTAACACTTTACTCTCACACTTACACTTAGGGAGGCGATAATAGCCTCAATGTGCTTTTCGCCTTAAAATAACAACAGCAACAAAATAATAAAAAAATAACGTCCTAAACTCTGGTGTTTTTTCGTGGGCCAGACTGTAATCACTTAATACTTCGTGCGTGTGTGTGCGCGCGCGCGCGTGTGTGTGTGTGTCTGTGTCTATGAGACAGCTACAGCTATTGTAAAGTCTGTTTAATTGCGTTACTTTACATTGTGCAGGATACAGTCATTAGTAGCGCAGTGTTGCCAATTTAACGCTATCAGATACGCAGGCAAGACTTGTGTAATGATATCATCGTTTGGTTATGTAATGTAATGTTATGAGCGATCCGTGATAAGCAATACCATTAACTAAACTGATTAAGTCCGTGTTATAAACAAAATTAAATACGGAGTTGTATTTATTAAATCGTTAAACAAGAAAATGTACGAAACATTTCATATTACAGCCTATTATGTGTATCATGGAAATACTTTCTTCAAACGGAAATCTTATTTGTTTTCTGATATTGAAAATATCAGTTTATTAATAAACACTTATTAAGACATCACAAGATGTAAAGCGTAAATTGTAAATAACAAAATTACAGATAAAAAAGAAGAAACGGAAGGGAGTCGAACAGGAAACAAACGGTTCCAAGGCTCAGTATCCGCGAAGGTTTCGGTTTGTAAATGCAGGGGTTGGATCCGAAGTCATGGATGTCAAAAGTGGACAGCGCACCATGGAGTTCTTATGGGAAGTCGGTGAATCAGGTGACAATCGAATGCCGAAGTACAACATTTAGCCAAAAAATTAGAAATGAAATATCAATAACGAAATAATAAAATCAGTTCACTTCAAAATTCATAAATCACCTTATATATAAATATTAATTAACCCAAAGAAATTTAGGCGAAATAACAATCACTATAATTGTTATACTAATACCTATTAGTACAGTTGTAAAAATAACTCGAACTTAGTCAAAGTTACGATTCCCGACGTAGACCTACGTAGATCTAAGGGAAGCAAAAAGGAAAAAATATAATTTGAAAAGAAATGCTATATCGATAAAGTACAACACAAAACAAACGATCGTTGACCAATCAGTGACGAAAGTGAGCAGTATCTATGCCGCATAAAAACCAATTAGAGTCCAAAACGTTACTTCAAGAAAAGAAAAATTTTTTGAAGTGAATACTTCTTATGGCGGGTTATGGATGTATGTTTTTCACGGGGAAAAATTCAGTTTGCCGTCACGCATCACGCTCTTATATATATTTTTGTTTTAAAATGTATTTTTGAAGTGAAAACTTGTATGTTCGCGCCATTATATTACTTACCCAGTCCAACTCAATTATTTAGTTTTGTGTCAATTGTTAACTGTGCAACAGTGACGTTTTATACGTTTATTATATATTGGTAGGTGTGAATAATAAATATTTAAATTATTTTAAACTCCATTATACTACTCACCTAGTCCAACTTTATTTAGTATTTAGTTTTATGACAAGTGTTAACTGTGTAACAGTGACGTTTTATACGTTATTATATATTGGTAGGTGTGAATAATAAATATTTAAATGCCATTATACTACTTACCCAGTGCAACTGAATTATTTAGTATTCAATTTTGTGATATGTGTTAACTGTAGGCTACAACAGTGACGTTTTAATATATTTTATACTTCTTAATATAATATTTTAAATTTGAAAGTTTATGTGTGTGTGTTTTTGTTTGTTATTCAATCACACATTAACTACTGGACCGATTGAGATGAAATTTAAAATGAATATGGTTTAGGTACCTGAGATGGACATAAATGTATTTCCGTTTTAAAAATCTGAATCCCTGTTATTATTTATTATAAAATTATTGTTTATAAGCTTACATTTGCAATGATTTTAATTGAAACAATCTTGTAATTCCAAACAACCTGCCTTTCCAAATTAAAATATTGTAGTTTCCATTGAAGTTGGCATTTACAATGACAATTAATAAGTCACAGGGTCAGATATTAAGAGGAATACATTTGGGACTCCGTGCTTCTCCCATGGTCAGTTATAGCCTATTCTAGTGTCGAGTAGCGAAAATCTGTCTTGTCAAAAAACCATAAAATCATACAATATTGTATTTAGAAATATATTAAACTGAAATGAACGTACTCATGATTTTGAAAATCGACTATAAATTTTATTTTGTGGTGTAAAACATATAGCCATAACCCGTGATAAGAAGTAGTCACTTCTGTCGGCAGTCATGCCACTGCCACATTTTTGTTTGTTATTAATAAACGAGAAAACTATTAAAAAGTGGAATGATTCTTTAAGTCCGAAATTCGATTCTAATTAATTAATGAAAGACAGTACCAGACATTTTAAGTTTTAATTAAAGCAAAAACTAATTAAATATGATAAATCTAAGTATTAAAATAGCAATAAGTACATCGAACACAGTCTTACAGACTAAAAAACTGAAATATTTAAGGTCTTATTGTATAAAAAACAAACATTAAAAATTAACTTTTTTTATATTCTATTCTTTTTTTTACAAAATATACAGCTATTACTCTGCCGGTACGATCACCCCGACCCGAGATAAAAGAGCTTATGTTATGATAAAAAATTAATTAAATGTAAATATTACTTTTTTTTAATAATTATTATAAATAAATGGAATAAACTGTCAAATTATTGAAGTTTAGAAATTAATTAAGGAAATTGTTTAAGCTACAAGCCGGCAAATGTTCAGCTAGTAACAGTATAAATGTCCGATTACACATTTATTCAGCAAATCGGTCGTTGTATTGAGTTTCATAAACATTTTAATTAAAGATAAAACTGAACACAGTACTGTGCCGACATATTCGTGGAATGACGTTACGTTATCTCCGCGCCGTGCGTAGCAACGGCAGAGCTGAACATGACAGTACCGATGACGCCTGAATGATATCAGATGGTGACGAAGTGGACAGGATAAGGACGGGCAGGTTTTACTGAGAACTACTTCGCTTCCTTCTGGTCTGGCCCGTCACTGTGCAACGGACGTATCACGTGATACATGGCATTAAATTTACGTACGTACAATAAATAATATTTTCATTTACAATACAGGGTGTTTGAAAAGAATTCCCCAGTTTTATGTGTAAATTTAATGGTGAAATTAACGAAAAACTACATCCACGAGTGCATACAATGAAAGAGAATATCTTCAAGTTTTGTTTTTAAACTTGAACGTTAGTAAACTTCAACGTGGGTCCCATTTGTTGCCCTACACATGTCGAGACGATATTCCACTTCTCGCCAGGTATTCACCAACGTAGCGGGTGTAACTGTCTCAACCGCCGCGATGATTCTTTCCCGTAAATGGTTGCTGTCACGGATCTTTTAAGCGTACACAACATTTTTTATGTGTCTCCAAAAGAAAACGTCAAGTGGGGCTAAGTCCGGGCTTCGTGGTGGCCCTGCCTATCCACCTTCTCGGAAAGCGAGTGTCAAGAGCCGCGCGCACACGGTTACTCTAATGAGATGGGGCATTATCTTGTTGGAAAAACAGAAGCCCTTTTTCCACCTCAATATCTTCCACTTGGGGACAGACATACTTTGTGAACATGTCACAGTATACGTCCCTGTTATTCTTTTCCCAACATGGGGTGCAGACTAGCTGCACTTACTGAGAGAATTTAGAAGTCCCTCGCTGTTCCCGAGTCTAACATAAACTTACACTTACAACACAACACTTACGACTTTAACACTTTACACTCACACTTACATTTAGGAAGGCGATAATAGCCTCAATGTGCTTTTCGCCTTAAAATAACTCAAAAAGTAGTTCTTTTTGCAAAAATGTAAGGTCTAATCACGTGATGTTCCATCAAAACCGCACCAAACATTAAGTTTTGGAGAGTCACGTTGATGCTGAATAACTACATGTGGTGATTCTGCCCCCTAAATTCTGCAGTTATGACTATTAACTGTTCCACTCACATGAAATGTTGCCTCATCAGAAAACAGAACATTTTTCAAAAAAAATGTTATTTTCATCAATTCATGCAGAAAGTCAACAGCAAACTGCAAGCTTTTGTTTTTGTCAGCAGGTTTAATTTCATGTAACAGTTGTAATTTGTAGGCGCGCAAATGAAGTCTTTTACGTACAAAGTACCTTTATGCACTCATAATTATAGACTACGAGTTGCCTTTTTTTTTTTTTTTTAACGTCCGACTATTGTGCACACTTGGGCTAATGCAGACGATGGAATGATTTATAGCGTATGAAAATGCCAAGCCCTGGCCAGGAATCGAACCAGGGTCCTCGGGATGAAAGCCCAGTACGCTATCAACTAGGCCACCGAGGCGGCTGCCAATTACTTCTTTGGGGTCCGAACACACGTTACACGGACCTGTTCAACAGTAGTGTCAGAAATTCTCGGTCTACCTAGCGACTTCGCTTTTAAAACACTGCCGGTTTCCTTGAAAGACTTTAGCCCAATCGAATATGTTTTGCTGTATGTGGTTCACCACCATACTCACGTCTAAAATTACGTTGTACTGTTATAACAGACTCAGTTTGCACAAGCCAAATAACACACTGCGCCTTTTGTTGCGGGGTAGCCATTGTACTGCACTGAACGCCTAAACTGAACGCTGTCGCCGTTATTCTCAAGGTCACGCAGGCCTGCCAACTGCAGGAACTGAATTCCCACATTTACGTAAGCAAAACTTGGACAGTTGATTAATTAAATACCACAAACTAGAATAGTGTACGCCACTTTATATCGATTCTAGGTCACATTAAAAATAAAGAGTTCTTTTTCGAACAGCCTGTATTTAGACAAGTTTAAGGCTAGTATTTATTTGGCCACAGCGATTTAAGGCTCTACTTAACCCTTAACCTAGTGATTCCCAAACTTTGCGCCGAGGCTGTGTACAGGGGCGCCGCGAAAATTGTTCTATAAAAAATATTATTAGTATTATTCCTTCATAAAATATCATTGGAAAGTTGAATGCGTTGTATCTCTCCTCGCAAGGATGCAATGTGTACATTTTAAAATTAATAAAAAAGATTTCAGCTTTCTGAAAAAAGTTATGGGAAAAAAAATGAAGATGGTACCAATGATTCTTTACCCTTATCTTCAATTAAGTTGTTTTGTCTTGCAATATTAAAGCCAGGCGGCCATCAAATGCGGAGCGGAATGAATAGGAACGGCATCCAGGAGCGGAGTTTAGTCAGTTTAAAGAAAGCGTTTGTATTTTTTGTCTAAATATTTAGGTATACTGGAACGGATTCTAGGAAGGTGTAGTGTTAAGTTTTATCGTCCTTTTCGTCCTTTTTGTTTCGCTAGCAGTTGTGTTTTCGCGATAATAGTATTAATGTGCTTTTCGCCTTAAAAAAAAAGGATTCTAGGAACTATTATGTTTAAAAACCATAACCTAGGTAACGAGAAATAATAAGTCTGGAGGCGTGGTCAATGTGGTGGTGGGGGGGAAGCGGAGTTATCCTCAAAACCGAACCTGGTCAGAGCCGCTTCATTCCTCTCAACTCCGTTCAATTTCAGTGGCCGAACTTACATTAAGAACAATAGGTTAGGTTTTGAATGCGTAGTCCGCTCCTCAAATGGTTCGAAAATTACTTTCACGCAGATAATATCGACATATTCACATGGATTCAAGACCCATTTAGAGCCAAAGATCTACCTGAATTTACGAAGAATTTCCTATAGCGAAAATAAACTGAAGACAAAATGCAATAGCATGGAACGTTCTAATTTTTGGATATAAATAAAAGAATATTTACCGTTTAGTTCTAAAACTCTACGTATATTAATTCCATCTGCAACGTCTCATTTGTGCGAAGCTAGGTTTCGGCGGTCACGGTAATAAACAGTAAATATCGTTCGAAAGTGGAACAGGAAATGGGGGGGTCACCGTATCCAGTTTTATTCCGAGATTTGGGATGTTGTGTAGTGAACAACAAGGCCGCCCCATTAATTATTTTAATATTATCTGTTCAATAAATTGTCAGTGGATCTGAAATACGTGTTTATTTTTAAACTAACCTAACCACATCAAATGTACCCTTCAATGTGTGTCGTGGCCGCATTGAATATATTCGGACACACAGTCAGCTGCTGCATTAACACCCTGGTGGTCGTCGTCTCAATAAGGACGTTACCAAGACAGCTGCACTTGTGTATTTTATACTATCTCAAAGAAAAATGTATTCACTTTAAAATTTTCGCTATTCAGTGCGTGATCGCTTTTCAAAAGGCACGTTTCTCACTTCTTTATTGCGAACTAATAAAAATTGAGACCTTTTCTTGACGCTTGTTGATATGCGTCAAAATTAAAAAACGTTTTCCAATTTCACAAAACAGTCAGGAGTTTTGATTATTTATTAAATAAAATTGCAAGTAATATAAGAGGTATAGATGTATCAATGAGTTTTTCAATTGGAAATGAAGAAAAAGTACTAGTATGCAAGCAATATAAGAGGTATCGATGTATCAATGAGTTTTTCAACTGGAAATGAAGAAAAAGTACTAGTATGCAAGCAATATAAGAGGTATAGATGCATCAATGAGTTTTTCAACTGGAAATGAAGAAAAAGTACTAGTATGCAGGCAATATAAGAGGTATAGGTGTATCAATGAGTTTTTCAATTGGAAATTAAGAAAAAGTACTAGTATGCAGGCAATACAAGAGGTATAGGTGTATCAATGAGTTTTTCAACTGTAAATGAAGAAAAAGTACTAGTATGCAGGCAATATAAGAGGTATAGGTGTATCAATGAGTTTTTCAATTGGAAATTAAGAAAAAGTACTAGTATGCAGGCAATACAAGAGGTATAGGTGTATCAATGAGTTTTTCAACTGGAAATGAAGAAAAAGTACTAGTATGCAGGCAATATAAGAGGTATAGATGTATCAATGAGTTTTTCAACTGGAAATGAAGAAAAAGTACTAGTATGCAGGCAATATAAGAGGTATAGATGTATCAATGCGTTTTTCAACTGGAAATGAAGAAAAAGTACTAGTATGCAGGCAATACAAGAGGTATAGGTGTATCAATGAGTTTTTCAACTGTAAATGAAGAAAAAGTACTAGTATGCAGGCAATATAAGAGGTATAGATGTATCAATGAGTTTTTCAACTGGAAATGAAGAAAAAGTACTAGTATGCAGGCAATACAAGAGGTATAGGTGTATCAATGAGTTTTTCAACTGGAAATGAAGAAAAAGTACTAGTATGCAGGCAATACAAGAGGTATAGATGTATCAATGAGTTTTTCAACTGTAAATGAAGAAAAAGTACTAGTATGCAGGCAATACAAGAGGTATAGATGTATCAATGAGTTTTTCAAATGTAAATGAAGAAAAAGTACTAGTATGCAGGCAATATAAGAGGTATAGATGTATCAATGAGTTTTTCAACTGGAAATGAAGAAAAAGTACTAGTATGCAGGCAATATAAGAGGTATAGATGTATCAATGCGTTTTTCAACTGGAAATGAAGAAAAAGTACTAGTATGCAGGCAATACAAGAGGTATAGGTGTATCAATGAGTTTTTCAACTGTAAATGAAGAAAAAGTACTAGTATGCAGGCAATATAAGAGGTATAGATGTATCAATGAGTTTTTCAACTGGAAATGAAGAAAAAGTACTAGTATGCAGGCAATATAAGAGGTATAGATGTATCAATGCGTTTTTCAACTGGAAATGAAGAAAAAGTACTAGTATGCAGGCAATACAAGAGGTATAGATGTATCAATGAGTTTTTCAACTGGAAATGAAGAAAAAGTACTAGTATGCAGGCAATATAAGAGGTATAGATGTATCAATGAGTTTTTGAATTGCAAATGAAGAAAAACTATTAGTAACATAGAGTTTGTCCTGAGATAGACCAATGTTTTGACTTGGGGCGCCGCGGAAAAATTCTGATATATTAAGGGCACCGAAAACCAATAAAGTTTGGAAATCGCTGCCTTGACCTATGAGGAAATGCCGAAGGTCAAGGCAGCGATAAGCGCATAAGCGGGAACTGCACGATCGCTGAAACACACTTTTGTACTGCGCGGTTTCCGATGCTATTTGTAAATATACTTAGCTGCTTACCTGTGCTTCGCTTCGGTATTTTTCAAGGAATAAAAATACAGCAACAATTTTTTTATTAAAAAAAAAACTAAATAATTTAAACTTATCTTGGGTGTTAGTAGTTTACGGAGAAATTATATCCCACGTCTAAACTATATAATGTTCAAAATATAATTTAAACCCAATTGTCAAAACACCAGCACTACCTAAATTAATTCAAACATCTGAAACACAATGGTGGATGGAAAAAATATTTGTTTACAGAAAGAGATATGGCGGTGAAATCACTCTGTAAACACTCCTGGCACTAATAAGAACATGTAAAATTTTCAGCGAAAACGGTTCAGTTTTTGCGACTGTAGAAGACACATACAAAATTTGTAACGACTTCTCAAAATCTGTAACTGTTCCAGAGATCAAAATCTGTACTAATTTCGGTTCAGGGTCTGGCCATGATGGCATCTCCAATGGGAATTCATTAAAAACTGCGATTTTCCTTTTGATGTTTACCACCAGCCGGTGCTTGGACTCGGGTGTCAGTCAGTTGTGCTGGCATACTGGCCTTGAACGAGTCAGCACATGCCCCAAGTTGGCAGCTGTATTTGCAACAGTTTGGCTAAATGCTATATACGTTACGTTACGTGACAAGGAATGCCAGCCAACTGCCGCGCACCTGTCCCGCACACAACATAAACACAGCGAGCAATGTTTTGTACTGCGCTAACAATATATTACACAACAGCCTTGCCTTACCTTGCCTTACGTTAGTTACGTTTACATTTTTAACAAATTTCCATTGGAAAATGATCTATCGAGGCGGGCATCACGGTACACCCCAGAGCATAATTTTTTTTTTACAGACATGTTACAACTAACTTTACAGTTATCAAGCAACTTTTCCTACCAAATTTACTTTTGTCAGTAAACATCCACTGACGACTTTTAAATAGACTTTAAGCACTAGCTCACGTGGTTACAACTAACTTCACAGTTATGAAGCATTTTCCCCTAACAAATTCACTTTTGTCAGTAAACATCCACTGATGACTTTTAAATAGACTTTAAGCACTAGCTCACGTGGTTACAACTAACTTCACAGTTATGAAGCATTTTTCCTTAACAAATTCACTTTTTTCAGTAAACATCCACTGATGACTTTTAAATAGACTTTAACCACTAGCTCACGTGGTTACAACTAACTTTACAGTTATGAAGCATTTTTCCTTAACAAATTCACTTTTGTCAGTAAACATCCACTGATGACTTTTAAATAGACTTTAACCATTAGCTCACGTGGTTACAACTAACTTCACAGTTATGAAGCATTTTTCCTTAACAAATTCACTTTTTTCAGTAAACATCCACTGATGACTTTTAAATAGACTTTAACCATTAGCTCACGTGGTTACAACTAACTTTACAGTTATCAAGCAACTTTTCCTACCAAATTTACTTTTGTCAGTAAACATCCACTGGTGACTTTTAAATAGACTTTAACCACTAGCTCACGTGGTTACAACTAACTTTACAGTTATGAAGCATTTTTCCTTAACAAATTCACTTTTGTCAGTAAACATCCACTGATGACTTTTAAATAGACTTTAACCATTAGCTCACGTGGTTACAACTAACTTCACAGTTATGAAGCATTTTTCCTTAACAAATTCACTTTTTTCAGTAAACATCCACTGATGACTTTTAAATAGACTTTAACCATTAGCTCACGTGGTTACAACTAACTTTACAGTTATCAAGCAACTTTTCCTACCAAATTTACTTTTGTCAGTAAACATCCACTGGTGACTTTTAAATAGACTTTAACCACTAGCTCACGTGGTTACAACTAACTTTACAGTTATCAAGCAACTTTTCCTACCAAATTCTGTCTCTCGTAGCCGTTATTGCTCTATCGGCAAACGTCGCTAAAACAGATCCCTCAATCGGACCTCAAAGTGAGCGCACGTTTTTGAACTCCAGTGCGTGTTAGCAGTCTTCGATTTGAACTTAACGATTTTTGTAATAACATGAACACGTTCATTACTCCGCAAAATCCGTTCAAACTTTTCGAAATGGCAATTATTTCAATTCTGAAAAAAAGCATAACTGTTTTGTCTTGAAAATTCGATTTCGTTACCGTAATCAGAATTAAAATCTGCATAAATTAGCATTATATATTTTTTTAAAAGAAAACGCGTAGAATCCGGACTATGCTGTAGAAGTAAGGAGAGGTTCATTAAGATTTTTTTTTTTTTAAGGCGAAAAACACATTGAGGCTATTATCGCCTCCCTAAATGTAAGTGTGAGTGTAAAGTGTTAAAGTCGTAAGTGTAATGTTGAAAGTGAATGTGTGTGTAAGACTCCGCGAGGGACGCCTAAATCTTCTCAATAGGTGCAGCTAGTCTGCACCCTCCTGCGGGAACCTAGATCTGGTAGAGTTGTACAGCAAAATGTTTTGATAATGTAAGTATTCCGAAACGTGTCAACGAATACAAAATGTTTGAAGCTAGGTAATGTAGACTCAATAAAATAAAACATTCCTAGCGGGGAAAAATATGATTACATTAAGAATTTCATCATTTTAAATTTACGAAATCCATTTAAAATGATAAAATGACCTTGACGACGGTAGATTTTTTTTGTTTAACGTCCGACTATTGTGCACACTTGGGCTAATGCAGACGATGGGATGATTTATAGCGTATGAAAATGCCAAGCCCTGGTCGGGAATCGAACCCAGGTCCTCGGGGTGAAAGCCCAGTACGCTATCAACTACGCCAAGGAGGCTACGACAGTCAGAATTCATTTTCGTATTTTAAAGTTTTAAATGCTAATTACGATGGTGAAATCTTATTTTCAAAAAAAAGCATAACACTTTTACCTTTTTTAAAATTCGCTTTTATCACAACAGCGATTATAATATTTCAATACGTTCAGCTGTTTACCGAGAATATAGCCTTTGTCAAAATATAACCTTGAAAACAGCTGTAACATTGTGATTAGGGAAAACAATTGTACATATGTTCGCGGAGTGAAGCTAGACTTCACGGTTCAAGCACACGCATTCAACACACCGTGACACTTTACCTAGGTCTGCGATGCGTTCAGTGCGCACGGTCACCTCTACAGGGTGTCGCGGAGTTAGGCCTACTGCCCGTACACTTGTCTGCAACGAATCCCTAACAATAAATCGGTTTCAATAGATTCAGTTCAACTGAAGAGAAAAGTGTACCTGCTAAACAGCTTTTAAACTGAAACAGTACTAAGGCTACACTAATAGTGAAAACGGATCAGCAAGTGCACAGCACCAGCACAGCGCTGCAAGTGAAAACCCACCTCAATAGAACAATCTTTAGCATAAATAGGATGATGAAAGATCCCATTAGCTTTCTTGTTAATGCCATAACGCACATTAGCTAACCTAACCAAACGTGTTTTATTGTCATTGAAGATAAACGTACTAGAAGTACAACCATCATTGTATAAAGCGTGCTCGATATTAGCGGCTAAAGTACAAGTAATTGCACTGTCTGCCGTTACGAACGCTGCAAGCTGCAATGACATGAGTTGGAAACGTTTGAGAAAAAATACAGTACTATTATCTATTTAATTAACTGTAATTGAACACTCTGCCGCAAGATGTTACCAGCAGCTAGTGTTCACATATTTCCCATAAATGTTATCATTCTAGTACGTTTATATCATGGTACTGTACAGTTGAAAGTATATTATACAGAGTGTCCCGTAAATAAGTCGCTAAACTTGGGAGAAGATTGCGCAGGTCAACATGAAGAACAAAAATGTTTAACTTTTCCAGATAACCGCCATTTTTTTTTTTTACAAAATTACTTACACTTGTACAACCGATTGAGTTGAAGATGTTCACTACGTCTGAAGATGCCTCTGGGCGAAACATATGTCACTCGATAATAAACAATTTTTGTGAAACTATACGTGTTATCATTTTCCTGGCTATCATGAAGTTTCACCAAGTACCGACTGTGTTTCAATACATAATCACTTCAAGAATACTAATAACGTGTATTTGCGGTAAGCGTGAATGAAGCATTTTTGTATGTTATAATCTTCCTATAACGAGTTTTGTTTATAAAATTATACTATTTTTTTTTTATTTAAAAAAAAATTACTACATTCGCGGATGATACTGCTGTTATCTCAGAAGGAAATAGCATTGAGGAGTCTACTCGAAGGCTGCAGATAGCTGTCAATGGAATTTGTGACTGAACTAAAAAATGGCGAATAAAGCTGAATGAGACAAAATCTGTTCATGTTACTTTTACTAACAGAAAATTCAATTATCTTCCCGTGGTTATCAATCAACAAGTGATCCCACAAGATAATAATGCAAAATACTTGGGCATGACACTGGACGCACGACTGCGTTGGAAGGTACATGTCAAAAAGAAACGTAATGAACTGAATCTGAAACCAATAAAAATGCATTTGCTTCTTGGGCGACATTCTGAGTTGTCAGTGCACAATAAACTATTACTTTATAAACAAGTCCTAAAACCCACCTGGACATATGGTGTGCAGCTTTGGGGCTGCACGAAAAGAAGTATTATTAAAATTATTCAAACGTTTCAAAATAAAGTCGTGAGAGTACATACGCAATGATGATCTTCATAAGGATTATAAATTGCTACGGTTCATGGAGGTACGGCGATTTGCTAGGAAGCATGAAGAAAGACTGCATAAGCACCGTAACATCGAGATGCTACAAGTTCTCGACAATTCGGTTAAAGTTCGGCGGTCGGACAGGATAAAACCGTTTGATTTGGGCTAAGACAAGACTGATACAACTGTCACAAGATCAAGTGATTTTTGGATTTTGGAGTGCGTCATAGGATGTGCAAACCACTAACGCTTTCATTTCATAGATATATTGATAAATGGACTAAGTTCAGTTTCAATTGTAATAAAATAAATAAATAAAAAAAAATCAGCCGCCATTTTAAACTGGTTATTTTTCTCAAATTAGGTAATAAACACACCACGTTAAGTTTCAAGTCACGGTTTAACAGTTTTAAGGATATAAACTATTTCGTAAAAAAAATTGGGCAAATGACGCGTATTTGAAAATTAGCGTATTCAAAATATTTCGTATTTTTTATCTGTAAAATTATTTACCGAAGTCTGGCAGCTACGATGACATCCTGTATCTTAAAAATATGCGGTCACTGACTCACTCACTGGCTTGGCACATGTTTTCTACTTTCACACGTGATACTAACGGGTAACAGATACCTGCAACGTTGACGCACTTCGAATGCCAATAAACGATAGATCTATTTATTGCAATAAAATGTTGATAAGGTCCAGGTTTCTAGTCAACAACTGGAAGTACAATTCAGAGATATATTTTACTAAATTTTTCACAATTAGGAAACGCCGGAGAGTTTTTCCTCTTTGGAGCATAAACCACTTTCAAAAATTCAAAGAACCAGAACTTGCCAAAGAAGCGTTTTCGGACTAATGTGTTTACAAAAAAATTCATTATTTTAATAAGAGTAATACGCCTGTGAAATACGGTGTTTTCCTTCTGGAACACCCTGTACAATGTATGATAAGCTTGCCTGTATTGCACACGTGTGCCAATGATAACACACAGTCAATGACCCTTTTATTGAGAGACTGATTGTCTGTCCCGACTGCGGTGTATTACCCTTATATAACTGCCTGTCAACAAGCATCCAGTCACCTTGGGCAATGGCGACGTTTTCGAGCAATTAAACTCTTGCAAGACGGAATCCACAGTCTGCGCGCACTGGCCAGGATGTCTTAAGAGGACAGAGGAGAGACCCGTACCGTCTGTGAACTATCAAGGTATTTAGGGATCTTCCTAGAAAAACGTCAGTTAAAATATGCATAAGGACGACCTTAGGACATTCGATGATATAGCTTTAGAAGGCCCTCTAGATCAGCGGTCGCCAAATGGTGGTCCGTGAAAAAATTTTGGTGATCCGCAGAAAAAACAGACGATTATTTCTGGTAAGTTGCACCACAACTAACAAAAAGTTTCATTATCATTGAGATTAAAAAATGAGTGTGTTAGTCACATTCATTAAGTTCTTTGTGACTTCTGTTTTTTTCTATACATTACAGCAACTTTTCTTCTAAACCTATGTAATTGGTGGTCCGCCAAATAAAAATTACACATTTAGTGGTCCTTGAAGCTCTAAAGTTTGCCGACCGCTGCTCTAGATCACGTGCGCCACGTGGTGAGGCTAACGTTAGTTAACGATACATATTATTATTAGGCTTGGACCAATTTTTCACGAAGGTATTAAACGCGGTTTCGAAACAATGTAGTTTCATCTTCAGATGGTACAATCATGGACTGTCTGGACTGGACCGACACACGAGTATCACAGTAATGATGTTTGGCCAAGCTAAACTGTATCCTTCCGCGTTTCAATAAAATCGTGTAATTGTGTAGTGTTTGATGTGTTTCAATATTTTGTTTTGTGACGACCTCGCCAGAGGGCTTTGACAAACTGCACGACCTGAAGTGAAACTATAACGTTTCGAAACAGCGGTAGCTTTTACAAAGTGAGTCAAAGACCACTAGGCTGTGGAAAAATGGTTCAACCTAATAATTAAACATCTGGTCCAGTGACTGTGTTACAATAATGATACCTATTACTCCGCAATTTGATAACATAAAATTATGTTTGATATCTCATTTTAAAGGACTTGTTTGTGGGAATGTAATTAGCTTTTTATAAACTGTGTCTGTGCGTGCGCGCGCGTGTGCAGCTTTTAAATAAAGCTAAGAACTTTAAAAACACACACACACACATACACACACACATATGCGCGCGCGCACACACACACAAATAAACAAACACAAACGAACACACACACACACACACACACACACACACACACACACACACACACACACACACACACACACACACACACACACACACACACACAGAGAGAGAGAGAGAGAGAGAGAGAGAGAGAGAGAGAGAGAGAGAGAGAGAGAGAGAGAGAGAGAGAGAGAGAGAGAGAGAGAGAGAGAGAGAGAGAGAGAGAGAAATAAACAAATGAATTCTAGGGTCACTATTGCACTAAGACCTTAGTAGATTTATTGTGCCCTCTTTTTATATTTCTGAGTTGCTCAGTTACTGCACCTTCTCCAATACTAGGCATTTCATAAAGTCTAGGATTTGGATGCTATCACCCCGATTTCTAATCGGTGACTTCCCAATTTGCTATTGAGGTGTTTGCACACGCTTACTCTGCTAATTTCCTTTCAATTCTCCCCCCCCCTGTTTCTCTTGGCCCTTATCACGGAGGGTGCCCCACTTTGCCAGCGTTTTGTTGTGCCTTAGGTTACTGCTAATTCTATTTACATTCTTACTCATGTCGTTCCCGTTAGTTGCTAGGGAAATGACGTCCGCCCACACGGAGCCCCCGCATGCATGGACAAATTAATGGATACAAGCCTACATTATACTCTATTTAGATCTTCAGCCGTCTCGATGGCCTAGTGGATAGCGTACCCCCCCTTTCACCCCGAGGACCCGGGTTCGATTCCCGGCGAGGACTTGGCATTTTCATACGCTATAAATCATCCCATCGTCTGCATTAGCCCAAGTGTGCACAATAGTCGGACGTTAAACACAAAAAAAAATCTATTTAGATCTTACATTAAAAAACTAAGCAATAGTCACTTTTCAGTACCTGATTGACACAACTTAATAATTACATCACTGCTAGTGCTACTCATCTTATACCACGTACCAAAAGTCGACACCCTACCCTTTGAACAAGTAAAAATAAGGATTGAATTTGGGAAATTTTAGAAGAAGAAAGGAGATGATTTTTATTAAATCACAAAATTCCACCACTACCTTGAAAACTGGAATCGTGAGGGTTATTCAGACATTATATTGTTAATTGTACTCCATCGAATTTGAAGTTATGTTATTTTTAAAATCTTGACACAGATATAGAATGGTGAAAATTATAAACTTCTATAACAACTCTAACCGACCAGCCAGTCAAAATTTTAAAATAGTCAAATTTTGTAATTACTTCTCACATATTACTTTATGAGAGTTTTTAAAACCTGTCTGCAAATCTAGAATGAGTTAAAATTCCAGAGGACTCCTTAAACATATAAGAGTTACCCACAACCATAAAAATATTTAAAATTTTGCAAGAAATCTTCATAAAGAAATCCAAAAACTGTATATAAAATACTTATCGAACCGATATAATTCAGGACAAGTTACTGTATGAAGTAGTATTATAGAATTTTCTTTAAATCCAGGGGATGATGGTAAATCCACGCTCTGCATGCGGATATTGATTCCAAGTTGGATAAGCACAGGCTTGAGTCTGGCAGTAAATTGACTTGATTAAAGTTTTAACCGCAAACTTTGACTAATCTGGAGCAAACTCGCAAGCTACAATAGTTTAGCGACAACTGATAACATAACTTTATTACACCACTGTAACATCAATAAAGTAAAATATAAATGATTTAACCACAATCTATACCTACAACATAGTGGGTAGGATTGTCTCATATCAGTGTCGAGGCTAAAAACTGCTCTTTTTCAACAAAACATCCCCTTGTGGTATTCATGATTAATTTTAAACCTTAAAATTAGCCTAGTTCAGAGTACTATAAAGTAATTTTATTGACATTTATTTATTACATTTTTTTTAACATTTCACTATAATGCCATTCGTGGCTTGAAAGGTAGCAATTTTTTTTAAATTCTTTAATTACACTATCAAGATCAGCTGTTGCATAAATGGAACAAGCATGTTCCAAAAGGTTTGAAACAATGTTGACCAAAGATTTGATTTTACAATACTAAACTTAGAAAACCTTCGCACGTATGTACAACAATCCTGGATGCATTTAACTATGTATTTAAATATGTTATTTATAAACCAACTTCATTTGGTTAGTATAAAATAGAGAATTCTTGTTTGTGTTTCCTATACAAATTTTAATTTAGATTTCTCAAGTCTGAACCAAATTTGGCAATAATATCTGCTAACTACATAGAAAAATACTATGTAAACTTATTAATTTAGAGCAGAAAATATTTAAAAATCTAATAATAAACACTTTATAAATGAAACTTAATAAATACTATCAGAACAATGGCAATTAATGAAACAGATAATTATTTGAAATGATAGGCTTTTAATTATTACTATCAACTTTGTTGAAACTTTAATTTTACTGTTTGAAAAACAACACAAAATTTTTAATTTTCAATCACAAGTGCAGCAGTCAGGAAAAACCAACAGCAAGTGTTTTCCAATGCAGTCATTTTTTCTAACTAGGCTAATATCAGCTGTCTACACTTTTACTGTAATTTAGTACCAAATTTTAAAAACATAAAAGTGACGGCATAAGATTTTCTTTAATGTAAGTATCAGGCCACACACATAATTTTACAAAATCAACAAATCAATAATTACAACTCAAATTCAAAACGTAGGCTGCAAAATAATCTATCTAATAGTCTAGTGTAAAATAAATTAATTTTACTGAGATATTCAATTTTAATGCAGGTTTATAGTTAATGGTTGATCACACTCAAATCTCTTCATAATGAAAGTTGGGTACAAAGCAGAAAGTAGGTTGAACATTACTTGAAACAAAAGTAAACACATCTGCAAGTTATAACACTGTGCTAATAAATAATTAATTCAGTTACAAATACATTAGTTAATTGTACACATACTTTACTCATAAACTTTATTCATTCATTCCAAAAATGTTGTAAAACATTTTCCGCGAGCCTATTTTCCTATAAGGCTCATAAATACATAGCTTTTTTTGCTTTACAATCATAGCCTACTACATACATCATTAGCTTACTAACTCTCGAAATTATACCTATTGATTTTCATTAAGGCATTTCAATATTGTTTACCCAAACTTCTTAGTTTTCATAAAATAAGAAAGGTTTTTTAAATAGCCCCTCCTAGTTTAGTAACTTCATTCAACAGAAAAAAGGTGTTGAATTAAACCTAAAATCAAAACTTGTAAAACCTAACATCATAGGGTAGGTACAGAATTTGCCTACAATCTTCAATACTTACAGAGCCTATTAGTCTCTGACAGTTTTTAAAATCATTTGCGTTTTAACAATCTAGAACAGAGTATGACCATGGAAACTGACCCTGATTTTCTTTTCTCTAAAAGCATCATACTACATTTTTTAATAAAACTATAAATTTATATGTTATTTGTGAACTCAAACTGACACCACATCGATATTTTAAGGAGAAAAACAATATACAACATTTCAGTACTATGTAGGCTTGAGTGGGTAATGCAAAGTATTGCACAGCAATGCGTTATGAGTATCACAATAGGTATGTCTAATGATTTCGGATAATCCTTCATGTATTCAACGCTAATTCCACACCTCAATAATAATAATATCAGTTATAATACCATTTTTGCTTAGAAAGTAAATCTTCCATACCTAACTTAATGGCTTCGTTGTGCTGCCTAACCTATTTAGTTATGCTGTCCTAAACAAATAGGCTAACTTTCTATTGAGCTGCTGATCGACTAGTGGGACCAGAGCCCGCGTTCGACATTAGTTGCACAACTGCGAGAGCAGCAATAAGGAAATGTGCTAGGGATGAGCACATCAAACGATGGACACAATTCCCTGGCCAAAGAATGGGGAAACGCCTTCTCTCGGGACCAGACCATGTACTGACAAGAACACTTGTTCAGTAACAGGAGGTCACTGAGGCAGGTCGTTGTCATGATCAACGGACACGGCCACATCCGGAATCATCTACATAAGGTGGGATTGTTACAAATTTCGCCTGAGTGTCGTTTATGCGGGCAGGGTGTTGAAACCGCAGCACACATACCCCTTGATTACGAGGTCCTGGAGGCCAAAAGGAGACTCTTTGATTCTCAACAACCACATCAGGAGTTCAATCAGGACATCTTATACAAGATTCTGGAGCTCGTTAAGGAAACTGCAGTCAGTTTAAGGTGAAGTGATAGGAGTACACAAAAAGCTCTTAAGCTGACATGTCGGGAGCCACAGAGCCGCTGTTAATCCTCCCCCCCAAAAATTACCATTTATACTTAAACAACTATAGGCCTATCTATTGAGTAAAAAAAATAGGCAAGGCCTACTTATATCTTATTGGCTTATTATTTACTATTATACCATATTACTAATCATATTATGAAAAAAAAACTTTTTTTGCTACAATGTCTAGATATACAGCCTTTCTTCTAATATTAAAGTAGCCTAATTTCCCCCATTTCTCTCCACAGGCTTTTTTAAAGTATGAAAATAACATAGAGTTTTAATGAGTTATAATAAATTGAATTCAGATGGATTAAACGCTTTTAACTTGCTTCAAAAGATTTTAGCCCACTTGTTTCTAATTTTTTTTTTTTTCTAAGGCGAAAAGCATATTGAGGCTATTATTGCCTCCCTAAATGTAAGTGTGAGTGTAAAGTGTTAAAGTCGTAAGTGTAGTGTTAAGTGTATGTCAGACTCAGGTACCGCGAGGCACGTCTAAATACTCTCAATAGATGCAGCTAGTCTGCAACCCCCTGTGGGAACTTGTTTCTAAGTACAAATGTGATAAAGTAACTTATATAAATATAGACAATTATGAGGGGAATTTATTTGCTTTTTCACCTAAATGTATATATCTTCTTTGTCCCATCAGTACACTCTACAGTAATATTTAGTGATTATGATTGATAAATAAATTTTTGACTCAAATGTTTACGCTACAGTTTAGTAGGCCTTCAAAGAAATATTACGGCTACCTTTATTTTTAAATCTTCAGGATTGTACAATTGGCTACTTTAATAATACTAATTTTAAATTAAAAAATACAATCTCTACAGGAAAGAGTAACGACTTATATTTCAATAGTCTATACATTTATCTTAGTAGGTTTGATTAAGCTGAATAGAGGCTCGTCGCTGATGGAACTTGTTTTAAAAACAAATCTAACTTACAAACACTTCTGACTTAGAATGTTACTTTAATTAGTGCAAATAATTAACTTTTAATTAATAACACTTTCAAATTAACATTTAAAAAACTACATTAATTTTACTTTCAATTACCACTGTTTGTAATGATCTACAATTTATTTCATATTAAATTCACATTTATGAGGTACACAATTTGTTATCTTTAGGCATAAAAACAAAATTTGTTTTGTTACATATGAAAACAAAATTTACTTTTTTAAAGTGCAAAATTAACTAATTTTCTTTTCCTTTGATTAATTCTTTATATGCGTAGATAAACTACTATAAAATGTTGAATATACCTGCATAATTTCTTACAGTAAGCACATTTATGACCACAGAGTACAAATGTTTTAAATATAAGTCTCTGATCACCTGAAACCACATTGGATTAGGTTTGCCAGTAAAGAGGCCATTTTTTTAAGTTATAAAACTGATCCTTGTTTAAATAGCCTTATTCCAAATTCTAACCTAAGAGTTTTGAAAGGAACAAAATGTTCATATGGAAGGTCATCCATCAATTTACAAATAGGTTTTGCTAGTCTGAAACTCATTCTTCGCATGAACAGAAATAAGGCATCATTTAGATTGTTTACAGTGATAATTGAGGTTAGAATTTTTTCTGTATAATTATTAATTGGAAAATGTTATTATTTGTACAAAAAGTGATATTTTTAATCAGAAGAATATGATTAGTTACAAAAAAACTTGAAAAATGTCACCAGTTCTTAGTTTGCAGAATTATCCTTACTTTTGTCAAATCCCTTGAAATAGCTTATTTACCAATAATAACTTATTACAAATATATATAATAAAACTGCTATATCATAAGGTATACACATAATTTGGCTTAAATCAATTTGAAATTTTAATGGTTAATATTTTTTTCTATTTCTTTTGAAAGAGCCCAAGTTAACATAGGTTAAGGCTGATGTAATGCCAACTTTCTCATATAAATAAAAAATAAAACCAATGCCAATAGTTGCAGTATTTTTATTATATTCTACTGGAATTCACTGTTAAAAATCAGCCTTGGGCATAAGCCTACTTATAGATTCAAGGTGATAATTTCTTGTAAGGCTAAGGATGGGTCTACACTTCACTGTATCAAACACAATATTTCTATAGTATTATATAAATTATTTATAGTTTAAGTGATTATGATAATCCACGATATTTGGAGGTTTTATACAGCTTAATATCTTTTGAACCGCCGCCTAAACAGCCTACTTGTCAAAAGTGATTACTAGTGCCCCTGTTTCATAAATATATTTTTAAAGTCATACCTTCAGAAAGTTCTAAATCCAATTCAGCTATTTTATCCCTCACATCCTCTGGAAGCTTTGAAATGTCTATACTTAACTCGGCCATCGTCAAACAACCCGTTTAAAACAACAATATTTATAAAACCTCACATCACCACACACGAACGGCATACACATTCTTAGCCATTTTGTAAATAATGTTTCCTACACTCTACACACCGACCAACTCGATAACTTCCAAGAAAGATCGTTAGACAGTGCCACATACCAGGCACTGAGTCATACCACATACAGCCAGTATCATATAGCACAACTACAATTGTTAAATAAACAATTTTGCATTAAAATTTTGTTCCATATTTTAATTAAATTTTAAAATTTGAATTAAAAATATATTAAAATATTCTTTATTAAATTTTTAAGAATATATATCATTTTATAAAATGCATAATATAAAATATATAATTTATTTATGACGAAATTTCTTATATCCGAACAGCTGGGTACGTGTCATCATCAACGATCTTTTTCCATCCATTACCACTACAGGAACATGCAATCTAAGTTTCACGTTTTATAGGACTGTAGTGTAGTTAGTAAACATAACCTCAATTTATAAATATCTTTTTAAGTTTTTATGAATTTAGTGCTCGTTTAATAATAATAAAAGGTAAACATTTCTTTTTATTGGAATGAAAGTGTAATTATGAAACTTGGAAAGTGTCCACCAATATTTGAAATACGAAATGTGTTGTTGGACCATCTTTTCGCCAATGTAATCTATTATGTGAGTGATAAGGATAGTGCTTGGAAGATTTCACATGAAATATCAAAACAGTTATCAAATAAGGAAATAATTTTTCTTCTTGAAAATAAAGAAACTCTTAAAGGAATTGTGAAAAACCATAACCAGTAAGTTCAAATAGATCATTAAAATATATGCCTAGCAATACATTTTAATAGGTTTTGTTCCTGCTAATTCATACTGTTGAACAATATACCAATAATATCGTGGACAAATCTTTGCAGGCGCGAGTTTATAAGCTACATCCTTTATATGTAATTTTTTATACCTTAGGCCAAAGATTGTGACTTTAAATAAATGTATTATTTAAAATAAATGTGTAGCAATACATTTTGATTAGTTTTGTATCTGCGAATTCATACTGGTGAACGATATAGCAACAATATGTAGACAAAATGTTCCCTTCGCTAAACCTTATAATTTTTTTTATAAGGTTATTATTGTTTAATGTTTATACGTGAAACTGTAATTTTGTTATTTGTAAAATAAAAAAGTAAGAAAATCACTTACTTTTTTAAGTTTTACTCCTAGACATTCAGTTACGTTGCATGTTTTTAGCTTAGCTAGTAATGGCCAGAAAAATTTACCGATGAGTCTCATCGTTGACGCTAATTTCAGCGAAGCACCTAGTAACCTAAACATAGTGTTGAAAACACCGTTATTCCTTCCTAGTAATATTTTATGTAACTTTTTTTACATAATACAGTGATATAGCTGTATTCATAAATTTTGCATGTCAGTTAGTTTACTGAAAATAAGATTGTTATAATGTGGATAAATACCATGACGGGCGAAGAGTAAATCTAGCATGCACTATACTCGTTAATGGCAATGACATCACAATATTGCATAAATTCGTAACTTATATCATAAGAAATTTAATCTTTCACTGGTGAATATCTCCTAATTGAATAACAAAGTATGTAATAAAAAAAATATTTAAACGTTAATTTGAAATGATCCTAAATACCTAACCTGTTATTGCTTAATTAAGTAACACTATAGTTCTGTCAGCAATTTAGTGGATAGTTCATATCTGTACATTGATTCGATGATAGTCAGTCCCTTGTCTTCATTAATCTAACTGGTTTTTGTACAAAAAAAGTGTAGATATAAAATAGTACACTGAAACATATAGTGTGCTGTCAAATTTACCAGTGCTTTGAATTTTATGGACACTAAATGTAGTGCATATATTGGAGAAACTTTTATTTTGTGACAACATTCTTTTGCTAAACGTCCATACTGTATTCAAGTTAGATTAACGAGGATGAGGGATCAGCGTTAACAGAAAGGGTAAAGCTTACAGCAAGTCTTAAACTCAACCTGTGGGTCTAAGACTGACCAGTGTCTTAGCTATATAAACCATCAAGCCCTCTTTTACAATAACAAAATTTATACCAGTAGCAATAGTATTAGTCCAAGACATTGCACAAGTCCTTTAAGATAGATCTGATATTAAAAATAAATCATATAAAAGTGTAGCAGATGCAATAAAAGTGTTATAATATTGTGTACATATTGATAGTTTATGTTGTAACAATAGCAAAACAATTATTATTTCTTTAAACTTGTACTTTAACACTAATCTAACATCGTTCTTTATGCAGTTATTATAATGATAATAATGATGTTCTAAAAATTACTGTTTTTTTTAATCCTCCCAAAATTTTTTCTCTGTTTTACTCTAAAGAGATGTACTTTTAAAAGAAATTTACCATGGTTAGTTTTCCATGGTCACGATGTTCTCTTGCTGTAAAGAACATGTGACAGTACAAGAGAAAATCTGTTTTATTTAGGCTATACGAGATTTTGTAACCTTATGATCTTCAAATTTGTTACTATTTTCCATTAAAATATTATTAGACTTACAAATTATTCATGTAGTTTAGTTATAGTTCTGTAGTTGTGTACTGTACACACCTTTGCCATTAACTATAATCAGAATGTTAATTATGGTTAAGTTACGCTAGGTTTTCTAATAGAAATTGGTTTTTAGAGATAAAAAAATAATTATTTTTATGTCCAATTATGAATATGTCTGATTTATATTATTGTATAATATAGGTCAATAATTACCTAAAATATTTGGTTCTTTAAGCTTTAAATGTTTGATGAAACCTTTAAAATGTAATAGTGACAAAAAACCTAATATAATTTATATCAATAGCCTACAATTTCTTTCATTCCATATGGTGAGGATTTTTGGTTATAATGGTTTAATAGTGACACCTAGTAAACTTATAACTGAAAATGTAAGCAAGTTACTTTTTTAATTTTCAACGGTTCCAGTTCCATACAAATATACAGAGCATGTAATGTACAATTACAAAAAAGAATCCCTTTTGCCACAAAATGAGAAGACATTAATTTTGTATAAAAACAGAATAATTTTATCAAACTAGTTGAAGTACTTTAAAATCCTGATTTACATTTCAGTAATGTAGCTAACATCTTTAGAGGGATATATAAAGCCTACATCCCGCAGGACTTGCATGAGTACTCAGTCAGAAATGAGCAAGTTAAGAGGGAATAGAAAAGCAAATTGAAGAATGAAGAGTTAGTCAATAATTTTAACTTACTGTCACTGGAGAAGATATTTAGTAATGTTACAAATTTAACAAAAATAAACATCAGGAAGCGGGTTATTAATATCAGATTAGTTTCTTTCTATTTTGTATCAAAGAGGTTTCCTTTTTGTATTTATAATTACACAATATTCTAACATCACGATTATTTTTAGACCAACTGATAGTGAAAAAGAAAAGATCGGTGAAAAATTGTTCTCTGTTGTTTCTGAAGTGGATTCGGAACTGTGTGCTCAGATAACGGGAATGCTGTTGGAACTGAATGTTCCTGATATTGAGAATTTGCTCTTAGACTCAGAGGCCCTTGTACAAGCTGTCCAGAAAGCAAAAGAAGAGTATTTGAAATTTGTTCAGGTAAAAACGATACACAGAAGCATAATTTTTATCAGGTTTTACAAATTTGCACACATCTTTAGTCAACTACTTATGATTGTTACAGAAGGACTCAAAGACAGCTGTTGGTGAGGAACTCTATGAGATAGTGCTAAAACAATATTCTGATGCTTCAACTGCTAGCCATCTAACGGGAATGCTTTTAGAACTAGATATTGCTTATATAAAAAAGTTGATTTCTAATCCAGCCGAACTGTCTGCGAAGTTAGACATCGCTTACAAGACTCTTGCTACCATCACCTAAAAAACGTTTTAGTTCACGTAAGTTTTAGTAATTGCTTTTTTATATGGAATTTGAAATTATCTTACATCTTGAAAGCATAAATAAATAAATTTTAAATACATTTGTCTAGGTTCAGCATGACCTTACCTTGTTTTGCATGATACTTATTCAAATCTATTAAAAGTGTCAATTTTTTTCAGGCAATTATGGTGAGCAAGGAACATAAAGAACTGGCTAACTTCATAAAAGAAGTACACCAGAACCTGCGTATACAGTCAAGGACTCTGGGAGCAAACAACGCATGGGCTTTGCACTGTCAGCAGACACCCGTGTTACAGGTCTTTATCGCATTTAACTTTACATTAATCAACTTTTTTACAATAAATCTGTATCAGTTCAAATATTTTGTTTTCTAGGACATGCTTCTATTTTTTATTACTAAGTAAACACAGAATTTGTTTCCCCCCAGATTCATTTTACAAAATATATAGGGGCTTAAATCTGTCATCCTCTTGAAAATATTTACTCATTGAAAATTACCCTCTAATTACTATTTAGAATTATAGATTTTTTCTAAGACCCGGTGGAGTTCCGCTGAGTGGCAAAACTACACATTCAAACCTAACCTATTGGTTTAAATGTGAGTGTGGTTGCTGAAAGCAAAGCAGAGCCATGCGATGTGCTTGACTCCATTCAGTCCGTTTTGCTTTCAGTGGCTGTACGTACATTAAACATAATAGGTTCAGTTCTGAGTATGTAGTTCACTCCGCCAAGCAAATCTGTGCACCACATTAAGTAGCCATCCAGCCTAATTCTATTTCTCTTTTTTAGAGATACTTCTTTTTTAGAGAATTTATATTAGAAAATGAACTATTGAAGCGATCATTACAGTTAGACTTTGAAATAAACACCAATCCTAACCTCTAGATCTAATTTTGAATGGTTGTTAAAAATTGTATGTATGTATGTACTGTATATACATAAATTACATTTATGCATATATATATATATATATATCAATTTTTTAAATAACTTTCAATGGCTTTGCTAAGGCACGTCTTACGATTTCATCTGATGATAAACTGTCTTGGCTAACATGCTCTCCTAACTCGATGTCACAAGTTTGTTTTTTTTTGTTTGGGATATTTGAAGTCAAAGGTGTTTATTAACAAGCCACACATATTACAAGAACTAGAGAATAAAATTGAACGGGAAATTTGAGCCATTGATATCAGTTTGTTTCAGATCATGGACAATGTATGCCAACATTTAACCGAATGTATTAAAAATGATACTGGGTATTTAAAATTTTTTAAATTGTAATTATATATATATATATATATATATATATATATATATATATATATATGCCAGTTAGATTAATGAGAACAAAGTATCAGAGTAAATAAAAAGGATAAAACTTATGGCAGCAACTGCATTCTCAAACTAATTACCTTGAGGCGCATGTACATTCAGAGACACAGCAGACCGACTGATATCTTAGCCTCCTCAGACAATTCTTTAGTACACAAGCTTACATGTACACAATCTAATGTGTCAAAACCGAGTGCCCCATCATTTATAATATCTATATAAATTAACTGATCTCTTGATTGGAAGGATTTTTAAAAGTATCTCTTTTAATAGATAGTTGCATGTAAGTGTTGCATAGTTAGACTCTTAAGCAATACTTAATTTACAAACATAACCATTAAAAAAATATTTTTTTGTGTATGATTGTAAAGCATAACAAGGTTTGCTTGTCAAAAATTATGTTTTTGTTCTACATTGTCAGTTTTAAATGTTACTAATGTTTAATTTAATTTTAATTTTAATTTATTTTTTAGAAGTATGCACAATCCATGCACCAGTTGGCAACAGAATTCTGGGACAAGAACAACAAAAATAACATAGATCTTTGTCGAATCCAGTGGGTTGTACACCAGGCAACAGAATACTTCCACAATGGAGGTTTGAAGAAAGCACAGCAACGGGAAGTGCTTACTAGTGTCAGATATTTCGGTGAAGATGCTAAAAATAACAGTGAGAAGTGCAACAGTGAATGTGAAAAATTGAACTTGTTAGATGTCGGAAGTTGTTATAATCCTTTCAAGAGATTTCCTATTTTTAGTGTCATCGCAATCGACTTAGTACCTGCAACGGCAGATGTTCTACAATGTGACTTTTTAACTGTTGAAGTGATTTCGGAAGAAACAAATATTTGGTCTGAATCATCATCTTGTAAACATTTAACTGAAACGAGTTTTGACGTTATTGTGTTCTCTTTACTTTTGGAGTATTTACCATCACCTGAGCAGAGATACCAGTGTTGTCAAAAAGCGTACAGACTACTAAAAACATTCGGTTTGCTTTTTATCTTAACACCAGATTCTAAACACGCAACGGCAAACTCTAAAGTGATGAAGAGTTGGCGTTGTTGTTTAGCATCTTTGGGATTTTGGAGAATCGCCTACCAAAAGTTAAAACATATTCACTGCATGGTTTATTACAAGTGTGGAAATGCTGAGGTTGCCAGGCACTGGTTGTCATTACAACATGTAGACATGTCGCTGCAGCAGATGATGTACATCCCTCAGGACTTGCATGAGTACTCGATCAAAGATGAGCAGGTTAAGGAGGAAGAGAGAAGCGAATTGGAGAATGAAGAATTAGTCAATAATTTTAATTTATTGTCGGTGGAGAATGTATTTAGTTAGTAGTATTGAATTAAAAACAAATAAATATTTTTTTATTACAATAATAAAACATTTCAACTTTATTGTGAAGCAGTTATTATACAGCCACAGCTATGTTTTATATATTGGGCTGCAAAATGTTAACACTGTTAGAATATGCAATAAACCCTATCTAATTTTAGACTGGAGATTAAAGTGTACAAAAAGTGACTAGTCTTAACTACTATTTCTCATTTCACTAGTGATGGGCGGCTGCAAACGGTTTCATTGTTCGACTAATTAGCAATTTCTAATGTCATTATTTGACTAACAGTTATGTTATTAATAACATATTAATGTTCATAATCAACTTGTAACTAATAATTAGTAATCATTAATGTCTTTATTCGACTAACAGATTAGTAGTACACTAATGTTCGTAATCGAATAGTAACTACTAATTAGTAATTACTAAACACGGAATTGAATAAATCACCCTTATAGTAAGTGCTAACATCAACTAGACAGTCTATTATTACTGTATTTGTTAACGATTTTATAAATTCTAAAAATGAAAAACTGTAACTTAAATATTGTTACAATATAAAATATTACGTAAGCTGATAAATATTTGGTCAATCAGGAAAACATCATGTTAAATTAATACTCAGACTAAAAGAGTAGTACCAGCTCATATAAAGTCAATTACAGACTAATTGTAAATAAACATTTTTTTTTCATTTTACACAAGTATAATTAAAATGTAATTATATACCTATATAATTAAAATTTACAGAGGCTGTAAGATAAAATTTTAATTTAGTGTTTTGTCATTTTTATTTAATAAAATTAACAATTCATTAAATTTGTTCATCTGTATTTTTTAAAAGCAATATTCAAAATTTTAAAGAAATTTTAGATCATAACCTACATTTTCATAATTTATTTGGGCTATTTACAAATTTTTTTCATCAGTTTATTGAAGAAGCAACAATATGCTACAATTAGCAAGTTATTACCTCGACTTACTTTTCACCTTCCAACATTCATAAACTTACTAACATAATAATCAACTAAAGTAGATGACAACTGAAGAAGCCATTAAGTCAGCTGCTAATTTGCATTACTAATCTACAAACCTACTAATGATTCAAATGATTAGTTAATGAAGTTGAATAATAATATACTGACAGTCTATTCGTTATAGAAACACACGATTATCAACACTACTGTAAATGAATGGCCTTTCATAAACGTTTGAGTTTTTCCGGAACAACTCATTTGTCAAGTCAGATTTGTTCGACAACAGTACAACTCAACTTTGTTATGTTACTAATTAGTAGTGTGTCAAATTAGTAATCGACTTATTTAAGTGATTTTTATAATCAAATGATTTCATTAGTATTGATAATCACGCATCCCTGCACTTCACAAAGTAAAAAACAACTCCATTAAACCGGATTCCAATTTTCCAGATCGCAAATTATCCAGGATTAATCTAGAAAAATAAAACTTAGAAATTTATCTGTCCATAACAGTATATACATATTTAGCTTCATTATACATAAAAAACTGGCAAAAAAATTGTTAAACAAACTTTAAAGAATTCCGATTAGAAACTGAGCTATCAGTTGCCACCATGGTAAAATCCAGACCCAAGATCTTCAAATGAGTACCAGTACATTTTGAGAGGATATGAAAAATTGTAGTGATGTATAATTTTGTATTTTTGTCCTCTCTTCAACACCAAGCAATAATTGTAAGTAAATTAAAATTATTTATAATGTGTGTATATATATATAATTATTTTAAATATAGATAATGTAAAAAATAAAAATTGTGTAAAGAATTTAAGAAAAAAATAAGTAAACAAAATTATGAGAATAGCTTAAAAATATCTAATAACAAAAGTGGAACAAATATAATAACTTAAATATTCATCGACAGAAAATAAATAAACCCATTCACACACTTATTACACAATTGAAAACATTTAACTAATATGTACAATCACACATATTATAGAGAGTACAAAAATACATCAAACAAAAAGTTATCGACTCATTCACGTTGAGGTATGAATCATATTTCAAGAACGGGACATCATCCATCTTATGTTAATAATATAATCTTAACTGTTTTTCAAACTGGATTTGAACTGGATTCAAACTGGATGCAAACTGGATTTGAACTGGATTCTGCAAGAGACTGAATCAAACTTGCAAGAACTTTTGACTTTGATCCTGTTATTCAAATGTTTGCAGGAAGAAAAGTAAGGACAGTAAACAGTTTATAAGTGCCTTTTATAAAATAATATTTTCCTTGTAAACATTTTTATTTTTTAACCCGTTATCATACTGTACTTCTCAACAGAAGTAATTTCCTATCTTAAATGGGATTTTTCATTTTAGTTCCAGAAGACTTTGCTGTTTACTTCTGCTCCTGAAATTCTACTATGTGAGTTACCATCATGGTTATTTTTAGTTTTTTATTACAAAAAGTATTAATAAAAATAATAGATAAAACTGAAGTTATATTTTTAAGTACAAAGAATTTTTTTTAATGTAGAAAACATTTGAAGAGTTAAAACATTTTACAAATAGCTTAAAAATATGTATTTAGCACTCTAAATATCAAAAAAATGTCAGGAGTTATCGTAGAATTCAAGTATAGCACTGTCCCAAAAACAGTGCTAGGGGCCCTTGTAGATTTTTGTCCTCGGGGCCTTGCTCGGCTCTCAGCAGCCCTGCCCCATAAGACAAAAAAAGTGATATAATATATATATACACATATATATATATATATATATATATATATATATATATATATATATATATATATATATATATATATATATATATATATATATATATATGTATGTGTGTGTGTGTGTTTTACACTAGTTGATATCTACTCAATTGAAACCAATTTTCCAAATTGAAAAATGCCAAATTTCTATAAAGTTTCATCATGTGTATAGCTGTAATTTGGCAATTTTTAAAGTTTCTAAGCTCTTTTTTTAAAAAAAAACTTTCAACAATTGTACGAAACTGGGAATTTCTCAAAATTGGCTTACAAGTTGTAATAAAATTTAGTCCTTACCCTAAACAAAACACAGTCCTAAACAAAACACAGTCTGTCGGTTGTTATTGTAAATGGTTTGTGAGCTGTTAAGGAAAAAAAATCAGGGAAAATACTCAATTTATCAAAACCAGATTTTGGTCATACAATATTCGTACACATTACTCAAATCAGTATGTCATATTTTGAAATTGCTGTCCAGGAGTAAGCTTAGTGTAGTTCTAAAAGTTTAGTTTGTTTAGAATTTTTTCATAGCTCATAAATTATAATTTTTGGAGTTCAAGAAAGTATATTTGATTGCTAAAGGTTTTCATTTCAATACGTTTCAAAATATTAATCCAATATCAGAAAGGGTGTAAATAATTTACGTACAAAAAGATTTACCTTTATCCAATAAAAGATAAAGGGTTTGTACTCAATATCAAGATTTCTATCTCTTTTATGCCAGAGTAAAACTATGTCCTTATAGTTTAAAAACCTCAGCAGAGTTAAGGAAAGGTCTAACACACAATAAAGCAACCCTAGGCTACATCGTTCACGTTGACAATTACTACTGGCGTTCACGGTACAAGTAAAAGTAATTCTTTCAATTTGAACTCGTCCTACGGATCAATAAACCAGTGAGGGGGGCGGTTAGAGTAGCTTCAGTAGTGAGAGCAAAGCAGAAGAGTGAAGATGCAGATGTACGATAGGACCGCAGCATCGGTGATAGTGTTGGCTCTGGAGCTGTCGCATCTCGTATCAGGTGGGGCAGGAATTTTGTAACAACACTATTTCAAGTTAAACACACTGCCAAGTTTTGTATAAACTAAGTCTTTATATAAAATTATTTCGTGAAATATGTGTTCATTGCATCTCTTTCATAGGTCCTACTAAAATTTCTTAATAGCCTACTATTGCAAATTCGATTGTGGGTAGGCTTTGATTTTTTTTTTTTAAGTAACTAAACATGTCACCCGGATTTTTTTTAATGTTAACGGTCGTGATATAACATGTACGAAAGAGGTTATGCGTTTAGTGAACTAACATAAGATATTATCAAAAACAATTTTCGTGTAAGTGTAAACAAATTTGTTCGCGCCAAAGACGTCATAATCGGACCCATTTCATACTACTTTATTTTCTTCAAAATTTCGCAAAGAAATAAATTCAATCTGAAGTACGTTATATCAATTAACTAAACTTTTTTTTAGGTTAAAACAACTTTACAATATAATCAAGTGTCCGTTTACCGGCATTGACATAAAAGCTAGCACAGTGAAGAACACCCAAATTTTAACTCGCATATTTTCCAATAAGTGGTTTGTCTAATAATTTTAACGGAAACAGTTCAACGGAGAAATATTTCATAGCTGAAGTGAGCTTTTTAAATAAATTTCAACATTCTACACGAGATTTCTAACGTTTATTGATAGACTAAAAGTGTCTAATTATAATAACTAAAATTCTAGAGTTAATGGCGCTAAAATTATAAAATAAATAGAACTACTGAAAGAATACTTAATTTTTAGGAAAAACTGTAGATTGATTGACCACGCGCTTTCAAAGTTCAAACGCACATAATGTAGACCCACATAGAATAAGGTAAGAAAAAGTAAAAATACAAGACTCGGATAGCCTGTTCGAGGAATGAAAAGTTGTCCAGTACATTCGTGGGCAAAATTAAAATTTTTTTATTAACATCATTGTAATCGAATTCAATGTTATTTTTAAAAATAATCCAAAAAATTAGTCCGTCATTTTACATCATTTCTCATATTGAACGATGAAAAATTATATTATAGGCATAGTATCTTATACATTTAATCAATTCAAGAATGAAAAACCGATTGTAGGCCTATATTTTGTACTACTTATACTTTTCTTCAGTAACATATATATATATATATATATATATATATATATATATATATATATATATATATATATATATATATATATATGTGTGTGTGTGTGTGTGTGTGTGTGAGAGAGATCAGTTAGAAAGTAACGAGAATTTTAATTTTTTGAACAAAATATTTATTTATTCTTCTACATTGATGTTGTCGCCTTCAAAATAGTCCCCATTGGAGATTATGCACTTGTGCCAGCGTTTCTTGCAATCCTCGAAACAATTCTCAAACTTGATCTTTGAGATAGCCTTTAGTTTTTTCAGCAATGCGTTTTTAATGTCATCTACGGCTGTAAAACGACGGCCCTTTAAGGTTCTCTTTATTTTTGGGAAAAGGAAAAAGTCACACGGAGCCATGTCTGGTGAATACGGAGGTTGGAGCATCGTTACAGTATTGTTTTGGCCAAAAATTCACGAACAATCAATGAAGTGTGAGCTGGTGCATTATCGTGGTGCAAAAGCCATGAATTGTTTTTCCACAGATCCGGGCGTTTTTCCCGGATTGGTTCACGCAAACGGCGTTGAAATTGTAGGTAGTACTCCTTTTTGACCGTTCCACCTGGTGGCAGGAATTCATGATGCACTATTCCATTAATATCGAAGAACACAGTGAACATAACCTTCACGTTCGACCGCACTTGTCGAGCCTTTTTCGGTCTTGGCGAGTCAGAATGCCTCCACTGGGATGATTGAGCCTTAGTTTCGACGTCATATCCGTAAACCCATCTTTCGCCACCTGTTATAATACGTTTCAGTAATTCTGCGTCGTCGTTGACTTCATTTAGTGACTCCTGAGCTACTTCCATTCGCCGCTCTTTTTGTTCAAAATTCAACAATTTTGGAAGGAATTTTGCTGCCTCGCGTGTCATACACAAAACATTGGAAACAATGTCATGACATGATCCAATCGATATGCCAACATCATCAGCGACCTCTCTAATTGTGATTCGGCGATTGTTCATAACCATTTCTTACACTTTTACCACGTTTTCATCGGTTGTTGATGTGCTGGGGCTTCCAGGGCGTTCGTCATCCAACGTCTTCACAGCCTTCTTGGAAACGCTTATACTACTCGTAAACTCTTGCTTTACTCATAGCAGACTCACCACATGCCTTTGTTAACATTTCACACACATTGTTACACTTTATTCCATTTTTACGCAAAATTTGATACAAATTCTTTGATCCATTTCTTTTAACAAATAAATCAATAACTCAACAAATCAATAAATAATATAACAGTTGGTAATTAAACACAATCGGTGTTTTTAGGCAGAGCTCATAAAAACACGTCTAACCTTAGTGGCTGTCACAGACAAAGTCAACAATGAAAACAGCTGAAAGTTTTATCATACTTCAAGGGTATATTTACCAACATAAAAAAATGTTTGCCAATCGGACTCTCCAAGCCCGCGAAATTTATTATTATCGTTACTTTCTGAACACACCTCGTATATATATATATATATATATATATATATATATATATATATATATATATATACACATATATATAATAGTTTTGTATTTTAGCGCATTTTGTGTTAATTTGTAAACTATATCACAGAGATAATGCTATACGAGAGTAAAATTTCACAAGCTATAAATTCTAGGAATATAGGCTACATATTCGTGTCCAGATCTGAGCAGAAAAGTGGTTTCTACCTAGATAGGTTTGTTTTTAGTATGTAGACCGTGTTTCCATTTGTATCTATGCATATCAGGCTGAACGAATGAACCCATTCAGATAATTCTTTTTCCTTAAACAAAAACATGCGATTTCATTGGAGCTTTTTTGAAATACAAATTGAATACGAAAAACATCATGAAATGTTTCAGCAGAAATAATTTACCCATTAAAATAGCCTAAGCTACTAGATTAAATTGTTACGAAAACTAAATCAAAATTTTAATTGATGATTTTAATTAAATCTGGAATTGAAAATGTTTGCAAACGTTAATTTAATATGAAAATTTTGTTTTGATGTACTTATCTAATACAAATGATTATTTTCATTAGGCTATGTTCTACAGCTAATTATTACGTTATAGGCTACAATTTAACTTTTGATAATTTAGGCTAGTTGAATATAAGAGCATAATCATAACCTACTTACGATGACTTCGTATTTCGTAGAAGCTGTAAAATCATTAAATCGAAACAAATTCCGTTTTGTTTTATTATTATTGTTCACACTGTAAACACACATTTTGCTTCTCCACAAATTCGTAGGTAAACACAAACTGAACTGAGTCACTAATTGTTGAGAGACAAGTTGCTTGTAAAGATAGAAGATGAACAATATTTTGAAGGCAGTGGTGGATTTGACGTCACCATTAGCAAATATTTTCCTTCTTATCTTTTGTTTACTACATAAAATAAAATATATATCATTTTTCAAATTTTACATAGAACGTTTTAGCTATGCCATATGGTTTTGTAGGCGTGTTTGATAAAGGGTCTGTAACGTTACATTGGTCAGTCAAAAGTATTAAAATTATTGTAGTAATTATAAACTTAATTTGTTTGTCAGCTGAAGCAAAGAAAGAAATTGACTGAAATTTTCATGATTTAAGTGTAAGGCTTCTTTGGCCATATCTTAGAAATGTTTTAAACATATCTAAGAAACGTTTTAAAATGTTCACACAAAATTAATTTTCTGGAAAAAAATTAACAAAAACCGAATTTGCTTCTAGATTTTGATAAAATTTTGGTTGTAAGTATATCTAAACAATATTTATAGGTAATTATCTCTCAAAAAATTCTGTTCATCAGTTATTTACCAAAACCTATTAAATAAAATTTCTCAAAATCAGGAAAATATGTTTTGCTCAAGTTATTGTCATATATTAAATACAAAAATAAATATTACAATCCAGAACTCAAAATATAACCTAATTTTTTGTTTGTTTTACTCTTAAAAACATTTCTTTTACTTGAATTTCTTTTACTTGAAATTTGATATGTTACGGTTTTTTGTCCTTATATGGCCAAAATTCAAGCTAATTCTATCTGGTTTTGAGAAATTAGTCAAAAAAAAACTAACAAATTTGTTTTCATCCTTTTTTAATAGTATAAACCTTTTGTAATGAAAGAAAGACTCGCTATTCTAGGTACCCACTATTGCGAAGACTCTATGGACTGTGGCATTGAAGGCTACATCTGCCAAGACTCCAAGTGTGTGTGTGAACAACGGCTGTTCACATGTCTAAGTAAGTTTGTATACAAACAGGATCACAAATAATTTATCTTTCATAAGTTTTTATTATTTCCTCCCTCTATGTCAATGATGTAAAGACCTCCCACAGTTCTCCATGCTTTATTTCTCTTTTAGTATTTACGTTTCCTCTCCCTTACCTAACCACTGAATAAATTCTTTGTAATCCTTTCATTACACATCCTGCTTGCATGCTCATACTACTTTATTTCAGTTTTTCTATTAAAGATTCAATCTTAAACCCTTCTCTGATCTTTGTGGTTCTCTCATTGTCTCTCTGTTTTGTGTTGCTGTCGCTCTACTTTCAGTTCTTGTTTTCACTGACTAGCTTTCTGCATCATAACATGAGAGTTGGTAAATACATCATCATATTTACTTCCAATTTGGTGTTCATATCTATTTCGGTCTTCCTCAATAAGTGTTATTTGATAGAATATTTAAATTACATTTCAATCTAAATGTATAAACTTACATTTCAACTTACATAAACTTTTCAGCATAAACTTTTATGCTGCTGTCGCTCTACTTTCACTCTTGTTTTCACTGACTAGCTTTCTGCATCATAACATGAGAGTTGGTAAATACATCATCATATTTACTTAAAATTTGGTGTACACATCCACTTCAGTTTTCCTCAATAAGTGTTATTTGACAGTATATTTGAATTACATTTCAATCTAAATGTGTAAACTTACATAAACTTTTCAGCATAAACTTTTATGCTGCTGTTGCTCTACTTTCAGTTCTTGTTTTCACTGACTAGCTTTCTGCATCATAACATGAGAGTTGGTAAATACATCATCATATTTACTTCCAATTTGGTGTTCACATCCATTTCAGTTTTCCTCAATAAGTGTTATTTGACAGTATATTTGAATTACATTTCCAGTCCAATTATTTATTTCTTGTTCCATTTTCTGCTTTTTATAATAATGTTACTAAATAGCTGAATCTTCATAAGTCATTCTTTCAAAATCAAAAAAATTTATTGATTTATGCAATTAAATTCTGTATAAATTCCAAATATCTTGCTCTGCCATCCAGTTCAAATTTAATTACTGTTAACATCTATATTTAACTACATTGAAAAATTCTCTTCAGTTTTTTTTAGTCAATAAAAGTATGCCTATCATGTTATTAGTAAACGGACATGTGAATTTTTTTCAGGCAGAACTTATGGAGACAAATGCAGAAATGATCAAGACTGTACATACGGCGACAAAAACTTGATCTGCGTCAGGAACCAATACAAAACTTGTAAATGCAGACGGTAAGTTATAGAGCAATAAGAATAGGCCTATTGCATATTGTTAACAATATGCATCTGTAATTGTTTTAGTGCTATGTCTTTACATGCTTTTGTAGTGCATTGCTTAAAGCTTCACTTTATCAAGTAAAGTATTTTAACAGTTTTGTCAGATTCAAGTTTATTCAACAATATTAAAGTACAACAACTTGGCAACATCACCATTACTGGAAGAAACTATTGATCAAGCAGATGAAGGCTCTTAGTGAACTCTCTGCTCACAAAGGCATTGAATACTGCTTGGGGAAAACATAAGAGTTTAAAGAGGTATATACACTGGAACTTAAAGCTAATGCAAGGCTCCAATTTGGCCTACAGGTATTTTAGCCATTCAACCACACGTTAGATTTTTACAGTAAAAGTGTGTTATGAACTATACAATCGTATAATTATATGAACTATATACTTCATATAAGAATATGAATTACCTTCTTTGGAAATTGTCAATTGTTTTATCGAAATAAAATGAATGTAACCTGTTGATAAAAAAATCAACAATAGTTGTAGAAAAATTACCGTTTTTGAAATAGGTTATGATTATGGCAATCTGTATATTAAAAATTTAGATTTTCATTTGTTATTGATTTCATGGTTTTCAAAAATAAGAAACAGTTTTTTATTTATAACAATTACTAACAAGGTGTGACATGAGCATTATTAACTAATGGTTAAGATGTCTGCGCCACGAGTTTGTTAATATCATGTTGCAGAACATACATTACATACTATTTTATATGTAATCATACAAATAATTGTTTTTTAAATTTAGATATACAAATCACTAATATAAACTGTCCACGTACATACAAGTCAGCCAAAAATAAAATATTTAATCTGACTTTAACAAATACAGAAAGACTGTAAAAGTAACGCACATGATAATGGGCATTTTCTGCAACACATTGGATTAGCTAAAGAATTGCCCATTAATTTATAAAAATACAACTGATTTTTTCTACATAAACAATTATTTTGAAATCAAGACAATTATTTCAAGAAACATGGCTTTATTAAGTAATGAGACATTGATGGAAGTGTAACATTCAACCAAGGCCATCACGGCTGGTGGTAAATCTTAAATACAGTACAATCAGATTTCATTATGAACTAGAATA
Organism: Callitettix versicolor; assembly: GCA_022606455.1. NCBI lineage: Eukaryota > Metazoa > Arthropoda > Insecta > Hemiptera > Cercopidae > Callitettix > Callitettix versicolor. Next base: position 81,013,007 of record CM040183.1, read on the forward strand.
TATTACTGAATTTATTACAGAAATAAAAATGTAAAGCTGTATATCAGTTAAATTTAGGTTCAAATGTAAATAAAATTTAAAGTTTCTTTCAATTAAACATAAAAGTAAAATTAAAAAAAAAGAATTAATAATAATATAATGTTCTCAATTTTTAAAAGGAAAAAAAATTAGAATATAAGGAATGCATTTTTTAGTATTTCCACTTCTCTCGGACAAGCGGATGCATGAACTTACAGTCTTGAGGAGCTCAATGTTCAAGAATCAAGAAACTGCCTTGGTTTAAACTAATAAGCATACTTTTTATGTTGTTCTGCTTATCTTTACTTCAACAGAAATTACACAATAATAATTTCTAATTAATTAAAACTACTTGGAAATCAGCAATTATATATCATTTAGAACATTTCAATAATCGCAGCACACAGTTGTATCACTGATGTGATAGAAGCGAATTTCTGTATTTTTCTTTATTCCCTTTTAGAAATTCCGATTTCACTGTCATAATTAGCATTAAAATCTGTATCCATTAGCACTTTATGCTTTCGAATTACCATGAAAATATGTAAATAAACCCTGTTGACAACGATGAAATGGGATTTTCAGAAAAAATTAAGGCCAAAGAGTTATGAATTTTTACAAATTTGAAATGCCGCTATTTTGGAACTGTTGAACGAATTTCCTTTGTTACTCAAACCTGTCCAAGCTATTTCCATATTTGATGAAACTGGACTGAAATTGCAAACGTAGTTTGCTAACAGACAAGTATACAAATTTTAATGGCTTTTAAAAAAAGTAATTGAGGTCACGATCGGCCTCATTTCATGGTCTCAGGTCTGGGTCTTACCACGATAGTCGCTCCAATAGCTCCATGGAATTTTCCAGTGGATATTTGCTAACATGACAACATAATTTCATGACCTGACTAAGTCTGTTTATCTGTTGCAGAAACTTTGTGTGGGACATTGTGTCAAAGAGATGTTACCTCATCAGTGACAATAGTTCATATGGTAAGTTGTCACATCCTTAAACATGTTTTTTAGTCTGATGCATGTACAGCAGGGGTTCTCAACAGATCCCTTGAGGGGTCTATTGAACTTTGAAGGGGGTTGATTGAATTTGGTGGAGGTCTATTGGGAGTCGATGAAATAAATTCCATTTTTAACCCCTTAACATGCACTTCATAAAAAATGAAAACAGTAAAGAAATCATTTTTTTTTTTTGTAAATATCTGTATTTGTTTCTGCTTGTTCTCTAGACATTCTACTCTACACGAAACATTTGAAAGAGGATATCAATTTTTGTTACAAGGATTTAGAAAATTTAAATGTTCCATCTTAAATTATTAAAAAATTTGAAAAATTGATTTCTCACTACAAGAAAAATTTTTGAACTTTTGAGAATTTATAACTCAAAATCAACTTTCAAACAAGTGGATATGGAGGAGAAAAAGGCACAAAATGCAAAAGATTATCAAGTATCAGCGAACCACTATTGTTAACATTCCTAGTTCTCACGGTTGAAGCAGGATTTTAGCTGTGTAAATAATGTATTGCGAAAGTCGATTCAAGATATCAAAACATGGTGACTTATGATTAATATTAACAAATATTTTACCAGATATAAGTAAGATAATTGAATGACATCAACTTCAACTATCTCATTTAAATTTCATGTATTTATGTGATTTATATTTTATTTAAATTTCTGTTTCGATAAATATAATTATGTCTTTAATATATAACCGCCTCGGTGGCCTAGTGGATAGCGTACTAGGCTTTCACCCCGAGGAACCGGGTTTGATTCCCGGCAAGGGCTTAGCATTTTCATATGCTATAAATCATCCCACCGTCTGCATTAGCCCAAGTGTGCACAATAGTCGGACGTTAAACACAAAAAAAAAAAATCTTTAATGCATATGTAATAATACAACATACAAATTATTTAAAAAAGAAATTGTATTACTGAATTGCTTGTAATAAAAGCTTCATTTACAGTGATATTTGTGCAACATATTGTAAACATATGTGGGGGGATTAACGGAATAGAAACAAATTTATTTAGGGGTCAAAGCAGAAAAAAGGTTGAGAACTCCTAATGTATAGTAATATGTCATAACCTAAAAGCTGCTTTACATTATGTCGAATACAGTAAACGTAATGTAATTTTAATAATATTATGGATTAATAATTTATTGTATTTCTCTGATGCACTTTCAAAGCAATAACATTTGAAAATATTTGTTTATCGGCAACCTTTATTAGATACTACAAACTACAATTACAGTGTATAGTATTTATAACTATAAATAATAGTTATACACAGCTGTCTCACTGACGTGTTAAAAGTGAAATTCCAGAAGTATTTATCTTGCCTTTTTTTGAAATTTTTATTTCATTTTCCTAATCAGTATTAAAATTTGTATTTTAAACATTCAAATACACTGCAAGTATGAAAATGAATCCTGATTGCTGTCAAAAAACTTCTTCATTACAATGATTTTGAAAATTAAAATGCTAATTTATACACATTTTAATGCTGATGATTATTATCTGAATTGGACCACAATTATGAACATGCATGTGCTAACACACACACACACACACACACACACACACACACACACACACACACACACAATCCTCCTCAAAAAGTGATTTAAAGGTCAGGATTAGTGCTTATTTTAAAGGTCCTGGATCTTACCATGATTGCCACTCCAATAGCTCATTTTTCTAATTAGTTCACGGAAGTTAGCTAATATATAACAAACATAATTAAATTATTACCTGAAAAAGTCTTCAAGGCAGCTGGGGCTGGGAAAGGTTAGGTTATGCAATGTGGATACAAGACAGTTTGGGTTTTTTTGCTTCTAGGACATCTATATTTCCATTTATTACGGATTGGCTGGGTTTCACTTTGACAGGCTGTGAAAATAAAACATTTCCTGACGTTTATTTTGATACAAACTGTAACTAAACATATAACCTTATATATAATTAAATATTGTAACCAGAGCTTGTTTTGTATGATGGTTATCTAGAAAGGAACATCCATAAAAAATATGAAACTACAATAATTTTTTTTATACAAATTATTTCGTACCGTTACATAAGATGTTTGTATGCCTGTAATAAAAAAAATGCTGTAACAGCTTCTTTTATTTAATCATCTTCGTTGGACCACTCGCCACCCATGATACAAGAAGAGATAAGTCACAAGTTGTAATATTTGGGCTGTTTAGGGAATGGTTGTATTATGTACAGCGTAAGTCCCTAATGAGTTGTTGCATGGTATTCACAGCATTGTTGTGAAGACTGTGAACAATCACATTTATACCAAGAAATCACATTTGATAACATAAAATCACACGGTGATAATATAAATCACATTTTATTTTGTATTATACCACAACGTTTTTTGAATATGTTACAACAAGCATTTGCATTAATTATTTCATTTAATGGAATGAAATCTGGTAACAAAAACTCTTTTTCAAATTAAGACTGCAAATGAAGGTGTAACCTTCTTGTCATACACAAGTATGAACAAAATCTTGCCTGTAGAGATTATTAGTTGTCCTTTAGATGGCACTGTGCCAATTGGAGTGATTGTAGAGAAACATATACCCTAGCACAAAGTGTGTTGTCAATAGTGTTTTGAATGTCCTGCTACTTTCGTGATGATATCAGACAAAGCAAAGAGTAAAAAGTTTCTTTTAAATATTTTTGTACATTGAACAAAACAGGGACTGAAACCTACCAAATGTTGGCTCAATTATTTGGTGATGAAGTTTTAAGTAAATCGAGGACTTTTGAGTGTTCAAACGTTTTAAGGAAGACCATGAGCCTGTTGAAGATCAGCATTCAGGTATGACACCACTCCAAAAATCATTGCCAAGGTTTGTGATAGCATCCATCAGGACAGATTGTAATTAAGTGATTTAAACCCTAGTTTAATTAAGTTGAGATAAGCTAAGTAAACAAAACTTGATAATCTCTAATGTACAGATATGCATTAAATAAACAAGATAACATCAGCACAAATACTATCAGCTGCAATACCCCACCATCAGAACCAGAGTATATAAGCAGCTGCACAGCGCTCCAGAAGGCAGTTGGGCTCCTCCAGCCCAAACCCTCCCTACCTTCCTATTTTGGTGCGGTACCGGCGTGTTGAGCCGACTGTACATCCGTGGACTATACTGGTGTGCTGAGCCGATAGTCATACCTTCCTCGGAATTATACCGGCGTGTTGAGCAGATAACTTATTTAGTTCCTCTCCTGCCTCTATGCTGTAACGACACATCAGGCCGTCGACTTCCAGTTCCGAAGAACAGCAAGTTAAGCCGACTAGGTCTATGCCAGTTCAGTATCAAGAGTTAAGCAACGACGTGTGGTGTCAGCTACTCTTCCGTTTGAGAAATCCAGCGCACATCGCCAGACAGTCAGCCATTTCCGGGTTCAGTGGTAAAAGTGTTCAGCGAACGAAATAGAAGAAAGTGTTATAACGAAAAGTGTTCAGTGGCAAATAGAAGAAAAAACAATACAAAGATTTATGTTCGTATTAAATTAAATAAATAAAGAAAATTTAAACCAAAAACTGCAGCTCTAATAAAATAGAACCCACTCCAAAGAGTGTATCCGGGTCGAAGGTGCGCCAATTTCTACTGTAACGCAGTTCACCTGCTTACAGAGTCGAAGGTGCGCGAAGAGATTTAAAGCATCTTCGACTCTGTAAGCAAGTGAACTGCGTTACAAGACGACATGCAACTAACAACTGTAGAAAGTAAAAATGTCGCTGTTGTTCGGGTAAAGCCAATATTGTCTGTTAAACTCAACTGAGAATTTCAGATAACTTTTAACCCCAACTTGACAGAAGAGTGTAAGGATACAATGAGTTCCAATAAACGATTGCAAAGGATCCAAATTTCTTGTCTAAGGTTATTACAGTTATAATGATTGGAAACAAAGCTACAATCAACGGGCGACTTCAACCTCTCCATGACCAAAGGAAACCCACCATGTTCATAGCAATATGTAGTAAGTCAATGTCGATAGTTCTGACATTTATAGGATTGTCTATAAGAGGTTTGTTTTAGTTCGTTAAGAATTCTACTAATGTTACAGTTGATTTAACAATCAACTGAGTAAGAATGTGTGGTATAATCAGCTGGAACTGTACTGTGAAGAAATAAAGAATAGTTAATACACTAGAACATAACCACACACTCTGCATTCTCAGTCACGCAGTTCTGATCGAAAACCAGACGCCACTAAACCCTTACTCTGTATTCACTGGACCAAGTTGTGTGTGACTTTTTTATGTTTGCCACATATGAAAATCATAATGAAGTGACATTGATTCAACACCAGAAGAAATGCAAGCCAACTTCCAATGAATGCAGAAATACTGGAAATGTCGTTTGTACCTTATTGAAGTAAACAGTCAGTATCTATTTTTAAAGAAGTCAATTAAATTTTAAATTACAATTCAGATTTAATGTGTTGTTTTTAATAATAACTTTTGGATAACAATTTATTCTGCTGAAAAAAAATTATCATTATGGTTATTGTGATGTTAGCTTCAAACTTATAGACAATTGATGTTTTTTGTTTTCAGGAACAAAATTTGATCCAGTACAAGAGATCATCATCCCCTGTATAATAGTGGTAGGAATGGGAGCAGGGGTGTACCTTGGATTCAGGTTATTATTCTGTTGTAATTGGTAAGTACTGCAGTCTAGTCTACGCTTGTGCTTAAAATATATAAATTACTTGTGACGCCTCGGTGGCCTAGTTGATAGCGTACTGGGCTTTCACCCCGAAGACTCGGGTACGATTCCCGGCCAGGGTTTGGCATTTTCATACGCTATAAATCATCTCATCATCTGCATTAGCCCAAGTGTGCACAATAGTCGAACGTTAAAAAAAAAACTTGTGATTTGAAACAGTCAGGCCATCTTGAATGGACGCAGATATTTAAAATTTAATTAATTTGTTCTTAATGAATGTATCTTTGGTAAGACGAACAACTATATACTACAATGGTGAAGCAGCTCAACAAACTTTACTTGCAGCTGTCTTGTCAAAATGACGTAGAATATTTAAAGTGAAACAAACTTTATTCAAAAACGTATTTCAGTTTTAGCTTAGATAATTTGTTACTCAGCTAATTATTACTTTTTTTTTAAATGTTTTGAAAACCTGGCTTTACCACCACAATAATCATTAGTGTATTTACATTGGAAAATGAGCTACTGGAACACCATCATGGTAAGACCCAGTCAGTGACATAAAACTAGTGCCAATCTTGACACCTATAAATAAATTTTTGAGAAGTTGTTAAAGTTCTTATGTGTGTGTCTAAAAAGGGGTACATAATAGGTGGCAAATACCTTAGCAAAAGTAAGACATGTGCAGGACAGGACAATAAAAGGTTCTATGTTTTAAATTAAGCACTTGAGGACAAGAGTCGATTCATACTCAGTGTATTGTTCCATAATAACAAATGATAGCAAATTTCAGAATAAAATATCAATTACTGTATATTTATATTACAATAATTAATAAATTAAGAAACTTAAGGTTAACAGTTTTTGACACAGTGCTCAATATTGCTTCCATTATTGTCTACACAAAGTTTAATGCTCTTGTAACATGTAAAAATTGTATATTGCCTCTTGTACTTTTTACATGATTATGAACTTTGGAAAAAGTTAATAATCTGTTAATCTGTTATATGGCAGTAAAATGGGCAGAAGGCGAAGACGAAATCCAGGTTTAGTCCTACGTTGGTAGAATCACAACTTCCACAACAAGCTGGTACCACATGGGTTACTTCATATAGAGGTAAATACGCTGTTCGTTTACAAAAGATGGTTGGAACACAATACTAACGCTAAGTGAAAAAGCTATTATTATTTTGTCACCTTCTTTTGATTATATCCAAAAAACACATATCCAGTAGTGTACCAAATTTGAAACAGACATTTACAAAATTATTGATAGTGAAATTTAAAAAAACAACTAAATGAATCTGATAAAAACTAGTTTATAAAGTTTTCTGTAATCATGCATTTGCTTCACTTATAAATATTCACATTACTTATCTATAAAGCCAATTTTGAAAAATAGGGCTTAAGTTTTAATGCAATATTGCCTAAGCATTTTACTTCATAAGAAAACCACAATATTTTGTTCATCATCAAAGTTGAGTTAAAACAATATGTTTTTCACTATCTCTACAAAATTTTTTTAGTAGCAGTAGTATGTCCTCATATCAAATTTGAGGAAAATTGGTTCACCAGTTTGTAACATGAGTACTGACAATAATAATTGTAACTGTTTTTTACAAACATGGGAACTTCAAAAGAGTTACTTAGTTTCAACTATTACAGACATATTACTAGATGTTTTAACCCTTTGAAACCTATTAGATATAGGCTATTAAATTAATGTAGTAAAAATTTAAAGTATGATGAGATTTGTGATCTATACAATAATAAAGGATGTCTTAAATTAGTGTTCCGTTCAGCACCTGTGGATACAAGAACCACTGGAACTCCATTTTCTCCTTGTATCCTGTTACCAGTCGGCCCTCCGCCCTACGAGGAAGCACTCAAACACAAAGTTATAATTAGCAGCACTGCACATCAAGAACCCTTCCAGCCTCCGCAAGTACCTCTCTGATCGCATACTTGTGGCGAACCAACTGATCAAGAACAGAGATGTTGACGTCCGAGTTGTATTACATATCCTGCATACATAATACTCCCACGTCCTTCAGGAGAACCTTACCAACGGAAGCTTGTTACGTAGTTTTATACAAGATATAAAGCGACGGAGGCGAGCAATTGTCCAGCAAGGAAGAATTACCGAAACTGGCCTCAATCTAAACTTTTATATTGTGTGTTCAAAAAAATATTTGTTTGTATTCCAGTGTAGTTAGACGTAGGTCTTCCAATAGTCAATATATGTTTTAAATGAGTTATCCGGTTCTAAAAGGCAAGTATCAGGTTTTAAAGAGACATATTTTATAAGTTAAACTTACAGTATATTTTTAAAAATATTTCAATTAAAATTTTAATACAAGTTTGATCTGTCTTATCGAGCTATTATGTTGGGTTAAACAGACAATGCAGATCCTGAATGAAATAAAAAAAATGTTGTAAACAAATGACTGTTACTGTAACATATCCTATTCTTGTACTATGCATAGGTCATATAAATCAATAAAACATGTAATATTTAATTCTGTGTTCGTTTTTAACCTGTAAATGTTTCCTTATAACTTACTAGAAAAATATAATTTATTGGTATGGTACTGCAAAGATATACAATTAAATATTCATATTTAGAACTGTGCAGTTTTATAGGTAACAAAAATTTTTAATTCTTACTATATCAAGTACATTACAAAAATATGGTGATGGTGAGAAAAATCTATATCAGGCTTTCAGAAAGGACTCTAAGTAAATTATTTTATGAATCCGCCCTCATACATTATTACAAACCACTCATTTTACTATTTAACCTATAAGTACTAACCATTGACGCTCTAATGTTGTTAAATGTAAATAACAGAGTAAGTTGTGATATTTCATTACCATAAACATGAAAGCATATTTGAAACTGAAGATATGTCAATAACTGTATTATAAAATTGTTTGTTATATAGTCAGGCTTAACAAAGTTTGATATTGATTGATTTTCATTAAAAGTATTATATATATGTGTGTGTGTGTGTGTGTGTGTGTGTGTGTGTGTGTGTGTGTGTGTGTGTGTACCTGTATACTAATATTCAGAAACAAAGTAAAATTAAATATATACAATTTTTAATACTTTTTTTGTCAGAGTCCCTATTTATTTGCCCCATCTGCCAAGCCTGTGTTGTTGATGTTATTAAACACATGAATAATTTTTTTTAAAACCTACTGATAAAAAAAAATCTATTTGATTACCTCATTTTATATGGTCAATATGTAAAACATCTCCAACTCAGACATATGGTGTCATTCATGTCTCCAGTTAGTGTAACAAATTTGAAATACAGTTGTGGATATTTTAATTAGCATTAGATATTATTCAGTTCTTATTAGTGAGCCATTTTGTACATCAGGTTGGTTTAAATAAGGGGTAGCCATGCTCTCGGCTCTCAGCAGGATATTGAAAGACTATCTAGTCAAGAATGCGACCCTACCAGTCAAATACCTTTAAACAGTACATCTTTCTTTGATCGCTGATAAGGTTAGTTATTCGACTACACTCTAATTTGTAATGTGAGGTCAAAATTTGAAAGTAACAATAAAAAATTGCATGTTTCCACAATATCAGTAATTAAAGTGATGATGAAATATTGATATTCATCTCTTTAAATCCAAAATCAGATGGACAAACAAGGCAAATGGCTGCTAAGTACAAGCAGACGACAAAGTTGGCTACAAAAGTGCCCTGATGAGAGGCGCAATCACTTACATTTGACACTGCCATGGGCCATATCCTGACAAGAACACTGTAATATAACTGACATGATGTACTAGAAGGACACTGTTTAACACCCCAGCACAAATATGCTGGAAATCTGCTCGCCATACGATTTTGTAACTTCTTAACATGTAAAGGCAGTGATTCCCTTACTATTCTTAAATCTTTAGTTCTGTTGTCCATTTTATTTTTAAAAAATTACTAGAAAAAAATTCTCTGTAATAATTACTACAACATATTAAGATCATTCTTGAAAGACTGATTTTTTTATGATCCGTCAAACCTATTCACAAATATAAAATATTAAAGCCGGAGTTCCACAAGATTCTACATGATCACCTGTTTTGTATAACATTTACACAGCCGACCTTGCAAAAGCACGAAATACAACCATCGCTAATTATGCTGATACAGTAATACTTTCTTCATATGACACACTAGAAGAAATGACATTCAAAATCATAATAAATTAACAATCTGGCTTCTAAATTGGATATTAAATATAAATCGAGCAAAATCACATCATGCCTCCTTTACTCTACGTAAAGAAACTTGTCCTTCTTTGTGTTTAAATATCACACCAATTCCTCCAAATTAAAAAGTATAATATTTGGGCCTACATCTTGACAGAGGAATGACATGGAACCATTACATAAAAGCAAAGCGTCTAGTTTTACATTATATACTCAAATTTCTCTACTTTTAAATTCTATGTCCATTTTATCCCTACCTCAAAAAAATAACAATTTACAAAAGACTCAAGCATTTAAATCAAAATGTGTATGATTAATCACCAAAGCACTTTCATGTATTTACTCTAACACAGAACTCAAGATACCATTTGTTGAACAGTTAGCTCATATACACTATTCAAGATTTCGTAACAAAATTCAAAACTACAGGAAACCACTAGTCAGAACAAATTTTTATAAAACATTAAATCCAAAACTACTTTACGTTGAGTACAGACCTTTTGGACCGACATCACTGAAGATGTGCCACTGGGCAATAATTCTTAATGATTATTCAAGTTATTTTCCTTATTAGATATATCATTTGGTTGTGCAATGTTAAAAACAAAAGTTAATAAATATTTACTTTATAAGAGCACTGTACTCGAAAAAAATGTCTGTACATTTTGTCTCTTGAACAAAATGATCTCTTACGGACAGTTACACAATCACATGCCCAGGGGATTTCCAACGTGAGCACAAAAAGGTCACTTTATTCTGACTTTTCATGGACAAAGAACAACTGGACACAATCACATGCCCAGGGGATTTCCAACATGAGCACAAAAAGGTCACTTTATTCTGACTTTTCATGGACAAAGAACAACTGATGATGCCAATGTACGAGGTGTGGCTATTAAATAATGAGACTGACCAAAAAAATTTATTTTCATTTCATACATAATTACTTATATATATACCTACAATATACACCCCTTCTCTATCACTTCAACGCTCCATGCGAATTTTCCATTGTTGGAAACAGTGCTGAACTATTGATAAAAAAATCTAATTGATTACCTCATTTTATATGGAAAATATGTAAAACATCTCCAACTCAGACATATGGTGTCATTCATGTCTCCAGTTAGTGTAACAAATTTGAAATACAGTTGTGGATATTTTAATTAGCATTAGATATTATTCAGTTCTTATTAGTGAGCCATTTTGTACATCATGTTGGTTTAAATGGGAAGGTGTAATAGCTAAGAGATTTATTAACTTAGAGAATCGTTTTTCCTTCGACAGTACCGTGTTATAAGTTAAGAGATCGACCTGTGTAATAAGATAAAGGTTCCGCAGTGTGTATTAACTTAGAGACTACAGTGCCGTCAAGTGTCTTGCACCGTGTGTATATGTTGCCGACGCCGCTGCTTGCAGGCGCTATCTTTTTTTTATCTAACAAGTAGAACTCGCTTAGTTAATGAAAGATATAAAGTTGATTTGGATAAGTTTTGTTCTGAAAAGCTTATGTGCAAGGCTGTAAATGTATACTAATTTACATATGTAGTAGTAATAGTAATAATAATGATACAAAAATATTGTTTGAAGGCTGCTTTATTCAAACCATATCCAAATAGAATTAAGAAAACAACCCTAAATTAATGAATTAATTATTAATTAATGAATTCATATAAACTTGCGTTGTTTTTTTCGATAGAACACCAATATTTCTATTTTTCTATATAGATAATTGTCATAAATAAACATTTAGATATGTTGTTGACCATTAAGTCCAACTGTTTATTTACTAATTACCATGAACTTGGTTTTATTAATGTTTAATCCATACAAATGATTATTATTTTAAGGATTTTCTTGTTAAATCAGTTTTAAGACAAAAAAATGTCTTATACTTCCCTTCAGAATGGCAAAATAAAGTAATAATAAAATTTTAAAACATAATTTCTGAAGTATTTTATTATAGAAAAATACTAGGACAAATGAAAAAGATATGAAATTAAGAAATTTTTAAATGTTAAAAATATTGTAAAAGATATGAAAATAAGTTTTTTTTAAAGATCTAAACCGTATTTGTTGAAAAATATAATTAAAGGCAAGAAATTTTGTGTTATATTTCTGAACTGTTTGTTTTATTTTCTAACACAGACACATAGCAACGTTTAAATAATATGAGAAATATTCACAGCATGCAGATGTCTCGCTGACGTGATAGAGCGAATTTCCAAAACAATTTTTCTTTATCTCACCCTTTCACATTCTGATTCTGCCATCGTAATCCGCATTAAAAGCTGCACATACCAGCAGTAACAACTTTCAAATTACATTGAAAACAACAAATTATGTAGTGTGAAGGCGTGTTTTATTATTTAGATATTTAATATTGAAACTATATATAATAATAAAAGAACTGTTTTTTTTATGAGTTCTAAAATTGTTAAATAAAAGATACTGAAGTGCCTGCAAGCAGCGGCGTCGGCAACATATACACACGGTACAACACACTTGACGGAACTGTAGTCTCTAAGTTAATACACAGTACGGAATCTCTATCTTACTACACAGGTCGATCTCTAACTTATAACAGGGTACTGTCGAAGGAAAACGATTCTCTAAGTTAATAAATTTCTAAGCTATTACACATCCCCGTTTAAATAAGGGGTAGCCATGCTCTCAGCTCAGCAGGCTATTGAAAGACTGTCTAGTCAAGAATGTGGCCCTACCAGTCAAATAACTTTATAAACGGATCATCTTTCTTTGATCGCTTATAAGGTTAGTTATTCAACAACGCTCTAATTTGTAATGTGAGGTCAAAATTTGAAAGTAACAATAAAAAATTGCATGTTTCCACAATATCAGTAATTAAAGTGATGATGAAATATTGATATTCATCTCTTTAAATCCAAAATCAGATAACAAACAAGGTAAATGGCTGCTAAGTACAAGCAGACGACAAAGTTGTCTACAAAAGTGCCCTGATGAGAGGCGCAATCACTTACATTTGACACTGCCATGGACCATATCCTGACAAGAACACTGTAATATAACTGGCATGTTGTACTAGAAGGACACTGTTTAACACCCCAGCACAAATATACTGGAAATCTCCTTGCCATACGATTTTGTAACTTCTTAACATGTAAAGGCAGTGATTCCCTTACTATTCTCAAATCTTTAGTTCTCATGTCCATTTTATTTTTAAAAAAATACGAGAAAAAAATTCTCTGTAATAATTACTACAACATATTAAGATCATTCTTGAAAGACTGATTTTTTTATGATGTCAAACCTATTCACAAATATAAAATAATAAAGCCGAATTTCCACAAGATTCTACATTCACCTGTTTTGTATAACATTTACACAGCCGACCTTGCAAAAGCACGAAATACAACCATCGCTGAATCGAAATACAACCATCGAAGAACAACTGGACACAATCACATGCTCAGGGGATTTCCAACTTGAGCACAAAAAGGTCACTTTATTCTGACTTTTCATGGACAAAGAATAACTGGACACAATCACATGCTCAAGGGATTTCCAACGTGAGCACAAAAAAGTCACTTTATTCTGACTTTTCATGGACAAAGAATAACTGGACACAATCACATACTCAGGGGATTTCCAACGTGAGCACAAAAAGGTCACTATATTCTGACTTTTCATGGACAAAGAACAACTGATGATGCCAACGTACGAGGTGTGGTTTTAAATAACGAGACTTACATACAAAAATTTATTTTCATTTCACACGTAATTACTTATTATCACCTTCAATATACACCCCTTCTCTATCCCTACAACGCTCCATGCGAATTTTCCATTGTTGGAAACAGTGCTGGAAGTCATCTATTGTCAACTTCTTCAGGACTCTTGCCGCTTTCACTTTTACAGCTTCCATGGACTCAAATCTCGTCCCTTTTAATGCAGATTTCACCTTAGGGAGAGATAGAAGTCACATGGTGCAAGGTCTGGTGAGTAAGGTAGATGTTCTAACACTGGGATGATGTACTTGGCCAGGAACCTCTTGACAGATAACGCGGGATGAGCTGGCGTATTGTCTTGGTGGAAAACCCATGCTTTGTCAATCATGGTTGTCAATGATTGTCAAACTGAAAAGTCACATATCAGGTCGTTTTTCCTTACTCTTTCACGTAGTTTACTAAGTACCTCAAGGTAGTAATATTGATTGACCTTCAGGAACCCAGTGAAGGTACACAATCACATGAATATCGAAAAAACAATTATCATAATTTTTGCAAGCTGTTTGTTGTTCAAACGTGAGAATTTTTGGCACCATTTTGGCACACTTTTCGCATGTTCAAATTGTTACGTAAAATTTGACATACACAATCTTTAACAATGCCTACAGTTTCACCAATTGCATGAATACTTAATCAACGGTCAGACTTAATCAAATTAGCAACTTTTTCTACATTGTCATCCGTTTTTGAAGTTTAAGAACAACCTGGCTGCAAATCATCTTCAACATCTTGTTGGCCATCTTGAAAAAGCTTAAACCATTAAAAAACACATGCCTGCGGTAAACATTCACTGCCATACACTTCTTTCAGTAAATAAGAGGTTTCAGTAGCGGTTTTTCCAAGTATGAAGTGAAATTTAACAACAATTTGTTGCTCTATTATTACACTAACCATTTTTTCCGGCAAAACAAAATAAAATACTAACGGAAATGAAGGTTATGACTAAATGGTGTTGGTTACACAAACGAGACTAACTGCATTCTGAAGAGAAAGCTTCACACTAAAGAGCTGTCGGTCAATGGCAGTTGGCGCATTCGCACTTGTTCCGCCGCAGCATCAGTCTCGTTATTTAATAGCCACACCTCGTAGTGTGAAGATGAAGGGAGGGAAAGGGAGACGTTAATACGACCCAGTAAATTTAAAAAATCACTACAAAGCGATTTTTCGGCTGCTTGTGTACTGGAATGTTAACAACAGGATAACAAAGGTATTGTACAATAATACAAACAGATAATCTTAAAACACACTGTATTTTCCTATTTAAATTTACCTATAAAGTACCCACCAAATATTTTAGCACTTACACCTGTTCAGGTGATAACCAATAAATAAAGTGCAAAAAATCATTATAATGAAAGTTCTCCAATTGAAAAAGCAAACCCTGAACTATTTACAACAAATTAAATAAATACTTCTTTTTTTTACTTTTCACAACCACAGCCAAAGTAATTGACACTTTGTTCATGGTGAAACACTCAATTTGGGAGCCTTCATTATAACGTAAAAAAACTTCTGGATCTCTCAACAGTAATTGAGAGGTTCAGAGATAGGATGAGCGATGTTAGACGTTACTTAAGGCTAAAGAAGTGTGTGCGGTTGTACTTGCAAACAAGGATATAATACTGCAAATGAGAACAAAATTATAAGAACAGAATATTTAATCAGGATCCAATAAATATGTCGGTTCCTGTAATGGTGATTTCAACCTTAATAATATTTTTTTTTAAATAGAATAAATGAGAAGTTTTTTCTATAAAATTGTTTGAATTAAAATCATGATAAATTGAAATAAACTGAAGTGGACGAATCCATCTAATTAGATTTCTGAAAATAAATTTACAACTGATTAAGAAAATGGCTTGAAATCCAGAATTTTTGAAAAATCGGAGCTGATGTTTTTGCATTTAGTATTTAAAGTGATTACAGTACAGTACATATAAAAATTTATTTTAAAATTGTACTTTAAGTTAAAAAAACAACTATTTTAGTAACTTTTTATCAGTAATTAAAAAAACCATTTTTTGTGTATAAAAAAGTTTACGTTATTTGGTTTTTATAATTTTTAAAAAAAGATTTTTGTTATATACATTAGAAAATTATTTGAACCAAAATCATTATAAACTGAAATAAACTGTATTAAAATTGATTACAGTACTGTACAACTAAAAATGTATTGCAAAATTATACTCCCAGTTTAAAAAAGAAGAAAATTGAACTATTTTATTAAATTTATATTTTGTTTACACAGTATAAAACGGGTAATTACATTTCCATAAAATATTTCAAGCAAATAACATTCGGTGATTAAGAAAACAATATTTTGTGTATAAAAAGTTTAAATTAAGTTCTTTGGTTTTTATAGTTTATGAACTATTAAAAAAATTTTTTTGTGGTATGGTCACATTAGAAAAGCAGCGAAGGATAAAGAGTGAAATAAAGGAGAATAGACTTTGATTATCATGGCAAGACAAAGCAAAGGCGAGAAGATGGATGACTGGGAGGATACTGTTGAGGTAATCTCTAACATCTGAGATTTTGTATGATGTATGCATCTATGAAGCAGTTAATTTATTTAAGAACTTGTTTGCAAGTTTAAATCAGTATTAATGCATGGCTATTTGAATCTTTTGCTTACACGAAAACTTAACTCTATTTTGATCTCTGTGTTGTATTTATTTGATTTTATAAAGAAAACATAATTACTAATTTCCAATGCACAGTAACAAACTTAAAATTCATAATAACATGCATAAATATAAATTAAAACTTGTAAGATCCTGTACATTATAGTGTCTATAGTGGAATTTTCTTCTTCAAATGAACATAGACCAGAACAAAAAGTAAAAAACATGCCGATATTCAAAAGTGTTTGTACTTGAATTTCATCTGATAGTGGTTGAAAAACAATACTTCAGTGTGCACTTAATGAAAATATTCATTGTCTGTAAAAAGTAGATGGTAACAGCACGAGTTCTAAAAACATCCAATTATTTCATCATAAAAACATTTAATGCATAAATTAAAATATAAGAGACAAAGGTATAAATAGACTTATAGGTTATAATTTTATTTGAATTTGTTGTTAAAAATTATCCATCTGACAAGATTTTATTTCAACAGGCAGAAAAGAACAAATAATTAAAAAAAACAACACACTAAAGCATGAAAAACGATACTCATACATGCATTAGAATGTAAAAATTGTATGACCCTCATTAAGGCTAAAAAACTCAGGTTTATTTAATGTTTGTCATTCACGGATGAAGAAATTATTTTCTTTTTTGTTTCAAGAGAAGAACATTGTGGAAGCAATATGAGTACTTACAATACTTGAGGAACTAAAGCTATTTTTGTATTAATTTATTGAATCAATACAAATCACTAATAAACATCGTTATCATTACTAGTTAATAAAATTTAACATCCTAGCCTATACCTCTCTACTTCCTGTTTTGTTTTACGATTACCTTGAATATTTTTTCGTATCCTCGTTTTTCATTTAAATTTGTTTTCAAATGGCAATAAATAATGTTTTCAATAAACATAACATATATAAAGTAACACAAATACACAAACGCAAAAGTTTCAAACAGCCATTACACACAATGACAATGATGATCAAGAACATAACAAACAAAAAATGATTGCATATACACAAGACAAAGTATACAGAAGGCCACGCAAATGGACGACCATTCATTTAACAATCTTCTTAGCAAGTAACAATAATTATTAAATCTATTTTCCTTATTTATATAACTAATGGTTAATAACATTAAATATCATTAAAACTCCTTATATTTAATTAAGTATTAAAATTTTATAATAATTTTTGAAAATTGATTCAACAAGTTTCCATAATAAACCGACAGATATGTAAATAATAATTTTTTTATAATGATAGAATTGATTCAAATAAACATAAATGACTGATGGTTCTTTCGTTGATATTTAATAACTTCATGAATCGTGGAAACTGTTCAAAAACTATTTGTTTCATTTCACGAATGAAAAGCAAAACTATATAAACAGCAAGCCTGGGAAGTTTTAGCTTTACATAAAAGCTACAGCAGACATCATGTAGATAGGATAAAGAAGGACACAATATAATGATTATGTGATACAAAAATTTACATGCATGAAATGGTAATGATCGATGGAATAGTAAGTACACATTGGACAAATGATTAACATGGGATAGAAAGAATAAAACTGTACAATGGTGAACAGAAGTTTGTTTGGGATCGCAAAATAATTTTATAATTTTTGCATTATTCTAAAAAACAAGTTAAGAAATCAATATTGCAAGAGTTAGTGAAAAGTAAAATTTTGTTCCCAAGTTGTAAATGGGAATTACAGGCTGATGTTTTCTTAATGTCTTATTTTGACTAGTCATGTTACTGTTTATCAAATTAGCTGCAAAGAAAAAATTAAGTGTTATTTATTTTTTAAAAAACTGCCAAAACAATTATTTTATAGTTACAGTTTTTGTTTAAAAATTTACTTTCTTTAGGTCTACTTTGACTTGCTAATCTCCGTAACCCACTTGGATTATCGTTAGTCTTTCAAATCATTACTCTGGGTAATACAGGCACTTCTGTATAACTCTTTTGACTGTTCAGTATTTTAAAAATTATATCACATTCAAATACAGTAAACACCCGATGATGCTCCTGCTTTTTAAGTAAATGTAATATACAGTAGATTCCCGCTTATCCAACCTAGCCTCAAAGACCAATTTCCAGCAAATATATAGAAAATATGGTTATATATTGTTCTGCTTCTCACATGAGATAAACTACTGTTTTCCCCCCAAAGTGAATCTATATTAGTACACCTACAATGCAATGTATTGTAAAATTCCAACACAGCTACAGTAATTTATTTCACATTCACATTGAGTCATGCGAATGAAATTTTTCAATAAAAATATTAAAATATACATGAAAATTGTGAATGTGTTATGTATCTACGATTATTTTCTGCCACGTAAACGTTTTACACGTGATAAGTTGTCATCGCCTAAACAACACAGGAACTGAGTTACGTAACCTAGTTCTGCTTACTAACACAACCTTACACTGAATTCCAGAACTTCTCTCCCGGCTTTCAAACAACTTGCCTGTGAACCTACTTCACAATTCTCCTGTCAACTTTTACTCGCTTCTGATTGGTACGCTGTGCTCGCATATTTTGGTTTTGATATACGTTAGATTATCACATTTCTGCCCGGCGCACCACGTCTCATCTCTCATGCACAATAGCTACAACCTGATTGCATGTTTTTTCTTATGGTTCCCGCCATAATTTAAAGTATAAATACAGGTCAAAAATTATTGTTCAGCAGACCATCAAAGACGACCACCCACCACAGAACTACAAGACAGTCTACCGACACTTTGAAAAACTATACAAGACGCCATAACATGATCGAAAGGAAATAGGTGGAATTCGGCCAACTTTAAAGAAGACACAAACTGTGCCGAACTGGAAAAGTGCCTTGCTAACCCGATTTTATATAACCACCAGAACTTCTAATATTTCTCCCAGAGACTACAACAAAACTGAAGAGCATTTTAAAGGGAATTTACTGTATATATCATTAATATAAGAAAACTAATAACACTGCAACCTCTTTCTGGAATGATTGTTCTTCTGGAAGTTCAATGGGAATGTTAATCAAATTGTGTGGTAATGACGATATGACGATTATTATTCAGGAATGACACTGACTTTCACTATTCAGTCAATACTAAATGAATACTATGAGGCCAGTCTATTGATTACTATACAGTCAACTCTTGATAACGAGAATCACAGTAACTTAAATGCTTTGATAACTTGAATTTTTCCTGTTTCTCTTGAATAAATCTGCGTTACTAAAAAAGAAACTTGTCAACAAATGTGAGTGTACTGAGTGTTATCACTCCAACGTGATCATAGAACGAAACTATGACTTGATGATGATGTGTGAATTCGGATTACAGTGGGGCCTCAACTTACTACCGAAAATTTCACCTTACGAAACGGAATATTATGTGTAATTAATACATTTTTTATTTCAGGTTTTATCCGTCTTTTATTAATGCATATTTCTTCCATATTTGACATAAACATATATTTTTTTCATTGTATATAGGGAGTTTGGGGGTGGTGGAACGATTAGGCAATTTACGTGTAAAATATGCCTTAAATTAAGAAATTTTTAACTTATGAAATGGCTTCTGGAATGAATTAAGTTCGTAAGTTCAGGCCCCATTGTATATATTTATGTGCCTCACAATATTTCATTAAAATTCATAAGAATATCAAAAGTAAAGAAATATTTGTATATACAATTATTTCATTGTAAAAAAACCTTCACTTTCCACTTTTTACCTCCTTCATAAAAAAGATACTTTTTAATAAAAACATTAATTTTTTTCTACATCACTCTGAATTTTAATTTTTTCAGGCACAATATCTAATAAGGCAACTCAACAAGTTTGCCAGATTTGGTCTGATAACAGATGATACTATTTCGTCATTCTGGAAAAGAATTTTCTCGCAGAGCAAAAAATAGGAAATGAATAAGAAGTGTAATGTAAATACTCAGTGATTCCGAATATCAAAACATATTAAAACCACTCCGATTATTGTGTTCATTTGGTTATGGTTTCAGAATCAAAATTACATTATATAAATGTAAAACAAGTTCATTTATAGGTTATATTGACAGACAACAATTATGATTTCAACAATGTGTTTACAATCAGTTGTTAGAAGTGTTTAGTAACGATATAGAGTCTATTTATTTCTTGAGACTGAATTATATGTTAGATAAATAAAGAGTATGTTATGGTTTATCTATGTATGCTGTGGAAAATGACTGTGCACATGTGTAGATCTTTTGTATTCAGACACAAATGGATCTGCTGATTCCGAATCTGATCTATGCAGCGTACAGTTTACCAAAGTTAAGTACAAAGCAATGAATGGTGGAAAAGAAAGGTGAACATTTTAACTATCAGTGAAAAATTCACAACTATCCAAGCAGTGAACGCTGTAACTCAAGATATTCATTAGTTTTTGTTCACTTTGGTTTAAAATTATCGAGAGTCAACTGTATACGCTTATATACAGTCCAGTCACTTCCTAGTTCAACAGCTATGTTTATGATCAAAATTTTGAATTTTTGTTAAAAGCACTATTGTGCGATACTATTGTGTGAAGACATTTTTTAATATCTATTAAATGTTTTATCAATGAATAGTAATTTTTAGTTCGAAACGACTTGAAAGTACAACTGTTTTTCACAATATGATTTTTAAAATAAAAATACAACAAAACAATTTGTTTTTCCTTTAGAAAAAAAATTAGCTTATAGTTCTTGTATTTTCTACATGTAGACAACAGAAAAAAACCCTAGTAGAGCAATTCTTTGATTCATAATTTAGATGATGGATGGAAACAGGCTATTGTATACTTGCAGGAAAAATGAGTAGCTTTGGAATTATTTATGAACCATGAAAATTATCTGAATATCCTTATATATAAATACTAATATAAACTACAAAATGCAGCACTGTATAAAATCTCATTCCACAAAATATAACTAACAAATGTTCCAATAAACGTTGCAACTCCCAGTATTGCTTACTACTAATTATTGCTAACTAGGAATGTGCGGTTATAGTAAACGCTAAGTCTATGTCAGGACTAATGCAAGCGTTCTATGTCTTTACAATTTTTAAAAATATTTAGTACTGTCAACTAAATGCTAACCATCTAAGTATTCATATATTAAAACACTTTGAAGTAAATACAAATTCATACTGTAACCAAAAATTATAAAATCGGTTCTTGGGAACTTAAGGAAAACATATACAAATAACTTGTTTAATCTATAAAAACATCCTACTAATTACAACATCAAATTCATTCCGACCTCTACAAATTTTAATAGCTATACAATTTTTTAAATTTTGGAACTAGCCAAATTTCTGGAAATCAATATAGTTTCGTTTATATTTTTATATCATAATTGTACAACTTATAACAATATTACATATAATATTAACAGACAGAAAATGTTTATAATTTTATATTAAAATACACGTAACGAATTAAATAAATTATTTGTACATAGATATGAAGAATTACATCTTTTGATCCAATACAGTTAACAACAACAACAACATGGGGAGAAAGGTTCAAAACTTAGTTTTATTTTTAATTCATTTATTGATTGATTTTTTTACGTAAACAGTACAGTCCTAACTATTCAGCCTGGTCTTACGACATTATTGCATATTCTTCAATAACTTCAACATAAAATATTATTGAGATATTTTACGGTTAAATCTTGAGGTCCCAATATCAGTCCCCAGATAAACTCGATTTCAGAACAAATAAAAAGTAATCATAACAAATTACACATTTTTAAAAATGATAACTTATTTTGTCAAGAGTTTTAGATGTAATTGTTGGAACTATATACGATAATTTGGTGTGGTCACATACAGTGACAGAATGGAGCGAATAGAGTAGCAGTCTGTTTAATTTATGTTTAAAATTGTTAGCAGTTTACTTAAGTGTACTAAGTAAACTTTTTAAGCATTAAAAATAGTCAACTAAAGTGTTTCATTTTCAACTATACATTTCATATTTTATTTTTACTCTACACAATGTTCTATTGTTTTTGATTTCCATAGGTTTATAATTAAATAATGTTTATTAGGTTATAAGCATATTTGGTTGACCCTTCCAATCTCGTTTTAACAGAGTTCCAATGTATTAATAACAAAACATATTTTTATACAATTATTTTTTTAAGACCTTCCTCTACTACATTCACTTTACCCATCTTGATTTCTGTACTATCTGACATTTATTTATCCATCAATCATTGCTCCCAATTAGGCTGAATAATCGGGACTGTACGTTATTAATTTTTAAACAGTTCTCCAGTTCTCTGTGTGTACCTGCTAGAACTGGAATATTATTGTTAAACAACATAATGTTCATAAATTTATTGCCATTTAGTCATTACAGATAAATAAGATTTGTGACCTAACACAGTAATATCACAACGGCCAAGAGTATTAAAAGCATCAAAACCTTGAGCTTTTAAAAACAACATATCACACAAACAAGTTCCCAGAACTGCAAACTTGGGCTCTCCGTACACAGTGCGACTGCAATGCAAACCGAATGCGATGTGATCGTTTTTCTGACCCGCTTCTACAATAAGGAAGTGGTGATCTGCAAGCGACGATCAAAACTCAAGGCGAATGATTGGTAATCGACATGCAAACCAAATTACTTGCACTGCAGGTCGCTTGGTAATCAATTATGCAATCATCAAACAAGAATTGAAACGCTGAACATATTCATTGATAAAAAGGAAAATTGCCCAGAATTTTATGAGAACATTCAATTCCATTTGCACTGCATTTTTTCTTAAAGTAAGCAATGTAATTAGAAAAGAAATTACAAAAATTATTTAATTATTTTGCAACTAAAAAAAACTTACACGAAGAATTTATTGTAACAAAAACCTTTGTTTGGTAAGATATTTTTAAATTTACCACAACTGGATATAAATTTAATGCATCATTTGCCATCGAAAATACATCTACATATACAAATAAAAATAGTTAAAGATACAAAAAAAGACAAAAAAAAAACTTTACAGACAATGTATAGAGCACACTAATTACATAATTGCTGTTTTTAATTACATAGTTTTAAAAGCAATTTAGTAACACGTTAATGGAATCAATGAATTAATTGGCAACCGTGTAGATATAACTCATTTAAAAAAAAGCACATAGAATTTTCTACAACTATTTATATTTGTCTTCAAGATTTATTTGATATGTATTGCCCTTGAGAACAATATTATAACCTCAATTAATTGCAGTTTAAAGTGAGTTTATATTCTAATGCATAACAAATACATTAAAACATTTTTTTCACTTCTAATCAATAGAAAAATTATTACTTTTAAATTAATCGATAAATATAAAACTAAAATTTATATTTTTTCTAGTATTTAACAATAACTTGCAATTAATTTTTTTGTATGTCAGAAATGCTGATTATAAACAAATAAAAGAATATATCACTTATAGTAAGAAAAATCATTCTTAAAAATTAGTTTACCATTGTATTAAATTTAAAAAAATGATCATTTTGTACAGTCATGCTAGAAAAAAAAATCCTGAATAGGACTATTCATCACATTCAAGTAATTATTTATATCTCCCACAGTTTTAGTCAAATATAAATTTATATTTTGCAACATACCCTGTACAAAAAAGTACTTTTTGAAAATAAATACTGGAAAGATTCCTTTTCCCAAACCTCTACATTCTCTGCGAATAACGCTAGAGATAAAGTCCAATATTGTAGTTTTTAAATAACAAGAATAAAAAACTGAAAGTATAATACAATGAAACATAAACACATTGTCAATTCATGATTGAAATTGCACCGAGTTATTAAAAAAAAAAACACAGAAATCACAACCAATGATAAACCTGCACTATTTATTGCAAGATCTGGATCAGGAATGTCAATATTATACCTGTATTTTCCAGCCAGAAACAAGTTCTAACTTTTCTGATTGATAAACATATACAAGATAAATTAAACGAGGCAAGGTGTAACAATAAAAGAACCTGTACAAAACAACTCAACAAATAGAATTAAGTTGTATTAACTTGCCTTTTAGAGACTCGCCGTATTAGTTTCCTAAACGAAGAAGTCCACCTGGTAGCGCGATGAAGAGATTTCGCAGGAGTTGATGAATCGCAAAGCTCCGATGAAAAGCCAGAATCTGATGAAAATGCATGCGGCGCAGAAGATGTTGTCGATGCGTCGGTTTGAGGATATCGCATTTCCTCACCTTCACATTCTCCATCGCTGCTACTTGATGTGCCTTCGTCGATGTAAGACATGTGTTTTAAGTTTGGCAATGGAGACGGTGTATACTCGCTCGGTCGAGGTGATGGAGGAACAGCTAACGATACCTCAGATAATCTTTCCGCTAAGGCTTCGGTGTCGGACCATGTAGAGCTGTGCCCTTGTGCCGAGCGAGAACGTTTACGAGTATCAACGAAAGGAGATTGAAAGCACGAGAATAGTTTCTTACCACTGCTGCTGGAAAAATAATGTGTAACTTACTAAATATTCAAAACAATTCTGTAAAGTGGATACATGTATGACAACAACAGTGTGAAACGCATATTAAGGCTATTATCGCCTAAAGAACAACAGCGTGCGACTGATATACAATGTATACATAAGTCACTGAAACTTGGACATAAGTTCAAAGAATCAAGTCATACTATTGGCTATTTTCATGCACTATGCTGATCATTTGCCTTCACCAGTCTAACCAGTATAAAATACAAGAAATGTTAAAAAGTCTGTTACTTTTGTTTTTTATACACATCATGCAAACCCATCCCACAAAATTATACAGCTGACTCTTGATATTCGCATTTACTAAATTAAAATATTTTAAAATTTAACATGCAAGTGTTTCTCCCCAACTAAAATTAAAAATACATACTCAGATCCTGCGTATTCTCCAAACGTAGCCCGTGTGTAAGCGCAGACAGAACATTTGCGCCTGCGACAAGTAGCCAAGTGTTTCATTCCCTTTTTCAGCTGGCTGTTCAATGTGGCGCTTTGTTTGGCGAATAACTTCAAATCAAACACCTGCAGGTAACATTTGATCTGAGTAACAAAGCTTAAAAGAATCATGTTTAATGATTCATTTATTTTCATTCATTAAAGCAGGTTTGAACACAGGATGGTTTGGAGTTTGGAGGAAGCAGAGATAAGGAACGAAAAGTTTAAAATCTCTTAATTACATGTTACAATCGAAATATGCGGTTGTTTTTATACATAAAATAATAGATCAGTTCTGTAAGTTTTCACTAATGCTGTGAAAGTACACAAGAAACAGCTTTAACGTCTTAAATCAGTTTGTTTTAAATTAAAGAAAATTAGCTAATTTTTGAAAAAAATTAATTAAATTAAAATTATTTGTTCTTTTTATTATTATAGTTGGGAAGAAACGGAACAGCAAATCAAATCGCTGAAAAACATAGCAGGAAAGGTCGGCTTACAGATATCCTTCGAAAAGATGGAAATAATGCCAGCTAAAAGTTGAAACAAACGTCTATAAAAATAGAAGGAACGAATAAAGATAGTGGATAATTTTAAGTATTTGGGAGAAAATATCACTAGAAACATAGCCGAAAAACTGGCAATAAAAAATAGAACGAACAAATTGAAGAAGGCCCAAAAGTTAACTTGGGGAACGTATAAGAAAAAGTCGGTTTCCATAAAGTCGAAAATCAGACATTATAATACGGTCACAAGACCGGAAGTGACTTATGCCGCGGAAACTTTATTTAATCTAAGAAGCCGAAACAGAACAGAGGAGCTTCAAAAAGTGGAAAAAAAATATTAAGAACCATTATCAACAAAAAAACACATGGTAGAAGGAACATACAGACTGCTGCCAAGTTCAGCCATCTATCACGATAATGAGATGTTAGATAATATTAGAAAGAGGAGACTGGATTATTATGACCTAATAAGGCTACCAGAAGAAAGACTGACGAAGAAACTCCTAAATTACCAACTCAAGATGAAAGTAAAGTAGTGGCTTAAGGAAGTGGAACAGGACCTAAAAGAATTAGGGATAATGGAGGAACGTCTGAAAGAAGGAAGGGAAAAACCAATCTTAGGAATAAAAACACTAGATTAAAATTTAAAGAAGGAACAAAAAGAGTTGCCTTTTACTCGGAGGAAGTTAGACTACAGAGATATATAAGGCTGAAAAAGTATTGGGAGAATCTCAAAAACCTAAAAGAACCAAAGTTGAAAGCCCAAAAGAACCAAAATTGACTAAATGTGCTCCATTGAGGGGGCTTAAAAAAAAGGAGCTTTAATAGAACTAGTACAAGAACACATTACATTATCCTGATGAGGTGCAGATTTGGTACTTTTTTACTTTCTAAAGTTACTATTGCACTGCAACCTTTGTAGATTTATTGTACCTCTTTTTATATTCCTGAACTGCTCAGTTACAGGGAACTTCTCCAGCCCTAACCTCTTCATAAAGCCTAGAATTTAGAAAGGATTCAAGGTGGTAACTCCCCCCCCACTTCCAACTGGAGACTTCCCAATGCGAGACTACTTATGCGAAAATGAGTAACTAGGGAAATTATATCTGCTCACACAGAACCCCGCATGCTTGGGTAAAGCTAGGGTACACTGTAAGGTCGTCAGGTATCCTAGGGCTCTGTCCGATACACCATTAACCCTGTGTCATTCACTCTAACAGCACATTTCTACACTCAGAGTCATTTTACACTTCAGAAATACCAAAATTGTACACAGTAGTGAATATGTGTGTCTGTATGTCCTGAGTAGGTGAATGAGAGTAATATGAGCTAGATGGATGATATGGTGGAATCACTAAACCCATCAGCTGCTCACTTCAGCCGTCTCAGCAGGGTAATAGTAATGACACTATTGTAGTCTGTGTAAAGAGGCATCTGGGGATAGCGGGAAACAATCTTCAGCGCTAACACACAGTCATTAGTAACGATAGAAACTTGTAGGACTGAACATCATGTTTGGATGCCTTTGGATTAGTGATCTTGAAGGCATCAAGGACACGAAGGAAACAAGATGATTCATGATAATATTAATCATGTGTGGGAAGTATGAAGAATCTCATGAAACTAGCCAGTAAGCACATTGTAGACTTAGTTTGGGAATTAATGTAGAAAAAAATTCTGAAGAATGATCTCAACTGACCTTCATAGAAGAATCTGGTAGTGTTAACCCTAAATCCACACAATTACACTGCCTGATTACAAAGTATGAAGGATATAAGTTTCTCAATTTATGAATGTGTGACGAAGCTCACTTTCACCGCAACGGCTTTGTGAACAAGCATGATTTTAATTCACAAAAAATTTCCATTAATAACAACTACACAATAAAATTACCTCTGGAAACAATTGGGTCTTACTTTTTTTAAAATGACTGTAGTAAACTTCTACTGTTGGTAAGATTTGCTATTTTTTAAGACTATGGTAACAACAAAGCACACTATCCAATCAAGATGGCATACTTGGTAATACTGTCTGAACTGCTATAGACGTATTCAAGCTGTTGATGGTCTCAAAGCACGAGCAGCTATTTCCCTCAGCCTATCAGTTACAGATCTAGTAGCGCAAGACTTTAATCACTCGTATATTTCAAGTAAAGTGTGCTGTAAATACCTGCCAAGGATCAAAGATGAAGTAAAGGAGAGAATTTACTAAAGTATTAAAACCAATCCACTGGAACACTAACGTAATGTTATTTACATCACTCTCGAACGTCAACATTACAAGGACTATTTTTTCAGATACTATCTAAAAAAAATTAACATCTTTGTCTCATATACCTACTTTCCAGCAAACATATATCACATTTAGTGCAAATAAATAAAAATGCATTCGTTTTTGTCAGAAAATGAAATAACGCCATTTTTTTTATGCACACTAAATCAGCTGATCTGGTGTTACATCTGACCTAACCTACAAAAACATTGGAAATCTGCTACATGATAAAACTGTATTGTACGAATGCATTCGCTGAGGTAAGATATTTTATTATTTTGTTTTTTTTCAAATTAGAAATACTAAATAATTTTAAAAAATTAAATAATCATATTAAATGCTTTACTATACCTCTTTTTCCAGTCCCATCATGCTGTGGTTACTCTTTCTGCTGTGACTGCTCTTTCTCTCGATATCTCTTAGCGCATCCTTCAGCCTCTCATTCTGTAAACAAATGATAAATTGATTCATATACTTCTGCAACGTTACAACTTTACCGTGCTTATTATGACTGAAACTAAAAAATTCCATGGATTTTTCAGGATAAAAATTTGACACCAATTTCATGAGTTGCAATTACGGCCATTCACAAAGCAAAGAATGTTTTAATCTAACAAGCCGATCAGTTCCCCCACCGCTTCTGGCGTGTCATTGACTTTCACACTCCTTTACAGCAGTCTGACGCTAACAGCGAGCCGTTACAGTTGTTCACTACTTATTCAAGCGACTTTAAAATGTGTGACAAATTTAACGATCCTGTCAAGTGTGAGGTTCGTAGTGTAATATGCTTTTTTAATGCAAAAAAAGTACGCCCTATTAAAATTTACAGATAGATAACTGAGGTTTACTGTAAGACGAGTGCCAGTCAATTGAATGGCATCATTCTTGATACCCATCAAAACCAAAAAAAACCAAAGAAATTCTGAGTGTCAAGAAGGTTATGGCTACAGTGTTTTGAGATTGAAAAGGTGTTCTACTCGTTGACTACATGTCTACATAAATGCAGTAGCCTATACCAGAACCTTCACCAACTATGCTGTGCAATTTAAAACAAACTCTGTGCCATTTAAAACAAACTGTGAGGATTTTTGTTGAGTATCATTGTACTTCATGATAACACAGATCAACATGCTGCTGTATTGACGGTGAACTTGTTTCAACAGTTTAAGTGGGAAGTTTTTGAACGTATACCTTATACCCTTTGGCCCTGATTGATTACCATCTTGTCCCCAAATTAAAGGATTTTTGTGTGGAAACCCTATGGACATGTTAACACTAACACAAGTTTGGGTTAACACTATGGACATGTTAAGTAGTGTTAGTGAGTGGTTCAATAACTTGGCAGCAACTGAGTATACTGTTGGCGTAGAAAAGTTGGTAAAATGCTACCATAAATGTTTATATTTCAACAGCGACTATGTAGAAAAATAGTTAAGGTATCAAATGTATTGAAAAATAAGTTTCTTCATTATATTAATAAAAAGTATCTAGAGGAAAAAACATTCTTTACTTTCCAAATGACCCTCATATATTGCAAATATATTGACATTAGAACCACTAACAATAAATTAAAAGTAATATTTTCAATTGTGCATAAAATTTACAAAACAAAGTTAACATAAATTGATTACAAAAAAAAAAACCTTAACAGTCAACAAAATATGAGGAAATGTTTTGTGTTACATTAATGTTAAAATTAAAATAAAACTCCAAAAGTTCGACACTTTTTGTTATCCAAATAACAAACAGCATTTTATTTTACATGACTATTTTTTTTTAAACATTTAGCCTTCGTAAATGTTTTAGTGTTTTAAGATATTTCTACAGTTGTGGTTACATCACTTTTTGCTAAAACAAATACAGTCAGGATTTAATTGTTTTTTTAATTTACTTCCAAACAGTGAATTTCTTTAATTTTAAATTTGCTGCGCTGACTTCAGTTATGAACCTAAATATACGTTCAAAATCTGATGAACCAATTTTGAGAAATTATGTCCATTTTAATTTTTTTCAGTAGCTAGATAGATTATAGATAGATTATATTCTAGAGGAAGGGATTTGTACAACCCCAGGCACTGTGATCAACTGACCTATTGTGCAACTTACCTCTTAAAATACCTAGTTCAGCAGATTGGTGCTCCTAATAAGTTCCAACAACCCACTGACTAGCTCACACTGCTGAAGATCCCTAGGGTCTTGGAAACCAAAAACCCCTAGCCTCCTACTAGCAAGAGCCTCACAGTCATAAATTATGTGACCTGCAGTTTCCTCCTCCTTCCTGCACAATCTACACACGGTTTCTCCGTGGTATACACCTATCCTGTTCATGTGCACCCTCAGACCACAGTGCCCTGTTATGAGCCCCATGATCCTCCTGAGTTGTGCTCTGCCCAGGACATCTGCTGCCCCTTTGATTCCTCCAGAAAGAAGGAACTTTGCTTAAGAGACTTTTACTATGGGAATGCCCATGAAGGTTGTCCCATCTTTTAATTTTAATTTTTTTCAGTAACTCCCAAAGTAAATTATTTGGGGATGTAGCAACTGATATGTTTTGTTTAATATTTGTGGACTACATTTAAGCACATTTTTTATCAAACTCGTTATTTCACAAAAATAATCATCAAATCTTAGTCAAAAGAAAAAAAATTTTGTCAATTGTTAAATGTCAGAGAGACATTCCAAGTAAAAACTCCATTTAAGGACTCTAGGATCTGAAAACAGATACTCTACACCCATGAAAATTACAAAATTGCTTTTTTTTATGATAACCATGCTTTTTTTGTAAACTTCAAACAGTAAGAAAATAAAAACAAATTATTTGCCAAATTTTTAGACGGGCTGTTTGTTTACAATATTATTACAGAACAAGCACTTTGACTAACTTTACAACATATTATTCCAATATGGATTGCAGACACTGGCATGCTGCACTATGACCAATGCACTCACTTCTCTCTCCAGGGAATCCTTCTCCGCAACGATGGCAGTCACTTGCCTCACTACATCATTACGTGCCCTCTCCAAGCGCCTCCTTGTTAACTCAGATTCGTCAGCTTGCAATTTTAACTGAACAAATATAACAAAAATTGATATTACCGCATATATTTTATTATATCAGAAGAAAACATTATATCCAAGTTACAGTAGGTATTATCATGATCAACAATGTTAATACAATTTTTTTTTCTATATAATGCTGATATAATGCGTTATAATCCAAATGTAATGTTGAAGAATTGTTTACAGTATTTCTATCAAACATTCTGTTATTAGACAAGCACAAAGAAACTTTCTTCTGTATTAGTTTTTATTACAAAAAAAAATATTAGTAATCAAATTGTATTTTTAATTACACTACCTACACAATAATCATACGTTTTTCAATTTTTTTTTCATTTCGAAAAGTACTAACCTTTATAACAGTCAATTTCCATTGTGATTCATCAACTATTTTTATCTAAGACTTTAACAATAGGCCTTGCACAAAAATAACAAGATTAAAATATTCTCATATCTACAAAAAATTTTGTTAACCTAACCTGACAAACTGAATGATTTTTTTACTGAATGTTTTGCACATTACAAATAAAACTATTTCACGCTAACCAAGCAATGTTATAAGGGTAATATTATGCCATACAATTACCGATTTTCAAAAAAATTGCTTCTCTATCAATTTTTGAATGCATCACAGAATGTGTTCACCATTCAGAAAATTCTATTTTTAGAGAAAGTAAACATTTCTTCTAAAGTTTTAAGGAAAACAAGATATGTCACACTAATATACACTAGTACTGAAATCTACGACACACAGATATTGTATACAGATCTGTAGAAAACAGATAAACTATACTGTTTCTATACAGATAATCATTTGCTTACGAACAAATATATAAGTGCTTATTAAATTAAAAGAAACTGTTTTCAGTTAAAACATTTATTGCTACAAATTTTAAAGGATTTGTAGTTCAAATTATGATTTACTCATAATAAGTCCATATAACCCTTTATAAACTGTTAACTCATATATAAACATATTATTGGACCTTACCATTAAAAACAGCTTTCCTATAAATTTATTCAGACATAAAGTCGGTACTAACCTGCCTGTAAGCTTCGTTTTTCTCTTTTTCCAAACGATCTTTCCACTCCAACATTCGCTCTTTCTCAGCCCTCAACTGCAAAAAAAAGATATTATTAATACTTATAAACAAAGTAAAGTCAACAAACCAATAATCACAATACACGTTTGCCTCACTGTAGAGATGGAAGTGGATATCCAAACGTTCAACAGTTTCAAAATGGTAGCCATCTTAATCTAAAAAAAACTTAATTTTATCTTACACTTTTTTTTGGAAATCTTATTTCGTCATCATAAAACAGTAATAAAATCTGCAAAAAATAGCATTTTAAGCTTTTAATTCCATTGAAAATATGAAAGCAAATCTGTTGGTGGTCAGAGCAGAATGAAGTTAGATTTTTTTTTAAAAAAGTGTGAAATTTAAAAAAAAAAGTTTTTACGGAATAACACACTTGGACAGGCTATTACCAGAAATTATTGTTATTGCGAGTTTGAATTACGGACTAAAATTGCGAATGATAATTTTAAGATGTGCACACGTGTAAGAAAACACACACACAAACACACTTGTGTAAACCAATATATTATTATTATTATTTGCGCATAGACCCTGTTGGATCACGCAAAGCACTCCGACTCATGTCTTGTTCCTTCTAATCCTCCACACCTCCCTCATCCTGTCCCCATAGATCCCCTTCCGCTCCTCCGTCGATTTTACCCCTGCTCTCTTTGGGATTTCATTCTCTGGGACCTTCCAACCGAGTATCTTTCTCCTGTATGCATTCCTGTCTTCAATGTCTATTTCTGCGTCATGTAGGTCTATTCTGACTTGTGCGATCCACGACGTTGTTGATTTGACACCTTGTATATACTTAAGGATTCTGTTGGCAAGTCTCGTTGTTGGGAGTCTACTGATGTGTCCATAGAATTGAAGCCTCCTTCTTCTGATATCTGCTGCTATATATATATATATATATATATATAGCAGTGTATGAATCACCACTGTATGAATATCGTATTTCTTAACAGATAATGGTACCTGGATTATACTGTATTAATAACTTAACCCAATGCACTGCACACAGTGCTGGTAAATACACTTCACTTTCACTGCAGCTTCCAAGCCACAAGTAAACCAGGCCGATAACATTTCAATACAATATAATATTTCAACATTCCTGCATTCCTTTGGCTGTTTTTTATCTCCTTTAGTGACGTCAACTGTGCAGCTTATTTTTGTTAAGCACATTCTGAGTTTCTCACTGGACAAAGTATAAAGTATGTGAACGTGGAGAAAATATAACTTGATATTTTAACAGATCCTTATGAAAAAGTGGATTTTACTTGGGTGTCTATTCGTCTGATGTGTGTGTGTGTGTGTGTGTGTGTGTGTGTGTGTGTGTGTGTGTGTGTGTGTGTGTGTGTGTGTTGTGTTGTGTGTGTGTGTGTGTGTGTGTGTGTGTGTGTTCTCTCTCTCTCTCTCTCTCTCTCTCTCTCTCTCTCTCTCTGTGTGTGTGTGTGTGTGTGTGTGTGTGTGTGTGTGTGTGTTTGTGTTCTGTGTGTGTGTTATGTGTGTTGTGTATGTGTATATGTGTTGTGTGTGCGTGTGTGTGTTTTGTGTTCTGTGCGTGTGTTATGTGTGTTGTGTATGTGTATATGTGTTGTGTGTGTGTGTGTGTGTGTGTTATGTGTGTGTATATGTGTTGTGTGTGTGTGTGTTTTGTGTTCTGTGTGTGTGTGTGTGTGTGTGTGTGTGTGTGTGTGTGTGTGTGTGTGTGTGTGTGTGTGTGTGTGTGTGTGTGTGTGTGTGTGTGTGTGTGTGTGTTTTGTGTTCTGTGTGTGTGTTATGTGTGTTGTGTATGTGTATATGTGTTGTGTGTGTGTGTGTGTGTGTGTGTGTGTGTGTGTGTGTGTGTGTGTGTGTGTGTGTGTGTGTGTGTGTGTGTGTGTGTGTGTGTGTGTGTAGGGGACAGAGCATTTAACAAAAAAACTGGTAACAAAACTGACTGACCATTTTTTATAAAATTTGGTATATACGAGACTAGCTGCACCTATTGAGAGGATTTAGATGTCCCTCTCGGTACCCGAGTCTAACACACACTTACACTTACGACTTTAGCTCTTTACACTCACACTTACATTTAGGAAGGTGATAATAGCCTCAATGTGCTTTTCGCCTTAAAATAACAAAAACAAAACAAAAAATATATAGGTCTCGCGTCCCTTTCTCTGGAAAGACTTCACAAGCCTTTTTGTGGTAATAAAATCGGTTTCCTCGAAATCGTTTCTAACGATTTTGGTCAAGTTGTGTTCACATGTAGTCATTAAAGTATCCGACCGAAATGTATGGGTTGTTGTTAATTAAAAAGCTATTAAAAAAAATAATTGTTTCATAAAATTTTAATCATGTGTGACTAGACGTTTAATTTGTTTTAATTTAAAAAATGGGTTTTTGAAGCTCTAACATCAACAAAAAAAAAACCGTAAAAATTGTATAAACTCAAAACCAGCTCTAACGATTTTCATTAAATGCAGTCATTAAGCACTCAAGTAAAATATACAGGTCAACATAGCCACAAAAAGTCACGTACGGAATATATTGGAAAAAACCCTGAAAATCGTTTCATCAATTTTTGCTCAAATTTTGGCTATACATGAGGCTTCATTAAAATTTTAGTTTAAAAAAAATGTTATTGTAATTTTCTTGTAAAACAAATCACTGTTAAAAATCGGTGATTTCCTAAGATTTTGTCTTAAACAATTTTAATTTTCAATAAATTTTAAAATCTAAGTTGATTTCAATACTGATTATGATTGTTAAAATTAGATTTCAAAAAACGTTTGAGCGAGTTATTTAAATTGTAAACATGAGAAAGGTTTTGTTGCACAATCAGCATTACCCAATAAAAACCAGTGACCTCAGTACAGTAAGCCACTGGGTGGATGTTCTTACAACATAAACTAATAAGGAAACAGATAATTTTTTTCACAATTAGGTTAAGGAGCATTGTGTAAGTGTACGCACGTTATCAGTGAGGAAATGTCATCCCACTACATATTATTGTTTGACATGACAAGAACCGATAAGGTCTGTTTAGCCTGGTTTCTTATCGCCAAAGTTTAAGACAATACGGAAAGTTTTAAGTCGACCAGCGCCGTCTACTTGCTACGTTTATTGTCACCTTCAAACGGACAATGGTTGAATAAAACTTCGTTGTGCTGTATATAACCACTTCATGGAACCTACAAACAGTGAATTTTAGCAGAATGTGAGGATGCTACCCAACCTGCAACGGAAGAAGTGAGAGATGAGGTCGAGCAACGCTACCCAACCTGCAACGGAAGAAGTGATAAATGAGGTCCAGCAACGTTACCCAACCTGCAAGGGAAGAACGTGAGAGATGAGGTCGAGCAACGCTACCCAACCTGCAAGGGAAGACGTGAGAGATGAGGTCGAGCAACGCTACCGAACCTGCAACGGAAGAAGTGAGAGATGAGGTCGAGAAACGCTACCCAACCTGCAACGGAAGAAGTGAGAGATGAGGTCGAGCAACGCTACCCAACCTGCAACGGAAGAAGTGATAAATGAAGTCCAGCAACGCTACCCAACCTGCAAGGGAAGAACGTGAGAGATGAGGTCGAGCAACGCTACCCAACCTGCAAGGGAAGACGTGAGAGATGAGGTCGAGCAACGCTACCGAACCTGCAACGGAAGAAGTGAGAGATGAGGTCGAGCAACGCTACCCAACCTGCAACGGAAGAAGTGATAAATGAGGTCCAGCAACGCTACCCAACCTGCAAGGGAAGAACGTGAGAGATGAGGTCGAGCAACGCTACCCAACCTGCAAGGGAAGACGTGAGAGATGAGGTCGAGCAACGCTACCGAACCTGCAACGGAAGAAGTGAGAGATGAGGTCGAGCAACGCTACCCAACCTGCAACGGAAGAAGTGAGAGATAAGGTCGAGCAACGCTACCGAACCTGCAAGGGAAGACGTGAGAGATGAGGTCGAGCAACGCTACCCAACCTGCAACGGAAGAAGTGAGAGATGAGGTCGAGCAACGCTACCGAACCTGCAACGGAAGACGTGAGAGACGAGGTCGAGCAACGTTACCCAACCTAAAACGGAAGAGGTGATAAATGAGGTCGAGCAACGCTACCCAACCTGCAACGGAAGAAGTGAGAGATGAGGTCGAGCAACGCTACCCAACCTGCAAGGGAAGACGTGAGAGATGAGGACGAGCAACGCTACCCAACCTGCAACGGAAGAAGTGAGAGATGAGGTCGAGCAACGCTACCCAACCTGCAACGGAAGAAGTGAGAGATAAGGTCGAGCAACGCTACCCAACCTGCAACGGAAGAAGTGAGAGATAAGGTCGAGCAACGCTACCGAACCTGCAACGGAAGACGTGAGAGACGAGGTCGAGCAACGTTACCCAACCTGAAACGGAAGAAGTGATAAATGAGGTCCAGCAACGCTACCCAACCTGCAAGGGAAGAACGTGAGAGATGAGGTCGAGCAACGCTACCCAACCTGCAACGGAAGAAGTGAGAGACGAGGTCTAGTAACGTTACCCAACCTGCAAAGGAAGTAGTGATAGATGAGGTCCAGCAACGCTACCCAACCTGCAAGGGAAGACGTGAGAGATGAAGTCGAGCAACGCTACCCAACCTGCAACGGAAGAAATGAGATGAGATCGAGCAACGCTACCCAACCTGCAACGGAAGAACTGATAAATGAGGTCGAGCAACGCTACCCAACCTGCAAGGAAAGACGTGAGAGATAAGGTCGAGCAACGTTACCCAACCTGCAACGGAAGAAATGATAGATTAGGTCCAGCAACGCTACCCAACCTGCAACGGAAGAAGTGAGAGATAAAGTCGAACAACTTAAATCAGTAAAACCCTCTACAAATGTCTATCGAAGGCAAAATTGCAAAGAGGCGTAGCGAAATGTTTCCCAATAAATCTAGAAGAGCTTCCAGCCTTGAGGGCGAGAAATAACTCTTTTAGAGCTGGGCTAGGAACCATAACTCCGTACTACCACGGAGATATTGTGCGTAGGGCATGCGGGACGGATAACGAATGCCAGCAGGACACAACGGGTGTTTGGTTCCAGGACCCAGAAGACCTTCATCAAAATGAGCTAGTCAGTGGACAGCTAAAACCATTGAATATAAACGGACTTGACGTACATCCACCATTATAAAAAGCGTGTTCGAAATTATTGGCTAAATTCCAAGTAATTGCACTATCTGCCGGTATGAACGCTGCAAGGACAGGGCGTGGAGACGTTTGAGAAAAAACAGTACTATTATCTAACTGTAGTTGAACACTCTGCCGCAAGATGCCAGCAGCAGCGAGCGCTCCCTTTATCATAAAGGTGTAATATATCATTCTAGAACTTTTATATTTAATACTAAAACTCACTTGAGGTCTACTGAACTAGAGTCCAAGCGGGTTAGTTGCACAATACTTCTTATCGCGGTGTTACAGCAACCGAATCCCAAAACCTCTGACGGAAGACTCAATCAATTAAACGGTTATTAGACACATAGGTTTCATTACGCAAGTAAGTACGATTTTCCCATATCCGCGGAACAATTTTTCAAAAAACGCTAATTGAAGATCTTCTGCAATTACAAAATTGTTAAAATCAAATTACCTCGAAATCTGTTTTAACGATTTTTACTAAATTTTACTTGAGAATACCAAAGCAAAATGTATGGATCGCTAAGACTCCAAAAATCCAATTCGCGAAATATTTTCCAAAAACACTAGATTATCGACTTAATTTTGCGAAGCAGGTTCATTAGTCTTTGATAAATCGAGTCATTGTAGCGAATATGAAATAAAAGAAACAGTTTTCGAGGTTAATTATCGAATCCTGATTGACAGCTACTACACGCGTAATTAATTCATTAGAATCTACTAATCGAGAGTTCTATTTTTTCTTAACGCCCATAATTCATTCCAATTAATCTAATGAAGACGCGGGATCAGCATTAACAGTAAGGCTAAAGGAACGGCAGTAACTTGAGGTGCGCAGTTCAGAGACGTAGCAGACTGACCGGAGCCTTATCCACATCGACCACCGAGCCATTATCTTTTTTATTAGTCTTCTATTTCAAGTCTCCTGGTTTCCTGTCTTCATTTTATACTCAAAATTCCTCCAGAGCTAAATTCGCGCCACAACAGCTTGCTATATCGGATCTCTGGTTATCCAATACAATACTTGAATACTGTATGCGTGTGTATGAGAACAGGTTTCGGATTTAGGCCGCCGCGCTATTAGAGGTGCTTACGTCACCACTTCAAGGTCAGTACACACGTCAAGGTCACAGTAGTCCTTTCCCACAAGGATACTCTTCGGCTTAGGCTTCTCACGCTCTACAGTGCTTCTGCGTCTCTGTTCTTCCTCATCGTGGTAATATCGAGTCTGGCTACAAAAACGACAATATACGTTTCCGGGTTACATTTCAGAGATAAGCTTTAGTCCATTTTAATATATAATTCGTATGGACAAAAGACAATAAAAAAAAACTTTTTTTTTCTTGAGAGAGAGAGAAAGAAAGAGCGTGTGTGTGTGTGTGTGTGTGTGTGTGAGAGAGAGAGAGAGAGAGAGAGAGAGAGAGAGAGAGAAAGAGACAGCGTGTGTGAGTGAGAGAGAGAGAGAGAGAAAGAGACAGCGTGTGTGAGTGAGAGAGAGAGAAACAGCATGTGTGTGTGTGTGTGCGCGCGCGCGAGAGAGAGAGAGAGAAAGAGAAACAGCATGTGTGTGTGTGTGTGAGAGAGAGAGAGAGAAAGTGTGTGTGTGTGTGTGTGAGAGAGAGAGAGAGAGCATGTGTGCGTATGTGTGTGTGCGTGTGCGCGTGCGAGAGAGAGAGAGACAGTGTGAGTGTGTGTGTGTGTGAGAGAGAGAGTGTGTGTGTGTGTGTGTGTGTGTGTGTGTGTGTGTGTGTGTGTGTGAGAGAGAGAGAGAGAGAGCGAGAAAGAAAGATACAGCGTGTGAGTGTGTGTGTGTGTGTGTGTGTGTGTGTGTGTGTGTGTGTGAGAGAGAGAGAGAGAAACGGCATGTGTGTGTGTGTGCGTGTGCATGGGCGCGGGCGAGAGAGAGAGAGAGAGAGACAGGGAGGAAGAGAGAGAAAAACAGCATTTTGTGTGTGTGTGTGTGAGAGAGAGAGAGAGAAACAGAGTGTGTGTGTGTGTGAGAGAGAGAGAGGGCATGTGTGCGTTTGTGTGTGTGTTTTTTACAACTCTCTCGTTCGTAATTTTGATGCGATCTGATTCCAACTCAGCATCAAAATCGATTTTGATAATAGCTTGGAGAAGATCGTTATCCAGAAAAATCAGTTCAAAAGTTTCAAAATGGTTACATACTTCGTACAGTAAGAACATTAAATTCATCTCTCTGTACTGCAGCTTTATATCCTAAACTAGTCGCAGTAAAAACTTTTAGAGAGAAGAAAATTATTGGTATTCATATTTTTATTTGATCACTTCTTACAGCGTGTTTAAAAAAAATTAAAGCATATTGAAAAATATTAAACTGAAACGGGACGGGGAAATTGTAAAGATGAATAGCGGCGTTCGAGAGGTTATTCACCGGCGAAGTGGGTCGTGTCGCCCCGCGTCTTTTACGTAAGCAACTTTGTCAACTTGTTTGCAAGCAGCCTGCAGTACTGTACTGTACTGTATACATACTTTATCAATTTCTGACCAAAGTAAAAACGTTATGCAACGGCATTATATTGAAGAATAGCAAGAAAGTTAAACATGGTATTTATAACTTTTCGGGACTTTCACAAAAGAAATTATTTCAAAATTTTTTTGGTTTATTATTTGCTATATTATTTCGTTGAAGATAAAATTTATAACGATAAATTACGATTTTTAGTCATTCCTTAGGGAACTATATTCTGATATCTAATTTTGTAAAGCAGCGGCAGCTTTATAT
Organism: Callitettix versicolor; assembly: GCA_022606455.1. Taxonomy (NCBI): domain Eukaryota; kingdom Metazoa; phylum Arthropoda; class Insecta; order Hemiptera; family Cercopidae; genus Callitettix; species Callitettix versicolor. Next base: position 81,053,162 of record CM040183.1, read on the forward strand.
CCTCCGCAATAGCACTCGTTACAAAGGTTATTGCTTTTATAGAATACTAGTTATATAACCAACAACCGAGTCGAGTTAGTTTTTTTTTTTTTGTAAATAAGTTTATATTTCTTTCATTATTAATAACTCATTTCATTAATAGTTTTCGCAATGGAAAACACGTTTCTTACAACCGAGTAAAGTTAGGTTCTAAAGTGAACACCCAACAACTGTATCGAGTTAAGAAAAATTCTTTTTTTTTAAATAACAATTTATATTTTTTTTCATTAATCGTTCTCCGCGATGAAGAACAAATTTCTACTTTCGCGCGGTCGTAATTTTGAGGTTATGTTAATCACTTATTTTTATTTTGTTTGTAACTTCTCGTTGTTTCCGCGCATTAATATTGCGCATATAATAAATTGTTTTGCTGCCGCCTCGGTGGCCTAGTGGATAGCGTACTAGGCTTTCACCCCGAGGACCCGGGTTCGATTCCCGGCCAGGGCTTGGCATTTTCATACGCTATAAATCATTCCATCGTCTGCATTAGCCCAAGTGTGCACAATAGTCGGACGTTAAAAAAAAAAATAAAAAATAAAATAAAATAAATTGTTTTGCTGCAAAAATTACCAGAAGTCCCGAAAACACAGTTTTATTTTAAGGAAAACTGAGTATTTGTTAGTGAAATACTACTCTTTAATATACTCAGAACTTTGTACTACGATAAAAAAGGCCTGTCTTTAAAATTCTTAAAGAATACCCTAAAAATTCTGGATGAAAAATAACCTTTTTTCTTCAGACAACATTACATTCATAACTAGAAGCTTAAAAAACTGCATTAAATTAGAGTCCCAACAGAAGCATCGGTGGCAACTAATCTGGAAAATACCATAAATATACGGCGCAGAAACACAGCACAAACTTTCTCACGTTAAAATATTTCCAAAAAAATCAAGTTCGAAAGCTAAAAAAATTGTGGCTCGCTGACACGACTGAAGCGAATTTCCAAATGTATTTTTCACCGTCGTATCATTTTTGAAATTCTGATTTCACCATTATAATCAGCGTGAAAATCTGCATATATTAGCATTTTGAACTTTGAAACTACATTAAAAATTAAAAAAATTAGCGTACTTCCCTGATCGTCGTCAAACAATTTCAACGGTATTTGAAATTTCAAAATGCTAATGTATGCAGTTTTTAATGCTGATTACGGTGGTGAAAGCGGATTTTCAAAAACATTTCAGACAAAAACGTTACGAATTTTTAGATCTGAAACGGTCGCAATTTTGAAACTGCTGAACTAACTTGTCCAAAGTCTTGCCGTAATCGATTTTTGTGCCAAGTTCGAAAAATCATATCAACCAAAACTGCAGATGTAGAGTGCTCTCTCTCTCTCTCTCTCTCTCTCTCTCTCTCTCTCTCTCTCTCTCCCCCCCTTTAACTACACCTCAAAAAGTGATCTAGAGGTCAGCTTCGATGCTCATTTCAAGGTCCCGGATTTGATCGTCCCGTCAAACATTTCAACGGTATTTGAAATTTCAAAATGCTAATGTATGCAGTTTTTAACGCTGATTACGGTGGTGAAATCGGATTTTCAAAAACATTTCAGACAACAACGTTACGAATTTTTAGATCTGAAACGGTCGCAATTTTGAAACTGCTGAAAGAACTTGTCCAAGGTCTTGCCGTAATCGATTTTTGTGCCAAGTTCGAAAAATCATATCGAGCAAAATTGCAGATGTCAGAGTGCTCTCTCTCTCTCTCTCTCTCTCTCTCTAACTACCCCTCAAAGAATGATCTAGAGGTCAGATTCGATGCTCATTTCAAGGTCCCGGATCTGGGTCTTACCATGATGGTTGTTCCAATAGCTCATTTTTTCAATAGGAAATTGCTACAAACGAGTAGTTTTTAGAAACTACGATTCTTTACAAAAAAAGCCTCTTTTCACAGATTGCGGTTGAGGGGGGGCCGCCACAAGCTCCCGCTGAGTCCACCACTGGCACATGAAGAACGGTACGTACCACAGAACAGGTTGTTATTTAGTCCCAACCACCGTGGCTGACCTTTGCCCTTTAGCCTCCCACTCCCACGTCACTCCGGGGAAAGTACGGTACCAACGTGACAACGAGCGTGTTATTAAGTTATTTTATATAAGAAAATTAGATTTGTGTAAAGAACGCTCGGCGCTAGCAATTTGTTCAAAGCGATACTCTCGCGAATCACGACATCCTCGAGTCTCACACTGAAACGAAACAATCAAACTTCAGCGTTATCTGTTGAAAATATTGAAATAGCCGAAAATACTGACATTCTGAAATACGGACGGACTCTCACTATAACAAAAATAATGAGGAAATTGTAATATTGGTTAGGCACGCGGTAGTACCAAGTTATGAGCTGTAATTTTTTTTTTTTAGTTTGATACTGATAGGCTAACACAGACTACTGCTATTTAATGACGGTAAGTCTAAAAATGACTTTGCCAACAGTTAGGTCTACTTAATTTCATGTTTTCCCCCGTTATTAGTTATATTGTATCAGTGTTAGTTCTAAGCTGTTATCTTTTAGCCTGTAATAACAGCCTTAATATTGATTAAATGTCGTATATTCTACTAGTAATTCAAAGGACAGTAAATTTTTGTTATTATTTTAAGGCGAAAAGCACACTGAGGATATTATCGCCTCCTTAAATGTGTGTGAGAGTAAAGTGTTAAAGTAAGTGTAGTGTTGTTAAGTGTAAGTGTTTGTTAGACTCGGGTACCGTGAGGGATGTCTAAATCCTCTCAATAGGTGCAGCTAGTCTGCCCCCGGCGGGGAAAATGTCAAAAAAAGGAATCAAAAAAAAAAGAAAAGAATGTAACGTAAATATGTAACGAACGAACAAACGAATTTCGTCTCTTTATTTTCTTCCTCCTTTTCGATAACAATACACGCTATTATATGAAAACATTGTGTTGCTTTGGTAACTATACCTAGTCTTTCGAAGTGAAGCTTTTAATGTTAGCTTTGGCGAGAGGAGTGAATAGAAAAAAGTGCTCCGAACGAAAGAATGTAACGGAAATATGTAACGAACGAACAAACTAATTTCGTCTCGGTTTCTGTCTTTTCTTCCTCCTTTTCGATAACAGTACACATCATATGGTTCTACCTAAAAATGTACTTTTTGAAGTAACTGTCAGTTTTCTATAAATCTAACTGTTATTTTAAAAGTAACAGTTTTTTAAAAACAATGAATGAACACTGAAAGGGTACAACATAAAGGTTCGTTTCCGGGAAAATATTTAATCAAATAAGATTCTGATTTGATATGCAACTTCATGAGCGCTCACATACAAGATTTTCTTGTGACTCTTTATGGATCAACCCCCCGGCTGTGACGTGTCTAGTACCCCCCCAAATAGTGTTTTAGGTTCAGTATGAAATTTTCTAAAAAAAAAAAAAAAAAAAAACAGAAAAATATCTCGAACTACCGAAATGGACTACTGGTGAAGAACCACAAAAAGTTCAAAATGAGGAAAGATAAAAAACGTAAGAATCCGTGAAATCATGGACGTGAATCGCACCCAAGATAAAACAACTTCGATGGTTGGTCGTGTCCAAAATATGGACGAAAATCGATGGGAAAAGAGAAACGTAAGAATCCGTGAAATCATGGACGTGAAGCGCACCCAAGATAAAACAACTTCGATGGTTGTCGTGTCCAAAATATGGATGAAAATCGATGAGAAAAGAGAAACGTAAGAATCCGTGAAATCATGGACGTGAAGCGCACCCAAGATAAAACAACTTCGATGGTTGGTCGTGTCCAAAATATGGACGAAAATCGATGGGAAAAGAGAAACGTAAGAATCCGTGAAATCATGGACGTGAATCGCACCCAAGATAAAACAACTTCGATGGTTGGTCGTGTCCAAAATATGGACGAAAATCGATGGGAAAAGAGAAACGTAAGAATCCGTGAAATCATGGACGTGAAGCGCACCCAAGATAAAACAACTTCGATGGTTGTCGTGTCCAAAATATGGACGAAAATCGATGAGAAAAGAGAAACGTAAGAATCCGTGAAATCATGGACGTGAAGCGCACCCAAGATAAAACAACTTCGATGGTTGGTCGTGTCCAAAATATGGACGAAAATCGATGGGAAAAGAGAAACGTAAGAATCCGTGAAATCATGGACGTGAAGCGCACCCAAGATAAAACAACTTCGATGGTTGGTCGTGTCCAAAAATATGGACGAAAATCGACTTCCCGAACAGATTTCGCAAATCACACTTACCAGAGAATTAAAATATTTTGAAATCTCATCAAAATTTCAGTTTTTCCGTGAAATTTAAACGTTTCAAATAACGCTGATTACAAAAAAAAGGAATGAGACTCTAGCGCGCTTCTATTTCGTTAGCGACACAGCTGCGTGAAGTTTAGACAATTATTTTTTTCCTACAGTAATGAACAAACTGTCTGTTTTGCAAACCAAAAACAATGAGCAAAAAATATTGCATAATATTTTCATGTTAAACAACGTCCCGGGCAAATTGTATCAGTAAACTACAATGTTTGTTAAAAACACGCACGTAAAACTAAGTTCAAGCGAACATTATACACGTATAAAAATTACACGTAATACCGACAGAAGCAAAGCTTTTGTTAATAATTTCTTCGCTGAATGTATAATTAGTCTGAAGATATCTTTACAAATATCTCGCTTTGTTTAAATAAATAAATACGTGAACCTAGCTTAGATATTATTTACTGTAGTTAAAGTAAAAATTCTTAACGATCAGCTGATTTCAATGAACAGCTGATAGGCTCTAATAAGTTTTAGGTTATGTTGTTAAAAACTATCAATATTACAACGTGCACGTGTTCTTCAACTAAGGAAAAATACCGAAACCAATGCAACACAATGTTTTCATATAATACTCGTGTACTGTTATCGAAAAGGAGGAAGAAAAGACAGAAACAGAGACGAAATTCGTTTGTTCGTTCGTTACATATTTCCGTTACATTCTTTCGTTCGGAGCACTTTTTTCTATTCCCTCCTCTCGCCAAAGCTAACACTAAAAGCTTCGCTTCATAAGATTAGGTATAGTTACCAAAGCAACACAATGTTTTCATATAATAGCGTGTACTGTTATCGAAAAGGAGGAAGAAAATACAGAGACAAAATTCGCTTGTTCGTTCGTTACACATTTTCGTTACATTCTTTCGTTCGGGACATTTTTTCCATTCACTCCTCTCGCCAAAGCTAACACTAAAAGCTTAGCTTCAAAAGATTAGGTATAGTTACCAAAGCAACACAATGTTTTCATATACTAGCGTGTACTGTTATCGAAAAGGAGGCAGAAAATACAGAAACAGATACGAAATTCGTTTGTTCGTTCGTTACATATTTCTGTTAAATTCTTTCGTTCGGGATACTTTTTTTCTATTCCCTCCTCTCGCCAAAGGTAATAATAAAAGCTTCGCTTCAAAAGATTAGGTATAGTTACCAAAGCAACACAATGTTTTTATATACTAGCGTGTACTGTTATCGAAAGGGAGAAAGAAAATACAGAAACAGATACGAAATTCGTTTGTTCGTTCGTTACATATTTCCGTTACATTCTTTCGTTCGGGATACTTTTTTTCTATTCTCTCCTCTCGCCAAAGGTAATATTAAAAGCTTCGCTTCAAAAGATTAGGTATAGTTACCAAAGCAACACAATGTTTTTATATAATACGCGTGTACTGTTATCGAAAAGGAGAAAGAAAAGACATAAACAGAGACGAAATTCGTTTGTTCGTTCGTTACATATTTCCTTTACATTCTTTCGTTCGGGACACTTTTTTCTATTCCCTCCACTCGCCAAAGCTAACATTAAAAGCTTCGCTTCAAAAGATTAGGTATAGTTACCAAAGCAACACAATGTTTTCATATACTAGCGTGTACTGTTATCGAAAAGGAGGCAGAAAATACAGAGACGAAATTCGTTCGTTACATATTTCCGTTACATTCTTTCGTTCGGGACACTTTTTTCTATTCCCTCCTCTCGCCAAAGGTAACATTAAAAGCTTCGCTTCATAAAATTAGGTATAGTTACCAAAGCAACACAATGTTTTCATATACTAGCGTGTACTGTTATCGAAAAGGAGGCAGAAAATACAGAGACGAAATTCGTTTGTTACATATTTCCGTTACATTCTTTCGTTCGGGACACTTTTTTTCTATTCACTCCTCTCGCCAAAGGTAACATTAAAAGCTTCGGTTCAAAAGATTAGGTATAGTTACCAAAGCAACACAATGTTTTCATATAATAGCGTGTACTGTTATCGAAAAGGAGGAAGAAAATACAGAGACAAAATTCGTTTGTTCGTTCGTTACATACTTCCGTTTCATTCTTTCTTTCGGGATACTTTTTTTTCTATTCTCTCCTCTCGCCAGAAGTAACATTAAAAGATTCGCTTCAAAAGATTAGGTATAGTTACCAAAGCAACACAATGTTTTTATATAATACGCGTGTACTGTTATCGAAAATGAGAAAGAAAATACAGAAACAGAGACGAAATTCGTTTGTTCGTTCGTTACATATTTCCGTTACATTCTTTCGTTTGGGGCACTTTTTTTCTATTCTCTCCTCTCGCCAAAGCTAACATTAAAAGCTTCGTTCAAAAGATTAGGTATTACCAACCTAGAGTAGGTGTTACCAAAGCAACACAATGTTTTCATATAATAGCGTGTATTGTTATCGAAAAGGAGGAAGAAAATAAAGAGACGAAATTCGTTTGTTCATTCGTTACATATTTCCGTTACATTCTTTCGTTCGGGACACTTTTTTCTATTCACTCCTCTCGCTAAAGCTAACAGTAATTTCCATAAACTGATTAGCCCTAATCTTACACAACCTGTAATGATATAGCAAGCATTCGTTGCTCGGTATTTGACCGGCAACAAATCGATATCAGATAGGCGTTACTAGGCTGCCTAGATTTACCAAAAAACATTCTTCGAAAAAGGACGAAATCACGCTCGTCTGAACGTTACGTTTCGTTATAGGTTACACTTCGTTCCAAAAAATACTACAAACAGAAAGACTACATCTCGAGTGCTGCAGTAGACACCGTAGGCTTCAAATTATTTATGAATTTCTAAAATATGGTTTCTGGTTACATACAATTAGTGAGTAACCTTTACTGACTGGCTAGCTGCCAAGATTCGCAGCCCTTTACAGCTCGATAGTACTTCCAGCCCTAGCCCAAACCCTAGCCAACCCCTGGCACACTGTTTGCATAGCTCTAGTCCTAACCCAACCTACTTTTAACAGATCCTCTTTATCGCGTAAAGTTCTTAATAGAACTCTGTCCAACATCTGTATACAGTAGACTCGCGGTAATCCGGTCTATATCAAGCGTCGCTATAGCCGGATTATCGAAGACGACGGATTATTGGAAAGATTTTTTTTTAACGTCCGACTATTGTGCACACTTCGGCTAATGCAGACGATGGGATGATTTATAGCTTATGAAAATGCCAAACCCTGGCCGGGAATCGAACCCGGGTCCTCGGGGTGAAAGCCCAGTACGCTATCAACTAGGCCACCGAAGCGGCTTATTGGAAAGAAAAAAAATGACAGTAAATTAATATGTAAACTGAGAAAAAAGTAACTAAAATACAAAACGCTTTTACAGTTGAGTCCCGTTTATCCGACCTTCCGTTTAATCCGACCTAGCCTCAAAGAACTTCTCAAGGAATTTAAAAGATTTGTAGCGAAAACGAATGTACAATGCCCGCGCGTCACTTTCGTGTCAGACCTTTACGCCTACGTGTCACTACGCGCTCAGCCGATGACCTAAATTCTCTTCAAAAGAAAGAGGGAGTCGACCACCCATATTTCTGCTCTGTTCGTTCATTTCCGTCTTTTAGTATCAATCCAGATTCGTGGAAGAGTTGACCTTTAAAGTGCATTCTTTTATTTATTTATTTATTTTTATTTTATGGCGAAAAGCACATTGATGCTATTATCGACTCTCTAAATGTTAGTGTGAGTGTAAAAGTGTTAAAGTCGTAAGTGTAAGTGCGTGTTAGGATCGGGTACCGCGAGGGACGTCTGAATCCTCTCAACAGCCAGTCTGCACCCCCCTGTGGGGTAGAGTGCATTCTACTTGAGTGTGTTTCGTAACGTTTCACGTATTTTTTTATTCGCTGTTTTCTAAAAGGTAAAAGATATTTTACTTCTCATGAGATTGCGGCGGGAAAACGTCAAACAGTTGGTAACAAAAAACAATTACAAACTTTTTCCGTCAATTTGATGACGGATTTCAATTCCGTCAATTTTTGACGCACAGCTCTGTAAGTGCGATTCTGTAAGCTGTTTTATGTTTCAGTACAATACATTTAGTAATAACATATGTAATTCAAAGTTTTCTAATGTAATTCAATTCAGTACTTTTCAACGTACAATCCGACTTTCCCGCTAACTGGACCCGGCCGCGGCCGGTTAGATCGGATTAGCGAGACTCTACTATATTTTAAGAACTGGGTTTAACATAAAACTATTACTGAAAAAAAACATCAAAACGAACTGAAAAACTCGAAGAATTACCGTGAAAAACGTCTTTACGTACATTACAGTATACAGTACACGTGAACGAAAGTTTTTTTGCAGAACCATCCGCCAAATTAAACCGCTTTCATCCGCATTGTACGTAAACTCGATTCGGAACTAAACCTAAACTATTTACTGTTTCTTTAAACTTTTGTATGAACGTCGCGCGGCAGTTTTTCACCAGAAACAGACAAAAAATGTATTCCATACCGTCTCTTAAATTTATCAAACCACCCGTCACTCGCTTTGTGCGTTATTCTTTTACAAAAATACCATTGTTTTCTCACTCGTTGCCTGTGTCTTTCTTATAAAAATCTAGAAAAGCACCTTTTCGATCTCCGGAAACTCGATGAATGTCAGTTTGTCGTTTAGTTTGACACACACTCGGGGTTGTTGACTTACGATTCTAATTTTTTTTTTTTTTAATTGTTTAAAATAACACAGCACCGCCGGATTATCACGAGTATACTGTATAAAAGAGTACCAGCGTATATTCCACAATAACTCTAGAATGTACAAATGGATTTCATTCACAATTAGTACACATATTATTTAATAACTTAACAACAAAATTGTAGGAGTAAGGCATATCCAGCGCCAAAAAGAAGTGTGAAAATAAAAAAAAACTGAATTATAATTTTTGGAATCGCAGATATTAATAGTGATTTACTAAGCAGAAGTACTATGAGGTTAAAGACATCCTCATAACCTCGTAAGTTTTTTTTTTTAACGTCCGACTATTTGTGCACACTTGGGCTAATGCAGACGATGGGATGATTTATAGCGTATGAAAATGCCAAGCCCTGGCCGGGAATCGAACTCGGGTCCTCTGGGTGAAAGCCCAGTAAGCTATCAACTAGGCCACCAAGGCGGCTACCTCATAAGATGACGTCATGTACAAAACTGGGACCTTGAAATGAGTCTGATCCAAATCTCTAAATCACTTTCACGGTTCGTTAAAATCAACATGTGTTTGTGAGTGTGTGTATGTGTGTGTGTGTGTGTGTGTGTGTGTGTGTGTGTGTGTGTGTGTGTGTGTGTGTGTGTGTGTGTGTGTGTGTGTGTGTGTGTATGTGAGTGTGTGCGCGTGTGTGTATGTATGTATGTATGTATGTATGTGTGTGTGTTAGTGTTTTTTTTTTTTTTTTTTTTTTTTTTTTTTTTTTTTTTTTTTAACGTCCGACTATTGTGCACACTTTTGCTAATACAGACGATGGGATGATTTACAGCGTATGAAAATGCCAAGCCCTGGCCGGGAATCGAACTCGGGTCCTCTGGGTGAAAGCCCAGTAAGCTATCAACTAGGCCACCGAGGCGACTACCTCATAAGAGGACGTCATGTACAAAACTGGGACCTTAAAATGAGTACTGATCCAAATCTCTAAATCACTTTTACGGTTCGTTAAAATCAACATGCGTTTGTGAATGTGTGTGTGTGTGTGTGTTTCGCAATGTTTGTCAGATTTCAATGACGCCGCACGAAAATCAATCTTGATAATAGCTTGAACAAGTTAGTTGCCTACCAAAATACGTTCAACCATTTCAAAATGGCAGCCTTTCAAACTTTTTAAAAAAATTACACCTATCTTACTTTTGTTTTAAAATCTCATTTCACCTTCGCAACCAGCCATAAAATCTGCATAAAATTAGCATTTATTTTTCAACGTTATTTGAAAAATTTGTGATCGGTTTCCCCAAAAAAATGCGGGATAAATATTTTTTGGAAACGTGCTTCCCTCGCTTCAGCCATTATAAACCATTCTCGCCGTAACGTGTGCATGCACCGAGGGCACTGTGCCGCGTGCAATATGCATGCCGAGTATTGTGTTACTTTACAAAGTTTGTATAACGTGACGCCCCCCCCCCAAGTGCCTCAGCCTAACTGCTTCGTTAACGTCTGTACTCAAATATTTACAGCTCAACAAGTTTGGCGGAGATTACTGAGGCTGGAATACCAGCAGAACAATGAATCCGACCTTGTGGCACAAAGAAGCATCAATGGCAATAAAAAGTCATTGTGCAGAATAATGCGTTTTTTATTAGAGACATTTTCACTGAAAAATAAGCTGTTTTGAAGTGGCCATCTTGATAAAAGATCTTTCTCTCTCTCACTCATTCACACACACACACACACACACACACACACACACACACACATACACACACACACACGCAGCCGGGAATCGAACCTGGTTCTCGGGGTGAAAGCCCAGCATGATATCAACCAGGCTACCGAAGCGGCTTGGTTGGAAAGAAAAAATGACAGTAAAATTACTGATGCAAACTGGAGAAAAAGCAAAACTAAAATACAAAAACGCTGCAGCAGTTGAGTCCTGTTTTATCTGACCTTCTGCTTAATCCTGACTTAGCTCTCAAAGAACTTCTCGGCGAATTTCGAAGATTTGTAGCGAAACGAATGTATAATGCTCATGTGTCGCTTTCTTAAGGCAGACCTTTACGCTCATGTGTCACTACGCGCTCAGCCGATGACCTAAATTTTCTTCAAAAAGAAAGAGGGAGTCGACCACCCATATTTCTGCAGGTTTCTGTCGTTCATTTCCGTCTTTAGTATCAATCCAGATTCGTGAAGAGTTGACCTTTAAAGTGCATTCTTTATTTATTTATTTATTTTTATTTTATGGCGAAAAGCAATACTGATGCTATTATCGACTCTCTAAATGTTAGTGCAGAGTGTAAAAGTGTTAAAGCCGTGTAAGCAAGCGTGTTAGGATCGGGCACCGCGAGGGACGTCTAAATCCCTCTCAACAGCCAGTCTGCACTCCCTGTGGGGTAGGAGTGCATTCTACTTGAGTGTTTCTGTAATGTCACGTATTTTTTTATTCGTTGTTTTCTAAAAGGTAAAAGATATTTTACTTCGCATGAGATTGTGGCGGAAAACGTCAAAACAGTTGGCAATAAAAACAATTACAAACTTTTTCCAGTCACTTTGATGACGATTTCAATTCCGTCACTTTTTACCTAGCCAGCTTCTGTAAGTGGCGATTCTGTAAGCTGCTTTATGTTTCAGTACAATACATTTAGTAATAACATATGTAATTCAAAGTTTTCATAATGTAATTCACCCAGTAATTTCTCAACGTACAATCCGACTTTCCCATGACCGACTTCGGCTGCGCTGGTTAGATCGGATTAGCGAGACTTCTACCATATTTTAAGAACTGGGTTTAACATAAAACTATTACGGAAAACATCAAATCGAATTGAAAATCAGCGCATCACATTTAAAAATGTTCTTACGTACATTACGGTATACAGTACACGTGAACGGAAGTTTGCAGAACCATCCGCCAAATTAAATCTGCTTTCTATCTGCATAATGTAAACTCGATTCGGAACGAAACCTAAACTATTTACTGTTTCTTTAAACTTTTTAAAGCGAACGTCGCGCGGCAGTTTTTCAACAGAAACAGATAAATAATGTCTGAGATACCGTCTCTTAATGAATAAATCCACTCTGTTACTGTTTGTAGTGTTATTCTTGGACAAAATACTCATTATTTTCACTTGTTATTTAGGTCTTTATAAAATTCTGTGCATTTTGATTTTCGATCTAAAACCCTAGATGAATGTCACCTTGTCGCTCATTTGACACACACTCGGGGCTTGTTGACTTCACGATTCTAATTTTTTTTTTTTTAATTGTTTAAAAATAACACAGCACCGCTGGATTATCACGATATACTGCATAAAAGAGTACCAGCGTATATTCCACAATAACTCTAGAATGTACAATGGATTTCATTCATAATTAGTATACATATTTAATAACTTAACAACAAAATTGTAGGAGTAAGGCATATCCAGCGCCAAAAAGAAGGTGAAAATAAAAAAACTGAATTATAATTTTTGGAATCGCAGATATTCAATAGTGATTGATTAAGCAGAAGTACTATGAGGTTGTAAAGACATCCTTATAACTCTGTAGTTTTTTTTTTTTAACGTCCGACTATTTGTGCAATACTCTGGGCTAATGCAGACGATGGGATGATTTATAGCGTATGAAAATGCCAAGCCCTGGCCGGGAATCGAACTTCGGTCCTCTGGGTGAAAGCCCAGTGGGGTTATCAACTAGGCTACCAAGGCGGCTACCTCATAAGATGACGTCAGGCAGACAAAACTGGGACCTGAAATGAGTCTGATCCAAATCTCAAATCACTTTCACGGTTCGTTAAAATCAACATGTGTTTGTGAGTGTGTGTATGAGATGTGTGTGTGTGTGTGTGTGTGTGTGTGTGTGTGTGTGTGTGTGTGTGTGTGTGTGTGAGTGAGTATGTGTGTATGTGAGTGTGTGTGTGTGTGTGTATGTATGTATGTATGTATGTGTGTGTGTATGTGTGTTAGTTTTTTTTTTTTTTTTTTTTTTTTTTTTTTTTTTTTTGTTTAACGTCCGACTATTGTGGCAGCCACTTTTGCTAATACAGACGATGGGATGATTTACAGCGTATGAAAATGCCAAGCCTGGCTGCCGGGAATCGAACTCGGGTCCTCTGGGTGAAAGCCCAGTAAGCTATCAACTAGGCTACCGAGGCGACTCACCACTCTAAGAGGACGTCAGCGTGTACAAAACTGGGACCTTAAATGAGTACTGATCCAAATCTCTAAATCACTTTTTACGGTTCGTTAAAAATCAACATGCGTTTGTGAATGTGCTCATTCACACACACACACACACACACACGCACACACGCATACACACACACACACGCACGGCACACACACACACACATATTGATATGCAGTTAGTGAGGAGTGAGTGAGTGAGTGAGTGAGTGAGTGAGTGAGTGTGTGTGTGTGTGTGTGTGTGTGTGTGTGTGAGAGAGAGAGAGAGAGAGAGAGAGAGAGAGAGAGAGCTGTTAAAAACTGCTTTTCTATAAACGACAAACAAACTGCTTTTTCAAACGGAAACGTTCACGCTTTGATAATGTAATTTAATTATTACTACACTTTGTAAGGATTATTTTATCCTTTCTAAATGCTTTATACAAAAACAGTTAAGGATGGTGGTAATGGGAATGAAAAAGTAGTCTTAGAAAACTGAACGTATGTGCTTTTATGTTTTAGTTGTTAATACAACTTTGAGTTTCATACGTTTTTTCCTAATATTTTTAACAGCTTTTTTTCCTTCAAAAATACGTTCGTAAAACAGCAGAAACGCCCACCTCTTCACCTACACAACACGACAGAATGAAGTTGGTGCGCATACTGTTTTCTACGCATTCTTCCATTCTTTTCTCGCCGAAACGAACTACTTTTCGGCTAAGTGCTTTGCTTTCATTGAGATTGCTCCTAATTTAACTGAATTTGAATTATAAAGGATTAACTTTGACTTCACCTTCTGTAATATTTAAAAAACACATTTTTCAATAAATTAATCCTGGTATTTTGAAAAAATCCAATTTTAGCGAAACTACTTTAAACAAAGTAAATAATTTAATGACGCTCTTGGCATAGTAAATTAATAAAATTAATTTAAAAAAACATTAAAAACTGTCCTTCAATGTCGATGTCAGCGATCGATGTGACAGGACATTGTCAGTTTTAACACTGTAAAGGGGTCTGCCAAACGTTCCTTGCACCAAACTCTTTTAGAGAGAACATATTTTTATAGCAAATTAAATTTAGTTTACATATTCTAATTTTATGTTGAATAATTATTAATATGACATCTCATTGATATGTCATGGAACTATCTCATAACATTGTTGTAGGCTTCCTTGTTATTGTTCTTAGTTATAAAGAAACTTGCTTATAATATGCTTTCCCTTCACTAATAAATTCGTAATGAACCAAGCCTGATAAAAACCCTACAAAATCACTTTACCCCGGCTTCTGTCCAACCGAACTGTTTCCTTTCTAAATGATATTTTTTATTTCCTTTCGGCAGACTGATTTTTTGTCTGAGGGTCGTAAAGGAAGCGTCATGTTTTTTACCACCGAAAATGGCTTGATTATTTTACAACTGAAAATGGCACTGAAGAGGTTTTCTTCACTGAAATGGCACGTTTTGCTAATTTACAAGAGGTGATGGAAAATGCGACGAAGCGGCTCTAAACGAAATTTCGAAAAATGGATTTCAAGGAGTATTTCCAACAATTGTATGAACGGTCGGTTGGAAGAAGTGGACTTCGTGTGCGTGCGTACGTGTGTCATATATCAAAAAACACAAAACACACACACACACACACACACACACACACACATATATTGACACACACAAAAATCAGACACTACAACACAGTCATAAAACCGGAAGTATTATATGCAAGCGAGACGCTAGCACTCCACACAAAAGCTACCATGGAGGGTATTTTGAAGGAAGAACGCAAAATCTTGAGGAAGATCCTTGGTCCGAGATTAACAGAAGATGGATACAGGTTGCACTCCCGGAAGACCACAGAGACGATATCGAACCTGGCAGCAGATATCAGAAGAAGGAGGCTTCAGTTCTATGGACACATCAGTAGACTCCCAACAACGAGACTTGCCAACAGAATCCTTAAGTATATACAAGGTGTCAAATCAACAACGTCGTGGATCGCACAAGTCAGAATAGACCTACATGACGCAGAAATAGACTCAACAGATGTTGAAGATAGACACGCATACAGGAGAAAGATGCTCGGTTGGAAGGTCTCAGAGAATGAAATCCCAAAGAGAGCAGGGGTAAAATGGACGGAGGAGCGGAAGAGGATCCATGGGGACAGGATGAGGGAGGTGTGGAGGATTAGAAGGATCAAGACATGAGTCGGAGTGCTTTGCGTGATCCAACAGGGTCTATGCGCAGATAATAATAATATATATATATTGATATATGGGGAGAGAGAGAGAGAGGGGGAGAGGGAGAGAGAGAGAGAGAGAGAGAACCGGTAGGTCTCAGAAAAAAATGCAACCATTAACCCCAGATATGTTTAGGCCTACACCAAATAACTACGCTATCTTACCAGCCGACTGATGCATTTCCGTAAGAAAGTCTTCAATGCACATTATGTACGTACTGCACACGCCTTACTACACAGTACTGCACAAGTTGCCTCTACTCGCTGTGTAGATCTCCGCAGGGATGTGTAACTCCGGAGAGAGCGACTACGAATGAACGACTCCCTACATTGAACGATAACAACTCCGGAAAACATAACGGAACTAACCTTTGGCTTGTTGACTCAAATACAAGAAACATTTACACATTACACTATTACGAATTGCAAAACTATTGAAAATTTATTTTTTTTGAAGTGACTACTTCTTATCGCGGGGTATGGGTGGTTTTGCACGGAGGAAAATCAGTTTGCCGTCACGGAACGCTCTAACACATCCATACGCGCACTCTAGTGAACATTATTATTCCAAACATTACTACAAAAAGTTATTTTATTTTATTTTTAGTGATTAATAAAAAGCATGTTTGAAGTGAAAGCTTGTATGGTCGTAGTTGATAAAACATGGGTATAAACATTTGCTTTCGCGTCACGCTTGAATCCGTAATGCATATCTAACAGCGTATATTGTTCTTCTATATCTAGACTGGAAGTGACTACTTCTAAACAGCTGATTTCGCACAATAACTTCAATATCAATTGAGGTTATGTTTTTGTTGTTCTTAATTTTAAAATTTGTGTACTTAAATTATTCAATGTACATGATCTATAGGCTACCAATTTTGGCTGTTAAAAAAACTGCTTTTCTATAAACGACAAACAAACTGCTTTTTCAAACGGAAACAAAAAGTTTGATTTAGACTGGTTTATGATTTGTTAAACAAGGAACGGCTTTCCGCACTACCACACTTAACGTTCCCGCAAGCGCTAAAACGGTTTTCCTGCTGTTTGCCTGCTAACTGCTTTTCTTCTACCTGCTTTTATGCTTTTTCCTTTTATTTCAAAGTTGCTTGTTGCTTTTAGTGAAATAAGAACTGTTTGGTCAATGTCAACGTTTATCTCTATTTTGTTGCGAGTTGTAGTAACAACCTCTCACATTTTGTAGATACAGAGCCTAATTTTATTTAAACATATTTTTTATATTTATTATCAACTAAAAATATTCTAAATCGTTTGCATTTTGGTAAATACGCAAAGGACTATTTAATTTTTAAGTAAAAAAAAGAATGCTTCTATTAGAAATTAATCGCATTTTATACATAAAATGGCTTACATAATTATTACGTTTTGATAATGTAATTTAATTATTACTACACTTGTAAGGATTATTTTTATCCTTTCTAAATGCTTTATACCCAAAAACAGTTAAGGACATGGTGGTAATGGGAATGAAAAAGTAGTCTTAGAAAACTGAACGTATGTGCTTTATGTTTTAGTTGCTAATACAACTTTGAGTTTCAGTTTTCTAAACCAGTTTTTTCCCAGCTGTTTTAAAAAGCAGCTTTTTTTCCTCAACAAACAGTTTGTTGACGTTTTGTAAAAATAGCAGAAACGCCCACCTCTAACACCTACACAACACGACAGAATGAAGTTGCGTGCGCATACTGTTTTCACGCATTCGTTCCATTCAACTCGGCTTCGAAACGAACTACTTTAGGGCTAAGTGCTTTGCTTTCATTGAGATTGCCCTAATTTAACTGAATTTGAATTATAAAGGATTAACTTTGACTTCACCTTCTGTAATATTTAAAAAAAAACACATTTTTCAATAAATTAACTTGGTCATTTTGAAAAAAAAATCCAATTTTAGCGAAACTACTTTAACAAAGTAATTAATTAAAGGACGCTTAAAAGAAAGTAGACCGGCATAGTAAATTAATAAAATTAATTTAAAAAAAACAATTAAAAATGTTCTTAACCTAAAACAATCAAGATTTGTTTTAAAGTAAAGTAAAAAAACAGTTTTACTTGTTTACACTGTACACCAGGGGTCTCCAAACTACGGCCCGAGGGCCACATCCGGCCCGCGGAGAGCTAGCACACTTGAAAACTCCTTTTAGAGAACATATTTTTTATAGCAAATTAAATTTAGTTTACTGAAGTATTCTAATTTTATGTTGAATAATTATTAATATGACATCTACATTGATATGGTCATGGGCTAACTACTCATAACATTGTTGTAGGCTTATTGTTATTGTTTTTGTGATAAGTTGGATAAAGAAACACAGAATTGTAATGAGTAAAGACATGTATAATATGCAGAAAATTTAACTTCAGTATATAATAACTAACAAATTATTGAAATGAATCCAACTAACATTTTATACACTTTTAAATAAAAACATAACTTATAACAAGCATAATGACATATGAAATACTAATGAGATTTATGTAATTGAGATTTTCCACTGACAATAGTTTGTAGTTGTGGACTAATTTTACTTGTACCAATCATTAAAAGAGATTTAAGATGCTCATCAGTTAATTTAGATCTGTAAACATTTTTTGTGTACTTCATTTCATCAGTGGACTATTTCACTTTTTACCACCGGCAACAATATGGTTTTGGCCCTCGGAACTGACTGGAGTAATCAGTATGGCCCTAAGGCTGGAAAGTTTGAAGACCCCTGCTGTACACAATAAATACCCTGTATTTCAACTACTACTCTCAACCACTGGTGTACCTAGGCCTAGTTAGTATTTTTTAATGCTATTGTACCTGCTATATTACACAAGAATTTCATGTTTTAATGGCAAAAAATAACAGTTTTTTCTCTTTAGGTCAAAGAATAACCAAGTTAGGGACAAAAAAAGACAACATAAATTATTATTAACTTGTCTAAACGACCTACGGCTATTTTTTCAATAACGCGGTCCTTAGACTTACAGAAAAAACAGAAAATGCAATTTTATTTGTATTTAAAAGTGAATTTTTTGTAAAATAAAATCGTTATTGAGATAACATAGCAGCACAATACAGAATAGAATAACACAATATTATTAATGCATAGTTTTTGAATGACACACACACATGAAAACATTTAAATTTGTAATTGCAATACAGATAGTTATTTTGTCCAATTATACTGAAGGGGTATACTAATATAGGACACACCTGTCATTTTAATGGTCGCCATTTTGAAATGAGCAATGTCAATTTAAAACTACGCTTTTACCGACAGTCTCTATTCATATACGAAATTGACCACATTTTGATTGAAGTAGGTTCAGTAGTTTTTAAAATATAATTTTTTTAAATGAAATAATACAGACGGACAGACACAACATACAAATGAATGCACGATTTACTGTTTAAAATTCTTTCGAGATGTTTTTCTTTCTTACAAATAACGAATAACGTTTCATTGCAAACAACGCGTGTTTAAACGTAGGATAAAATATTGAATTCTGTAATCGATGCATATCAATTGCTAAATTTTACCACGTCTCAAGTTTGTAGCCTGAAAGTGGGAACGGTACAGTATTGTAGACTAGGCAGACGGGACGCTAGTGCGCAGACGCGGACACTACAGCAGCGCGGGCGAGTGGTCGAAGTTGGAACTACTCCGTGGAACTAACTCCGGAGTTGTCATAACAGGAGTGAACTACTCCACTCGATAAACGACATATCCCCTAATCGAGACATTAGTCACACCCGCAGTCGAGTCGATCAGACGCGACGTGTCACACTCGTAGACTAATCGGCCACTATCCTTCCTGTTAGTTTCGTGTGCAGTGACAGTTTTGTGATAGTTTCAGTGCGCTTCGACAGAGTGCGTTATGAATAAACGTAAACGTACAGTTTTGGGTTTAAACCAGAAAGTGGAAATTATAAAACGCTTGCGCAAAGGGGAAAGTGCGAGTAGTATTGCGCCGATATACGGAGTCGGACGGACAACCGTTAACGACATTAAAAGGGACGCTGAAAAAATTGAAAAGTACGTTTCGAAAATGGAAAATTCTGACGGCAACGTGAAAGCTAGAAAAACCATGAAACCGGCCAAACTTGATCAGCTCGATACGGTAATGTACCGATGGTTTATTCAGGCCCGCAATCAGGGAATGCCTCTAATAGGACCGCTAATACAGGCTACAGCCATAGAAGTGAACAAACAACTTGGCGGTGATTCCAGTTTCAAAGCCAGCATCGGTTGGTTGGACAAATTTAAATCTCGTCACGGTATCCGTCAGTTAGACGTTGCGTGCGAAAATGTAAGTGGTAAAACCTTTACACAAATCATTAAGGAAAGAAAACTTGCGAAAGATCAAGTTTTCAGCTGCGATAAAACAGGCCTGAATTGGAAAGCTCTTCCCCAGAAAACACTGGCATCATTAGCTGAAAAATCTGCCCCTGGATTTGAAATTCAGAACGACCGATTTACTCTCATGGTGTGCGCGAATGCAACTGGGGCTTATAGATTTCCTCTGGTTGTCATAGGAAAATCCAAAAACGTGAATGTGCCGCCAGTACGATATTACGCTCAAAAAAGCGCTCTGGTGAGCCAAGATATTTTTGAAGACTGGTTTCACGAAGTGTTTGTGCCTACTGTAAGATCTCACTTGAAATCAAAAGGACTGCCACAAGAAGCACTGCTGCTCGTGGACAATGCGTCTACTCATACTGGAAGTGAAATGAAAAGCGACGACGGCAAGATAACTTGTCAAATTTTACCGGAGAACACAAACCCACTGATTCAACCAATGGAGGCGATAAAACGACGTTACCGAAAAGCGTTCTTAGAAAACCTTATTTCTAATCATAATGAATTCAACATTATAGCTTTTTGGAAATCATACAGCATCAAAGAAGCAATTTTCAATGTTTCTAACGCTTGGCACGGTGTTTCGGGGAAAACACTGGCAAGAGGTTGGAATAAATTATGGCCTGTACAAGGAAATGACGTGGAAACTGAAGAGGAAGTTGTAGACGACGAAGAAATCATTCTCGAACTGTGTAGAAGTCTTCCGGCGGGAGAAAATATGTCGAAGGAAGAAGTCAGTGAATGGCTCGCAATAGACAAATTAGATGACGAGTATGAGGTTCTGAACGGCGAAGAGTTGACGGAGAATGTTTTGCCGGATGATGTCGACGTGATTATTAAAGAAGAAGATATTGACGTTAGAGAAGAATCGACAAAAACAGTTACTCATTCAGAAGCTCGAGATATGTTGACAAAATGTATCGGCTGGTTCGAGCAGCAGGAAGAATCAGACGCCAGTCAGCTGTTACTACTTCGCGGAATTCGGGACATGGCGGCCAGAAAAGCTAGTGAAGTTTGACACAAAACTAATGACAGACTTTAAGAGTAAGATTGCTTTAAATGCAAAATGTTTTATTTTCCTACGGTACAGTACAATAACAATTAACTTTCGTTTAAATTACTGTTACTTTTAGTGCAATTAATGGACTACAGTGTAGTACAAAGTACAGACTGTATTAACCTTTTGACTGTTGAATTTCTGACAATGTAATGTGCCCCAGAAAGTGATTTTTTGAATGTATTTTTAATAAAACAATCAAATTAAAAATATATATTTAAATGAAAAAATAGCACTGTATTGAAAAAGTGAAAGTACTTCCCCCCCATCCCTTAACCAACCTCGTGTAGTCATTTACTTCATTTTGACTGTCAAAATCAAAATCACTTTCATCATTCATGAAGCACTGTATTCATGAATTCTGTTATTTGACATATTAAAATGGTTTTCCGTAGTAAATAATTTATACAAAAATAAAAGTAAACTTACAAAATACTATAACTGGACATGATAATTATAATTTATAATTATAGCGTATGCGACGGCGGCTGACATCGTTACCCTAAGCAAACACTGATAACCGTAAAGTAAACGATCCTATCATGTAGTGGAATGAGACACAAACACTTCTAAAGTGTCAACAAATTCCCAAGAGTGCGTGAGTGTTTCTATTGAAGATTAACTCTCACCGATATCGCATTCGATACGATATTTGGTAACGATATAATATCGATACTCCGATAATATCGGATGACAAATTACACGCGCGCGCGCGCACACTGTGTATACTGTATGTCAGCACTATATTTCGCAGTTTTAGTCCCAATCTTAATTTTACATGTTTAAAATTTTTAGCAAAACATGTAATGTAGCTTTTAAACAATCTTTCATAGATTGTAAACTATTGCCGATAATTTACGAAATAGAATTTTTTTAGATCAATACATATTATTTTGGTACCAAAGGGCTTCTATCAGCCAATTTTGTTCAAAACACTCGAGGGATGGTTGGACAAAATTTAATTTTACAGTCTAAACCAAATCAGAGAAGAAATGTTTGCTCTCTTTCACTTACACAGACAAACACGCGCGCGTTTTTAAAATGAAAAGGAGTGTAAAAGGTCAACAGAATAGATTTGGAACGTTTGTCAAAACCTGATAAGGATAGAAAAGAGGAAGTATAAACAGAGAATTGAAAGATGGAAGCACCAAGTTTGAGTGTGGATGACAAGTTCCGGTATACTACATTTTTTTTGAGTATTTAACGTACGACTATTGTGCACACTTGGGCTAATGCAGACGATGGGATGATTTATAGCGTATGTAAATGCCAAGCCCTGGCCGGGAATCGAAGCCGGGTCCTCGGGGTGAAAGCCTAGTACGCTATCAATTAGGCCACCGAGGCGGCTACCGGTATACTACAGCTCCTGAGGACTACAATATGTCACAGTGTGTCCCTTGGAATAGTTCCCATAAAATTTAGCGTCACTAGTTCCGGAAATACAGGCAGGCAGATGTTTTTCGTTCTCAGAAAGAATGTACACTTCCCACTTGACGGAAAACAAGTTCGATTTCATGAGCGAATATCCAAGATACACACAAAACTTAATTATCTCAGCGCTCACACTTGATAATGCATAATGCAGAAGTATGACAGAAGCCTTTATTCACGGCCCTTGCAATATCCTGTTCGCCATTGTGTTCCGCAGCCACGGCCATTGTTATCTCGCTGACCAATTTGTTGCACATGACTCTTCACCGTTACAATCTCCTGTCATGGATTCCTTTACATACGGAAGTCGACTGATCATTACACCACTGTTCCTATATGTTCCGTCGGTCATGTACATACTCGCTAAACCAATAAAAATTAACTAGCTTTAATTTCGAACCCAGACTATCAGTTGGGAATGAACAGTTCAGGAGAAATACGCACCGGTAGGTATGACGAAACACCCATTTATCAAGTTCAGGCAAACAGCTTGGAACCCCACTGCTGCAGGCTCTTATAGCGGCAGATATTTGCAGACAGGATATTAAAAAAAACTGACAATACTTTTATATTTCACTGATAATAATACTGAACCCCGCAGGGGGTGTAGACTAGCTGCACCTACTGAGAGGATTTAGACGTCCTTCGCTGTACTCGATTCTAACACACTTACACTTAGGCGATAATAGCCTCAATGTGCTTTTCACCTTAAAAACATATTGGTAAGGTTAAGACGGATTGGCGATCAATGTGATGAACTGTTGAACAAAATTAGAATTTTCTGTTTTTCGAGCATCAATACTGGGTTCAGTCATGTTTCAGTGGAATTAAGATATGGCGACAATGACTGACGATTTGAACTTTCTTGATAAAGATACTCTTTAGGTTGACTGGAGGAACAACAAAATACTCTGTTACTTGAAGCAACTCCACTCTTTTTAGTAAAATCAGTTAAAATTAAAGGCAACATCAATCAACCAACAATGCTGGTTCAAACACGCAAATGCAGCCCTGAACCTTGTGGCTCACTCTTCAACTAACTCACTAAAATCCCAACTGTGCATAGTGAATAGTCAGCCGCCTCGGTGACCTAGTTGATAGCATACTGGGCTTTCACCCCGAGGACCCGGGTTCGATTCCCGGCCAGGGATTGGTATTTTCATACGCTATAAATCATACCGTCGTCTGCATTAGCCCAAATGTGCACAATAGTCAAATATTACACACAAAAAAAACCCAGTGAATAGTCCGTGCATTTTAATGTTTTCTTTCTGAAAAATTTCGGAACTGCACCTCTAGCCTCCACTGCAGACTAGATAGAATGTCAACAAAATTCGGCATTCAGTTCGATATATTCTTAAAACTAAAACACTTTTCCTTTTTTGTTTTCGGTCTATACTCGTAACAATATTAAAGTGATACAGTCAAATATCTCGGTTTTAGGTAAGCAATGGACCTCTTCCTGACTGCATTGATCGTGGCTACTGTATAAAGTTCGCGTGGACCAGCCCGGACGTCTTTCCAGATAGGTCTACTAATTATAGATATTTTACTGTGCAATATTATCTATACCATACGGATTGGTGCTCCGGAAAGAGATGTAACTGAAGGAAAATTAAAATGATTTTACTACTTAAGTTCTTAACTTCTAATCCAAATAAACAATATTTGAAGTTCTCATATAAATAAACAATATGAGTTCGCCAAGTCATCAAGTAATATGAACTATTTCCTAGAACTGTTTCCCACCGCAATCAAATATATTCGAAGAAGACACCAAGAAATTCAGCGTTTTTGACAGTTATTACCAATAACGTTCAAGTAAAAGCCCGATGAGGCTTTATTACTTTACATTAATAAAAAAATGTAAAAAAAAGAAAAAAACAGTCTACGAACAAATTACAGGAAAGAATAATAGAAGATCGCGGCACGAAAGAGATCGGGAGTGCACACCTTCTTCACGGGTGTTTTGCTTTGTCGTTCGAAAATCTCGTTCAGCAGCCTCCGACGGAATCAAAGTACGAAATATTTGCAATCTTTATTCTTAGTAATTAAAAAACAATAGAAAGAGACATAACCCTTAAGTGAACAATAACAAAAGTAACATTAAAATGTCTTAGGATAGTTCTTTACAATAACGTTTTAATACGAGTGTGGAACAAATGCTGCCAAAGAAATATCCAAGGTGTTACATTTTCATAGGCTTTCCGTGACGTCAGAATCAGAGGGGCATTCTATAATCTCAACGAACCCTTCTTATAAAAAGTCAGATGCCTCACCTTCTCGCAGTCCTCTTCCAAGCGGATGGCTTTCTCCAGTTGCAGAAATAACTCTTCCTCCTTGTCGTGCAGCTCCACGTCACGTGACTCCAGTTTCTTCTCCAGCTCGTGCTGTGTTCTGGCCAATTTGTCGCGTTCCGCCTGCAAACAGACAATTCTTTTCAAAACATTTGCAGCATTTAATAAACAAATGTTGATTGTTTGACGAGGGTTTCTAGATTAGATATAGTGTTCAACACTTTGTCAGTGTTTGTAGTTTATTTGAATGAAAACATTTCATTTGGCGCCACTAATTTAAAAAATATATTTTAGTGACAGTTCGGACATGGAGGCCAGTAAACAAAATCTAGTATATTTTAACACTGAAGACTCTGGAAAAATTTCGGTCCTTTGAAGAATCTTAACTCAAATTTACGGTTAGTGAGTAAACTGAAAAAAGGAACTGACAAATTGTCATTTATTACAAATTTGCTTCACTGATTTTGAGTTTTGCCAAAGTTTTACATAATTTTATATGCGTTTTTCTTAAAGCAGCTTAATAGTGCTAGTTTTTTAAGGTATTAATTCAAAAATTGTCATCCCCTGGGGTCCTCTTTTAAATTGACTCATCCAACCGACCGCCCCACCCACAAAATTGCATTAATCAAAACAGATATACATTACTGCAACAGGATCAACTGACTGGCGATTCGATCACTAGCCGCCAAACCTGTTCCTCGTGCGATGATATCATGCCATACATTTAAACCTGATGCAGAGAGGCGAGCCACTTTTCTCTTTGCGTAATATTATATTACTGATTCTGATATAAGCACAATGAGAAAATGTCAAAACGCTTGTTCACGTATAATCATAGTTAAGAGGAAAACAGTGTACAACTCGAGTAGTGCTTAAGCAAGGACTGGGCTTGTCAAGAGCTTTAACATAAAGGTGTGTTTACAGAATGCTCCAGCTCTATACACTATCTGACTAAATGCTATAGAGGGCGAGCAATTTCACAAAAAATCGACAATACATCATATTCTTAAATATCTAAATTAATTTTTTAGAAACTTAAAATTAAAATTCGAATTTATTCGCTCAAAGAAAAATCAACACTGCATATGTTTGTACTTTCTCTCTTCTGTGAAGAAGAATAAATTATCATCATTTACTTGTTTAACCCTTTCAGTCCAGTAAAAATACTTGCAGAATTGTGTACAGTAGGTCTGTAAGCGTTAAAAAGTTAAAAGTTTTAATAAATATTCGATTTGTTTCCATTTAAGTTACAGTTACTTAAAACTAACGTGAGAGATGTTCGTTATAAAGAGATCAGCAATAGAGAAAGAAAATGTGATAATGATAGCAACGATGTTTTGAATACTTTATAATAGTTGTTTGTTTTAATAATAAAACTTTCTCATTGCATTTATAAATTGCTCATAATATATAACAATATCAATATCAATCAGATCAATATTATTTGTTATTATTGTAAAAAGGCACCAGCAACGTCATCACTGTTTTATTATCTAAAAGTCACGTCCTGAACAAACAAAAACATTTTTTTTAGTGTCAAATTTTCAAATATTCCGGGGAAGGACCCACCATTTTGCTAAAGAAAATTCTATACCCCTCTCCAGAACAGTTTCCACTCTTAAAGTCCTTGCATCCCGAAGATCCGAGCGCTTATCCCTGAGGTCTTCGGCGGTGCTAGGAACCATCAACATGGATCCGCCAAAAGCAAACAATAAAAGAACATCTTTCCTATAGTCTATTTATAGAACCAGTTCTCGTGTACGAAAGAAAGGTGCCATTTATTCTAAATTTCGGAGTCGAATATATTAGCTACGCTTAGTGACTGATATTTTAACTTTTTCCGCTCTAAATCACTAAACACGAAGTTTGCTAACAAACATGAAGCAGTCTGACATTATCTCGGTCAGTGACAAAAACAAGTGTTTGATTGTCTCCTTTGTCTTGCCGGGAGATAAAGTTAAATATATAAGTGAGGTCATGTGTTTAAATCTTTCCAAGGTGATTTCAGATCAATACAATCGATCTGTCAGTCACAAATATGCAAAACACTATGACGTAATGTACGAAAACACAGAAACACTTTTGATATTCTAAATGGATGAACTAATCTACTTGCTTTAACCTTATGTGAATTTCCGTAACTATACGATGGGCTTAGAGCGTTTTCCTGTTAGCAGTGAATGTTCTGAGACGTGAACAGTAGCAGTGATTTAATCAAAGTTTATAGAACAGTTTACTAATAAGACAACGTGCTGCCGTGCGCTAACTGCTAATAATAATTATGAAAAAAAATTATTAAAAAAAATAAAAATAAAAATAGAGGTACATTATAAAATTAGTAAAATAAGTGCGGACAATTTATTATTGTGATAAAATATATATGTGTTGATATATATATATATATATATATATATATATATATATATATACAATTATAAGCTGCTGTACCTAAAATAATAATTATGTAACGGCAAAAAAATATTATGATTAAAAAAGTCGGAAGTTATAATAATAATAAAAATAATAAGAAAAAACTTTTAAATGTTTTCACAAAAGTCTATGTAAAACAAAAATAAACACAAAATTTAACAAAAAAATTCATAAAATAAGGAATATAAATAATAATTTGTACGATTTTTTTTTAATCATTAGTAAAGCACATGAAACTATGATCAATTAATAAAAGTAGGTTTTTACGCTTTTCATCTAATTTCATTAAATGATTTAAATATTAATTTCATTAAATTTAATTTCAACATCATTTAATTTCATTAAAAGAAAATAAAAAAAAAACCAGTCTTCATTATTCGTAAAAGACTAAGTTTTGTTTCAAGTAATTTTCAGTATTATTTTATTATTGCTTTGCGCACATGAACTCCTTGTATAACAAACAGCAACAACATTGAGCAGTGAGCAGTGAACAGGGTAGCTGAAGAGCAGTCATAACAGCTCACTGCTCAGTGCCAAGAACAGTGTTCTCAGTAGCAGTGATAGCATTCATAGTCTCACATCTATTGAAGAGCAATATCAACTGCTCACTGCTCAGTGCCAAGAACAGTGTTCTCAGTAGCAGTGATAGCATTCATAGTCTCACATCTATTGAAGAGCAATATCAACTGTTCACTGCTCAGTGCCAAGAACAGTGTTCGCAGTAGCAGTGATAGCATTCACAGTCTCACATCTATTGAAGAGCAATCTCAACTGCTCACTGCTCAGTGCCAAGAACAGTGTTCTCAGTAGCAGTGATAGCATTCATAGTCTCACATCTATTGAAGAGCAATATCAACTGTTCACTGCTCAGTGCCAAGAACAGTGTTCTCAGTAGCAGTGATAGCATTCACAGTCTCACATCTATTGAAGAGCAATATCAACTGCTCACTGCTCAGTGCCAAGAACAGTGTTCTCAGTAGCAGTGATAGCATTCATAGTCTCACATCTATTGAAGAGCAATATCAACTGCTCACTGCTCAGTGCCAAGAACAGTGTTCTCAGTAGCAGTGATAGCATTCACAGTCTCACATCTATTGAAGAGCAATCTCAACAGCTCACTGCTCAGTGCCAAGAACAGTGTTCTCAGTAGCAGTGATAGCATTCACAGTCTCACATCTATTGAAGAGCAATCTCAACTGCTCACTGCTCAGTGCCAAGAACAGTGTTCTCAGTAGCAGTGATAGTATTCACAGTCTCACCTCTATTGAAGAGCGATCACAACTGCTCACTGCTCAGTGCCAAGAACAGTGTTCTCAGTAGCAGTGATAGCATTCACAGTCTCACATCTATTGAAAAGCGATCACAACTGCTCACTGCTCAGTGCCAGGAACAGTGTTCTCAGTAGCAGTGATAGCATTCACAGTCTCACCTCTATTGAAGAGCGATCACAACTGCTCACTGCTCAGTGCCAAGAACAGCGTTCTCAGTAGCAGTGTTAGCATTCACAGTCTCACCTCTATTGAAGAGCGATCACAACTGCTCACTGCTCAGTGCCAGGAACAGTGTTCTCAGTAGCAGTGATAGCATTCACAGTTTCACCTCTATTGAAGAGCGATCACCACTGCTCAGTGCCAAGAACAGCGTTCTTAGTAGCAGTGTTAGCATTCACAGTCTCACCTCTATTGAAGAGCGATCACAACTGCTCACTGCTCAGTGCCAGGAACAGTGTTCTCAGTAGCAGTGATAGCATTCACAGTAACATCGACTTCAGAAGGATCCCAAACAGAAGCAGAAATAGTATTTCTGGATTAACAACAGTTTGATGATAACTATATTATTGAAATGTTCATATGGAGATTAGTTTGGTATTTATTCTGTCAAAATTAATTCCCTTTTTTTTGAAGCAAAGAGGTTTGGAAAATGAACCACTGGAGCAGCCTTCATCGTGAGACCCAAAACCCCGGATTTTGAAATAGACTTATTTTGACTTCTAGATATTTTTTCGAGATGTTTTTATATATTCGTTGAAATTAGGAAACTTTTAAGGCGGTCAGGGTTTATTTTCGTACGTTTTACTGTAATTTGAACGTTTAAAATGCTAATAAATGCAGATTTCAATGTTGAATATGACGGTGAAGACGGAATTTCAAAAAGGTAAGATAAAGAAAAATGCTTTTGGAAATTCGCTTCTATCACGATTATTCAATTCGAATCTATAAAAAGTCGAGTAAACTGAACGCGTCTAGCTTTGGTAGCTACACAAAAATACTGTATGTTTCTTTAAAATTCTGCAAATTAAACCGAATTAACACTGTTCAAATTTCTACACGAATATTTCATATTATAAAACTCAAAAAAATGGAGAGTAAAGCTTAATGAAGCAAAAACTGTACACATTAATTTTACGAATAGAAAATATGAACCATTACCAATAATACTAAACGAAAGGAGTATAACATATGCAAACAGTGCTAAATATCTAGGAATGACACTCGATGCAAAGCTCCGATGGAAGGTGCATGTAAAAACGAAAAAAGAGGACCTACAGCTCAAATTCAATAAAATGTTTTGGCTTATTGGAAGAAATTCAGAACTTTCGATAGCCAACAAGATACTGCTATACAAGCAAGTTCTAAGATCAATATGGACCTATGGTGCACCACTCTGGGGATGTACAAGAAAAAGCAATAGTAAAATTATTCAAGTTTTTCAAAATAAAGTATTGAGAACGATTGTCAAAGCCCCTTGGTATGTGAGAAATGAAAACATACATAAGGACCTAGGTGTTGAATCTGTTCAGGAAGTCATTAAAAAGCTCTCGGTTAAGCATTGTTGCAGGTTAGAACAGCATGTTCCAACTACTATGCCGCAGTGACAACATTACAAGAAGGCTGAAGAGGACCAAGCCAATTGACCTCTCCAGGCCGTAAACACATTGGGACCAGCCGTCGGACTGCACCCCAGCACACAGTGAACACAATGATAAAGAAAAATTACTAGATGGGGCACGCCTCAGTTGTAATAAAATAAAAAAATATTATAAAACTAAGGAATAGATTAAACAGTCTCCCTCGAGCTTTACATGCAAACCCAACAGAGTTTATTTTGGATTTATAAATATTCTTGACGTTGAAGTGAAACGACCAATTTAATTAGAACTTGAGAAATTGATTAGATTTCTGGTAATTCACCGAAAAGTGACGCCAAAACAAAATCTGTATTACAAATGGGCTGGAAGCACTTTTTTAATAAAAAAAATCTAAAAAAACTATATATCCACTAAAACGTACTGAACAGTAATTCATGATCCGTCAAAATACCATGCCGAACAAAACAATATCCAGATCTACGAGTTCACAAAAAGAGAAAAGAAAGGTCAAACAATCTACAACGTGAATTGCCTTCCTGGAACACGAGATGTATCTCAAACCAGGACCGACAATACGTGATTCAAATCAGTAGGTAAGCGAGCAGCACGTAGGCCAGGCGTTGGCGGTACCGTTACAGTACGTGATGAAGGCTGCCGAAGTGACGTGGGATGGGATAGGATGCGATGCGCATTGCTTCGGACAAACAGAACGGAACACACGACAGAGTCAGTGGAGCAACTCTTAAATCTGCCTACGTCTCTATTCAAAAAACATGTAGCTATGCCGTGGTTTATTAAAATCTAGGCTAGTTCACTAAAGCCCGAGCTGGTTCAGAAAAGTGCTGAACCCTCCCTAACGTCTAAGCTAGCACGAGTGTTGCCAATTCGATAGGAATTACCCCATTTTGAGGAAATTAGATGACTGGGGGGATTTCGAGGGTACTGGACATTTTAAGGGATCATTATTTATTTAGAAGGTTTTTCATTTAAGAATGGATAATCCGATAGTCTGAGAAAAAACCGTCGCTTTTAATGTAAAACGAATAAGGGAAATTCCTTGATCCAAAATTAACGATGTTGTTTCAAATATCGATATTCGGACTCCAAATAATCGATATTCTATAAACACACGTGAATGTATCGTACGTTCACAACACATAGCATCACGTGACGTGTGCGAGTGCACTGTGTTATTGTTAATACAATACTGCATCATAACAAAATTCAAGCAGTAGATTCAATTCAAGAAGTAAATCCGAGTTTCTGCAATTACATTCAAATAGGTTAATCATTTTAAAGATAATTGTTTACAGGCGATTTTGGAGGGAAATTTTGTCGGCTTTTAAAGAAAAAAAGTGGGATCGCTACAGTGATAAGTTCACTGACAACACTGCCTAACATCTAAAAATAATGACACAAGCCACTTACAATAATTTTGGAAAAATATATAAAGTTTAAAAGTGATTTCACATATCACCACTGATGTAATTCTTCTAAAGAGCTAAAGCATTGGTCAGTCTGGTGTGTAAGAAATACGCACCTCAAGGTTCTTAGTTCGAGCCGCAGTTACTTCCGTTGCGCCTCTCGAACGACTAACCTAGCACGAGTGTTGCCAATTCGAGGGGAATTACCATATTTCTGGTAACTTAAAAGGTATGACTGGATAATCCGATAGTTTCAGAAAAAACCGTCGCTTTTGATGTAAAATAAATAGGAGAATTTCTTGTTCCAAAATTATCGATGTTTGACCTACAAATAATCGATATTCTTATAAACACAAGTAAACATATCCCACTTGTACAACACATCATATGTCAAAACCAACGTGTACAATTTTGTAACTGTTAATGCATTACTACATAATGACACAAATTCGAGAAGCAGATCTGAATTTTTGCAAATACATTCAAATAGGTCAATCATTTTAACTAAGTTCGTTTATTGGAGATTTTAGGGGGAATTTTGTCGCTTTCTTAGGGTAAAAACGGGGATTTTTTCTCTATAAGAGGGGAAACAACACTGCCTATCATCTAAAAACAACGACACAACAAGGCATTACGATAATTTTGGAAAAGGAAATAACGTTTGAAAACAATTCCACGTAACACCTCTTAAGAGTGGAGCTCGGAGGTCGATGTGGCTAAAGCACCAGTCAGTCTGTTGGCCGCAATTACTCTCACTGGGTTACCCTTACCGTTAGCACGTCCTCATACAGTATGGACGTTAAGCAAGAAAAAATACTCAAATTTTTTAATGGATCAAGACTGTCATTAGATTTCAGTAACTGATCACGTTAACAGATCCTAACGATTTAATACATTTAATCCCCCATAAGGTATTAAGATAACCGCGGTACGTAGTTGTCTCGCTGACGTGATGGAAGCGAATTTCCAAAAAGTAGCAATATCACAATTAATTTTCTTTATTTTACACTTGTTTGAAAACCTGATTTCACCATCGTAATCAGCGTTCAAGTGTGGATTTAAGTAGCTTTTCAACGTTCTATATGACGATGATATAAAATTTTGACGTTCCTCTTGGGATCGAGTCCGTTTCCATTTTATAATGTTCCTCTCAACCTCCACCGACTATGGTTTTACGTGAGCACCACGCGTCCATCGAAGGAAACAAAACACAATGACACGGCAGTCTTACAATTTCTCTCGGCAAAGCGGTGGGCGTGAAAGTGTTTTGGGCGCCGCGCCATTGTTTTACAAAACTTTTACTTCCTTATGGTTGCGCACAGACCTACGCCGTCTTCGCTTATGCAACGACAGTTGGCAAAACGTTTCGCCTAGTTAAGTCTACACTCTACACTGTCACGCCCATTAGAACTGTACTTTCTCTTTAATTCATACGGTAATGTCAGTTTCTATTGTATGAATAGCCGAACATGAATTACCGAAGGTACAAAATGTTTCGTACCTTTAGACGAACTGAATAGTTGAAATTCTGCACAAAGATGTACACATATAGGGCGTGGAAAGCAAAATGCATTTAGCAAAAACACTACACGAACTATCTCACAAATTCTGCACAAAGATGTACATATATAGGACGTGGAAAGCAAAATAAATTTAGCAAAAACACTACACGAACTATCTCACAAATTCTGCACAAAAATGTACATATATAGGGCGTGGAAAGCAAAATAAATTTAGCAAAAACACTACACGAACTATCTCACAAATTCTGCACAAAGATGTACATATATAGGGCGTGGAAAGCAAAATAAATTTAGCAAAAACACTACACGAACTATCTCACAAATTCTGCACAAAGATGTACATATATAGGGCGTGGAAAGCAAAATAAATTTAGCAAAAACACTACACGAACTATCTCACAAATTCTGCACAAAGATGTACATATATAGGGCGTGGAAAGCAAAATAAATTTAGCAAGTACACTACACGAACTATCTCACAAATTCTGCACAAAGATGTACATATATAGGGCGTAGAAAGCAAATAAATTTAGCAAAAACACTACACGAACTATCTCACAAATTCTGCACAAAGATGTACATATATAGGGCGTGGAAAGCAAAATAAATTTAGCAAAAACACTACACGAACTATCTCACAAATTCTGCACAAAGATGTACATATATAGGGCGTGGAAAGCAAAATAAATTTAGCAAAAACACTACACGAACTATCTCACAAATTCTGCACAAAGAACTACATATATAGGGCGTGGAAAGCAAAATAAATTTAGCAAAAACACTACACGAACTATCTCACAAATTCTGCACAAAGATGTACATATATAGGGCGTGGAAAGCAAAATAAATTTAGCAAAAACACTACACGAACTATCTCACAAATTCTGCACAAAGATGTACATATATAGGACGTGGAAAGCAAAATAAATTTAGCAAAAACACTACACGAACTATCTCACAAATTCTGCACAAAGATGTACATATATAGGGCGTGGAAAGCAAAATAAATTTAGCAAGTACACTACACGAACTATCTCACAAATTCTGCACAAAGATGTACATATATAGGGCGTAGAAAGCAAATAAATTTAGCAAAAACACTACACGAACTATCTCACAAATTCTGCACAAAGATGTACATATATATATATATATATATATATATATATATATATATATATATATATATAGAGAGAGAGAGAGAGAGAGAGAGAGAGAGAGCGGAAAGCAAAAATACATTTAGCAAAAACACTACACGAACTATCTCACAAATTCTGCACAAAGATGTACATATATAGGGCGTGGAAAGCAAAATACATTTAGTAAAAACACTACACGAACTATCTCACAAATTCTGCACAAAGATGTACATATATAGGGGCGTGGAAAGCAAAATAAATTTAGCAAAACACTACACGAACTATCTCACAAATTCTGCACAAAGATGTACATATTTAGGCCGTAGAAAGCAAATAAATTTAGCAAAAACACTACACGAACTATCTCACAAATTCTGCACAAAGATGTACATATATATATATATATATATATATATATATATATATATATATATATATAGAGAGAGAGAGAGAGAGAGAGAGAGCGTGGAAAGCAAAATACATTTAGCAAAAACACTACACGAACTATCTCACAAATTCTGCACAAAGATGTACATATATAGGGCGTAGAAAGCAAATAAATTTAGCAAAAACACTACACGAACTATCTCACAAATTCTGCACAAAGATGTACATATATATATATATATATATAGAGAGAGAGAGAGAGAGAGAGAGAGAGAGAGCGTGGAAAGCAAAATACATTTAGCAAAAACACTACACGAACTATCTCACAAATTCTGCACAAAGATGTACATATATAGGGCGTGGAAAGCAAAATACATTTAGTAAAAACACTACACGAACTATCTCACAAATTCTGCACAAAGATGTACATATATAGGGCGTGGAAAGCAAAAT
Organism: Callitettix versicolor; assembly: GCA_022606455.1. NCBI lineage: Eukaryota > Metazoa > Arthropoda > Insecta > Hemiptera > Cercopidae > Callitettix > Callitettix versicolor. Next base: position 81,087,900 of record CM040183.1, read on the forward strand.
AAATTTAGCAAAAACACTACACGAACTATCTCACAAATTCTGCACAAAGATGTACATATTTAGGCCGTAGAAAGCAAATAAATTTAGCAAAAACACTACACGAACTATCTCACAAATTCTGCACAAAGATGTACATATATATATATATATATATATATATATATATATATATATATATATATATAGAGAGAGAGAGAGAGAGAGAGAGAGAGAGAGAGAGCGTGGAAAGCAAAATACATTTAGCAAAAACACTACACGAACTATCTCACAAATTCTGCACAAAGATGTACATATATAGGGCGTGGAAAGCAAAATACATTTAGCAAAACCACTACACAACTATCTCACAAATTCTGCACAAAGATGTACATATATAGGGCGTGGAAAGCAAAATACATTTAGTAAAAACACTACACGAACTATCTCACAAATTCTGCACAAAGATGTACATATATAGGGCGTGGAAAGCAAAATACATTTAGTAAAAACACTACACAAACTATCTCACATTCACGGAACGTGAATTACCGAAGATGAAACTATTTTGTACTATCAAACAATTACACATTAGGGTAAATTTAATGCCAAACCGAAAATTTCTCTTATTTGAAATTTACTCGCTCACTTGATCTATATACACAAAACCTGAGCAAAAGTGGCAGTTTTGTTAGCTACATTTGAACAAGATTTTGATGTTTAACTAAAGAAAAGGACACAATTTAAAAAAAAATTAAATAAGGCATCGAGATTAAGGAAAATCCAGACATTCTTGCTAAATTTCATACACGTTTTTTTTACAAATTTTTTACCCATTCCTCAAAACTAGTCGGTGGTCGGTGCTCCTTTCAAAGTCTCCAAGTCCGGAGCATACCATAATGGCTGTTAATTTTTAAATAAAAGTTCGTTATAAAAAATTCTGTGGATAAAATCGCTTGCAGACTTATAAATTGGATATCATCTTATTGAGATTAAGCTTAGCACAAAATGTAGGCCTATAAATAATCGGAGTAGCAGCTGTCTCGCTGACGTGATAGAAGCGAATTTCCAAAGTATTTTTCTTTTAGCGTATCGTTCTTGAAATTCTGATTCAATGTACAAAAACTCGTACATTAGTATTTTAAAATTTCAAATTACACTAAAAATACGAAAATGAACCCCGACCGCCGTTAGTAAAAATTTTAATTACACGTGATTTTGAAAATTCAAAATGCTAATTTATGCAATTTTTAACGCTGATTAAAGTGGTAAAAAAATTAACATTTTAACATTTATAAAACGTTAATCATTTTTAAAGATTTGAAATGGACATCATTTTGAAACTGTTGGACGAATTTAGCTGATCAACGAATTGGCCAAGCTATTTTCATAATCGATTTTTGCTTCGTTTCAAAGAAATCGGTACAAAATTGCCAGTGTTCGTGCGCGCGCGCACACACACACACACACACACACACACACACACACACACACACACACACTTTAACCACTCCTCAAAAAAACGATCTTGAGATCAGGATCGGTGTTCATTTCAAGGTCCCGGGTCTGGCTCTTACCATGATGACCGCGTGCCACTTATGTCGAGGAGGAAGAGAGAGATTAGTGAAGGGAAGGGAAGGGAAGTATATTGGCCGAGACTCCGCCAAGCGGAACCTGGCTTTAAGGTTGACGATACAATCTTGCGTTCGTAAGTGTCTGTTTCCGCTAAAAGCACCGGTTGCACTTATTTAGCCCGATATTTGAGTGAATTATAGTAGTCTGTCTCGCTGAAGTGCTGCAAGCGAATTTCCAAATGAATTTCTTTTATCTTTAAAAACTGATACCAACACCCCCTCCCCATTGACTTATACGTCATGAGGGGAAGTACGTAAAGCAGCATACAGGCAGGATAGTGGTCTGGGTATTCTCAACTTTGGAGCATCACAGAAAAGATTAGAAACCCCGATTCTACTGATGCACACTGATAAGATAACCAAATAACACATGGTTTCTAGACCCTTTGATGTCAAGATGCCATTTGAAGAGGACATTGTGTTGGACAAATCTGGAGACCTATTTGGATATACAGATGGCTACAAGGCAGGCTGTGGTGCACTGCTTGAGACCTGTTTGGATATACAGATGGCTACAAGGCAGGCAGTGGTGCACTGCTTGAGACCAAGGGTAAAGAAAGCTGTTGCCCTGGGACAGTACGCAACAGTATTCAAGGCTGAAGTGATGGGCGTTAATTACTCTGTTCGGGAGAAATTGAAACAGGCCTTCAAAAGAAATTCATAATTGTACCGATAGTCGGCAGCAATAAAAGCACTTACGGGTCCTATAATCCTTATCAAGCTGGTCTGAGAGTGCCGGAACCTCAACACTCTGTCGCTGGGTAACCGGGCTACTCTTCACTGGTTTCCGGACATACGGGAGTTGAGAGTAATGACGAGGCAGACCAACTGGCAGGGTTTTTGAGTTTATCGGACCTGAGCCGACTTTAAGAATTTCTCTGTCGTTGGCCAGGTCTGATATTAATAAATAGGTGAATTAACAAGCAACATCAGGTAAGATGGGATAACCTTCATGGTCATTCCCACAGCAAGCCCATCTTGGGAAAGGTTTCTAATGAACTAGTTAGAGCGGCAGATGTCTTGAGCAAAGCACAACTCGGGAAAATCATGGAGCTAATTATTAGGCACTGTGGTCTAAGAGTGAACATGAACAGGATAAATAAATACCACAGAGAAACCGCGTGTAGATTGTGCAGGAAAGAGGAGGAAAATGCGGGACACATAATTCATGATTATGAGGCTCTTGTTAGCAGGAGGCTAAGGGGTTTTGGTTTCCTGGCCCTTAGGGACCTCCAGCAGGATGAGCTGATCAGTGGATTATTGGAACTTACTAAGGGCACCAATCTGCTGAACTAGTAATCGAGAAGCTTTCTTGCACAACACGTCCGATCCATACGCGTACAGTGCCCGGGGTTTTATAATCCCTTCTAAAATCCCTTCTAGTATATAATCTAATCTAAGCTGGTATCGACATCATAATCAGGATTAAGACAAGCATACTTGAATTTTCAAATTACTTTGTTAAATACGAAGTCAGCCACGGCTGTAAAACTGATTTTCAGAAATGCTTACTTATGTAATTTTTAAAGTTGATCATGCCGCCTCGGTGGCCTAGTTGATAGCGTACTGGGCATTCACCCCGAGGACCCGGGTTAGATTCCCGGCAAGGGCTTGGCATTTTCATACGCTATAAATCATCTCATCGTCTGCATTAGCCCAAGTGTGCACAATAGTCGGACGTTAAAAAAAAAAAAAAAAATAATTAAAGTTGATCACGAAGATAAGGCTATAATTTTAAAACGGTTAAACGGATTTTTCAAAAAAAACGAACTATCCAGGCTATTAAAAAATCGATATTTCTCTCTCTCTCTCACTCACTCACCCCCCCACACAATTATTATTATTTTAAAGAAACGCCAAGTGCTAATGTCTATATAAACTTATTTGAAATTAAGAAACTTAAAACTGAAAAAGTCACAAGTTACAGAAATTGTACAGAAACCGCTCCAATAATTCATCTACCAGTAAAAATTCGCAGCAGTCGCACTGAACGATGTCTCCACTCCTGCAGTGAGGACCGGAACAGGGGCAGGGCAGGATATCTTGACAGCAGCGAGCAACTTGTTGAGGTGCGATAACTTTGAAATATCACCGCTTGTCACGACAACTTTACTGTCTGCTTTTATCTAAAGCTATAAATGTTTTTATGTTGTTGCACATTTCTCTACCATTTTCCTGTTATTGCTAATTGACGAACTATTTTCAAACAAAATTTTCTTGTTTTAATGTTTTTACTTATCTAGTTCAAATTTTTATTCATATATATTATTTCTCGAGTCAACATACCTTTTTCTGAGCCTATATTCGTACAGGCATAAACAAAGTCGTCTACTATATCTTTAACGGTGGATTGGGTACAGGGGTAAGGACAGTATGCACCGGCAAGACTGCTACAACAAATCGTCATATCAAGTACACTGCGCGGGTTTCTTTTTTTAAAAATCATATATATTATTTCTCGATTCAACCTACCACTTTCTGAGCATATATTCGCACAGGCATAAACGAGGTCGTCTACTCTATCTTTAACAGTGGATTGGGTGCAGGGGTAAGGACCGTATTCACTGGCAACACTGTTGCAACAAATCGTCATATCAAGTACACCGCGCGGGCTTCCTTTTTTTTTTAAATCATATATATTATTTCTCGAGTCAACCTCCCATCTTCTCAACACATACTATTCGTACAGACATAAATGAGGTATCTTTAGAAAGATATTTTAACCGGCTTCTGACATTGCAAAACGATTCTGCGTTAAAACTTACTGTTTGTAGAAAATTGTAACATAAAACACACTTTTAACTGTCACAGGCAAAACGTCACCGTGGCTGAGCATGCGCGGCATCACAAATCAGACAATATTTTGTATATTTTACGATGCTAACTTATTATCACGAATAGGCAATCCCAATACAAGTGCCACTTTTTTGCGTAATGTGCTTTGAACAATTTCAGGCTGCGCCTCGGTGGCCTAGTTGGTAGCGTACTGGGCTTTTACCCCGAGGACTCGGGTTCGATTCCCGGCCAGGGTTTAGCATTTTCACACGCTATAAATCATCCCATCGTCTGCATTAGCCCAAGTGTGCACAATAGTCGGACGTTAAACACAAAAAAAAGAACAGTTTCAATATTTACTTAAGTCATTAAACCTACAGGTTATGTGGTCCTACTGACAGTCCCCTATCCCTGCCCGTCGTACAAGCCGGGACAAGCATTTCGAATCCCAAACACACGTTTTGGACACTGTTTTTACACAAATATATTTGTGATTTCTCCTTCCATCGTGCATTTATCTATTGTTAACCGATCTCTTTTCGATTTATTTTTTAAACATGTTTTCCCTTCCTTCCAACTACCGCCCTCACTCCAACGGCTACACTTATTCAAAAGGCTGTGTTTACTTAAAACTTTCATAGTGCGATATTTCGCACGGACCTTCGGGAATTACAAAATCATTTTGAATTTAAAGATGACGACCGTACGCAATTTTGGGCAGTTTTGAAACACGATACGCAAGTACCTCGTTTAAAAACCAAAACAACTTATGTGTACGTTTTTTCCCGATTTACTTCCACCTGATTTAACGACATCGAGTTGCTAGTTATTTCCGGTAATACTGGCTGAACGGCAAGACCTATCATAATGTTGACTGCTTCATGGAGAAAGAGGATACAATTTCCAATAATAATCGGTCCAGTAACATTTTCCCAAAATATTACGGTTACCGGTTAGAGTGGCAGAAAAGTTATGAGTTTGTCAGAGCGCTGTCGTGGAGAGGTGGAAAGGCAATTAATTAAGAATATACTGCGAGGTCTGATGTTCTTTGAATTATACCAGCCGCCTCGGTGGCCTAGTGGATAGCGTACTCGGCTTTTACCCCGAAGACCCAGGTTCGATTCCCGGCGAGGGCTTGACATTTTCATACGCTATAAACCATCCCATCGTCTGCATTAGCCCAAGTGTGCACAATAGTCGGACGTTAAAAAAAAAAAAAAAAAAAAATTGAATTATACTACTGTACTTGCAAGTGTAGAATTTATTTGAAAATATTTTAGTTACTTCTAAAGAAATTCATTAATGGCATTATCCGTTTCAAATTACACTGATCAACAATGAAATTTTCTGAATTGGTTTTCGGAATTCGCACTTAGTCCTTCTGGCTCAATTTCTGTTATACAAACATCTTTCTACGTGCGCCAACAAAAAGCTAGTTTGTATCAGCGCTAATATTTTTATACTTCCATTCTTATTTCCACTTGGTCCATCAATTCTTTCGGCCATTCGCCCTATCTGTTACACACCTTCCCCTTATCTCTGTCCGAGCTGGATTCTGGTTGTTCACAGTTACGTGGATTACTCGGATATATTTCACCACAAACAGCCCACACGCATAGAAAGTTAAAGGATGCGGTTGATCCTACTTAGGTCGGTGGTTGTTACCTGATCAGCTTTCCTCTACCGTGTTGCATTATATTAAATTAGATATCTTTCTTGGTAACCGCGGGAAACTGAAACTTTACCTCAAACTTACTGCCTTATAACATGTTTAACGGAGAAAATAACTTGCTGATCGTTTGGCAATATAATTGTTTTCATTCTTCTACTGATCCTCTGGAGGAAATATTGTGATTAACTCAAACATACTGCCAATTTTGACAGATCTTCTCATTTCATGACACTTCCAGAACCTTGAGAGGATTTAGACGTCTCTCACAGTACCCGAGTCTAACACACACACACACACACACACACACACACACACACACACACACACACACACACACACACACACACACACACACACACACACACACACACACACACACACACACACACACACACACACACACACACACACACACACACACACACACACACACACACACACACACACACACACACACACTTACAACACTACACTTACTACTTTAACACTTTACACTCACACTTACATTTTAGAGAGGCGATAATAGCCTCAATGTGCTTTTCGTATTAAAAAAAATCTAGACGCCAAAGTTTGACTTTTACATGGATGTATATCTCTGTACAGTCGATTTGTTATGAATTTTAGAACTGCAGTACAGTAAGCGTTTTTGTACGTTAAACAGAGAACTTGTTTTCTGAATAAGTTTTGCAGTTCCAAAATTACTAGACCGGATGGCCACCAAACGCGGAGCGGAGCCCAGCGACGCTGCTGCTTGACTCCGCTCAGCTCCGTTTCGCTTTCAGTGGCCTCATTTACATTAAAGCCAATAGGTTCGGTTTTGAATGTGTACCCCGCCCCGCGTCTGGTGCCCCCCCGACCTTAACGTTAGCCATTAGAAAAAACTGAAATAACTGTTTGGATAGGCGTAAACACAGATTGAAATGCAGTCCTCACGGACCCACATTACAATTGGTATGTATCCATTTGAAAAACAATTCCTGCTCGATTGCTAACAGCAAAAAAAAAAAAAAATCAAAACATAATCGGTAACAGCGACAAACTGCGAGAATCGATTTATTCAATCGAATCGTTTTGCTCGAATTTTTCAAACATGTGAATACGTCGCTCATGCCAGCGTACAAGATTTGAAATAAAAGTTACAGTTTTTAAATAAATACCGAAAACGAACTGCCTGCCTCGAGAAATCGAGTTGCTGAGATTGCTATAATGGCAAGAATCTTTTAATTTTTGTGCTTTAAATACAGAATCGGCAATTTTCAAATTCTTTATTTGAATCTTTAGATTGCGGCGAAAAAGTCTCACCGCAGGATATCTTTACTATTGACTGTACAGTTTTTAAATGGGCATTTCATTTAATGCTTTTAAATAATTAGGATTACGACCTATTTTTCCGTCCAGTATTCTAGTTGCTCACCTCGTAAAGGCTACAGCGGTTCGAAACTTACTGTTTCATCAATAATAACGTATGTGCTCTCATCTACAGGCACTGAATATAAACGTATTAGAAGCACACTTACCACTATAAAAAGCGTGCTCGATATTAGCGGCTGAAGTCCAAGTAATTCGACTATCTGCCGCTACGAACACTGCACACTGCAAGAACTCCCATGGTGGAGACGTTTGAGAAAATAAACAATACTATTATCTATTTAACTGCAGTTGAACACTCTGCCACAAGATGCCACCAGCAGCGAGCGCTCATATACCTCTCATAAGCGTTATTATTCTAGTATAGCAATTTAAATTCAATGCTACAAAATCAAATTGCTTGACTGATTTCACCCAAAATACGTGAAAACTGATTATATTTGTTTATACACACACAGCGAGCGCTGTTCCAAAACATTTTATCTTGAACGAGTTTCAAAATGGCGGAGTAGTTAACAGTAACGGCAACAGAAAATGATCCTTATAAATTTTATGAACGAAATTCGTAGCACGCTTAAATTAAATTCTGAAGATAAAGAGAACTGATTCGCCGTAGTATATAATGTATAAATACTTTTTCACCAGGCTCTCTTGGGAACGTTTGTTTACCCCTTTACTCCCCCCAGGCCTCCTTTACATTAAGCTTTGATGAAAAGCTCTTATACTTCAGAGTGAACAATAAGCTTAAAACAGTACGGTGCTTGACGGTAAATTAAAAACACACTTGTGTCTAACCAAGTGGCGCGTAGAGTTTCGCGTGAAAGAACAGATAGAAAACCGTTGCCAGCAGCTGTAATAGAAGCAAATTTCCAAAATTTTGATTTTTTTCATCTAAACTTTTTTTTGAAATTTTAATTAATTTCACCATCGTAATCAGCATTAAATCTTCATATACTAACATTTTAAACTTTTAAAGGAAACCATCACAATAAAACATATATTGCTCGATTGTGATGGTTTCCAAAATGTGCGTGTTATGTGTGGTCTGAGCAACTGTTTGCAGACGATGTTGGGAGATAGTGCCTCGGTCGTTGACCGGGTTCTAGACTTCCTTCATCGTCTGAATGTTTTAAATAAAATTTAATTTATATATTTGTTATTTCTTGTGTTATTTTATTTATTTATTTTATCTAAAAACTTTATTTCTGTTATGTTTATATATACTTTTACGAATTGTTATTAAATTTTATTCATTATTCATTGTTATTTAGTTCCAAAGTATTTGTTATTGTAATATAGTTATACCTGTTATTTAAATTTTTGTTTAATTTATTTTTACTATTATAGTTTGTTGTAGTTTTATTTTCTTATTTAAGTAAATTCTGTTAAATTTTTTTTTATACTTTCATTTTGCATGACGGCGATGATAACGTTAACGGTTTTTCGCCGGGAAAAAAATTAAACTTTTAAATACACTGAAAATCCGAAAATAAACTTGAAACTATGTACGTCAAATTAATTTTTTTTAATTTCAACAAATTTTGAAAATTTAAAATGCTAATTTATTTCCTTGAGGAAAGTGCAAGCAGCCTTTGAAACGCCGACAAATTATCAGGACCGTTACTCCGTTACGTTATACCGATACGCTACAGTATACTGATTGACACCTGACCAATTAAATTAATCTGGATGGCAGTGGTTCATAATACACGGAATGAAAATGTCGGCCAAGTGAACTGACACTGATGTCGGCATTAAGCTTATCGACTGTTTCGGCTTAGGTCGACGAGCACGTGTGTTATGTCTCCAGGACAAAGGCCAACAACTCCCTCCCCTTACTTCACAATGTCAAAACTGTTCCGTACGTTGAAAAACCTTTCCGCTTTGCTTTTGAAACATTCAATTTCGTAACTTTAACGTCCACATTAAATCTAATAATGTTTTCGCTGCAAAGTATTTACGCACTTTATTACTTTTTATGTGATAATATCAAGGCAGGCTTCGGGTTTTGTTAATTTATTTTTATTTTCAATACTTTCTTTCTTTGATGTAATGTATAAGCAGCCTAAAGAATGTAAGAACTCAATTAGTACAATAAAAACCCAGATATTTTTACAATGTTTTACAAATTTTTACTTAATGATACAGTCAAACTAGAGGAAGGGATAATACAACCCCAGGCACTGCGACCAACAGACCTATTGTGCAACTAAACCTCTTGAGTACTAGTTTAGCAGATTGATGCTTTTAGTAAGTTCCAACAATCCACTAACTAGCTCATCCCGCTGAAAATCCCTAGGGTCCTGGAAACAAAAACCCCTAGCCTCCTACCAGCAAGAACTTTACAATCCTGCAGTCTCTTCCTCTTTCCTGCACAATCTACACACGGTTTCACCATGTACATGTGCACCCTCGGACCACAGTGTCCAGTAATAAACCCCATGATTATCATGACTTGTGCTCTATCTAAGACGTTTGCTGCCCCTTTAAGCACTCCATTTGGAACCATGCTTAAAAGGCGCTTACTAAGGGAATGCCCATAAAGGTTATCCCATCTTGCCTGGGGTTGCTTATTAATTACAGACCCGGCCAATGACAGAGATCTCTAAAGCCTGTTCAGGTCCGATGAACTCAGATGCAGATCTCAGTCCAGCCAGTCGGTCTGCTTCCTTATTATCCTTAACTCCCTTATGCCACTAGAAATGCTCCGGAACCCAGTACAGCGGTTATCTAGGGACAGAGCGTTGAGGTTCTCCCGACCAGACCAGACCAACTACTTTATGATATAATATTCATGTTATTACCATTGTTAATTCAGAAATTTAACACCATTAGAGTATTTAGAAACAATACATGACGTTCCAGAGTATGGCTGGACCAACTCTCGCTCTCAAGTGCCCAACTTAAAACATAAACTTAGCAACTAAAACTGACGTTGAATACTAGGTTGAAATACTACACTAAGAATAAACACTTAAGGAAGATAGTTTTTAGTCAGCTTATCATAAAATCTGTCATAATTTTTGAAAATCGGCTGTCAGATTTAACCCAATTTTAATCAATAAGACTTACGTAGATCAGGCAAATTTTGAAAAAAAATTCGATTTGAGAGTGAATAAGGAAAACAAATATTTTTATTTAAAATTTTTTTAAGAAGTATTATTCTAAAATACTAAGATTATAAGAAAACGAAACTGAGATTAATTAAAAAAGTAAAAGGAATTAAATTAATTTTCTCTAGATTATTAAGCAACCACCAGCTTTCACAATACGGAAATCATTTTGATACTTGAGCAACACAGACGGAAACCCGTATGTTTTGAAACAGATATAGGAATCTAGGTTTACGATCCAGTTGCCAAGTTAGGCACTGAAGCACGAGAATTGATCCAGTCTCGAAAAGTCACGTATTACGCAACCGTATAAACAATATTAATATAATAATAAAAGTTTAAAGATTTATTAGGCTCATGAACGAAGCCGGATATGCTGGCCTTATTAATGGATTTGAGTGACCTTGATATAAGGTGTAGGTGCTGTGGGAGGATCGGGAGCGCCTCCGCAAAGGAAAAGAAAGCGCGAAAGGTGTTTATCGAGGCACAGGAGGTGTGTTTATTAACCCAAGAAGTATAACGTTTTATAACAGCGATGGTATCAAATTAACACAGCAGGCTTCGTTTAATAAATATAAATATTATTATTAATTTTATACAGCCATCTATGACTACAATTATACAACTTTCTTTCATTCTCCAGTAATCCTTCATTCTCTGGCTCATTCGATGACGTTCCGCCTCCGAAACCACTCGTCTCCTTCCTCTTGGATTCTCTTCAGAGATGTCTTTCAACTCAGCAGCATCTATCTTCCTCCCACACGTGTCCCTATTTTGTACCTCTTCAGCGCTCATTCCACATCTAGTCAGATCCTGATGGACTTCCTTGAGCCATGGAATTTGTGTTTTCCTGTTTTCCTGGAAAGTCAGCACTCTTTTCGCTATTCTTTCTGGTTTTAATTCTGCTGATGTGACCATAAAACATCAGTCTCCTCTTCTTCATAAATAGTGACTTTTTGAAACCTTTCATAAAGCTCTTTGTTTGATCGCATATGGAACTTGAACTCACCATCACTCACTCTTCCCGGTCCCAAAATCTTCCTCAAAAATTGCCTTTCATTCTTTTCGATCTCCGATAGTCCCCTTCCAGTGTCTCGGCCTCATACAGACATTCAAGTTGAACTACTGTGGTGTAGTGTCTAAAGTTTGCTTGATAAGACAGGGCTTTTGATTTGTACGTGTTCTGAACGCAATTTCCATCTTCACTGCCCTGTCTGCAATAGTTATCTTCTTCACATTTGGAGTCAAAAACTCGCCCAAATACTTAAACTTCCCCAAATACTTAATAACCCAAAAATATTATTATTAAATATTATTTATAAAAAATTTATTTCGTTTAATAAATATCTGAAAGAAAACTGCGAAAATTCTAAAGTAAGTTTAAATACGGTACGGAAAGGATGTTGGAAAATAACTAGAGGTTTTCGGCAAAACAGGGTTTATTTAATGCGGTTGTAGCAGATCGATTTTGTATTACAGAACAGGGGTGGGGCAGCAGGAGCACAAAGTATGAAGCAGAGTTACACTTTATACTTTTTTCTTTGTACAATTTTCTCGAGATTTTTACATTAACGCGGTATATATTTACTGTTTTCTCGATGATAAGAACTAGTGTACAATCTGATTTCTTGAATACGTTGAATTATATAGAATGGACTCGCCGTAATCCGGCGTATATCGGACAACGCTGTTGCCGGATTACCGAAAACGACGGATTATTGGGAAGGAAGAAAATGACAGTAAATTAGTACGAAAATGAAAAAAAGTAATTACAATATAAACACTTTTAATTAGTAACTTCGTTTAAAATGGACTCGTATTAGTGAAAACAACATCAAAACAAACTGAGAAACTTTTAAAATCACCGAGAGAAACATTAAAACTTCTCTATGTACATCGGACGTAGGCTATGAACGCAAGCTTCTTGCAGAAGCATCCGCCAAAATAAACCGCTTTCGTCCGCACTGTAAACTCGATTCGGAACTAAACCTAAACTATTTACTGTTTCTTTAAGCTTCTGTATGAACGGAGCAACAACATTAACATCGCGCGGTAGTTTTACATCATAAACAGACAAAAAATGTATTCCATACCGTTTCTTAAATTTATCGAGCTGCTGGCTTTGTCCGTTATTTTTTTACAAAAAACGATGCTAAGGTTTTTCCAGAACCTATAATGGTTTTTGCACCATACGTGCGATCCTCAGAAATTGGTGTATGCCTGTGTCTTTTTTGTAAAAAACAGGAAAAAACAGCTTTTTCGATCTCCGGGAACTCGACGAAATCGTTAACTTGACACACACTCGGGGTTGTTGACGTATGATCATAATTTGTCTTCATTTTTTTTTTTTTTTTTAAGAACACAAATAACACCGATGGATTACTGGACGTGCTGGATTATCAAGTGTGTGTTGTAATTAATCTTTAGAAATCAAATGAGAATATGATCAGTGATGTAATTTCAGTTTAGCAATATGATCAGTGATATAATTTACGTTTAGCAATATGATCAGTGAAATAATTTAAGTTCAGCAATATGATCAGTGATATAATTTAAGTTTAGCAATACGATCAGTAAGATAATTTAAGTTTAGCAATATGATCAGTGATATACAGTAATTCAAGTTTAGCAATATGATCAGTGATACAATTTAAGTTTAGCAATACTCGTATAATCAGTGATACAATTTAAGTTTAGCAATATGATCAGTGATACAATTTAAGTTTAGCAATATGATCAGTGATATACAGTAATTTAAGTTTAGCAATATGATCAGTGATATAATTTAAGTTCAACAATATGAACAGTGATATAATTTAAGTTTAGCATTATGATCAGTGATATAATTTAAGTTTAGCAATACTCGTATAATCAGTGATACAATTTAAGTTTAGCAATATGATCAGTGATATACAGTAATTCAAGTTTAGCAATATGATCAGTGATACAATTTAAGTTTAGCAATACTCGTATAATCAGTGATACAATTTAAGTTTAGCAATATGATCAGTGATACAATTTAAGTTTAGCAATATGATCAGTGATATACAGTAATTCAAGTTTAGCAATATGATCAGTGATATAATTTAAGTTCAACAATATGAACAGTGATATAATTTAAGTTTAGCATTATGATCAGTGATATAATTTAAGTTTAGCATTATGATCAGTGATATAACTTACGTTTAGCAATACGATCAGTGATATAATTTAAGTTCAACAATATGAACAGTGATATAATGTAAGATTAGCAATATGAACAGTAATATAATTTAAGTTTAGCATTATGATTAGTGATATAACTTACGTTTAGCAATATGATCAGTGATATAATTTAAGTTTAGCAATATGAAAAGTGATATAATTTAAGTTTAGCAATATGATCAGTGATATAATTTAAGTTTAGCAATATGATCAGTGATATGATTTACTTTTAGCATTATGATCAGTGATATAATTTACTTTTAGCAATATGATCAGTGATATAATTTAAGTTTAGCATTATGATCAGTGATATAACTTACGTTTAGCAATATGATCAGTGATATAATTTACGATTAGCAATATGATAAGCAATATGATTAGCAATATAATTTAAGTTCAACGATATGAACAGTGATATAATTTAAATTTTGCATTATGATCAGTGATATAATTTAAGATTAGCAATATGATCAGTGATATAATTTAAGTTTAGCAATATGATCAGTGATATAATTTAAGATTAGCAATATGATCAGACCTTTTCATTTCTGTTGACTAGCCCCCCCCCCCGACTGGCACATTTTTTTAAAAGATTCTAGCTTTTAAAAAGTCGATTATACTTTTAAAAAGATATTTTTTAAAACTAAAGAAACGATATAGATTGGTGGGCATTTCCTCCGTTATTTAGCAAAATAATGCATTCAGATCTGGGGTTTAAATAAAAACATTTTCTGTACAAAGTAAGGTTGAGTTGAAGTCTATAATGTAATCGACGAAATCACTTAGATAACCCGCTAACGTCAAGTATTACTGAATATTTAGACTGTCAGAGTGAATAAAATTAAGGTTGATATTTTTAAGTCACGCGAGGGTTAGACAAGTCGGGACGGCCTGTCACTAAACAACTTCCGTAACACCGTTAGGCTCGTTTCCGTATTTCAAATAAAATTAAACGTTTTAAATTGCTAATTTATATAGATTTTAACAATCAGTGAAATAAGGTTTATAAAAAAATTACTAATTGCTTAAGATTTTAAACGACTGCCGTTTATAAATGGTTGAACGACTTCTGCTGGGAAACGAAAATTTTTGATCTGGAAAATAAGGTTTTTTTACCATAATCGATTTTTGTGCCACGTTTGAAACTAATCGGTCTGAAATATTAGCTACAGTGCAGACACACATACACATACAATTTTTATCGACTCCTCGAAACGTGTTCTAGACGTCAGGATCTGTACTCATTTCATTTCACTCATTTCACTGTAGCTCCCAGTGTCGGTCTTACCATGAATTGTCACACCAATAAAAATTCGCTGAAAATACGTACAACTTGAATAATTTGAAAAAACAACACAAATTCTCCCTCATTTTTCAATAACTAAAATCTCTCTAAGTTAGGTACTTTGAAGATTTTTTTTTAGTAATTGGTACTTAACTTACAAAGGATGGGTAATATTTTTTCATTTTCCTCGTGACCCGTTGTGTTCATGTCCACAGTGTTCCAATTCTTATAAATTTTACGGGGGTTCGGTGGTCGATGTGGTAAAACACCGAAAGAGTCTGTTCCGTCTTTGAACTGCGCACCGAAATGTTCTTAGTTCGAGCCGCAGTTGCTCCTGTTGCTTTTTCCTTACCTTCAACACTGATCCCTCGTCTATAGACTAACTGGACGTTAAAGGGGAAAAATCAATTTTACGGGAGTCGGTGGTCGATGTAGCTACAATACCGGTCAGTCTGCTGCGTGTCTGAACTGCGCACCTAAAGGTTCTTAGTTCAAGCCGCAGTTGCTCCTGTTGCTTTTTCCTTACCTTCAACACTGATCCGTCGTCCTTATAGTCTACCTGGACGTTAAGGAGAAAAAATCAATTTTACAGGGGTCGGTGGTCGATGTGACTACAGTATCGGTCAGTCTGATATGTCTCTGAATTGCGCACCGGTTCTTAGTTCGGGCCGCAGTTGCTCCTGATGCCTTTTCCTTACCTTCAACATTGATCCCTCGTCCTTACAGTCTAACTGGACGTTTAGGGGGAAAATCAGTTTTACGCATAACTATAAATAAGGCGATCCTTGATAACGTTTTTGACACCGACGTTACTTTTTAAGATTTACTATGTCACCGACGTTTAAGGTTTTAAGAAGTACTATGATAGAAAATTTATCACAATCATTTTGTAACATTAAAAATGTCCATAAGTAAATGTCAAGAAAAAGTAAATGGGCAAGCTACCTCCGAAATAATTATTCGGTCACGGACTGCAACACGCACACACGCGCGCGCGCGCACACACACACACACACACACACACACACACACACACACACACACACAGTTTTAAATGTTATTACATACACTACAATTAGATTTATAGGCTAACCAGCAGTTAGCCTATAAATAAATACAATTTATGTAAATTGTATATAATTTATAATTATAAATTATTATACAATTATTATTATTATTATACAATTATACAATAATAATTGTATACAATTTATTTATATAGTATTTATATAAATAAATACTATTTGTTTACTAAACATTAAATAACATATTTCTGATAATTCATTTTTAGCTTCATAAACATGGCCTATTTTTGTAATTTCTCCATTATTTCTACCAAACTTTGGTTCCGAAGATTAAGAATAACCTTTAAGAGAACTCATTTAAACTACCTTTCCGTCTACACTTTGACATTTAGATTTATGAAAACAGAAATCGGTTTTATGATACTAACTCCAGTCTTGAACCTATGACCTATGAGCAAATTGCATTAGCTCGAGGGAAATCAAAGTACGTTTCGGTTTTACTTAAAGAGTCTCAAACTGAGAACAATTTCTTCAGTCGACGCGTTCCAGTCAAAACACAACTCGAGGGCAGACAGATTGACGCAGGAAATTCCTCCAGCGTTGCACAACTCAGGCTACTGGATAATTATGATTACAGGGTTGCAGTGGGCTGGCCTGTCCTGCTAAATTTGCCGGTAATAACGTATTCGGATTGAGGTTACTCTCGGTCCTTATCGTGAAAGTTTTGTTGCCAATTTGATTTAACCGTTCAACAATCAATTTTCGCAATTCTCGTGTTAGCGAACATTTCAAAAACGTCTGCGTGTCACTTCGTCAAGCTTATAACCTCGCACGTATCATATTGAACTCTTCAACTTTCAAATGTAATCAGTAGTTCGCAGTCTGATTGCTGTATCAGTTACGAGGAACTTAATAACAAAACTGTGGCTATTGAAATGACTAGTGATTCAGTCAGTGATATTTAAAAATCACAGTGATTCATCCAACTAGAATAACAGGTCTTAAGTGTTAGTGGCCGATTCGTGGCACTAATCCACAGGCAACAAGGAAAACTAAGTAATGTTCAGTCAGTCTGATTGTTGTATCCGTTACGAGGAACTTAATAACAAAACTGTGGCTATTGGAATAATGAAACTAGTGATTAAGTCAGTGATATTTAAAAATCACAGTGATTCATCCAACTAGAATAGCAGGTCTTAAGTGTTATATCACTGGCCGATTCGTGGCACCAATCCACCGGCAACAAGGAAAACTAAATAATGTTACAGTCAGTCTGATTGTTGTATCCGTTAAGAGGAACTTAATAACAAAACTGTGGCTATTGGAATAATGAAACTAGTGATTCAGTCAGTGATATTTAAAAATCACAGTGATTCATCCAACTAGAATAGCAGGTCTTAAGTGTTATATCACTGGCCGATTCGTGGCACTAATCCACCGGCAACAAGGAAAACTAAATAATGTTCAGTCAGTCTGATTGTTGTATCAGTTACGAGGAACTTAATAACAAAACTGTGGCTACTGGAATAATGAAACTAGTGATTCAGTCAGTGATATTTAAAAATCACAGTGATTCATCCAACTAGAATAGCAGGTCTTAAGTGTGATTTCACTGGCCGATTCGTGGCACTAATCCACCGGCAACAAGGAAAACTAAATAATGTTACAGTCAGTCTGATTGTTGTATCCGTTACGAGGAACTTAATAACATAACTGTGGCTACTGGAATAATGAAACTAGTGATTCAGTCAGTGATATTTAAAAATCACAGTGATTCATCCAACTAGAATAGCAGGTCTTAAGTGTGATTTCACTGGCCGATTCGTGGCACTAATCCACCGGCAACAAAGAAAACTAAATAATGTTACAGTCAGTCTGATTGTTGTATCCGTTACGAGGAACTTAATAACAAAACTGTGGCTACTGGAATAATGAAACTAGTGATTCAGTCAGTGATATTTAAAAATCACAGTGATTCATCCAACCAGAATAGCAGGTCTTAAGTGTGATTTCACTGGCCGATTCGTGGCACTAATCCACCGGCAACAAGGAAAACTAAATAATGTTACAGTCAGTCTGATTGTTGTATCCGTTACGAGGAACTTAATAACATAACTGTGGCTACTGGAATAATGAAACTAGTGATTCAGTCAGTGATATTTAAAAATCACAGTGATTCATCCAACTTGAATAGCAGGTCTTAAGTGTGATTTCACTGGCCGATTCGTGGCACTAATCCACCGGCAACAAGGAAAACTAAATAATGTTACAGTCAGTCTTATTGTTGTATCCGTTACGAGGAACTTAATAACATAACTGTGGCTATTGGAATAATGAAACTAGTGATTCAGTCAGTGATATTTAAAAATCACAGTGATTCATCCAACCAGAATAGCAGGTCTTAAGTGTGATTTCACTGGCCGATTCGTGGCACCAATTCACCGGCAACAAAACTAAATAATGTTACAGTCAGTCTGATTGTTGTATCAGTTAAGAGGAACTTAATAACATAACTGTGGCTACTGGAATAATGAAACTAGTGATTCAGTCAGTGATATTTAAAAATCACAGTGATTCATCCAACTAGAATAGCAGGTCTTAAGTGTGATTTCACTGGCCGATTCGTGGCACTAATCCACCGGCAACAAGGAAAACTAAATAATGTTACAGTCAGTGTGATTGTTGTATCAGTTACGAGGAACTTAATAACAAAACTGTGGCTATTGAAATAATGAAACTAGTGATTCAGTCAGTGATATTTAAAAATCACAGTGATTCATCCAACTAGAATAGCAGGTCTTAAGTGTTATATCACTGGCCGATTCGTGGCACCAATCCACCGGCAACAAGGAAAACTAAATAATGTTACAGTCAGTGTGATTGTTGTATCCGTTACGAGGAACTTAATAACAAAACTGTGGCTATTGGAATAATGAAACTAGTGATTTGTAAACCTGTGATTCAGTCACTGATATTTAATAATCACAGTGATTCATCCAACTAGAATAGCAGGTCTTAAGTGTGATTTCACTGGCCGATTCGTGGCACTACTCTACCGGCAACAAGGAAAACTAAATAATGTTACAGTCAGTCTGATTGTTGTATCCGTTACGAGGAACTTAATAACAAAACTGAGGCTATTGGAATAATGAAACTAGTGATTCAGTCAGTGATATTTAAAAATTACAGTGATTCATCCAACTAGAATAGCAGGTCTTAAGTGTTATATCACTGGCCGATTCGTGGCACCAATCCACCGGCAACAAGGAAAACTAAATAATGTTACAGTCAGTGTGATTGTTGTATCCGTTACGAGGAACTTAATAACAAAACTGTGGCTATTGGAATAATGAAACTAGTGATTCAGTCAGTGATATTTAAAAATCACAGTGATTCATCCAACTAGAATAGCAGGTCTTAAGTGTGATTTCACTGGCCGATTCGTGGCACCAATCCACCGGCAACAAGGAAAACTAAATAATGTTACAGTCAGTGTGATTGTTGTATCCGTTACGAGGAACTTAATAACAAAACTGTGGCTATTGGAATAATGAAACTAGTGATTTGTAAAAATGTGATTCAGTCAGTGATATTTAAAAATCACGTGATTCATCCAACTAGAATAGCAGGTCTTAAGTGTGATTTCACTGGCCGATTCGTGGCACTAATCCACCGGCAACAAGGAAAACTAAATAATGTTACAGTCAGTGTGATTGTTGTATCCGTTAACAAAGGAACTTAATAACAAAACTGTGGCTATTGGAATAATGAAACTAGTGATTCAGTCAGTGATATTTAAAAATCACAGTGATTCATCCAACCAGAATAGCAGGTCTTAAGTGTGATTTCACTGGCCGATTCGTGGCACTAATCCACCGGCAACAAGGAAAACTAAATAATGTTACAGTCAGTCTGATTGTTGTATCCGTTACGAGGAACTTAATAACAAAACTGTGGCTATTGGAATAATGAAACTAGTGATTCAGTCAGTGATATTTAAAAATCACAGTGATTCATCCAACTAGAATAGCAGGTCTTAAGTGTGATTTCACTGGCCGATTCGTGGCACTAATCCACCGGCAACAAGGAAAACTAAATAATGTTACAGTCAGTCTGATTGTTGTATCCGTTACGAGGAACTTAATAACAAAACTGTGGCTATTGGAATAATGAAACTAGTGATTCAGTCAGTGATATTTAAAAATCACAGTGATTCATCCAACCAGAATAGCAGGTCTTAAGTGTGATTTCACTGGCCGATTCGTGGCACCAATCCACCGGCAACAAGGAAAACTAAATAATGTTACAGTCAGTGTGATTGTTGTATCAGTTAAGAGGAACTTAATAACAAAACTGTGGCTACTGGAATAATGAAACTAGTGATTCAGTCAGTGATATTTAAAAATCACAGTGATTCATCCAACTAGAATAGCAGGTCTTAAGTGTGATTTCACTGGCCGATTCGTGGCACTAATCCACCGGCAACAAGGAAAACTAAATAATGTTACAGTCAGTGTGATTGTTGTATCCGTTACGAGGAACTTAATAACAAAACTGTGGCTATTGGAATAATGAAACTAGTGATTCAGTCAGTGATATTTAAAAATCACAGTGATTCATCCAACTAGAATAGCAGGTCTTAAGTGTTATTTCACTGGCCGATTCGTGGCACCAATCCACCGGCAACAAGGAAAACTAAATAATGTTACAGTCAGTGTGATTGTTGTATCCGTTACGAGGAACTTAATAACAAAACTGTGGCTATTGGAATAATGAAACTAGTGATTTGTAAACCTGTGATTCAGTCACTGATATTTAATAATCACAGTGATTCATCCAACTAGAATAGCAGGTCTTAAGTGTGATTTCACTGGCCGATTCGTGGCACTACTCTACCGGCAACAAGGAAAACTAAATAATGTTACAGTCAGTCTGATTGTTGTATCCGTTACGAGGAACTTCATAACAAAAATGAGGCTATTGGAATAATGAAACTAGTGATTCAGTCAGTGATATTTAAAAATTACAGTGATTCATCCAACTAGAATAGCAGGTCTTAAGTGTTATATCACTGGCCGATTCGTGGCATTAATCCACCGGCAACAAGGAAAACTAAATAATGTTACAGTCAGTGTGATTGTTGTATCCGTTACGAGGAACTTAATAACAAAACTGTGGCTATTGGAATAATGAAACTAGTGATTCAGTCAGTGATATTTAAAAATCACAGTGATTCATCCAACTAGAATAGCAGGTCTTAAGTGTTATATCACTGGCCGATTCGTGGCACCAATCCACCGGCAACAAGGAAAACTAAATAATGTTACAGTCAGTCTGATTGTTGTATCCGTTAAGAGGAACTTAATAACAAAACTGTGGCTATTGGAATAATGAAACTAGTGATTTGTAAACCTGTGATTCAGTCAGTGATATTTAAAAATCACGGTGATTCATCCAACTAGAATAGCAGGTCTTAAGTGTGATTTCACTGGCCGATTCGTGGCACTAATCCACCGGCAACAAGGAAAACTAAATAACGTTACAGTCAGTGTGATTGTTGTATCAGTTACGAGGAACTTAATAACAAAACTGTGGCTATTGGAATAATGAAACTAGTGATTTGTAAATCTGTGATTCAGTCAGTGATATTTAATAATCACAGTGATTCATTCAACTGGAATAGCAAGTCTTAGTGTTATTTCACTGGCCGATTCGTGGCACCAATCTACCAGCAACAAGGAAAACTAAATAACGTAACAGTCAGTGTGATTAAGATTTGACTCATTCAGTCACATTTTAAGCTGTGCAGTGGTGTTACGAATCGTGATCACGTGATCCACAGCCTACACTCTACTGACTACATTTTTTAAAATAATGTGTATGCGTGATTGATCGCCTGACTTTTTGTTCTGATATTATTTCTTCAGTTTCTGTTAACATGTATTTTATCTAAGCTGCTACTAATTACTCATTATAGTTTTAGGATTTCTTAATTTTATTTATAAAAGTAACAGATCTAACACAAGGGATGGAGACAGGAGGAACAGAAGTATGCTATGGAATATTATTTTCCCCTTAAACAATGAAATATTTAAAAAAATCCTGCTTTTAAACAAATTTTTAAAATCCCGTTCTTTAATGTAAACACTGTTGACGTTTAACCCATTGTGTGTGATGTTATATTTCTGTATTCTGCAATAAGTTCATTCTTTGACTAAATACCACTCGCTTTAAAAGCTTCAATTCAGGTTGGATTATTCAAGTTATAGTCTAAATTCAAACAAAAATCATTACAGAACTTGGGTAAAATTAAATTTTAGGTTGTGCTTGTAAAGTGTGATTCATTTAGTCACATTTCACTTCTATAGTTAGCAGCTACTACCTACAAGTACGGGAGCGATAAACCTTTAGCCGTCAGGCACATCACAGTAAATCTCAGGTTAAAGTCACAGCGTTTCCGTAGTAGCAATCACAGTTCGTACCCTCAGGTTAAAATCACAGCGTTTCAGTAGTAGCAATAACAGTTCGTACTCTCCGGTTAAAATTACAGCGTTTCCGTAGTAGCAATCGCAGTTCGTACTCTCAGGTTAAAATCACAGCGTTTCCGTAGTAGCAATAACAGTTCGTACTCTCCGGTTAAAATTACAGCGTTTCCGTAGTAGCAATCGCAGTTCGTACCCTCAGGTTAAAATCACAGCGTTTCAGTAGTAGCAATAACAGTTTGTACTCTCCGGTTAAAATCACAGCGTTTCCGTAGTAGCAATTACAGTTCATACTCGCAGGTTAAAATCACAGCGTTTCCGCAGTAGCAATTACAGTTCGTACCCTCAGGTTAAAAACACAGCGTTTCCGTAGTAGCAATAACAGTTTGTACTCTCCAGTTAAAATCACAGCGTTTCCGTAGTAGCAATTACAGTTCGTACTCGCAGGTTAAAATCACAGCGTTTCCGCAGTAGCAATTACAGTTCGTACCCTCAGGTTAAAAACACAGCGTTTCCGTAGTAGCAATAACAGTTCGTACTCTCCAGTTAAAATCACAGCGTTTCCGTAGTAGCAATTACAGTTCGTACTCGCAGGTTAAAATCACAGCGTTTCCGCAGTAGCAATTACAGTTCGTACCCTCAGGTTAAAAACACAGCGTTTCCGTAGTAGCAATAACAGTTCGTACTCTCAGGTTAAAATCACAGCGTTTCCGTAGTAGCAATTACAGTTCGTACTCTCAGGTTAAAATCACAGCGTTTCCGTAGTAGCAATTACAGTTCGTACTCTCAGGTTAAAATCACAGCGTTTCCGTAGTAGCAATCACAGTTCGTACTCTCAGGTTAAAATCACAGCGTTTCCGTAGTAGCAATAACAGTTCGTACTCTCCGGTTAAAATCACAGCGTTTCTGTAGTAGTAATAATAGTTCGTACTCTCAGGTTAAAAATCACAGCGTTTCCGTAGTAGCAATAACAGTTCGTACTGTGAAAGTAAAATCACTGTTAGTCACATCACTAAAGAAATGCTGAAGATAACGTTAGTGAAGTACAGTGTGAGCTAATATTACTGCTCCAGAGTATGTCATCAGATATGTGAAGAGAACTTTCTGATAAACTGGATTCTAGAGGTAAATCCATACACAGCACTGGTTCAGGACTATCCTGTTTGGCGGCTGCGTCTGCTTTAGGATTTGGATCTTCCTCTTCCCTCCAAAATTACTTTCTCTGAGAAGAAGATGACTTTATAAAAAAAGGCATGAGAGGTAACCGGGCAATGAGATATGTCCCGCAGGCATTGGCCTGTGTAACGCCCTCCATATAATTGCATGATTTTGTTTTATTTGTTGGCAAATCCAATAAATCTTACTTACTCCTCTATAGTAAAGCTTCTTGCAGAACTCTAACCTCCAGAACCGTTCTCTTCCAAGTCCGTTATCCTCTGCGTACAATCTTTATCTTCCGATAATCACTAGAAGATACATCTTCACATCACCTGATCATCTCTTGCATCTTGTGCCTTTTTCCCTCAAGAGTGACCAGAAACATCCTCTTAATTATTCTGACTTCTGGCTACGCTGAACATATCCTGCTAATCCAATCAATGTTCTCGTAGATTCTTCTCAAACATTTTCGCTTCATCTCATAATATTATCTGCCTGATATTTTGTATTGTCTAAATACACCAATAATATACTGAAATATGCCTTTACTAAAACTTCTTCATATGTTTAATCGAAAATAAATATGGTAGAAGAGGATTAACTTAATTTTAAAAATCATTTTTATTAATTACTAGAACAAAGTTAAAAATTTAATAACTCATACGAAGACAGGACGTTTCGGAGTTTTTCTATTAAATCGAAATATTTTGAAGTATTTTCTGCAGCATAGGTTCTGTCTTGTTGACTACAATCTGTAACATCTTCTTATGCAGAGGCGGAACGGTCATCAACAAATGTTTTTGCGATGGTGAAAAGTACAGGCTAATCTACAAAGGTCATGTCCACAGTGTTCCAATTCTTGTTATCAATTTCACGCCAAACTTGTTTTGCTCTAATTAGTGTCTACATTCGAGCTATAAATAACACAATCCTTGTTAATTTTTTGGCGCCGAAGTTACTCGTCAAATGTTAATTGTTATGTTCAGAACTGTTATTCTTTAAGGTTTTACAGCAACCAAATAAAGTATTGTGTCAGAAAATTTATCACAATCATTTTGTAACATTAAAGTTGCTGGTATACAGGTATACCTTGAGCACTCACGAAAAAGTAAATGGGATGCGTTATCTTCAAACCAATTATTCGGACACACGCTATCTGCAATGAAAATACTTTTTTTTAATATTATTACGTACACTACAACTATCTTTATCGAATAACTAGCAGTTCTTTTAAATTTTATACAGCCATCTATGGACTACAATTACACAACTTTCTTCCTTGTTAACCCCTGTTTCCTCCTACGCCAGTACTCCTTCATTCTCTGGCTCATTCTATGACGTTCCGCCTCCGTAACTACTCGCCTCCTTCCTCTTGGATTCTCTTCAGAGATGTCTTTCAACTCAGCAGACACACGTGTGTCTATTTTGTACCTCTTCATCGCTCATTCCACATCTAGTCAGATTCTGATGTAGTTCCTTGAGCCATGGAATTTGTGTTTTCCTGTTTTCCTGGAAAGTCAGCACTCTTTTCGCTATACTTTCTGGTTTCATCCTGCTGATGTGCCCATAGAACATCAGTCACCTCAACTAGCAGTTTATTATACAATAAATAATTATAACAATTTATCAGTTATTTCCCTAAATCAATACCTCTGATCACAGCACCACACGTAGAGTGCAACACTATGAACCCTAAACCAACTAAAAAAAAGGCTTCAGTCACACTAGCTCTGCTTTGTCAAACAGCTGAAGTACTTCAACATTTTGGTACTGATGGAATCAAAACTCATGTTTTTTGCTTGCTTCTGTATTTCGACTTCCACTGATTCGATCTTCAAATCCCCGTGAATGGTATTATTATTCACTGTACTTAGTACTTTATTTTGAAAAAGCAGAATTATTTTAACATTAGACTTCTTGGTGCAGCCCCAAAGCTGTACCATATAACCATATTGGTTTTAGCACTTGCTTGTATAGCAGCAATTTGTTATGTACTGATAATTCTGACCTTCTCCAAATCGGCCAATGCTGATTTCCTTGGATACCTAGATGTTCGCGTTTTTTCTTAACATGTTCCTTCCAGCGTCAATGGTCTAACCATGATATTTTTCACTATTAGCATGCGGTATTATATGTCGATCAATGAACACTGGCTTACATTTCCTATTTGTAAAGTTTACATGTAAATATTTGGTTTCATTAAGCTTGACGCGCCATTTTTTAGTTCAAGAAGTCATTTTTTGTTAATTATTTTTGGCATCTACAAAACCTACCCCAACAACCAAGATAGCCGTGTCATCAGAAAAAGTGGCAATGGCGTTATGAAAACAAAACACTGCACAAACTTTCTCAGATTCAATTATTTCCCTGAAAATCCGGATCGGAAGCTACTGACAATTTTCAGAATTCAATTCATATTCTGCAAAGTTATAAAATGACAGCTTGCCTGTCATGAGGTACGCTGCATTTCCAATACCGACGCCTCAAAACAAGGTCTATAGGTAAGGATCAAACACATTTCGTGGTGTTATATTTGTATTATCGTGGAAAAACGCTCCAAAACTAATTTTCCAAATAAAATCGTTAACTATTATATTGCATTAGTTTTCTGTAAGTCCCCGCAGGGAGATGCAGACTAGTTGCACCTATTGAGAGGATTTAGACGTCTTTCGCGGTACCCGAGTCTAACACACACACACACACACACACACACACACACACACACACACACACACACACACACACACACACACACACACACACACACACACACACACACACACACACACACACACACACACACACACACACACACACACACACACACACACACACACACACACACACACACACACACACACACACACACACACACACACTTACAACACTACATTTACGAATTTAACACTTTACTCACACTTACACTTACATTTAGGGAGGCGATAATAGCCTCAATGTGCTTTTCGCCTTAAAATAAAAAAAAAATGTTTATAAGTAGAACATTGGGTTCATATGCGGTTTTAACTGTTTTATTTAGTTCTCCGGGATACTGTATGTACTATGTACTACAATGAAAGTATGGCGATTCTTAAAAAATAATTTCTGTATATACGCGATTAATGTATACTAGTACAAATTATTTTGTACTTTCAGACAACAATTTTATAGCCCATATAATCAAACAAACAATACTGTTTCATCCGAACAACCAAACATTCTTTGCTTCCACCGCTGTCATAACATAACCAATATCGAATATCTTCCCCAAATTCGTCCTTGTCAACTACGGATGTCTGTTTCCCACGACACTGTATCGACTTTCTCCAGCTCTTGTTATCTGACAAGGTCGGGTCACACTTTCCTCTGCTCGGGGCCTTTCACGATTCCGCGTACAGCACGAAATTCGGCGGGCCACCATCCGCGTGCACTTGCACATCCAGTCACAGCGGTTGCCTCGTTGCATTTCATGAGGTAGGAAAGCATGACAATTCGGGAATTAATTATTAATGAGGTAAAATTGTAAAGGAGCGAAGTTACTTCCAAGTTTTCATTTTCTAATTTATAAAACTGCGCATTATTATCTGGCTACGCTAGAGCATAGAGAAAGCTTGGCCCGTTATTACGCCACAAGATTTAAGACAAACATTGTTTCCCCATTAAGTTTATATAGTACGTACAGAACTACATAGTATATGAAGCACCGTAATACAGTACAGTGTTATTAAGGCCACTACATTACTACATTACTACAGTTACTAATAACACAAGACAATAGCACTTCTTTGCTGTAATTGCGCAGTGGTGCAGTACGTTATTATTAACGGCTCTAATGTTACCGGCGAAAGTTTCGTGTCAATGATCTGTTGGTACTTAACATTAAGAATAAACTGGTAAACTTTCTTCCTGCTCCTATACCTGATGTCTTCCAAATCTTATCCGCGTTGTATCCAGTACTGTACTTCTACGCGACATTCCAGCACTTACACGCGAAATATTCCTGCTCCTATACGCGACGTATTCCAGCACTTACACGCGAAATATTCCTGCACGTGTGAGTTATGTATTCCTGCTGCTATACGTGATGTATTTCAGCACTTACATGCGAAATATTCCTGCACGTGTGAGTTATGTATTCCTGCTCCTATACGTGATGTATTCCAGTACTTACATACAAAATATTCCTGCACGTGTGAGTTATGTATTCCTGCTCCTATACGTGATGTATTCCAGCATTTACACGCGAAATATTCCTGCACGTGTGAGTTATGTATTCCTGCTGCTATACGTGATGTATTTCAGCACTTACATGCGAAATATTCCTGCACGTGTGAGTTATGTATTCCTGCTCCTATACGTGATGTATTCCAGTACTTACATACGAAATATTCCTGCATTCCTGTTCCTATACGCGATTTATTCCATCACTTACGCGATATATTTCTGCACATATAAGTTATGTATTCATACTCCTATACGCGACGTATTGCAGCACGCGAAATATTCCTACACGTGAAAGTTATGTATTCCTGATCCTATACGTGATATATTCCAAATCTTATCCGCGTCGTATTCCTCCTCCTATCCACGTTGAATCCAATACTGTACTTACATGCCATGTATTTCAGCACTTGCACGCGACGTTTTCCAGGATTTACATGCGAAATATTCTTGCACGTGTAAGTTATGTATTCCTGCTCCTATACGTGATGCATTCCAGCACTTACACGAGACATTTTTCTGCTCCTATAAGTGATGTATTCCACAACTTACGCCCGAAGTATTCCTGCACTCGTAAGTCCTGTATTTCAGCACTTAAGAGAAGATCTATGCGCTTATAAGTGATGCATTCCTTCTCCTATACACACTGTATTCAAGCACTAACACGCGAAGTATTCTACACTTGTAAGTGATGTATTCTTACTCCTACACGTGATGTATTCCAGCACTTACTTGCGTTGTTCACGTACGTAATTTATACTTCTCCTCTACACCTTTCCTATATGTGATATATTCCTTCTTCTATCAGCAGTAATTTCTTTCCTGTACGTAATGTACTTACCCCCTACAAGTTATATATTCCTGCTCTTGAACATGTTTTATTCTTTTTTGTACAAGTGGTATATTACTTCGTCTGTATACTATACTCTTCTTTCTATAAACGATGTATTCAGTTATACCTGTATTACAGTTATACGAATACAGAATACAGTTATACGAATCAGTTATTTGTATAACTGAATACAGTTATACGATGTATTCAGCGTACCTCCTCTTACGCATGACTTATTACTTCTCCAAATACACGATGTATTTATGACATGTAATACATGACTTATTACTTCTCCAAATTCCTGTCTCAGTGCGTGATGTACTGTATTGTGTACAGTAACGTGTGATGTATTCTTGCTCACATACGAGAATACTAAGAAAATTTCATCAAAATGTACGAGCACTGTGGTGTAACCGATGAGAAAATTTAGCAAGATGTTTTACGGAAACCAATTCAACAAATTCTCCTGACTACGGGATCTCGATATTGGACGTTCTGGCTTATAACTTTTTGCAATGCAAAACAATAAAATGTCAACTTAAAAGAGTACCTTGCACACAGACCGGCTAACACAATTAGCGGGACATGTCAACAGGATCCCGATGTGATGATGATTGATCACTTCCACGCCTACACAACAGGTCTTCCTACGCTACTTTATTTCTTTCTTTAATTCAATCAGGAAACCTGTCTTCCAGTCATTGAATTATCATAACACACAAAAAATGTTTAATTTATACGAAGCCACGCCCAACGTTTTAACATGCATCATGTTTTAGGGCTTTAGGGAACGCGTGACGCGAGAAATATGTTTATATTGACATATAACAGTAAGTTTACACGGCGCGTCTCGTATTTAAATTAATCGTAATTAAAAATTTCTGTCTTTCCGCCGGGATCGAACTAAGGACCTTGCGCGTGTGAGGCACCACTACACTACGGAAAATACGAAGAAGTTTGACCTATTTAAGTACACGAAATGAATCGTTAATTTAATTTTGGCAGTTATATTAAAAGATCAGTTGTTTTATATTAATTCGTAAAGATCAGCTGATTTCACTGAACAGCTGATAAGTTTCAGGTTAGGTTGTTAAAAACTAGCTGTGTTTCAAACAAATTATAGAAATTAAAATAAAAAAAGAAAGAGAAAACATGTATATGATTTTTATTTTTAGTTCAATAACAGACATTTTTTAAACAATTTTCAAAAAAATTATATTATTTTTATTACAATTTTTTGAAAAATCAAAAATGCCTTAAAATCAGCACTAATTTGCATTTAAAATTACAAAATTTACCCATGCCACCGTGACATTCGTTTCCGTATTTTAAATTAATTTTTAAGAACTAAAAATGATAATTTATGCGAATTTTATCGACGATTACACGATGTTGAAAAGAGATTTTCAAAAGAGATTATGAACGAATACAGTTGAATTTTTTACGTTTTTCAATGGTCACCATTTTGAAACGGTTGGCGGTTAACGAACACGTTGTACTCTAATATTGTACCTCATTTCCCAATACAAACCCGCCAGCGATGGAACTATTGTCCTTGAAATCAATAAGTAAGGCAGCCGGGCACACTGTGCATGTACAAGACTTAACTTTCTCGAAGCTCAGTGTCCCACGTTACGATGCCGTGCACAGTTTCTACAATTGTCACTGTAATTAGTAATTACAATACATTGTCACAGTACTTTGCATGTCTACAATGATCTACATATCTCGTAACAAACACGCTTTCCTTGGACGTAAATCACTTCCACTTCAGCGTACCGATTATTAGAGAATTTCAATTTGGAAAAGAGCTACGATGAGGGTCAGGCACGAGACCGTCAAATGAGCTAGAACAATGCAAAAGAGATATGTTAAACGAGTATAGGCCTACAAAATATAACTTTTGGCGTTGATATAAGAATTGATGTTGGCATTAGACGAGAACAGTGTGTGTGTGTGTGTGTGTGTGTGTGTGTGTGTGTGTGTGTGTGTGTGTGTGTGTGTGTGTGTGTGTGTGTGTGTGTGTGTGTGTGTGTGCGCGCGCGTGTGTGTGTGTGCGCGCGCGCATGTAAGCACCCTAGTGTTCGCATTTTGGCAACACCTTGGATAAATTCGTCAAACCAAAATGTATCTGTTCAAAAGTGTCAAAATGGCAGCCATTCCAAACTTTAAGAAATCATAACTTTTTATTCTTACACTTAAAAAAAACAAACATTATTTCACGACCGTAAACAGCGTTAAATCAGCATTAATTTTTTTATAAATTCCATTAAAAATACGGAACTGAGTACAAAAATGACGGCGTATAAAAACAGTGACTGCTAGTGTTACTTTTCAGAATTCATTCCTTTACGTCAACGTTGGCGATAATAATCTTGTAGGTTTCTCGCACCATACAAAAAATATTGAATTTTCACCAGAAAAATTAACTATCAGAACGCCATCATGGTCACACCCAGTTCCGGGACCTTGAAATGAGCACCGATTCTAGGTAGTTTTTCGAAGGGTTGGTAATTTTTTTTTTATATGCGTGTTACCACGCTCACGAACGCAATATTCGTACGATTGCATTAAAATTTGGCGTAAAAATCAATCACAGCAACAGCTTGGACAAGTTCGTTACCAGCAAAATTCGTTCTGTCTGCTTTTGTAACAACTTCACTATATTTGAAAAACATTTCAAATCTTTAAAAATCCATAACTTTTGTCTTACGTTTTTACTTTAGCACTAAAAATTGCAAGAAACACTATTGCTTTACACTAATACGCCATTATTTAAACTTGTAGCCGGGTTACACGTGAAACTGGCTAAAGAAACGTATCACTGTACTTCGCATTTCCATACACAACGTAAAAGCGTGCGCGTGCTCGTTTTTTAATACACTCACGTTCGCAATTTTGGCCCGATTCGATTCAAACGACCTAAAAATCGATTATGGTAATAGCTTCGGGCAAATTCGTTTAGCAGCGAAATTCTTTCAACGGTTTCAAAATGGCGGCCATTTAAAATCCTATACACATTATTTTTTGGAAACCCAAAATCGTAATCATTATTACGAACTCGTAAAAAAGCATTGTAATTTCCAGAATCCCTTGACATTTAAAAGTAACGGCGGTCAGGGATCATTTTCAATGTAATTTGAAAATTTTTAAATTCTAATATAAGCAAATTTTAATGCTCATTATGATGGTGAAACCAGGATTTAAAAAACGATAAGACAAAGAAAAATACTTTTGTAGAATTTGCGTCGGCTGCGATTATTTTCATTTTATTTAGAATATCGAAAGTTTGTAACCTAAATCGATTATCACATTCTTACGGCCTTCGGACTCCAAATGGCACTATCGCCACTGTTTTCCTATAGTGCTAATGATTTATATCGGCAGTACACTTAAAAATGTGTAGAATAAACACCAGCTAATTATTGCAGTAATTCTGTTGCATTGTCCTCTGCAGCAGTAAGCTCCTGCTTCGGAATACCGCACCGGTAATGCAACAATCGATTAGAGGTGTTTCTATAAAATCGATATCGGATCGCTTATCTGCGCTCAGCACCTGGACGTTGGAGTCACGACATCCGCCAAAACTTTCCGTAACCCGAGAGCAACAGTTCCGGGAAAAGTTACTGCATTAGATAATGTTATAAATGCCATTACGTTCAGCGTATTGATACGGGCCAAACTCAGTTCTAGTCATAAAATGTGTGCCAACTGAACCACGTTACCGCTCTTCCCTGATAAGCATCATGCAGACGTAATAGAAGCGAATTTCCAAAAAAAAATACTTTTTAACTTACTTTTTTTGAAACTTTGATTTTATCACCACAAACAGCGTAAAAATTTACGTATATCAGCATTTTAAACTTCCACACCGCACTGGAAATACGAAAACGAACCCTGAACGCCGTCAATTTAAATTTCTTAATTTAAAAGTATTTTGAAAATCAGAAATGCTAATTTCGAAAAATTTTAACACACTGATTGCGATTCTGCAACCTGTGGTAACCATAACTTTCCTTGCTGGCACAAGAAAGAAAAGAAGACTTTTTTGGTGAAATCGCTAACCGTAACTGAACGTAAAACAGCACAAATTCTGTAAATAAAATAATTCAAGTAATATTTAATTGCTGTAACACTAAACTTTAATTCAATACTTGTATTTTAAGATTACTCTACATGTCGTTCTATTGTGCACACTTGGGCTAATGCAGACGATGGGATGATTTACAGCGTATGAAAATGCCAAGCCCTGGCCGGGAATCGAACCCGGGTCCTCGGGGTGAAAGCCCAGTACGCTATCAACTAGGCCACCGAGGCGGCTGAACATGTCATTCTAAGCATTTAGGCCTACTAATTTTTGTCAATATGAACTTCCGTTTAAAATAGGTATTATGGATATATTTGTATGACCTTTTAATAAAACAATGCCATTTATGATATTTAGATTATTTAATACCATAGGCCCTACTTTGTTCTACTTTTTTATTTAAAACTATAACCTATAAAATTATTGAATGAATTCTAACATTGTACCTTATTGAAATATTTACAAATGAAACCTACTAAAACCTGGTTTTACATTACGTAATTAAATTAGACTACAGTATATACTGTTTACTGAAATCGGAGCCTTTTATTTAATAACGTTTACATATTAGGCCTGGCCTAGATTGTCTTACCGATTCTAACGATAATTGAAATATTACTTTCGACAAAGTTTTTTCTTAGCAATCAGCTGCTTTAGTACACACACAATTATTTCTGTCACATACGAGTATGCCAGCAGTGCTGCACTCACGGGGACACTTTACACTAATCCTGGAACTGTAATTACGGATCTTTTTATCGGTTTTAAGTCGGTTTTATTTAACTGTAAAGCCTTAAAATGGAAAAGTACAAGGCGTGAGGGTTTCCCAGGTGTTCTGACGAACCTGTAGGTACCCCATATATGCAGTTCCAATGACGCAAGTCCTTACTTTTGGTACAAAACCGACCGAAATATTTAGCGTAATAATACGAGGGTTGATCAAATATAAACGAGACTGACTTTTTAAAAACTTTTCCGTTGGACATTGAACTCTAAAGGGTGGGGTTTCAGGTAGCCTGGGAGGTTTGGGACGGGCGTAGACGGGCAACATTTCCGTTCGGACCCTTCAGTATAAAACTATACAATGAGTGAGAGTGAAGTGCACGTTTCCGTGGAGCAGAGAATTATTATCAAGTTTTTGGCCAAGGAGGGGGTCAATCCGACTGAAATCTTTCGTAGATTGACGGCTCAATACGGGGACAGGACCATGTCAAGAGCTCGCGTTTTTGCTTGGCACAAGGAATTCGCCGAAGGACGGGAAGCAGTAGAAAACCTCAGCTATGATCACGATCGTCGGCCGGGAAGGTAATGGCCACTGTATTTTTCGACAATCAAGGCGCCTTTCACGTTGATTTCCTCCATCAACGACGCACAATAAATGCACAATATTATTTCGATGTTTTAGAGGCCGTAAAACAGTCTTTTCGTAGGAAAAGGAAATCTAAACCGGCGAGAAACGTCATTCTTCTTCACGATAATGCCCGACCACATTCGGCGAACGCTACGAGGCTTAAACTCGATCAAATTGGCTGGGAACCAGTGGAACATGCCCCATACAGTCCAGACTTATCACCCTGCGACTATCACCTGTTTGGGCCACTCAAAGAGGCGCTTGGAGGCCAGCGTTTCGAAGACGATTCTGCGGTGGAGACCTTCGTGCTCCAATGGCTCAATGAACGCCCGAGAACTTTTTACGAAGATGGAATTAAAAAACTTCCAATCCGGTGGGAAAAATGTGTTAATCGTGCGGGAGACTATGTAGAAAAATAAGTTGTATCAAGAATAATTTGTAAGCAATAATTTTTTTAAAAAATCAGTCTCGTTTATATTTGATCAATCCTCGTATAAGATATTGTCATTACTTACTCAATTATACCATTAAACAGAATGACCAGGAAGGAAACCACAGCTCACACTCACCTGAAACAAAGGGAAAACAAACATAATTAATGTAAAAATATTCAAAACACATTTTATAAACCAACAAATGTGATATGTTTACAGTTCACAATAAATAAAATTAATTAAAAACACTCATACCGAATTACGGTTTAAAAAATTGCTGTACACAATCGAATCAGACGCCGCCTACAAATATGAACGTTACAAATATGAGCTAAAATAATCGAAGCACGCAACTACTCGATGACGTGATGGAAGAGAATTTCAATCAAGTATTTTTTTCTCATTGTTACCTCCATACAACGTTTACCTTTATGTCGGTTAGCCTACTAACGGTATAGTAAGTTTACGCTGAGGTAAACCTCCAGTCATGAACCTACGAGGTGCGCAAGTTCGGAGATGCAGACGGCGGTGCTTTGTCAATTCCGCTGGAGGTCATTCGTTTTTGAAAATTTAAAATACTATATCATGCAGGTTAGGAGGACAGTCAGATTTTCAAATTATAAAAAAATAAAGTTACGTACTTATTGAAAAACTGCTTCTATCGTGTCAGCCTACACTTCATTTTCCACTGGTTGCGAGTGCACAAATTTATTTATATTGATGTATGTAACATATTTTGCGCGTCGCAAGTCTCATATTAAATTAATTATAATTAAAATTTCCTGTTTCCGCCCCGGATCGAATCGGGGACCTAGCGCGCGCGAGGCGCACGTGATAACCACTACACTACGGAAACTACAAAGACGTTTCACAGATGAAAATATATGGCATTAATCTTTAATTTAATTATAATAAATATGTAATAGTATGTTAATTCGTAACGATCAGCTGATTTCACTGAACAGATGATTAGCTATAATAAATTTCAGGTTATGTTGTTAAAAAACAGCTATGTTAATTTGTCGTGTTTTTTAACAAATTATCGTAATTTAAATTAAAAGGAAGAGAAAACACGATATATGATTATTATTTTTGGTTCATTAAAAGAATGTTTTTCTGAACCAAAAGGGTGACAAACACTCCTAACCGGTAAGGAAATGAACAGAGTTTCGATTAAAAGACGATGCACAAGTAGGTGGCAGTGTCATTGCCTGCCCTTGGAATGCCGCGGCAGAAATATCTTTTAATTGCAGCCGCCATTGTTCCGAGGCTGCGAACAATGCGCCATTGTTTTTATTGTAAAGCCTCGACACAACAACTTCTTCCTGCCAAAACAACAGACATTACCGGTGCCTGCTTCACACTTTTAAACCAATTAACGTATTGCGTTATTTATTTCAAATTTAGTATTTCATATTGTTCAACACATTTTATATCTGTGTTTATTTAAACACAGACAAATATAACGTTAATGTTTTATTTTTTAACAAAGAATGAAGGAAGTTCAATAAGCGTAAAAACACTCTAGAGATTTAGCCTAATTTATCCGTGCGCGCGCGCGCGCTTGTGCACACATCCCTGGAGGCTAAACTAAGTGACCGGCTTTGCTGAATGTTATATTTTTCTGATCTGCTTAAATCTCTGACAATATATTTTATTTTTATTTTTCAAAAAAATTACGAAACTCTATTTGACGAAACTTTAAATGTTGTTGACTAAATTTTGCTCAAATGTAATCCATAAGGCTGGGCAGCCAACAATGCGAAGCGGAACGAAAAAGAACGGCAACCGGAAGCGGAATTCAGTCAGTTCAACGAACGCGTTTGTACCTTTTAAATGTAAATATTTAGACACATTGTAACGTATTCTAGGAAAGTTTAAAACCCGTAACCCATATTAGAAATAATACGTTTGGAGGCGTGGTCAGATTGGTGGAGGAAGCGTAGTTAGCTTCAAAACCGAACCTGGACAGAGTCGAAGCTACGGGAAGCGAAGCCCTGCACCGCCGCTTGACTTTGCTCAGCTCCGTTACACTTTCAGTGGCCGCACTTACAGTCCGCTCCGCTCCACATTTGGTATATCCAAAAGCACGAAAATTTATAACTTAAGTTAATGTAGCAAATAAAAGATTTTTTTTTTGTAGACCGAAAATACCACAAAAATGTACCAAAATATCGCCGACAGGTTCTTTACGATTTACCCCCGATCGGTAAACTTATTTATTTCAAATCTGTTCACAGACTTGAATTGTGATTATTTACCATAAAAATCGAAGGAAACAATTTTTCAAGAAATCACGCAGATTTTGTAGGTAATTTTCAGAAATTATTGAATGTGAGAAAGTTAGTGCACCATTTATTTACAAAACAAAAGTTACCGGTACTTTTGCGAAACACAACTCTACCTTACTAGCGAAGTTCCATTGGATAAAGAGCAACTGGAGTTCCCATCACGATACCAGTACCGTGACCTTGAAATGCACCGGTGCACGATCCAGTCATGTAAATAATTTTTTCATGTTCATTTTTTAAAATTTTTCTTTGACCCACAAAACCATTCGACCACACAGTTATCAGCAATGGGCAAGTGGAAACGCGAATTACATGGACTTTAATTTAAGGGGCAGATTATGCAATGTTGATACATGTGCAGACAGTCTAAACATTACAGGCTAACATACAACCTGTTTGTAGATTAGGCATGTACGTTCAATTCTATCTATACATTCTACTACAAAGAACAGTAGACTTCGCAGTATATTCGTAATTAATATACAGAGCGCTCCTAACGTTTTCCGCCATTTACCGATAACCGTAATATTTACGAAAAATGTAACTGGACCACCTTTACTGGAATTTTTATGTTCTTTTTCCGTGAATCAGTTAAAATTACGACAGGTTTTTCCCGTTCAGCCAGTATTACAGGAAATAAGCACCAACTATACTCTTTGCGCTGAATCAGAGTACGCCATCTTGAAACGGAAGTAAATAGGAAAGAACTTGCACATACGTCTTTCGGGTTTTATACAAGTTACCTTCGTGTCAAAGTAAAATACACGGCCAATGCATTTAATCGAAACTGCGTACACTCGTCTTAGTGAAATCATAGGCCGCCATCTTGAAACGGAAGTAAACAGGAAAAATGTTAAGCATACTTCATTTGGGCTTTGTACTAGATATTTTTGTACAGAATTGTCAAAACAATCGGTCAATGCGTTTGGCTAAAACTGCGCACTCTCATTACTGTAAATCATAGGCCGCCATCTTGAAACGGAAGTAAACAGGAAAAATGTTAAGCATACTTCATTTGGGCTTTGTACTAGATATTTTCGTACAGAATTGTCAAAACAATCGGTCAATGCGTTTGGCTAAAACTGCGCACTCTACTGTAAATCAGAGGCCGCCATCTTGAAACGGAAGTAAACAGGAAAAATGTTAAGCATACTTCATTTGGGTTTTGTACAAGATATTTTCGTACAGAATTTCAAAACAATCGGTCAATGCGTTTGGCTAAAACTGCGCACTCTCGTTACTGTAAATCATAGGCCGCCATCTTGAAACGGAAGTAAACAGGAAAAATGTTAAGCTTACTTCATTTGGGTTTTGTACAAGATATTTTCGTACAGAATTTCAAAACAATCGGTCAATGCGTTTGGCTAAAACTGCGCACTCTCGTTACTGTAAATCATAGACCGCCATCTTGAAACGGAAGTAAACAGGAAAAATTTTAAGCTTACTTCATTTGGGTTTTGTACAAGATATTTTCGTACAGAATTTCAAAACAATCGGTCAATGCGTTTGGCTAAAACTGCGCACTCTCGTTACTGTAAATCATAGGCCGCCATCTTGAAATGGAAGTGAATGGCGAAAAGTGTTACACGTACATTATTTAGGCTTTATAGGAGATATCTTAGTAATAAATTTCAAAACTGCATACACTAATTGCAAATCAGAGACCGCCATATTCAGCGGGAGTAAGTGGGGGTGGGGGAAACCTTACACACATCGTACGGGCTTTACACAAGTTACCTTCTTACCAAATTTGAAAACAATCCGTCAATGCGTTTGGCTAAAACTGTGTACACTCAATGTAAATCAGAAGCAGACATCTTGAAACGTTAGTGAATGGGATATAATGTACACATACGTCGTTCGCGCTTTATTCACAGTTTTTTATCAAATTAAAAAAAAATCGGTCAATGAGGTTGGGTAAAACCCTCATTGTAAATTTAGGCAGCCATCTTGAAACTGAAGTGAATGGGAAAAAATCTTACACATACGTCGTTCGGGCTTTATACAAGCAACCCCGTACCAAATTTCAAAACAATCGGTCAATTAGTTTGGCCAAAATGCATAATAAACACAAAACAATGCCTAATGGTCGAGTTGAACTCGAGTTTTTTTTTTTTTTTTTTTTGGTGTTTTAACGACCGACTATTGTGGACACTTGGGCTAATGCAGACGATGGGATGATTTATAGCGTATGAAAATGCCAAGCCCTCGCCGGGAATTGAACCCGGGTCCTCGGGGTGAAAGCCTAGTACGCTATCAACTAGGCCACCGAGGCAGCTAGTTGTTGACCTCGCTTCGCTCGGTCAATAACAATTATCGCCGCACGCATCTGTCTCGCTCACATCTCAAAATCAATTGTCAACTATGAATCCAAATTGGCCACATAATACAGTATGTAACGTTCTAGAAGTCAAGACTGGTTCACATTTTGAAGTCTGGACCTTACTATTATAGCCGCTCAAATAGCTCATTTCCCGCGGGACTTATTGAGTAGCTTACACAAATTATTTACACTCTCAAAACTAATTAATTTTAATTTCAATAATACAAACGGTAGTTTCACCATACACAGTAAAAATAAAGAATGCCGAAAGTCAAAATCCTTGACATTGATGGAAAGCAGATCTGATTAGGTATCCTTA
Source organism: Callitettix versicolor (assembly GCA_022606455.1). NCBI lineage: Eukaryota > Metazoa > Arthropoda > Insecta > Hemiptera > Cercopidae > Callitettix > Callitettix versicolor. Next base: position 81,127,447 of record CM040183.1, read on the forward strand.
TCAAGTAGCTTGAGTAAAAAAAGGTCTTTACTGGACTGAGGTTATCTATCACATCAGTAAAGACTAAATTAAGTCTTTAAACCAATTTTGTTAGAAGTGGCACGTGTGTGGTTTATCCCGTATCTCGAGCCGATTTAATTTACAAAAAAGATTTTAAATTCTTGTTTTTTCAAAATTGGCAAAAACGATTTTGATTATACTTTGTTAAAATGAAATCCACACAAAAAAACACACATACATCGCTACATCGCGAAAAATCCGATGCGAATGTTACCGGGGAAAAGTGAAAAACTCTTCTAAAAATCACTTAAACAAAGATTTTACTTATATATAAAGATTCATATATAATCAGCACAGCCGCCTCGGTGGCCTAGTGGATAGCGTACTAGGCTTTCACCCCGAAGACCCGGGTTCGATTCCCGGCCAGGACTTGGCATTTTCATATGCAATAAATCATCCCATCGTCTGCATTAGCCCGTTTGCACAATAGTCGGACGTTAAAAAAAAAAAAAAATAATAAAATAAAATAATCAGCAGTACAAATAGTATAAGAGCAATTAATTTCTTAAATTTACTTACAAATTAATTAAAAACTATAAACAATGAGTTTGCATGAAAAACAAAGTTAAAAAAATGGGTTGCATATATTTTATAGCAAATCTCAAGAATTAAATATTACTAATGAATATTAATTATAATTCTATAATACTATACTATTATATAATTAATTCCTAATGAATTATATATATATATATATATATATATATATATATATATATATATATATATATATATATATATATATATATATATATATATATATATATATATATATATATATATATATATATATATATATATATATATATATATATATATATATATATTTAATAATAATTATTATTATTATTATTTGCGTTTAGACCCTGTTGGATCTCGCAAAGCACTCCGACTCATGTCTTGTTCCTTCTAATCCTCCACATCTCCCTCATCCTGTCCCCATAGATCCTCTTCCGCTCCTCCGTCCATTTTACCCCTGCTCTCTTTGGGATTTCATTCTCTGAGACCTTCCAACCGAGCATCTTTCTCCTGTATGCGCGCCTGTCTTCAACATTTGTTGAGTCTATTCCTGCGTCATGTAGGTCTATTCTGACTTGTGCGATCCACGACGTTGTTGATTTGACTCCTTGTATATACGAGGGTTGATCAAATATAAACGAGACTGACTTTCTAAAAACTTTTCCGTTGGACATTGAACTCTAAAGGGTGGGGTTTCAGGTAGCCTGGGAGGTTTGGGACGGGCGTAGACGGGCAACATTTCCGTTCGGACCCTTCAGTATAAAACTATACAATGAGTGAGAGTGAAGTGCACGTTTCCGTGGAGCAGAGAATTATTATTAAGTTTTTGGCCAAGGAGGAGGTCAATCCGACTGAAATCTTTCGTAGATTGACGGCTCAATACGGGGACAGGACCCTGTCAAGAGCTCGCGTTTTTGCTTGGCACAAGGAATTCGCCGAAGGACGGGAAGCAGTAGAAAACCTGAAGGCCAAATCACGATCGTCGGCCGGGAAGGTAATGGCCACTGTATTTTTCGACAATCAAGGCGCCTTTCACGTCGATTTCCTCCATCAACGACGCACAATAAATGCACAATATTATTGCGATGTTTTAGAGGCCGCAAAACAGTCTTTTCGTAGGAAAAGGAAATCTAAACCGGCGAGAAACGTCATTCTTCTTCACGATAATGCCCGACCACATTCGGCGAACGCTACGAGGCTTAAACTCGATCAAATTGGCTGGGAACCAGTGGAACATCCCTCATACAGTCCAGACTTATCACCCTGCGACTATCACCTGTTTGGGCCACTCAAAGAGGCGCTTGGAGGCCAGCGTTTCGAAGACGATTCTGCGGTGGAGACCTTCGTGCTCCAATGGCTCAATGAACGCCCGAGAACTTTTTACGAAGATGGAATTAAAAAACTTCCAATCCGGTGGGAAAAATGTGTTACTCGTGCGGGAGACTATGTAGAAAAATAGTTGTATCAAGAATAATTTGTAAGTAAGCAATAATTTTTTTAAAAAATCAGTCTCGTTTATATTTGATCAACCCTCGTACTTAAGGATTCTGTTGGCAAGTCTCGTTGTTGGGAGTCTACTGATGTGTCCATAGAACCGAAGCCTCCTTCTTCTGATATCTGCTGCCAGTCTTCTCTGTGGTCTTCCGGGAGTGCAACCTGTATCCATCTTCTGTTAATCTCGGGCGAAGGATCTTCCTCAAGATTTTGCGTTCTTCCTTTAAAATACCCTCCATGGTAGCTTTTGTGTGGAGTGCTAGCGTCTCGCTTGCATATAATACCTCCGGTTTTATGACTGTGTTGTAGTGTCTGATTTTTGTGTGCGTCGACATACATCTCTTATTGTAGATATCACGCGTTATACCAAGTGCCCTCTTCATTCTCAGTAGCCGAACCTTTTGCGCAGCCTTCTCGCCACCTGTGGGTTCAAGAATTTCTCCCAGATATTTGAAGTGTTTGACTCTGTTTATCTTACCATATTTTGTGTTTAGTTCTTGAATATTTAATTTTGTACAGAAGAATTTGGTTTTTTTAAACGAGATCTGTAGACCGACTCTCTCTGCACATTCCTTTAGGACTTTTATCTGTTTAATCGCTGTTGTTTCATTATCTGTGAGTATGGCCAGGTCATCTGCAAAAGCTAGGCACGCGATTTCTGTGTTGTCCTTAGGTCTTCCAAGTCGAACTGGTTTCCAGTGCCCTTCAATTTTAATTCTTTTAGGATTCCTAGCGGTATATCCCAAAACATGGCGGCCGCTAAGATGGCGGCCACTGATGTGTGCGCGCAGCGGTGTCGGACGCACACAGCTGTCGGGAAGCGAACGTCGGCGCCCGCCGCCATCATGTTACGTACCCAACCCGACGCGCCATCATGTTACGTACCCGACCCGACGGTGAATATTAATTAATCGAAAAAAAGTTGCGAGTTTCTGGCAAGGCTCGAACCGGGGATGTTGCGCGTGTGAGGCGCACGCTGTAACCACTGTACCACGGGAGCGTCTTGGGAAATTAGAGCGATTCGAGATATATGAAACGAACACCGATTCCTCTCGGGTTTGCCCGATCGTCATCTTGGTACGTGTCTAGCCCGCCCTGAGACGGTGGATAGTACGTTATATAAACGTATAAAGTACTTCATTCTATGGCCGCCGCCATCCGTGCCCCGGGCCTGTGGATAGTGTGTTATATAAACATATAAAGTACTTGGCAGCCGCCATCGTGTTACGCGCCCGGAGCCTGTGGATGGCGCGTTATATAAACATATAAAGTAAGTTTATCTATGGCCGCCGCCATCCGTGCCCCGGGCCTGTGGATGGCGCGTTATATAAACATATAAAGTAAGTTTATCTATGGCCGCCGCCATCCGTGCCCCGGGCCTGTGGATGGCGCGTTATATAAACATATAAAGTAAGTTTATCTATGGCCGCCGCCATCCGTGCCCCGGGCCTGTGGATGGCGCGTTATATAAACATATAAAGTAAGTTTATCTATGGCCGCCGCCATCCGTGCCCCGGGCCTGTGGATGGCGCGTTATATAAACATATAAAGTACTTCATTCTATGGCCGCCGCCATCCGTGCCCCAAGGCCTGTGGATGGTGCGTTATATAAACATATAAAGAATGTCAATCTATGACCACCTCTCTCTCTAGCCGCCGCCGCCGCCATCGTGTTACGTGCCCGGGGCCTGTGGATGGCGCGTTATATAAACATATAAAGAACGTCTATCTATGACCTCTCTCTCTCTCTCTCTCTCTCTCTCTCTCTCTCGTCTTACGTGAAAAATAAGGAAAAAGAAACAACAACAACAACATTTCGTAAAATAATGATATTTTTTATTATCAATTATCGATTTGACACTCGAAAGATTTGGTACAATTTTTAAAAACGCAATTGCAAAAAGCTATTTCGTCTTTGCGACTAGCGCAGCATTCTACCAAATCGCGAAACGTGAAGCGGGTACATCGTTTCCTGCAGCAGGCGTAATCGTCGACTCCTATCTTGTACACGGGCAGTCTGGCAAAATTCAATTTCATTTGTACGGTTCTGCAACGGCAATGGCAGAAGGAAAAACACTGGCAGATTTTGCACGCTAGCCCGTCTACTTGGCATTCGGGCGCGACGAAACATTTCAGTTCGCAGCAGTATTGAGTTTTGTCTGTAAAAATAAAAAAAAATCAACGTCATTCTCAGGTGCACACGCTGGCAACACTCACGGATGCACATGTTGGCAACATGCACCTTGCGGTCGACAGCTGCAGGCCTTCAGTTGCAGCCATGTCGTGGAGAAGGAAAGAAGCTCTTAAACAGTACAAGGCGGACATATTACAATCGTTTACTAGGTAAAATCGAAGTTATTGTTCACTCTGTGTGTTTGATTTTTAAAAAAAAATATGCGTATGTGTATAAAAAAATGTTTTTTTGTTTTTTTTTCAGGGCGATAGACGAAAAATTCAAAAGTATACGACGTTTGGAGGATGTTGAAACAATAAAGACCGATTTCGGATATAAAATCGAAATCGAGATGGTAGACGGCGTGCAAGTACATCAGCACGACCTCCAACGGTTATGGCAACCAAAAATGTCCAACCGTCGTCGTCGTCGCCCTCGTCCACCAACACAGCCCCCGCCACCACCATCGCCACCACCACCACCACAGCCCCCGCAGACTGACCATGACTTTGACATAACCCCGACCCTAGACATCCTGGACCCAACACAGCCCCCGCCACCACCATCGCCACCACCACCACCACCACAGCCCCCGCAGACTGACCATGACTTTGACATAACCCCGACCCTAGACATCCTGGACACTGACATGCTGGACTCCCTATTACAATCACTATCCCCGACATGACCCTTAATACCCCCACCTCCTTCTGCTCCTTGAATCCGAGGAGCAGCGTACAAATGGCCCTTTTCAGGGCCCGCATAAACATATTCATGATTGTCCTCTGTGTTTGTACACGGGGTTGGAACCGTCGTACGAGGTGGTGAAGCCGCCGTCGTAGCCCACATTACAATCCGGTGTTAAGCAGAAGGCTTAACCCTTGAGGAAGTAGCCCCAAACCATCGCTACTCCCGGTGACTACCACTCCATGACAAAATTGTAGTCTCCCAAAAAAAAAAATTTTTTTTTTTGCTTTATATTTTTAATGTTTTTTTTTTTTGTATTTTTAATTTTTTTTAGGTTATTACAATAAAAGATTACACCGTCAGCGTAGCGTACGCGCACGCGCGCAATGGAGAATCAACTCCACACACAAAACCCAGGTTTACGGGAGAATTAACTCCGCGCCAGTGACCTCCAAACACACACACACACACACACCCCAGGTTTACGGGAGAATTAACTCCGCGCCAGTGACCTCCAAACACACACACACACACACACATCTCCAAGGTTTACGGGAGAATTAACTCCGCGCCAGTGACCTCCAAACACACACACAAGCAAGGTTTACGGGAGAATTAACTCCGCGCCAGTGACCGTCACACAAACATCTCTTTGGTTTACGGGAGAATTAACTCCACGCCAGTGACCTCCACACACACACACACACACACACACACGTCTATTAGGTTTACGGGAGAATTAACTCCGCGCCAGTGACCTGCTAGACACAAGCGCGCGCTCGCGTACACTAAGCATCGAGTAAATCGTAATAATGTTTCGCGCTCTGCAGAGCGCACTTACTACTATCGCTATTATGACGGGGTAATATGCATTTGAAATATGTACATTCGACGTTATTATCCAACGTTTCGGGTAATTCCAAAACGTTCGGATGGTAACGGCGTAAAAATTGCGCTTTTTCCGAACCTTTAGTGTACAAAGTGGAAAAAGGTCTGAACATCTCGCGTACGACGTTCTCGTCGAACGGTATATCGCCGTCCGCCCACTCTATACAGTGAAAATATTCGCGTAACCAGCGAGCGATTTTCTTACTCTTTTCGTTCAGCGTGTGAAAACCGTAAGGCGATTTGAAAATCGTAACCGCGTACGAGAAACGGCTGACAACGGCCAATTCTTTCACTATATACTCGCCGCAATTATCAACGTACGCGTGAAATTCAACTACCGCTAGCCGGTTCTGCTGCTGCTGCTGCATGTTTTTTGAATAAGACCACTTCGTCGTACAAACGGTCCGCTTCGGGCAGACTACTGGACACGGGTTCGTCGCCGCCGGCCAGACACTCGATGATGTACGCGATCAAATCTTTTTCGTTGTAAAACAATTCTTTGATACGACGCGTCACCAGAGGCACACTGTCGGCGAACAATTTCCACTCGTCGGCGGTCAACGAAACGGTATGCGGACCGCTACCGACGCCGACGCCGCTGTACAACTGAACGTATCTCTTACCGAACACTTTCCGGACAATCACGTGACCTTGACTGAATTTAAATTTTATCGAAGCGGTCGAAGCAGCAGCAGCCGCGGCTGCCGACGTTATATTCGTCAGTTCGTTCAGCAATTCGTTGAACGTGAAATAGGTGAAGAAAACGAATTTTGTTTTACCCGACTGCACCAAAACGCCCAGCTCGTGTGCGGCGTGCTGGAAAAGACCGGTCACGATAAATTTACTGCAATCGCTGTTTAAAAATTCACCGTTTTCAAATAAATACCTAAAGGCAAGTTTGGCGGCACCGTACGTCTTGTAGACTGCTGGCGATCCACGTCCATACGCTCCGGCTCCATGACTCGCACTGAACGCTGTAACACTCATCTCGCACCTACCTCACTTCTCCCCACTCCTCTCCTCCTCATCCCCACCAGCCTAAAAACCCGCTATATTTTTAATGGCGCCTGTGAGTAGGGAATAGCTCATGTGCTTATCGTAAAAGATGACGCAATAGGCCGTCGTATTGGCGGGAAAATTATCGGAAGCTTCGATTTCCAGTTTCACGTCGACAGGTCCCGACCTGAACGAATCTTTGTGCTTGGAACAATCGATTACGAAAATCGGTGTTTTCTCTTTGAACGTTTGCAAATCGACACAAGGGGACGGTTCGCGACCGTAATAGTACTGTTGGAAATCGCAGAATTTGTGGTACGCTAGCGCCGCACTACCGCGTACCCGTTCGTAAGGGTGAAAATCCGAATTCAGATGAACGCGTACGTCCGTGATGTTGCAATAATCGAAAGCGGACGCGTCTTTAGCGATCTGATTGGACCTATCCGTTTGAAAGACTAACGCTATGATCTGGGGCATCTGGTCTATAGTGGCCGTCTTGAGGACCCACGATTCGTGTTTTACGGCCGGCCACCACGGTCGTACGATAACGTCCCATCCGCGATACGCAATGTGCGCCGTGATGTTGTTTTGAATCTTTCGCAACGTGTCCACCTCGTGTTTCCCGTCCACGGTAATGTGATGCAACAACCACGTGATACCGGTAATCACGAGGTCAACTGTGGTCGCGCCGTCTTCGCTGTAAACGGCGTTCAAATCGGTAGCCGATCGTAAGAGTACCAGTTCCTGTTTCACGTTGACCACTATCCGCCGGTAATCCTCGAAAAATCCCATCAACATTTTCAACGGTACGAGTACGGAAAATTCACCGCTTCTAGCATCGGGGGACACGTACCTACCGGGACCCACCCAACCGGCATTTTTGAGGTTATTCACCCTGTACTCGGGCGTGGACAGCAAGTTTTTCACCGTACTCACGATACCCAATTGACGCGTACCGTCCACTTCGTTGCCGGCAATCTCGTATCTGATATTGTCGAATAGAAACGCCACGCCGTTGTTGACAAAGTCCACTTTAGCCTTGGCACCGTTTTCCTTTTTCCCGTCAACGTACCCGTAATGTAAAGCATACTCTCGTGCGGTAACGTCATGACGTCCTGTTGGTTAACCGGTATGCGGATCTCATCGTTATTGCGGAACGTGGACGACGCGTACGGTTTGTGGTAATGATATTCTTTACCGGTGATCGTATTATCGTACACAGGTTGTCTTTCGAGCGCTAGCATATCCATTATTTCGGAACAATTTTAAAGCCGAGAGAGCGTAAAAAACGTATATTCCTAGGTGTTAACACTCTCGTGTTTGTCCGCGGACTAACGTCGTATCTATACGTATCCCGGTTAAATACGAGACCCATTCCGCCTCGTCTTACCGACGTCTTCTCAAATGCAATCTGATCGAAATAGTTTCGTTCCGGAAATCCACGAGATCGCCGTTCTGATCTTTCAGGCTGACGGTAAGGTTGTGAATCGATTTCACGTTGACCGGTAAATATATTACGGTTCGCGGGATCTCGATAATCTTATAGCCGGGCGGTACGCGGGGATAAAATTCGTGTATAACGTGACTCTCTACGCCGTTTTGAAACGAACCCGACGCCACGTTACATTCGATTTGTATTACACTGACCTTGATGATGTCCACCGGCAGGTCGGAAACGTGCACATAACCGGGTCGTAGAATTTTCCTTTCGAAACCGAGTAACGTGCCGATCGAACGTTCGCCGCTGAAATCTACCGTTTCCGAACAAAATATCTCCGCCTTTAACGTGTTATTGTTCGGTTTCAAAGAGAACACGATATTCGAATCTAGTTTCGATTTAATGTACTTTTCAATGTCGTCGATTTCGTACGAACCCGTAGGCAATTTTACGTCTACCGTTTTAGACGAAACGGTCGTATCGTCGACGTCAGTAGTAGTAGTAGTAATTAAACGAGCGGATCTTGTATTTTCCGTGTCTTTGTCGGCAGCAGCAGCAGCACCAGCAGTAGCGGGTGATGAAAGTTTTCTTTTCTTTTCTTCTTCTTCTTCTTCTTCTTTTCATTTACAGTAACATATTCCAAATTTTTCAAAAAGAACAGAGATCGTTTATCGCGACCGTCGCCACTCGTAAACAATCGAAATTCGTTATTAACGCCGTCTTTGATATTCGGAATAGAATTGTACGTAGCCAAATCGACCAGACCGATTTCCCATTGACCGCCGCCGCCACCGTCGGAGACGTCGATCGGCGGGAAAAAATCGCAAGAAAGTTCGGAACTGTTTCCGTTCAAACATATGGACATGACGACGACGGTGTCGTGAGAAACTTTAGACACAGATGACCGCAAACGACTGAATCGAAACGCTGGTATCTCGTGTAATTATAGCGAATATCGGCTGCTGGACCGAAATACGCGATCAACTCTTTCGGCGGTCTCAGATTACCGAAACTATCGAAATACTCGACCGCATCGCCTTTCTTTTTATAACATACCCAGTGAGTACCGTCGCCCGACACGCTGTCCAAATTCACGATAGCCGATTCGTTTCGCCACGGTTTACCGCGCGGTAACGCGTCGCGCATGAAAACACCGCGGAACGCTGCCACGCCCAAACGTTTCGCGTACTTTTCCAATTCCAAATTCGTCAACGGCCTGATAGGTATCGATTCGATCAATAGGTTGTTGTTTTTTTTTCTAGTCGTCCTACGACGCTTTCTGCAACCACCGCCTACCTTCTTCTTGTACGGTCCGAGATAAAGACCTTTTCCCCTTAAACCGGAAATGAGTTGAGTAATAGTGCGCCGTTTTTTAGCCGCCGACCTCTTCTTCTTCCTCTTTCTCCCGCCACCCCCTAATTTCGCTTTCGCTTTCATCGCGGCCGCTACCGCTAGCGCTGTCGCTCGTTCCGCTAGAGAAGCGTCACTCGCTTTGACACGGTTCCAAGCTTTTCCGGCCAGACGATTATCAGCCTCGCTCCGATTTTGTGAATCGCTGTACCGGCTGTAGGCGATATCGTGTTCTTTGCAAGCCTCGTCCAAAGGATTTATACCCTTATCGCCGCGAGCTAATCTCTTCTTCAATTTAGTTCCCGGACCGCAGTAGTTGTACGTAGGTATATGTAGTTCGACAGGTAGTAAATCGACCGCTTTGTTTATAGCGGACGGTAGTAAATCGACAGCGGACGAAATCAATCCACGACCTTTCCTAATCGCTCTCCGTTTACGACTGACACGTGTTGCCTGCTTACCGACCATTTTAACACTAAACACAAATTACTACGACTAGCTCTTTAAGTAAATGATGAAGAAGAAAATTTCGATTAATATTTATTCTTCCCACACTTGGCGCCAATGGGATAAAAGATTCTGTTTAGGGTCATCGTGACTGTAACGTTTCCTTATTTCCTTAGCCAAAGAGATTAGTTCTTTGTGAATATCACTCGTCGTACCAATCATTGCCTTATTAATCGCTATTTCTACAGCTTCGGTCATCTGATTGTAAGTGACAGCGTCGTTATCGCTCGACCCTTTGCCCATGTTCCTGATAGGCTTATATTCAGCATCAAAGTAACCCTTAACACCGCCGCCGTTTAATGTGTTAAAGGCAACCCACATTTTAATGTTTTCCTCTTGTTTGTGTAATTGCTCTACGTTGACAGCGTCAATAGGCTCCACACCTGCAGGTACGTTTGTGATTCTTTTACTATTAGCGTTGAACACATCACCGGTCGGCAGTCGAGTGAGAAAGAGCGTATTTTGCATTAGAAAATTTAAATTGACAGCGTCTTTAGCAAGTACAGGTTCCGCTACGTGACCGAGACGCTTATTCTGTAGATGCCAGCTGTTACCGCTTGTAACGCTTATTACGCGATTATCCACGTACGATTTTGTAACGGCATCATTTTTAGCTGTGGGCGTTTTAACGTTACCGATAACCGATCCGCCGGCGTCAAATTTTCCCCCACCACCGTCTTTCACGAGCATATTTTCTTTCGCATATCGGATGTTGACGGCATCCCCGTCCAATTGTGGCATGCCTACATTACGTAATCGAAAATTTTCAAACGAATAACTGTCGACCAGTTTAATGGGGATTAAAGATTCCAAGTACTCTTTGGTCACGGCGTCGTCCGCCGCTGTCGGGTTAGCTAGACCGCCGAGAGGATTATTTTTCGCGTGATATTTTGCAATCACCGAGTCGAATGTTAAACAACGTTTCATCATCGTACCCCTATTTACGGCAACTTCATCGCCGCCGCCGTCGTCGTCGTCGTCGGGCGTGTAGACATTACGTAACGCTTTGTGTTTTATATCGTAGTCTCCGTCCTGAGTAAGAGCGAATCCGATCCCGGGTGGTCCACGACGTTCCGAATTTCTGCTGCTGCTGCTGCCGTCGCCGCCGCTATAACGTCCAAACTTGTCGACACTCATCGTATCACTGCTCGTATTTTTCTATTTCCCGAACCTTTTATCAGTCCCGCCTCTTTGAGTTCTTCTATAATGGACGCTATCTCGTTGGCGTGACCCGTATGACCGGCGTCGTACGACATGAGCAAAAGCTTTAATCTATCGCACAATTCGTTCGGATCGTCCCAGTACGCGTAACCTTGACCTTGTTTAACACGACTCGTCGTCGCCGTCTTCGTCTTCTTCTTATTTTGTTTTGCCGGCGGAAACAGGTATTGTATAACACGTTTGTATTTAACCGAAGTGTGGTTGCGGTTGACCGGCGCGTAGGACTTGTATTTCTGGAGGTGAGCGTTTGTTTGTATACAGATATTTTTGTACGCGGCGGCGTCTTCGGTCGTGTACTCGACGGGATCCCTCATGAATAGTATTTCGTATAGGCCCGGTGTACCTTTGTAGGTTGCGTCATCGATAACAATGTCGCCGTCGTCGTTGAACTGTATCGTTTTCGAACCGACCATTATCGAGTCTTCTTCTATTCGCGGTCCGTACAGATTATCGATTTCTCTTTTCCTCGCCGTATCGGTAATCATTTTCAACATGTATTTACGTACTACAGGGTGGTTAAACGTCTTGTTTATCCATTCTATCGATTCGTCACGTCCTTGCGGTGTCGACACATAACTAGCTACATTTTGCTGATGCTGCGGAGACACTTTCGGAAGAGCAGCAGCAGGAGATAAAGAAGAAGTAGATCCTGGTGATGATGTTTCCGCAATGACCGGCGAATCTAGAAAGCTCGGATATGATGATGTTTTTCTTTTCGGTGTCGACACTGCCGACATCATGGAACGGTCTTCTTCTTCTTCTTCTTCTTCTTCCTCTTGTTTTTCAGTTTTCGTCATAACTGGTAGTAGCGTCTGCGAGGCGTCTTGTATTTTCGTCAACTCTTTGATGATGGGTTTGTACTGTCTTGTCAATTGTACGTCCATATCGGCATCGCCGAATTTCATCTGCATATATTTTCGCTTCAAGGCGTCTTTCAACCGATCGATTTCGAGCGTAGCCAGATCACCGGTTAACGTCATATCGTCGAATGAACAGCTGTACCGGTATGTAGCGTTATTTATATGTTCAGGGCAATTCCAGCGATCTAAAGAAAAGTGGATACTTTTTCGCGGACAACAGATATTGTATAACGTCACCGGCTGACGCGTACAAAAACTTTTTACCCTCCCAACGCAACCCTCTCAGATAACGGTACATATTGTTATCGAAAAAGGGATCCGCATAGTTTTACGCGCGTCCGTAAAAACAAAGTGCGTTTCACGTTGTCACGCCACTCGGGTATTTCGGCTACCAATAGGTGATCGTCTCGCGGCGTATCCTGCATGTACTCTTTCAGCCGAACTAGAGGACGAATCGAAGATGATGATGAAGCTAAAAGATACGAATTCAATAAGAGGAATTCGTCTAAATTCGCACCCGTATAATTACGCCATGTTTCCAATTGTCGCGAGTCGACGACCTTGTAACGGTGACCGTCAAAGAGAGACCAAAGTGTCGGCACTGTTCGACGACGCTCGGCAGGGCGACTTTAAGAAATTCTACCGTAAACATACCTTGCGCTTTGTTGTTCACCGCCTCGAATGCTCTGCCCCGTGTATTGTGAGGCAAAAGCGGCGGCACGGGACCGTATTTTACGTTATAGCTCACGTCAATCATACATCTCGAACTTGTAATCAGTCTGTAGGCTTCCACGGGTTCGCGTATGGGTATACTTCTTTCTGTAATTACCACACATCTGGACGCGTTCGGGAATAAACAGCCGTACTGCAACATGTCCAAATAGACTTGAGTGTACTCGAGGTTACCGTGACCGGGGGTGACTGTACGGTTAAAAAGATCCGGAAACGGTCTGAAACGCGAGAGTAGATTTTGAGGGTGTCGTACTGTACCGTTGAGCATGTGTTCGTTGTAGATTACCAGTTCGAACGGGACTCCGCGTTTTTCACTCTCGCACAGAAATTTCATCCAAATATCCCTGTTGTAGATGCGCGAAGCGCTGGCGATCATCAGAATTACGACAGGCGGGACGGTCTTACTGTAGCCACCGCGCCTTTTATGACGCCAACAACGTCTGTTGAATACGTCACCGTGTTTTCCCGATCTACTACAGTAATTGCCGCAATACCGTTTCCTATCCGCGTAATACCACGCGCACAGGTTCGATTTCGGCGGCTGCCGCCGCGGACGTGTAGACATGTTCTTATACGCGGCTATATCGTTGTACGTGTATATTCTCATTGCAGATCTTTGAAGAAACGATCGAATCCTATCCTGTACCGGCCCTCTTCTATCTCGCTGTCTTTGTCTATCACCAAGAACCCGTGTTTCTCTTTCCACGCAGCCGCGCAGATATCTTTAAAAACACCGAACGTAACGTCCGTGTTTACGTGATCGTTGTAAATGTGTCTCAAATTGAGTTCGTCCTGTTTAAATACTACCAGCAAGTTGGCGTTGTCGCGCACCAGCTGCTTCGGAATCCTACTGTACGTTTGGCCTAGATAAAATGAGTCTATATTATTGTGACGCCCCATTGTGAAATATTTGCGTATATTATCGTGTCTCTCGCACGCTATATCGTCGAATATCATTACGGAATTCGGTTCGGCCTCGCTGGGGTCGATGACACTTTCGTTTTCTGTACACGGAAATAACCTATACCCGTGTCCTCGGTGAAAACCGTTTCCAATAGTTTGTATTTCGGCTGGTGCAGAGATTTCGAAAATACGTAAACGTTCGCGAATCTCAAACCGTTCGTGTCGAAAAGTAAATTGAACACGACGTTAGTTTTACCGCAATTGGAAGGACCGCATACGATACAACGAATAGTGTCGGGCAAAAGCGAGCTATGACGTTTACTCTTGCCGCCGCCGCCGCCGCCGCCTGCAAAAACGTCGAAATTTGAAATTTGCAATTTTTCACGCGACGTCTCGATACGCATTATCGTTCGATACTGAGCCGCTCGTGTGCGCGCGTGTCTAATAAATAGTAGGCTTTGTCCGAATGCGGCCGCGTGTGGAGACACAGGAAACGGATATCCCGTTTCAAGCGATTAGTTTGCGCTTATCGATCCACGAGTTGTGCGACTTGTCAAAGCCTAACCACTTTACCAGAACTTTGTTCCCTTTCGATCGCAATACTTTTTCCACGAGATAAACATCGCCCACATTGGTTTTACTTAATTCTTCGGCGTAAAACCCGCCTTTCAGAATCTCGCCTTTCGAGTCTTGTAAAATGTACGTGGTAGGTGCGGTCGGGACTACGGCGTAAATAGAAAACACCTCGTTCGTCCAGTTCGGTAGGTAGCCTTTAGCGAAAGTCTTCTTATACTTGGAAATCCTTACTTTATCGTCCACGTTGAATTTAGTCTTTTCAAAAGTGCCACCACCACCACCCTGACCGTTTACTTTTTCAAAAGTCGGTTTTCGTGTTTTCGCGTCACAAGAACCGGTTTCATACCGATGGTGCTGTGCACGGTGTTATTGTAAGACCGAACTACCGATTTTAATAAATCTACCCACTCGTATGTGCCGCGAGCCGTAAATTCGCGCCACATTTTCGTTTTCAAAGTACGATTGAGCCGTTCGACTATAGACGCTTTCTTATCCGTATACGTGGTGTAATGGTTTATGCCGTATTTTTTCATCAGTTTACCCACGTGGGCGTTGAACCACTCTTTACCCTGATCGGTCTGAAAATGGCGCATGGGGTGTTTTTCGAGTATCGGTTCAAGAGCGGTCGCCACTTCGACGCTCGTCTTTGTTTTCAACGGAACGGCTATAGCGAATTTCGACAGACAATTTATCATTGTCAGTATATATTTGTAACCGTTGTTGCCCTTAGCGTACGGGATCATTTCCACCAAATCCGCCTGATATAAATCGTCCACACCCTTCAGCGTGACACGACGTGTTTTGAAATTTCTTCGCGCCGGCTTATGCAGCTCATCGGCTATTTCACGTCTCACGTTCATACCGACTGACGACTGTCTATCTGAAACAAAAGATTTTATACTTTTTTTTATGGAGGGTGGCCCCAACCTTCGCCACCCTCGCGTGGTATCCATTCCAAAAAAAAAATACCTATTCCTCTGCTGATACCTCCGTTTTTTTTTTTACCGTCTTTCTTATTGCACCATACGCCTTACGGGTTGTTACACCTCGTCAGAGGGACATTCACCCTTACGAGCGCGGTCACGCTTCGCCAGAGGGGACATTCACACACACTCATGTTTACGAGAGAATTAACTCTTCGCCAGTGACCTTGCATTCAGCAATAAGAAAGAGGGTAAAAAATATTTTGAAAAAAAAGTGTTCTGTCTGTCTGTGCCTCTCTCTCTCTTACTCTAAACGTTGTTTTTTGCTACGGTGACCGTACGGTAGTGTATCGAAATCACCGCAGCGTTTTCTTTTCGCACCCGTCACCCGAAATATTTTTGATTCGTTCACCGTGATCACTTGATGATCTTTGGTGCGACGAATCCTTTTGTCCGTGACCGTAAGAGTTTCCGGTTGTTTATCGGCGTCGTCGGCGTCGTCGTCGTCGTCGACATTGAGAACCATTCTCTTTAAAGACTCAAAATTTACTATGCCAGACGTGCTGAGATTCAATGTGAGTCCTTTGACCTTGCATACGGTGACCAGTTCGTTGTATTTGGTAGACAAAACTTTGTAACCGTAGACTTTCGGTCCACCGGATACAAATTCTGTAATATACGAACCGGGACCGTACTCCAGGAGTTCGTCCGTCATCTGCCCTAAGTAGTCACCTGTCTCTACCTTGTGTGCACCTTCCAGGTAGAGTACAGAATCAGTGTCGTAGTAGATGGTCTGTCTGTCAAGGGCATCCAGGTGTTCGTACAGTTTAAGTCGCGCCTGAGCAGTCGTGAAAGCGGCGAGTACGACGTTGACCGTCGGAAGTACCTCGCAGACGTCTTCGACGTACTCCCAGTTCACAACGATGGTTTCGTCGTTCACCTCCTGGATATTGTTAACGCGAACGGACGGACTGACCAACATTTTGAACAACTCGGTGGGTTGTCTGACGATCGCGGTCTTTGTCTGGTTTTCCCGCTGGCCGAATTTTCCCCAAAAGGAATTCAACATCAATTTGGCCAGCGAGCGTCGGCCCTCGTTCTTTTCGATTTTCGCCGCTTCCAGTGTCACCCGTTCGGCCGTGAAATAGTCGTCTATGTATTTTTGTCTGTCCTCGTCAGTCTTACACCAGTCGGGATAGCCTGAAGCTTCTTGTTTTATTTTTAGAAATTTATTAATGAAATCCGTAAATAGACCACCGCCCTGGTCGAAAGACGCCATTTTGTACTGCCACATTTCGAACATTTCCAAAATGACGTAACCCTTGTCCACGGCCTTACGGATTTCGTCCATAGTCCAAGTCCCTGTCAACGCACGTCGATCGACGTCGTGGTCGCAGTCGGAGACGTTCAGCGTTTCCGCGCACGTGCGGCACAACACGAACATCAGTTTGTCATGCATCTTTACCGGCAGCACGGGGTGGTAGAGTTCGCGAGGCGGAAGGACGGTACACTTCAGCAGCCCGTCCGCCTCCATGCCCGCCCTCCTGCAGTCAGCATCGCCTACGTGAATTTTGGGGTGGCCTAAGGGATATCTACCGTACTTGCACACCCACGGGTAAAGGGAGCACACGTCCACGTAGTGGATTTTTCTCCCTCTTTTGCAAGCGTGATAGGTGCGCACGTTACCCGTACGACCGCCGAAGAAAGCGTCTCTAGGATTCAAGGGTGCCGTGGGTTGGAAGGCGAGATGAGGCGGTGCCTTGAACTCGCACTCCCACATCTCCACTACCGAAGAGACCAGACGTGACAGTTTATCGATTTTTGCCTTGGTTCTCTGCAAACGAGCGTCGAGCGTGTCGGACGGATCGTCCTCTAGGGGCTCTTCGCGCCCGTGAGGGAAACAACGTTGGCAGCCGTGCCAGTAGCAGCCGTGGAACTCGTATACGGTGTCCGTGCGGGCGCAATAACCGTCCACTTTCATGCCGGCAATCTGTTTCTCCCTGCCGCGACCGGCGTGTTCCAAACGGTAGTCGTCGTCGGCGGTCCGCTCCCGCTCCTTTTCCTCTACCGAGGCCAACCATTGCAGAGCGGCGAGCGACTGTTTGTCGGCCAAACGGTAGCCGTTTTTCGGAACTATGCCTATGGTGTCGGCCTTCAGAAAGTTACGTCTGAACGCCACGTTGCACGCGCTGGCGATGGTCACGGCTTCCAGGAACGGGTCCACATTGCATTCCTGCAGAAACGAAGCGCGGAACTTTATGCACGCTTGCGCCAAGTATATCCACGTCCGAATAACAGTATTCGAAAATCTCTTTTGAAAATCGAACACGTATTCGTTGCGCACCTGTTCGTCGTACCATTTGGAAAACTCCTTGTGGTTCTTGTCGAACATGGAGTCGGGGCAGTAGTACTCGCGGCCGGGCATGGGACCTACGTAATTTTGATTGGCCAGAGTGTTGAACAGATGGGGGAAATAGCCTTTTTTGCTTTCCGGCGGCAGATCGAACGCTTTGGGGAGTTTCGATAGAGCCATAGGCATGTAGTTGAGAGAGTCGATGAATTTCACGTTATCCAACTCCATGAGGATGACCTTGGAGCCGCGCGTTATGAGTTTCGGCGTGAATTTCGTCTCTTCGAGCACGTACTTGAAAATAAATTGGTGGTCGAACGCTTGACCGTTGTGCGCGATGACGCACACTTTTTTGTACGTCTTGCGCACGTCCATGACGTAGGACATGAACCTGCGGACCGGATCTTTTGGAACACGCGCGTTCTGGTACCGCAGTGGGGCAGTCTTGCGTCAAGCGTATCATACACTCCCAGCAATACTGTTTGGACACGCACAAGGTGACTCGGTGTACGCGAGCCGTGTCCAGAACTTCGTCTTGGCGCGTCTCGAAGTCGAAAAATACGAACAGGAAGTCTCTGATCATAGGCTTACGAGTGTCGACCGTCATGTAGCATTGGTGGCCAGACTGCTTATAGTCTTTGCACACCTTGCAATAAATTTCACCGCAAACGTGCTCGGTTTTCCGTTTTTAGTTATAATCAGTTTGTTACATTTCACGCATTCCTGTACAGACTGACAGACGTAACCTTTGTGGGCGGTAAAACAATTTTTATTTTTAAAATATCTATTGCAATCGCTGCAATGGATCGCGCTGTCGTCCTTTACGCACGGCGGCGTCCGCTTACAAGCGTTGCACCGCGCCTGGCATCTGTGCTCGTCTCGGCATTTGTAAGGGGTGTGGCAAGTTACACAATAATAATTGCAGGCGAAAGCGGCCGTTAAGCTAGTGATCGTATTGTAGTGACCGTTGTGAAACATCAAGTTTATAGCGTACTGCGCGTTCGGGGCGTCGCCCTCAAAGTACACGCTACGACCGCGGCTGTCGTAATTGTAGACGGTGATTTTATAATCGGTCAGGAATGTTTGGAACCGCTGTAATTCTACCACCCCTGCCCCCGCATCCCCTATGTCAACACCTGCGTCGGTCATCAGTTGGCGGGCCGCGATGGTCTGTCTTTTTCGCCTATTTTGTATGATGGCCTTGTAATCTCGGTCTTTGTCCGCACGCGCTTTACCCACTACCAGTGAGCACGGCAGGCACAGTGAATCGTTGTTCTTAATCACCACGATCCCCCTTCTAGCTTTACACTCTTCGGCAAAGTTATTGAAGAGCCCCGGTCTAATACGATTACGCCCGCGACCCAGTGGAACGTTCACTTTGGTGCAATCCACTTTGAAAACGTCACTGGTAGTGAACGTTTCGGCATTGCTTTGAATTATGCCGCCGAAAATATTCCAGAGAACGTCAGCGGTCACTTCCGTTGCCGGTCTAAAAGCTACGTAACCGGGTTCGCGATTTTTAAAGTTCAAGCTGGTCAGAGTGAAACCAAAACGATCTTCCTCGGTAGCGTCTTTTGTCATAACGTCCACGAGTTCCGTCAGACCTTGTTTGACCCATTGAATCTCGTCAGCGTCTGAAGGCGGCTGATTGAATTTAAACGTCACTTTGGTCCCGTGCAAACGAAACTTTTTCACATACGTCGACACTTTGGACACTATAAAAGCGGCCATTATTAGAAAAAAATCGGTACTGTTTATTATACAAAAAAAAAAGAAAAATATTATTTAATAGACTTTAATTTTTTTCGAAAAAAAACGGTAGTGTTTACCTATTATATAAAAAGAAAATTATTATTATTTAGTAAACGTTATTCTTTCGAAAAAGATCTTGTTTACCTAGTACGTAAAACTTTATTATTTTATGACAGAAATAGTGTTTATTATTTAGACAATTATTTTTAAAGTACAGAGATAGTGTTTATTATTATTAAAAAGTTATTCTTTAGTATGTAATGCTATTAGCTATTATATAAAAAAATTATTCTTTTACAAAACTTATAATTTATACAAACACACAAGCAATGAGAGAGAGAGATAACAACAGACAGAATAGAATACAACTTACGAGCTGCGATCATTCCAGTGTCTAGCGCAAAAGGCAAATGGGTTTGACGCCCTTGTTACGCCCGTATTTATAACACAATTGTTTATTTCATCATGCCACGGTAGCGTTGGTTGACCTTCACTTTATAAACTGCACGTGTCAAATGTAAAACCTACTAGGCTGGTGCATTTGCATCACTCCAGCGTTGAAGCAATATCACGATTCACCATATGTTAACCGCACATTCAGGCTTCGTATTACGGGCAAGGTCATTCACTTTGGCGTTAAGGCTGGATACATTGTGTATAAGCGCTGCGTGTTCTGGTTTCCCTATATATACTCGAATTAAAATCTACCCCTGTCATTGTACGTTTTTCAGTTCGCCTAGCTGTGTCGTGTGTGCGCGCTTGTGTTTAGTTTACGTTATTTTTTTAAAAAAATCTGTAAGTATGACATCGTCATCCTCAAAGAGTAGTTCTTCCTGTTCTAATCTGATCGAACGTTTTAATAACGTTAATCCGATAGTCACGGTGCCTATTAGTTCGTTAAATATTGGTACTCCGTTTCCTATACTAGGTGTGAAACAGGTACCGACAAAATTTGGAACGTCTCTTTTGATTGAATTTAAAAACGAAAACGGCGACTTGAATAGCGCGTTTCTTCCTAAACGATACGCTGATAAGTTTTCCTTATCAGAGTTAGATCAATTAATCGGTAAAATGATGACTGTGATCGCTCATGTTGGGCAAACTGTAACTTTACGTATCCAGTAATTTTTTTTTGAATTGTGGTAAATATTAGGTTAGTTATATGTTTTTTTTTTCAAAATATTTTTTTCCGATTTGAGGCGATATTAGAACTTATAGCTATATGTCAAAATTTGTCGAACAATTTCATACGTGATTTTAAACACGAAATAGATTGGTCTGAAATGTGCAAGCACCAACTATTTTCTGAAAATACTTTACGAGAGTTTCATTCGTTCTTACATTGGACGAATGTCAGTATTTTTCAGCGTCTATCTGAATGTTTTATAAGAGATTTTGCTGATAGAGTAGACTGGTTTGAAATTTCTAAGCGACAGACTTTATCGGAATCTTTTATTCGCGAGTTTCGAGATCGCGTTGATTTTATGTTAGAATTTTTGGGGCGCCTTACTTTACCTACTTTCAATCGAATAAATGCGGAAACGTTACACCGTCGGCTACGTCATGACTACCGAGACTGGTTTGAAATTTCTAAGCGACAGACTTTATCGGAATCTTTTATTCGCGAGTTTCGAGATCGCGTTGATTTTATGTTAGAATTTTTGGGGCGCCTTACTTTACCTACTTTCAATCGAATAAATGCGGAAACGTTACACCGTCGGCTACGTCATGACTACCGTCCTCTTTTCCTACACATGGAACAGGAAGGAATAGACTTTGTGCAATGGTTTTTTTTTTATTTTTATTTTTTTTTTTTTTTTTTTTTTTTTTATTTTATTAATATAGTATACACGGCACAGTGCAGGTTACCATTAAAAGTATTTTCTACAAACTAATTCGATGGAGAATCAAAGTAGACCACCTGTAAGTATGATATATATATATATATACACATATTTATATCTCTTTTCTAATATTTTGAAAGAACATTTTTCAAAAAATTTTTTTTATTAGTCTTCTCCTGCTGATCGACAAACCGATCAATCTCCTCCTGCTGCTGCTTCTGCTGATAGACAGGCTGATCAACCGTCTCCCAACCCTTCTGTGAGTTCCTCGGCATCCACCTTTGTATTTTTGGATGTACCAGGGTCGGTTAGTGAGAGCGTTTCAAACTAATATATAAATTAATTATGTTTTTTTTTTTTTTTTTTAGTGTCGTCGATGTTTCAGAGAATACACAGAGGATGATCTCCCTCCTACACCGGTCACATTGAACGTGATTCGTGACACTGTGGAGAATTTACGCACAGCATTCGACGATTTAGAAATGGTTTCTAGGTGCTCTCCATACAGTACCGATCGCCTATTTGCCGTACAGAACTACAGACTAGCTGCGTTTGAACTCAGCCGTTCCTTCTCTGTAGGATTTGACAGACTGAACAGTCATGGACGGCGTCCTGTGGACATACAAACTGCTTTCATTTTACCGAGAACTGAGGGTTGTAATCCACGTCGTTTGCCGTCTCATTGCCCTGTTTGCCTAGACCAGCCTCAAGACACCGCTTTACTCCCATGTGGACATGTTTTGTGTGGTGAATGCTCGAATCATTTACAACGTTGCCCAGTTTGTCGTACATTTATTGTGGACGTTCAGAAATTGTATTTTTAACTATTTGAGCACATGAAAAGAAAACATTTGTGATGCATTGTTATGTTTCCTAACTGTATAACATTACGTTGTGTGCGAAATCTGTATTTTTTTTATTTGTACCTTGTAACTGATTTGTAAGTCTTTTTCCATTAACTCAATATTTACCATAATTCAACTATATGTCATGTATTTTAGTGTCTTTTTGTTTGTTTTGCATGCAAACGGTATTTACAATAAAACAAATACAATTTTATGTTTACATCTTTGTTTCTTTTTCCTTATTTTTCACGTAAGACGAGAGAGAGAGAGAGAGAGAGAGAGAGAGAGTCATAGATAGACGTTCTTTATATGTTTATATAACGCGCCATCCACAGGCCCCGGGCACGTAACACGATGGCGGCGGCGGCGGCTAGAGAGAGAGGTGGTCATAGATTGACATTCTTTATATGTTTATATAACGCACCATCCACAGGCCTTGGGGCACGGATGGCGGCGGCCATAGAATGAAGTACTTTATATGTTTATATAACGCGCCATCCACAGGCCCGGGGCACGGATGGCGGCGGCCATAGATAAACTTACTTTATATGTTTATATAATGCGCCATCCACAGGCCCGGGGCACGGATGGCGGCGGCCATAGATAAACTTACTTTATATGTTTATATAACGCGCCATCCACAGGCCCGGGGCACGGATGGCGGCGGTCATAGATAAACTTACTTTATATGTTTATATAACGCGCCATCCACAGGCCCGGGGCACGGATGGCGGCGGCCATAGATAAACTTACTTTATATGTTTATATAACGCGCCATCCACAGGCTCCGGGCGCGTAACACGATGGCGGCTGCCAAGTACTTTATATGTTTATATAACACACTATCCACAGGCCCGGGGCACGGATGGCGGCGGCCATAGAATGAAGTACTTTATACGTTTATATAACGTACTATCCACCGTCTCAGGGCGGGCTAGACACGTACCAAGATGACGATCGGGCAAACCCGAGAGGAATCGGTGTTCGTTTCATATATCTCGAATCGCTCTAATTTCCCAAGACGCTCCCGTGGTACAGTGGTTACAGCGTGCGCCTCACACGCGCAACATCCCCGGTTCGAGCCTTGCCAGAAACTCGCAACTTTTTTTCGATTAATTAATATTCACCGTCGGGTCGGGTACGTAACATGATGGCGCGTCGGGTTGGGTACGTAACATGATGGCGGCGGGCGCCGACGTTCGCTTCCCGACAGCTGTGTGCGTCCGACACCGCTGCGCGCACACATCAGTGGCCGCCATGTTAGCGGCCGCCATGTTTTGGGATATACCGCTAGGAATCCTACTACTGGACACAATCAACAGCGTAACACTGTGACCAACCAGAACATCATTCTGCTTAATGCCCGTATTTTACGCCCAGTCAGGACGACGAATCGGCGTTAATGATAAGGAAAATTTTACGGCAGTAACTTCAATATCGAACCTATGATCTACAAGTGCGCGTGTTCGGAGAAGCAGCAGCATAAAATTTTCTGCGTTTGGTACCCTAAATGTTCTATTCATATATTCAAGCCAAAAATACCAAAAATTTAAAGGAGAAAACAACATTCCCTGCGAAACTGTAATACACACACACACACACACACACACACACACACACACACACACACACACACACACACACACACACACACACACACACACACACACACACACACACACACACACACACACACACACACACACACACACACACACCAAACGTTGGACAATCGAGTTGAAAGGGAGTTTACGCTTTGCTCACTCAATTATAATCGCTGCAAACAGCTGTCTTCTCAACTGACGGAAACTAATTTACAAAAATTAACAACATTGTACAACACAGAAAATCTAACACTAAAACTTCTGGTTTTTCTTATAAAACCATATTTACATGCCCTTATTTAACCCTGCACAATGCGGTTGGGTAAAACTCTCATTGTAATTTTAGGCAGCCATCTTGAAACGGAAATGAAAGGGGAAAGCTCAATACATACGTCGTTTGAGCTTTATACAAGCAACTTCAGTACCAGACTTCAAGACAATAGGTCAATGCGTTTGGCCAAAATGCGTAACAAACACAAAAAAGTGCCTAACGATCGTTGAAATGCATATAATTTCACATGAAAACTAAACAAAAACCCATACATAAATACTGTGCCAAGCTTTTCCTTGTTCATATTGAGTTGAATATTTTGTGTTCTCATTCTAAGGAGCACAAAACCCTAAGTTTTTCATTTCGAATTTGATATACATATTCATATACATATTCGAATTTGATCCTTTTAACTTCAATTTATTAAAATTTTATTCTTTAAATTTTATACACCATTCAAAATAACCGGTAATGAACACCCTTTTAAAAATTTTCACCCTTCCCCTTATAATTTTTTTTCTAGCCCCCCCGCAATTGCTGGAAAACAGTAAGGTTCTACTGCAAACACTGTTCTTTTGTCGTTATAAATTTTAAGTCAATCGATTGATCCTCGCTTTCGTGCTTACACATTTCGTGACAGACAGATGAAATTTTGATAAAGTGTTTGTAATCTGATTGCATATGTATATAGCAATTTCAATTTTGAGGGATTTTTAACGATTTTTAGAATTTTTGCTAGTAAAAAGCAAACAAAAAACTCTTTGCCCTTGACTAAGAAATGTTTACCACGAGTTTTTCATTTCCAGTGCACATTCAAATCTGATACACCATTAAATTTGATCCTCTTAATTTAAATTCCTTAAATGTTTGCCTTAAATTGGATACACCATTCAAAATAACCGGTACGTAACTCTCCTTTAAACATTCTGCCCCCGCAGAGTTCTACTGCAAGCAATTTTCTTTCATTGTTATAAATTTTAGGTCAATCGATCGATTGTAAGCTCTCCCGTGCTTACAAAGTTCTTGACAGACAGACATATTAAATTACGATAAAGGTGTTTGTAATTCGATCCTGAGGATATGTACACAAACATTTTCATTTCGCGGTATTTTTTAACGATTTTTTATAATTTTTGCTGAAAAAAAGCAATAAACTCTCTGACCTTGACTAAGGAGTGTTTCAGATATATCTTCTAAACGTTAAAATTAAATGTGTTCTATACGATATTGCAACGTGCTGACGCCATTTTGTAAGTAGAAGCACAATGCAGCAGTCAGTTAACTTGATAAACAGCTACGTGCTGCACATTACGTCACAGTACGTGCCGAATGTACGTGCCTTACAAAAACACTACCGTCACACATTTACTAGCTGTACAAAACTGATTTTATGCTCGTATAATTTAAATACCGTTTGTAATTAAACGTAAACCGTGAAGAGTATTGCACTAAATTGCACGATAGTTGAATCACTTGTACCTTCAAGCAAAATGATTAGGTTAGGTTGGGGGGGGGCAGACATAATGGCAGTGCATAGAATATTACGAGGGCTATCCAAAAAGTCGGTTACGTTTTGCTCTGTAGACGCTAGGGGCGGGGATATAGCGGCCATTTTGGTGTCAGAGCGTTCGTCTGTTCAGTGGCTATCCAGCCGTGCTAATGAGAGTTTATCGTTGCTGCTCGTTCCCGTACAATACTAGTTTGAAATGTGAAACTACGCCGCCATTGGAAATCCCGCGACCTGTGAAGTGCGGTCGGTGATACGGTTTCTGTTGGCTAAGAACAATAAACCAATTGAGATTTATCGCCAACTCTGTGAATTTTATGGGAACGATGTAATAACCGAAGGCGGAGTGCGTCAATGGTGCATTAGGTTTACAAATGGAAGAACTAATGTGCACCACGAAGGACGAAGTGGACGGCCAAGAATTGTGGCCGATGAAATTGTCTCTAAAGTCAATTAGAAAATTAAAGAAGATTACAGGAAATTGTTATACAAAAGTTAGGTTACGACAAATTTTGTGCAAGATGGGTACCGAAAATCTTGACTGAAACCCATAAAAATCTGCTTCATGACATTTTTGGACAGTTACGAAAAGGATGGTGACTCACTACTCGATCGAATCGTTACAGGAGACAAGACTTGGGTGAAACATGTCAACTGCGAAACCAAATTGTAGTCTATGGAATGGGGGCCACAAATTCCCCCCAGGAAATGCATGCAAACGTTGTCTGCAAGGAAGATCATGGCGACTGTTTTCTGGGACACGAAAGGAGTCCTTCTTGTTAATTTCTTAGAACGTGGCACGGCAATAAACTCTGCAAGGTATTGAGAAACCTTGGAAAATTTAAGAAGATCTATTCAAAAGAAAAGCGCAGAGGAAAATTGAGTTCAAAAATTCTGTTTCTGCACGACAACGCCCGACCACACACAGCCAATCGAACTCGAGAAGTCCTGGATGTTTTCAAGTGGGAGGTGTTTCCACATCCACCTTACAGTCCGGATCTTGCTCCCAGCGTTTGTCACCTGTTTCCTGCAATGAAGACCTGGCTTGCGACGCAGCGTTTTGATGACGACTGCGGAACTGCGAGAGGGCGTGACAACCTGGCTGAAGTCTCAGGCGGCAGAATTCTACGACACTGGAATTTCAAAACTGGTTCACCGCTATGATAAGTGTCTAAATTTATATGGCGACTGTATAGAAAAATAGTATTTTAGTGCCACTTTCAAATGTATATAATAACATTTTTTTCTTGTACTTGGTTTTTTTTATACCAAAACAAACGTAACCGACTTTCTGGATAGCCCTCCTACAATCGCGACAACCTCGCTATAATAAAGAATTTCTGCGATACACAAAAATCAAACTTACAAAATCGATACCCATCAAAACGGCAGCTGCAATTAATCGTGTATATGAAGTTAGCAACCAAAATTTACTTAAAATCGAAACGCCCACATCAGTTTAAATCCCAACTTTTACTTATTTATAAGTTCTTTGAACAGTTTACGGTTCTGGAGTAAAGAGAAAAAATAATAATAAAACAGTTGCCGTGGGATTTATTTTTTCCGATTCAACTCATGAAACACACACACACACACACACACACACACACACACACACACACACACACACACACACACAAGTTTCTTCCTCAACGACGTTAATATTTTTTGCATAATAAACAATATTCCTTTGTTTATATAAATAACAATATTTCTCTCTTCCTATAAGAAACAATATTCCTTTCTTTGTATAAATAAACAAAATTCCTTTCTTTATATAAATAGTAATATTTCTTTCTTTGTATAAATAAAAATATTCCTTTCTTTGTATAATAAACAACATTCATTGCTTTATATAAATAACAATATTTCTTTCTTTCTACAAGTAACAATAGTCCTTTCTTTGCATAATAAATAATATTCCTTTCTTTATATAAATAACAATATTTCTTTCAACAATATTCCTTTCTTTGTATAATAAATAATATTCATTTCTTTATAAAAATAACAATATTTCTTTCTTTGTATAAATTCCTTTCTGTATATTGTATATATTATATATATATATATATATATATATATATATATATATATATATTGTATATATATATATTGTATATATATATATATATATATATATATATATATATATATTGTATATATTCCTTTCTTTGTAGGCCCCTACGTAAAGAAATATTATTTTCTTTGTACAAATAAAAATATTCATTTTTTTTTGTATATTCTTGTTGTTTTAACAATAAATATTATTTTTACTACTTACTAAGAGTGAAAATATCCCCCCTACATAATATGAGAGAAATGCTACTTAGTGCCTCTCCCCACAGGATTCATTAAATTTATTGGAACGGAAAGCCTCTCAGAAAAAGGTTTCTTCGCATCAGGCCTCGCATTCGTTAAGACAGCTCTGCCCACACCAACAGGATGCAAGCAGTGAATTTAGGCTAATGCAATACGAAAGTGACCAGGTTTGACACGTGTTTAGAGTAAGCAATGATGACAATCAACAACACAATACCTTGTCACCATTACACCTTCGCTGCTTTATTCATAAAGTGTAAATACAAGGAACATGTGTCATCACGTGGAGGACATGTCAAAGCAGGCAGCTCTAGAATCTGTGCGGACATGTCAAAGCAGGCAGCTCTAGTATTTGTACGGACATGTCAAAGCAGGGAGCTCTAGAATCTGTACGGACATGTCAAAGCAGGGAGCTCTAGAATCTGTACGGACATGTCAAAGCAGACAACTCTAGAATCTGTGCGGACATGTCAAAGCAGGCAGCTCTAGTATTTGTACGGACATGTCAAAGTAGGGAGCTCTAGAATCTGTACAGACATGTCAAAGCAGGCAGCTCTAGAATCTGTGCGGACATGTCAAAGCAGGCAGCTCTAGAATCTGTGCGGTCATGTCAAAGTAAGGAGCTTGAATCTGTGCGTACATGTCAAAGCAGGCAGTTCTAGAATCTGTGCGGACATGTCAAAGCAGGGAGTTCTAGAATCTATACGGACATGTCAAAGCAGGCAGCTCTAGTATCGGTGCGGACATGTCAAAGCAGGTAGTTCTAGAATCTGTGCAGACGTGTCAAAGCAGGGAGCTTTAGAGTCTGTGAAGACGTGTCAAAACTGGCAGCTTTAGCATCTGTGCGGACATGTCAAAGCAGGCAGCTCTACAATTTGTGCGGACATGTCAAAGCAGGCAGCTCTAGAATCTGTGCGGACATGTCAAAGCAGGGAGTTCTAGAATCTATACGGACATGTCAAAGCAGGCAGCTCTAGAATCTGTGCGGTCATGTCAAAGTAAGGAGCTTGAATCTGTGCGTACATGTCAAAGCAGGCAGTTCTAGAATCTGTGCGGACATGTCAAAGCAGGGAGCTCTAGAATCTATACGGACATGTCAAAGCAGACAACTCTAGAATCTGTGAGGACATGTCAAAGCAGGGAGCTTTAGAGTCTGTGC
This sequence comes from Callitettix versicolor, assembly GCA_022606455.1. Taxonomy (NCBI): domain Eukaryota; kingdom Metazoa; phylum Arthropoda; class Insecta; order Hemiptera; family Cercopidae; genus Callitettix; species Callitettix versicolor. Next base: position 81,156,425 of record CM040183.1, read on the forward strand.
AGACGTGTCAAAACAGACAGTTCTAGTATCTGTGCGGACATGTCAAAGCAGCTCTAGAATCTGTTGAAATCACGTATCAAGGCTTATTTATAGAACAATGCATTGTTTAGAACAGTGAGTTTTATACCTGTCACAATTTACATCCGATTCTGAACAGCCACATTATTGTTTAACGACTTATTTTGAAGCAGCCAGACCAATTAATGAGCACAGATCTACAGAAAGGTTTGAGCTGGGGCGTACTGTGTGTGTTAACAATTTTTAATCGAATCTGGCATAAAGTCGATTTTAGGAAAATCTCGAGTAAGTCTTTTATCCTGTCGACTCTATTTAACCAAATAGCTTAAAATCTTTAAAATCAATACTTTTAAAATGCCCTAAAAGTAGATATTTTTCAGAATTAGGATTATGACCCATTTTCTTCCGTCTAGTGGGTCATTTACTCACCTCGTAAAGGCTATCGCGGTTTCGAAACCTTACTGTTTCACTTTCAGGCCGCAATACAAAATGTTAAATACCTCGAGGTCGTCATAAAGTTAAGAAAACATTGAAAACACACGTACTGGGGACGCAGCGACATACGTGTAGTACGGTAGTGTTTGGCCAAACGAAATTTTATCGTGTGCGTTTTAATAAAAATCGTGCGTGTTTTTCACACTGATAGATACTGCAAGAACTGTAATTTTGACACCTTCGTGTAGAAAGAGCATAAAATTGCCCATAAAGTTGATCTAGAAAAACTCTTTTCTTAAATAATACGGTTAACGGTTAGGTTGGCAGAAAGTATACTATCGCTGTCGTGCAGCGCGAAGTAATTAAGAGCGAAGCCCACTGTTACCAGCTGAAGACCTACTGGCACTACGAGTCCTTAGTTGCTGATCCTCTGTTCTTTACAAATCTAACTTCCAAGTGATTAGACCTGTCAGCGATACACCAGAGGGTACAAGGCGAGTGACGACATAACAAGGTCACCGTGGGATGTCACTCGGCCAGCCAAGCCAGGCAGTTACTCAACAGGAAATGTTTAGCCACAACTGGCATAACGAAAGCGTTTAAATCATTCGCTTCTCGCTTGGCTAGTGACGAAGGTCAAACTATCAGTCGCAGACAAAACAGGGCTTTAAACTGCCAGCTGTTGCGCAACCAGACAACCAAACAACCACGGAATGCAATTTTGAAATTTATTACTAATGTGGCTGAAGTTATTTATCCCGTTTCGGATAGAAGTACGAAAAATTTGATACTTTAAGCAAAACGAATGGTTCAAAATGTTTAGCGAATTTCCATCGGATAAACGGCCATTATGGTAAAACCTAGACGCGAGACCTTGAATGAGCACAGGTCTAGATTATTTCTTGATGGATCGCTATATTTTTATATACATATACGCATACATAAATTACACAATCACGTTCGCAAATTTAGTCCGATATGCTTCAAACATAGCGCAAAAATCGATTATGGCAACAACTTGGACTGGTTCGATAAGAAGCAAAATTCGTTCAATAGGTCCAAAATGGCATTTAAACACCTTTGAAAATTTAATTTCAATCGTAATCGGCGTTGAAACCTGCATAAATCAGCATTTTGAATTTTCAATGCAATCTGAAAGTTTGAAATGCTAATATATGCTGACGAATCGGAATTTCAAAAGGATTAAACACTTTTGGAAATTCATATATATCACGTCAGCGAGACAGCTGCGTGCCGCGATTATATTCTTTACAAATTTTCAGTTTTTATTCACGAGCTTGATTAAAATGTGCACTCTTCAAAACAAGATGAAGCTCGCCGTCTGACACCTAAAAAAGTGATCAGAATCTGCCCTCATTTCAAGGTCACGAATATGGACCTTACCATGATGGCAGCTCTAGTGGAAATGGCTCTATATCAAAAAAATGATTACATTATTCGATAAATGGCCGCAAAGAATTCCTTCATATGTGCAGACAAAAATAATAGCAGACGTTTAAATGCTGGCTATTATTTGTTGTTTTATACTTTCTTTGCCTTTATTAATTTCTACCTTTTTTTATTATGATTTTAATAATAGTTGTATGTATATATTTAGTTTATTTTCTTTTTCTTTTAATTATTTATTGGTTTATTTTGGTTTAATTTTTGCTTTTTTGGTTAAGTTACCTATGTTTATATTTCATTTTTGGTTGCCAAGGGCTCATGTTGAGGCTCCTATTTCTGGTTCAATAATTTTGGCTGGTATTTTGTCGAAGTTGGGTGGATATGGACTGTATCGGGTCATGTCGTTTGTTTCTATTTGTTTTCTTTGTTTTAATTATTTTTGAATTTCTATTGGTTTATATGGTGGTGTTTTTGTTAGACTGAAGTCACAGTAAAATGATCTCTTATATAGTTATTTATTGATTGGGCGAGGCGAAGTCTCTGTTTCAATTCGACCGATCTGAATTTGGTTGTACGTTTGTTACGTAATTTCAACCACACGCATTAACCGACTGTTCGTGAGATTAGTAAGAAGGTACTTTGTATAAAACTCGAACGTATGTATAAAATATTTCCCCATTCACTTCAGTTTCAAGATGGCAGCCTCTGATTTAACGATGACGAGTGCAGTCGCTGGCTATTTCCAGTACTTACAAAACGGCAAGACCTATCATAATTTTAACGGCTTCGTGGAAAAAGAGCATAAAATGTCCAATAAATTTTGTCCAGTAACATAAAGTTGGTCTCGTAAAATCAGGGTTAACGGTAAAGTAGACCGAAAAGGTTACGAGCGCGTCAGAGCTGTGGCCAGGCAATTAGTTGAGAATATACCGCGACGTCTGCTGATTCTTAAACTGCTAGTTTATATTATCTAAAGAACGGTCAATAACCTTCAAGTCCTTTAGATAGATAGCCTGTTACAAACAAACAACAGGGCGAGCATTGCATGAAATCTGGATTTGCTGCAATCGTCGCCGGTTTTGCTCGATTAGTCAGGTTGTCAACAAGCCTGTTCTTATGGCACTCCTTGCCGGATACACAGTGTGATGTTTCGATACTAATTGTAATCGATATTTTTCTTTCGATACTGGTAGTATCGATATCGATGTTGATGTTTCGATAATATCGCGAGTATCAATACCACACTAAAATATCGTAAGGTGATACTGGTCAAAATTGTGTGTATTTTATCTATGTATTAATTTAATTACATAAACGAAAAGGTCACTCAGAAAGTTGAAAATAAACAATTTACTATTTATGCAGCAAAGCGTCGCCTATCTACGTTTTTCTTATCGCCTTATTGTGTTTACCTTTATCTAGGCCTAATATCAGTAACCATTTGGCATTGATATTTGAGTCAGGCGTATATTATTGCTTTTTTTAATAAGCTATACTCCGTTATATTTTTACATTACAGTAATAATAAAGTGCGTATTAAGTTTTTTCTCATTAGTAAAGTGTAATAACGTTCACGAATAAGATTCACACTGTAATAACCTACAATACTGCTTCATATACTTTGTTATATTCGTACATTACAGTAATAATAAAGTACGTATTAAGTTTTTTCTCGTTAGTAAAGTGTAATAACGTTCACGAATAAGGTTCACACTGTAATAACCTACAATACTGCTTCATATACTTTCTTATATTTGTATATTATAGTAATAATAAAGTTCGTATTAAGTTTTTTCTCACTAGTGAAGTGTAATAACGTTCACAAATTAGGTTCACACTATAATAACCTGCAATACTGCTTCATATACTTTGTTATATTTGTACATTACAGTAATAATAAAGTTCGTATTAAGTTTTTTCTCACTAGTGAAGTGTAATAACGTTCACGAATAAGGTTCACACTGTAATAACCTACAATACTGCTTCATATACTTTGTTATATTCGTACATTACAGTAATAAAAAAGTGCGTATTAAGTTTTTTCTCGTTAGTAAAGTGTAATAACGTTCACGAATAAGGTTCACACTGTAATAACCTACAATACTGCTTCATATACTTTGCTATATTTGTACATTACAGTAATAAAAAAGTGCTAATTAAGTTTTTTCTCACTCATATAGTGTAATAACGTTCACGAATTGGGTTCACACTATAATAGCCTATAATACTGCTTCATATATTTTGTTATATTTGTACACTATTGTAATAACGTTCATGAATTAGTAATAAAAAATACTGTTCATATACTTTGCATTACAGTAATAAAAAAGTGCTAATTAAGTTTTTTCTCACTCATATAGTGTAATAACGTTCATGAATTAGGTTCACACTATAATAGCCTATAATACTGCTTCATATACTTTGTTATATTTGTACATTACAGTAATAAAAAAGTGTTAATTAAATTTTTTCTCACTAACATACTGTAATAACGTTTTAGGTTCACACTCCTATAATACTCATATAGTTATATTTGTAATACACGTTTTTTCATGTGTAATAACGTTCATGTTCACACTATAATAGCCCATAATACTGCTTGATATACTTTGTTGTAAGAGGTTTCATTATTTTACTTTTAATAAATTTGACGAGACCGAAGATAGATATCACATCTCGCAAAACTGTTTCCGTAACAAATTCACTGACCCTTACTCTCAGATATGTAGGCACTGATAATTCATATTTAAGGTCTCAGTTGTACAGGTGATATTATTGGGCAGGTGACTGACTAAAGGCGCGCCGTTGTTCACCTGACATGGACAGCTATTGTTAAAGTAATACAAGAGAAATCTTGGGAAGCCTTCATCTCGCTACAAACACAAGCACGGCTAGAGCAAATAGGTCTTTAAATGTTCCGTGGGCTCGGTAGTCGAAGTAGTACCGCATCGGTCAGTCCACTGCGTCACTCAACTGCGCACCTAAAGGTTCTTAGTTCGAGCCGCAGTTACTCCTGTTGCTGTTCCCTTACCGTTAACACTGTAACACTCCCTCGTCCTCATTAGTTTAACTGGCACAAAGTACAGTCGTTAAGAAGAAAACAGTATTTTGTAGAAACGTACTCACCACCGAACAAGTTCTTACGCCAGTTGTAACGAGATCAAGCTTTATACAACCAAATTGAAAAATTAACATGCTATTACTGCAGCTTAGGCTATAACGATAAGACTTAGCGTGCAGCGTGGCTACGCCCTCTCTCCACAGGAAGCATGCATCATTACTGGCGTTGGCCAGGCCTATCCTGTCCTGTCCTGTCCTCATTTATTAAAGCCTTCTGAAGAAAGCGCTCAAGCAAGATGAAACTGTAAATGTGTACGGCTTTAAATCATACAGCACTGTTAGTATTTGTTAACGTCTCGAGTTTTATTTGAATGAATCACAAGACGTTTACTTTAAGTGAAAGGAATATCAATATTTCTTCGTCTTTTAAAGGGAACCATTACAATTAAACCGTATTTAATCGGAGGCCCTTCAAACCACAACGTTTGAAGAAAACCACAACTTTTCTGAGAGTATTAGAAAAGTGATAAAAAGTTTCTCGAAAAATTCTTGCATTTTACCTCGCTGAATCAAGTATCAACCAAGGACAATTTAGTAAATCTAACGTATGGCGTAAAATTTCAGTAAGACAAACGGAAAGGGTAGTAAACAGGAGTAACTTGTATTGCATTCAACAATACAGTTTTTAAATCAAAACAATCTGGGTTTTATTAATGCTAAACAAGTTAATATGATTAGACTTAGGCGTAACCTAAATTAAATAATTAGGATTATGATCTAGTTTTCCGTCTTAAGTTGTCTTTTTACTCACGCCGTATTATAAAAAGAGGTGAGTACGAGGCGAGAAAAAAACCACTAGACGGAAAAATAGGTCATAATCCTAATTATTTAAATATGTAGTCCGGTGGCTGTGTTGCAACATAAATAATAACAATAATAATAATAATAAGAAGAAGAAGAAGAAGAAGAAGAAGAATTATAATTATAAGAATCAGAAAGTGCTTTAACAGTTAGAGGACAGTAAGTTAATATTTTACAGTAAGGAAGACTTGAGACTACAATAATTCAATGAGTTCATTGCGTTTTGCCTTGGCAACTTATAGGCCTACTTGAGAACTTATAAATCAATATTGGTACTTTGGATCAAGTATATAGTACTTTGGATTGTACTAAAACATATAACCTGCAGCGATTTTATTCATTTTTAAGTGTGCAAGTACAATTTATAAGCAGCAGAAACTGACAAAATAATTTAAACCTAATAACAGTAACTTTTTTTTACAAATTCCCACTTTTTTGGGAAATTTTCGAGCTATTGGGAAAATATCCGGAAATATTCAGTTCTTTTTCCCCTGGAAATATATCCAGTCCAGATCAGTATTCCCGACTTTCGTTATAAAAAAATCCTGTTATTGAACCAAAAGTAAAAATCATGTACCACGTTTTCTCTTCCTTTTTTTATATTAATTATTATAATTTGTTCGAAAACACAACAAATTAGCATAGCTACTCGTTAACAACATAACCAGAAACTTATTACAACCTATCAGCTGATCATTACGAATTAATATAAAAGACAAATTAACATGGCTAGTTTTCAAAAACCTAAAACTTATAACGTATCAGCTGTTCAATGAAATCAGCTGATCTTAACGAATTTATACTAAACAACTGATCGATTATTATAACTAACAAAATTAAACTAACGATCCATTTCATATACTTAAATCGGTCAAACTTCATCGAAGTTTCCGCAGTGTAGTGGGTTATCACGTACGCCTCACACGCGCAAGATCCCCGGTTCGATCCGGGACGGAAACAGTAACTTTTATTTATAATTAATTTAATATTACATTTGCGACACGCAAAATATACTGTATCTATATACGTGTTCTTCGCATCACGCGACCCGCAAAATCCAACGCCAAAACTAGCCATAAAACACGATATATGTTAAAAACGGCGTTTCATTTATACGATGTTAGGTCGAGTACAAATTTTACCTCACCCAGTGAGGAAGGTACTGACAGACAGACAGTGTTGTGTTTAATACGCCTAAGGTATTTATAATTAGTCTTCCTTACAGCTTAATTAATGTTAATTGCCCAGTCGCAACAAAGTATGCCTTGTGCAGTTCACAAGCCGTGTCACAGATATTCCACATTGTTAACAGCCTACTAAGGTCTTGTCTTATTTATATCCGAGTTGCGGGATACGTACACGGGTGATTCTCTTTCTTAAATAATCGCTGCATGCAGCTGTCTCGCTGACGTAAAAGAAGCGAACTTTCAAAGACTAACGATATCACATCACATATTAAACGACCCCTTTTATCTAACATTTTGAAAAAATCAGATTCCACCATCAAAACCAACGTTTAAATGTACCTAAATTTCTGTTGTTGCTATTTTAAGGCGAAAAGCACATTGAGGCTATTATCGCCTCCCTAAATGTAAGTGTGCGTTAGACTCGGGTACCGCGAGGGACGTATAAATCCTCTCAATAGGTGCAGCTAGTCTGCACCCCCTGCGGGGTGTACCTAAATAAAAAGCGCCGGGGGCGTTTAGGGGGAAAATGAAATTCTTCACCTGAAACATTAAACATACTGTATTGATCATTTTTCAAAACCTTTTTCAAAAACTACAAATCTAACGCTTAAAACTTTTAAAGTTAATTAACCCGCAACAAATATTTCACACGAAACAATACAAAAATAATTTAGTTGTAGACAATTTATTATGTAACTGTTTTTATTCCAGATTAAATTGGTCTTAAATAAAGAAAGTTATTTCTAGGGTTAGAACATTTAACGCTAGTGTAATACTTTCATACTTTCAGAATATTTCTGAGAGCACCCTCCTTTACCCCGTAAGGTATACCACTGCCTAGTATTTCAACTCCTGTCCCCTTTCAACCTAAGAATTCTTGGAGCACTTGGTTCCCCCCCCAAAGGTAAAATGAATTGGCGCCCCTGCCATAAATTAGCATATTTTATATGGAATTCAGAATCAATGGATTTGAAAGTTGTAGATTAAAAAATACGATTTGTTAAAAATTTATAATGTTGTTTTTAAAAGCTGGTTGAAAATCGATTTTTGTATTGGGAGAATCAGATAACAACAAATCAGAAGGAACAAAAATACTGTTCCTCCTTGGAGGTCATAGGGAAGAGGTGGTTACCCGTCTTTGCATTGGTCACTCTGCTTACGCATGGATTTCTGATGTGTGACGGGGACCCACCTATGCGAGTTCTGAACGGAAACCAACACAGAAAGACATATATTGCAGGACTTTGATTGTTTCCAAAATGTGCGTGTTACGTGTGGTTAGAGCATTGTTTGCAGACGATGCTGGGAGATAGTGCCTCGGTCGTTGACCGGATCCTAGACTTCCTTCATCGTCTGGATGTTTTAAATAAAATTTTATGTATACATTTGTTATTATTGTAGGACTTCTTTACAGTCTGCAACAATTTGTTTGTGTTCAGTTATATATATATTTTTTAGATTTGTTATTCTTGTTAATTAGTTTAAAGTTTATTTTATTTTTCTCAATTCAATTTAGTTTTACGCAACTGTCCGTAGTTGCTACAACATGTTGGTTATTTTATTTACCATTATTTTCATTTTGTTTCATTTTTCTTTCTATAATAACTTTTATTTTGTATTTTTGATATTTCAATTGCGCGTCACGGCAATGGTTTTACGGGTTTCCGCCGGGGAAAAAATGAAAATCGATTTTCGTGTCGAAATTGAATCAAATCGGACCAAACGTGCGAAAAATGCAAAAAAAGAAAAACCTGTTATCGTTAGACACGCAGTTTTACGTAGTTTAGTTAAGGTAATATGCAGTATTGTTGTATTACAAAGGAAATGGTGTGAAACAATTAACCCGGACTTCCGGAACACCCGCTCTTCTACAATCCCTGAGACACTGAGAACATGTTTTATATGCTAATCAGCTGTTATGTGGCCTAAACAAGCCTGACTTCTGCAGAACCAATCAGCCTCGGAACTAAGTTGTTTGTCGTCTTCAAATTGCAATGCCTCTGGCATCGTTGATTGCATCTTAATTACGTGCATAATTAACGTGAATTTCATAAAAGTTGATGATGAAACTGAGGCGCGCACAAGTTCGTAACCTACCAAAATACGTTCGGGTTTCAAAATGACGGCAATCCAAAACCTTTAAAAAAAATCAAAACCTTTTATAATACTCACTTTTGAAAATCTTATTTACAAATCGTAACCACCATTTAAATCTGCATAAACTAGCATTCTAAGTATACAAATTCTGCCTACTTGACATGATAGAAGCGATTATTCAGAAGTATGTTACCAATATAATCAGGATTAAAATCTTCACAGCATTTTAAACTTTCAAATTACATTGAAAATACGAAAATCAACCCTGACCGACGTCAAAAAAGTGTCCATTCAACGGATATTGAAAACTGAAAAAGTTAATTTATTGCAGTTTTTAACGCTGATTACGATGGTGAAATCGGACTTAAAAAAAGATTTAAAATGGCCGCCATTTTTGAAACTTTTGAACGAATTATGCTGCTAAACGAACTAGTACAAAAGTATTACTATAATAAATTTTCATGTCAAGTTTGAATCAAATCGACAAAAACTGCAAACGTAAGCGTGTTAACACGTATGCGCGCGCACTCACTCACTCACACACACACACTCACACACACAAACACACTCACACAAACACACACACACACACACACACGCCCACTCTCTCTCTCTCTCTCTCTCACACACACACACACACACACACACACACACACACACTTACACACACAAACATTTTCACACAAACACACTCACACAAACACACACACACTCACAAAAACACACTCAGAAACAAACACACACACACACACACACACACACACACACAATTTTATGTATTTATGGAAATGCGAAGTAATATGTTTCTTTGGCCGGTTTCACGTGTAACTAGGCTACAAGTTTAAAGAAAGGCGTATTAATGCAAAGAAATGGCGCTTCTTGCAATTTTTAGTGTTAAAAAAACTATGTTAACGATTCGTTTGGCCGCAGCAAGGCGCGCGAGGTCGGGCAACTAATCAGAGCACGTCGGCCGCTGCCAGTCCGGGTCGTTATGCCCCGTTGTAGCCGCTGCAGGCGCAGGCGCAGGCGAGTATGCTTTACGCACTTATAATTATTGGCCCCTTCATTAATCGTCGGAAGAATTGCTACACATTCCTGCCAGCTCCGTGGACCAACTCCGATAACTTGATGTTACACGGAGAACTGTTACATTTGTTCTTTATCCTTCTGAAGATGGCAGGCATGTCACCGAAATGTACACTAGGACAAAATAATTTCATTAATCTGGTGTTCATTATTCATTTTACAATACATATATTAATTTCGTGGTACAGAGCTTCCTCATTGTAGATTTGTAATAATAGGTAAAGGAGTTTGTTGGCCCGTGCCCTCAATAAGTTCCAGCGGTCCATCGACTAACTTATTCTGCTGGAGGTCTTCAGGGTCCTGGAAGCCAATTTTGTCTGCTGCTAGCAAGAGCCTCACAAGCGTATCTTATGTATGCATTTAATTTTATTCCAAAGGAAAAATCACCATTATACATGCAAGTTAATACGACTTCATGGTAACTTAGATATCAATGGTAACTTGGATAACAACATTAACCAAGTAACTTGCAAAATTCAACAACTAAAACATATAACGGTAGTAAATAACAAGGAATCAGAACAAATAACAAAACTTAAAAAAGGAATCAGTAAGTGTCAATCAAAGCTATATGACACTGTGTACAACACTATCATAAAAAGTCCAGTTTTTGACAATATATATATATATATTAAGGCGAAAATTACATTGAGGCTATTATCGCCTCCCTATATGTAAGTGTGAGTGTAAAGTTTTAAAGTCATAAGTGTAGTATTGTAAGTGTAAGTGTGTGTTAGACTCGGGTACCGCGAGGGACGTCTAAATCCTCTTAATAGGTGCAGCTAGTCTGCACCCCTCTGCGCAGACAAAATATAACAACAAAAACAGCAAGATTAGAAATCAAATATAACATATACATATATGTAAAAAAGGCTTATCATAACAATAATGGAGATTACGCTGGAATATAACACAATTAATTTCCAGACAAGTTACGAGGACTCAGCACTGGCACTTATCTTACGTGGCTGCAGTTTCTTCTTACTTCCTGCTGAATCTGCACACGTTTCCTCCGCGGTACATTCCTATCGTTTACACTGAATCCTCAGACCACAGCGCCCAGTAGTATTCCGACTTGCCTTTACTCAGGATCTTCATTTGGTCGAAACTTGCCCAGGGTTTCGGGATTACGATCATCATCTTTACCATCTCGAAAGGACCTCAATCTCTACGTCCTCCATTAATGTAATACGAGGGAACTTGTTCTCAAGCCTCTGCTTGGCCCTGTCATATGCGCAAGTGACTATTAGAGCAACATTATTATCCTTAAAGGATAATACCTTCTTTGTTAATCTTTTGATCACCTCCGTTTCAGAACACAATCTCTAGGAATTTAGAAGGCACCATAACCATCTTGACAACTTTTAGATCATTCTGAAAGTTCTTCATTTTTGGAGTACCATTTTATATCAGTTGTATCGAGGTTTTTCCTTGCCTCAACCTCTGGGGTACTGTTATCATATCTGATTCCCTTTGCGTTTCAGAAACTTTTCCGGAATCACTCTCGAACTCTCCCCTACATTCCTCACCCCTGGACTGAATCCTGATTCCGCATTTCACTGTAAGCCTCCGGAATTCCTCACACGGTGGTTTACATCGATATTAATTTTGTGAAAGAGGAAATAAAGATGGCTTTGAAGCATAAACGATTTTAAATTCACATCAACCAGGATTTGATAATTGTGTCAGAAAACGTTGACAACGTTAGCTTAAGAGACTGTGGACCTTGTCGGCCATATTGGATGTATTTTCTGTATAAAAATCTGTTAACTAACGACATTCACTACTCCTCGATTTGTTCCGAAAAACTTACGTTTTACGCCTGCTTTTAAAGGTCATGTATGGTATAACGACTACCACTAAGCTCTACTCTTTTTTCTCATTAGTCTATATTTATAGTAATTCTGTTCTATAGTGTGCCTGTTTCAGTTTTATTATCCTTGCACCATTCCTTATTTTTTATCTTTCAATTTTTACTAACAGTACAAACGTACTGATTATTTACGTTCGCCTGATTATTTATTTGTTCGTTTCCAATAATTCCCCACCCATCCCATATTTCAGTAGTACATATTCGTTCGTAAACATTAAATTACAAATAAATTATATTCTTTTTCTTTTCTGCTAGGATTATTATCTCTGTGTTCAATATAATAATCTGCCTTCCCTAGCTTCGTCAATTCTATTTTCGTTGACGCGTTTCGGAGAACCTCCATCTTCAAAAACTATATCTATCACTATGATATAGTGAAAACTATATATATATATATATATATATATATATATATATATATATATATATATATATATATAACTATAATAGATATAAGGAAGGCAGGTTATTATACTGAACACAGTAATAAATTATATGTTGGAAATACAGTATTGTAAACAATTATATATAACCAGGCGGACAAACTATTACAACAATCAAAATTAATAAAACAGATTTGAAAAGGGACAATACGACGGAATATACACGTACACAAAAGAACAGCATAACTATAAAAATAGACCAATGAGAAAAAAGGGGCGGACCTTAGTAAAGGGGACAGTAGTAAGACGAACCTCGCCAAGTGGCTTCTGTAAATTACACAGTCACTCGTTAGCATACCATACTTCCTAAATAAATCCAAACCCTACTCACATCATCCTTTTTCATTACTGAGTCAGGACACGATAAATCCACTTACATAAACTGTAGTACGTTGATAGTTCTTGAAAATGGAGTTAGTCCGCGTAAAAATATAATGAGGGAAACGGCAATGCTCCGTTAAGGTTTCAATTTCGCCCTTTTTTGAGGGGTGTGTGTGAATGTAATTATGTTGTGATTGCAAAAACATTTTCTTTTAATACTTCGCACGGTACATTCATTAGAGCATGCGTTCTGGTATTGTTTTGATCGTGCCTGAACACAAGGCCTTAAAAAAACACATCTAAAAATAAATGTTCAAACAAAAAGACCTAACCAGCGCTTCTATTAATTAAACACAAAGGTTAAGCGTACGCAGTTCAATGTATGCGGTAAGACATTATCAATGATGTTCTATGCAGCACGTTGCAGACAATCCCGAGTTAATATTTGTTTAATAAGGAACACGGGCGTCACTTTAAACGGAAAACCCAGCCCAGTAGGCTGCAGGAGGGGGTGACCTCGGCACACAATACCTGAACACCGTCTCCGCACTGCACATCGCTATTATTTTTTTAACAATAATGTTGCGCAACAATGACGCGTTTCGAAACATTACGTCATCATTAAATACTCGTCACACAATAACATGTCTACCAGTCCCAATCTTTGGTGAAGCAATACGTGTGTAGTTTTTTACGTTTAGGGTACACAAGGGAAGTTATTTTTTCCACAAAAGAAAATCTGCGTCCATGCAGAAAAGTACTAAATTTAGCAGTTTGCTTGATGTCAGAGACCAAATACGAGGAAATCCAAAATTAGTTACCCAAAAACAAAAATCTGTAAGTTTGTTGTGTTTAGTACAGGAATAAAGACTTACGGATTACGACTACTTCATGCACAGTAAAACCCTTTCTAAACGAAATAAAGGGGGCTGAGACGTTTCAGATAATCGATTTTTTTTGGATACTTTAAGGCGAAAAGCACATAGAAGCTATTATCGCCTCCCTAAATGTAAGTGTGAATGTAAAGTGTTAAGGTCGTAAGTATAGTGTTGTAAGTGTAAGTGTGTGTTAGACTCGGGTACCGCGAGGGACGTGTAAATCCTCTCAATAGGTGCAGCTTAATCTGCACCCCCTTGCGGGGTTCAGATAATCGATGCAAACATTTAAAGGGTGTGAAAAATACGAAATGTCCATGAAAAACATATTTAATTGAAACGCTCTACAGTGTCGTGTTGTACGTTAATTGCATTATTATACTCCAGAGGGCCCGTGCGAAATTTCGCACTACGAAAGTTTTAAGTAAACACAGCCTTTTGAATAATAGTAGTCGTTTGAGTAAGAGCGGAAGATGGAAGAGAGGGAAAACGTGTTTCAAAAATAAATCGAACAGCAATCGGTTTAAAATAATAATTACAAATTTATGACTGTCATCGACCGTAATATTTACATTAACCTGTTGTTAAAGAGAGGTGTAATGAGAAATCGTAATATTCAAATACAAATAAGTAAATAAATGCGATATATTAGAATATTATGTTTGCTTTTTCCTGGTATATCACAGAGTCCACAATAACCTTAAACTGTACTTCACAAAGTCCACAATAACCTCTAACTGTATTTTAACATTTTAATTGTACTTCGTAATTTATGTTGTCCGTATAAATGCACGATAGAAGGAAAAATCATAAATATATTTGTGTAAAAACAGTGTCCAAAACATGTGTTTACTATTCGAAATGCTTGTCCCGGCTTGTACAACGGACAGAGATAGGGGACTGTCATTAAGGCCACATAACCTATAAGTTTAGACTTTTAAATAAATAGTGAAATTTTTCTAAACAAGTTATGCAAAAAAGTGGCATTTGTAACGCGACTGTCTATTCGTCATTAATAAGTTAGTTTCGTAAAATATACAAAATATTGTCCTATTTGTGATGCCGTTTATTTACGACAGTTAAAAGTGTCTTTTATGTCAAAGTTTCCCACAAACAGTAAGTTTTAGCGCAAAATCGTTTTGCAATGTCAGAAGCCGGTTACAAAATCTTTCTAAAGATACCTCATTGATGCCAGTACGAATAGTGTGTGCTGAGAAAAAGGATGTTGACTCGAGAAATAATACATACGAAACAAAGAGTTTAGACGTTCTTTGAAATGGCCTTTACGCGTCACACGTCTGCTTATGTTTGTCTCTTTCTTCTTTTCGTTTCACTCTCTTTGGGGTACGCTGAATCAATCATTTCTTGCGTGCTGTACTTTTCTTTGTTCCCAGTAGCTCTTCATTCTTTCCGATCTTCTTTTCCTCTCCTCTTCCGAAATGACAGGTTTAGGTTTTATTTTGGTTTTATCTTGGAATCTTATTCTTTCGTCCTTGGTACCTATCTTAGCAGTTTGGTCAAGCAGTGAATTTTCTGTAATTTTTAATTCTATTAGGTCTTTTTCAATTTCTTTAAACCAGTTCGGTTTTGTTTTACGATTATGGAAAAAATCAAACACCTGTTTCGTCAATCTATTGGAGTTCATTCTAAGAAGATGGCCGTAAAAATTTATTCTCCTTTTTCTCATAGTATCTGACAGTTCTTCAATTTTCTTATAGAGAGCTTCATTTCTTATATACTACCTTATTATCCTGAAATTTTGTTCCTATAATTTTTCTTAAGATTTTCCTTTCCGTCATTTCAAGCTTTTCTGTTTGTCTCTATTAGATGAATGCTCTTTTTTATACAGTGCTACAATAATGCACTGTACTGACAAAACAAGAGTGACGGGGGGTGAGCCGCTATATAATGCCCATGGCCTATTGTTATAAGCAAACAAATCACCCATCAGGTCATTGACACTTGCGTCACAACTCTAGGTCAGTGTGTGAACCAATTATACATTTTTTTCTCTGATTTCTGATATCGTTTCGGTTAACCCAGTTTTCGAATAATCCGAGTCCGGTTAAAAGGGTTTTACTGTACACTAAAATTTTAATCGTACATTAAAAAAATAACATTTTGCAACAATTTTCACCTTCAAGTTCTTTTAGTTTTTGTTGACTCCTTAAATAGTAATAAAAAAACAGGTTTTTTTTCAAAAACGGTTCTGTAAATATTAACTGTAATATTATGTATTTTCGTATCCGACCTAAAATGTCTGCTTATCGGCAAACACCTAAATTTACCGTGTTTTTTAATAATTCCACGGAAGTCAAAACTCACATACCCTAGGGATGCTTTTGTTATGTAAACATGCCGGATGTCACACACATCTTCACATACATGCGCGCGCATGTAAACGGTCTTTAGTACAATTCTACTACAGTGAACAGCGGAGGGGTGAAGGTGATGCGAAGAATCAAATAGTCCTTAAGGGGCAGATTAGGCAATACTGATACACGAGAAGGCAAGCAAAGTACTGTATACACGCTAATAGTGTGCTGCATTCAGGTTAGGTTCCGTTTTCCCATTGTTATTATAAGTACTTCAAAGAACAGTAGACCTCGCGGTACACTCATAATTAATGTTAAACGCTCCACAACAGCGATCGTAACTATTTCCGCCAATTTAACTGTAACCGTAATACTCAGAGTAAATGTTACCGGACAAAACTTTATTGCAAAATTTTTTGCTCTTTTTCCATAAAGCGGTAAACATGACAGATTTTGCCGTTCAGGACCATTTCAGGAAATAACCAGCAACTACACTCTCGACGTTGAATCTTAAAACGGAACTGAATGGGAAAAATCGTACACAATTCGGGTTTTATACAACGTACCTTACTACCTAATTTCAAAACAATCGGCCGATGCGTTTTATTAAAATTGCGTACACTCGTCGCTAAATCAGTAACCGCCATCTTGAAACGGAAGTGAATTGGAAAAAATCTTACGCATAAGTCTTTCCGCTTTTATACAAAGTACCTTACTACACAATTGCAAAACAATCGGCCAATGCGCGTTTGATTAAAATTGTATATACTAATCATCGTTAAATCAGTACCCGCCATCTTGAAACGGAAGTGAATGGAAAAAAATTTTACGCATAAGTCTTTCGGGCTATATACAAGGTACTTTACTACACAATTGCAAAACAATCGGCCAATGCGCGTTTGATTAAAATTGCGTATACTAATCATCGTTAAATCAATACCCGCCATCTTGAAACGGAAGTGAATGGGAAAAAATCTTACGCATAAGTCTTTCGGGCTATATACAAGGTACCTTACTACACAATTGGAAAACAATCGGCCAATGCGCGTTTGATTAAAATTGCGTATACTAATCATCGTTAAATCAGTAGGCGCCATCTTGAAACGGAAGTGAATGGGAAAAAATCTTACGCATAAGTCTTTCGGGCTATATACAAGGTACTTTACTACACAATTGCAAAACAATCGGCCAATGCGCGTTTGATTAAAATTTCGTATACTAATCATCGTTAAATCAGTACCCGCCATCTTGAAACGGAAGTGAATGGGAAAAAATCTTACGCATAAGTCTTTCGGCCTTTATACAACGTACCTTACTACCTAATTTCAAAGAAATCGGCAGACGCGTTCGATTAAAATTGCGTACACTCGTCATCGTTAAATCAGTACCCGCCATCTTGAAACGGAAGTGAATGGGAAAAAATCTTAGGCATAAGTCTTTCGGCCTTTAAACAAGGCACCTCAAATTTCAAAACAATCGGTCAATGCGTTTGGCTAAAATTGCTTACACATACGTTTATGTAAACCAGCGCATGCCATCTTGATACGGAAGTAAATTGGGAAAAATCTTACACATACGTTACTTGAGGGCAGCATACAAGGTATGCAAAACAACTACAAGGTATACTAGGAACTTCAAAACGATATCGGTCAATGTGTTTGAAAAAACTGCGTACATTCGTTATTGTAAATCAGAGACCGCCATCTTGAAACGGAAGTGAATTGGAAAAAATCTTAGGCATAAGTAGTTCGGGCTTTAAACAAGGCACCTCAAATATCAAAACAATCGGTCAAAGCTTTTGCTTAAAATTGCTTACACATACGTTTATGTAAACCAGCGCATGCCATCTTGATACGGAAGTAAATTGGGGAAAATTTTACACGGTACTTGGGGCTGCATACATGGTACCATAGTATCGAACTTCACAACAATCGGTCAATGTGTTTGGCCAAAACTGCGTACACTCGTTATTGTAAATCAGAGGCCGCCATCTTGGAACGGAAGCGAGTGGGAAAAAATCTTACACATACGTTGTTCGGGCTTTACACACTGTATCATTTTTAAAACCAGTTTGGCAATTCGTTTGGCCAAAACTGAGTAAAACAAACCAAATACCGAATGGTCGAGTTGAAACAGACCTCGCTACATAACTATTAGTCTACTCTAAGCTATACATATAAAACAATTATCGATGCACGCAACTGTCTCGCTCACAAGCTAAAATCAATTTCTGTCAATTCTGGATCGAACTGTTAGCACGCACGCACAAACAAAACACGTGACTGTAAAAGTAAAAGTGCATGTTATGTTTGTTGCTATTGACAACACATTTCATTGACTAAACAAAAACGTGACCGGAGCTGAGAGCAGTCAAGTTAAACCAGTTACCGGGAGAAATCACTTTCCTCGGCCTCTTATGCAACTGAAGTTACCGCCAGATGGTCGTATCTCCATCGCACAACACCGCACTACCGATAGTAATGAAATGTCAATTCTTTAATTAACAATTAACTAAAGTTACGTGTACACTTGGTAGTTTTATAATTATTTCCAACAAAATTTATTAGGGCCTAACGTTATAAAACTATACGGGCCTATAATTATTCACCAGCTGTTCCCAAACTTTCTGAAGGGCGGAAAGCGTAAAACTTTAATGTTCTCTCGACTGCGAAAAAACAGAAAATTGATCACATCCTAAGAAATATGTTCTATAGTTTCGCAAAAACTGCTTCACTGCCAACTGTAAAGTAGCATACAAAACAGATATTTTCGAAACAACGTGAGTTGAGCGACAGGACATTGCAACCATGCTCAGCTACCACTGGAACTAAGACATTCATCTAGTTAGGACGAATGAGTTTGAAAAATAAAATGAAATTATAAAATGTTCGCATTTCGTGTATAATAATCACCTTTTCATCAGAAGAAAAGATAAAAGGATGTACAAGCGAGTTAAAAACTTTCAACTCTCTTTTACACCATTTTCTTTTCTCTTCTGATGGTGTAATTATTAACCACAAACAAAATACTGTCTTTTTTATTTTTTGTGGTCCTATTTTTTTCTAATATCTTATATTATGGTGGTTCGCATATATACTGATGTGATAGAAGCACATTTTCAAAAGCGCTTTTTTAAAATTCTGATTTCACCATCGTAGTAAGCATATATTTGCATTTTGAACTTTCAAATTACACTTCAACAGATTTTAAAAATTCAACGTAATAATTTATGCAGTTTTTAACGCTGATTACGATGGTGAAATCGGATTTACAACAAAAAATTAAGACAAAAAAGTTACGGGTTTTTTTGAAAATCTGATACGACCGCCATTTTGAAACTGTTGAACGAATTTTTCTGGTTAACGAACTAGAGTAAGCTATTAGGATAATTGATTTTTTTGCAAAGTTTGGATCGAATCGGACTAAAATTACGAAGTGAGCGTTTTAACGCTCTCGCGCGCGCGCGCACACACAAAACACATACACACACGCGCGCGCGCACACACACCCACACACACAGAACACATACACCATAACAAACACACACACAATAAAAACTTCAACGATTCCTTTAAAAAGTGATCTAGAAGTCAGGATCGGTGCTCATTTCATTTAAAAAATATTATTTCACCATAACAATCACCACTTTATTCTTTCGAATAAAAATACTCACGCGATCAGCTTTCGCTTCATTGAATCGAAAACTCCGCGTACGGAAATAATTGTTTTGCGATATCAGTTTTTGCGCATTCGTTTCCCGTTAGCGAGACAGTTGCGTGCCGCGAATAGATCAGAGAGCAGGTTTTCTGAAGTAGAACATTCGGTCCGGCCGGATTCGTCGGAGAGAAGCGAGCTAGTTTGTCGGGTTGCCTTACAAGGTGCGTGCCGTCACATCGCTTTACTTTACCATATTTATCCCTCATCACGTACTGTTGTTGTTTATCCAAACACTGCGCATTGTGTACAACGTACAACGACATGCCCACTCACGTACACGTACGCGTACAATACAACCTAAGCGAAATTTAATTCCAGCTTAACGCGAAGCCGATTGCAAGTCCCGTTTTTAGTGTTTGGCACGCAGTACTACAGCTAATGAATATTACACAGAACGCTTACGTCCGTTCTAAACGATGTTAACCAAATCGGGCGACGTTGTGCATTTCCAGCGATAGGCTGCGCTACTGTAGCAACACGTTGAGCGGTGTTGCCAAATCGCCTACTCTACATATCTAACAGTGGGTAAGTGCAGGAGGGAGAAGTGAGTATCACTAACTGGCAACACGGTTACAACACATCGTTATATGAAGTACACTGTGCGATCTTATAAATCCAGTTAATCTTCGAACGTATGGTTATTTGGTAAATATGGTTATTTGATATGTTTTGAAAACCGTTAAATTGTTCTGTTCTAATTAAGTGAAGCAAGCTGTTTAAAAAAAGGCATAATGTTATAGTTTTTTTAATAGCTAGGCCTACGTATATTTTTTTTAAACAGCAAAGCATATGTTATAGTTTTTTGAATAGAAAGGCTTGTGTTATAGGTTTTTTTAACAGCCAGGCATATGCATATTTTTAACAGCTAGACTTAATGTTACAGTTTTTTTTAACAGCTAGGCTTATGCTATAGTTTTTTTAAAAGAAAGGCTTGTATTATAGGTTCTTTTAACAGCCAGGCACATACATATTTTTAACAGCTAGACTTAATGTTACAGTTTTTTTTAACAGCTAGGCTTAATATTATAATCTTTTTTAACATCCAGGCTTATGTTAAACTTTCGAAACGTCGTGTAGTGTTCTGGGGTTTTCTTTAACACAAACAAAACTTTGTACCTTTTCTTAAGTACACGATACGGGTTTTCAAAAAATACAAAATTAAAAACGTCTGCGACATAAATAAAAAAATATGCCTGCATACACTACTTATTTATTTATAGTTTTTATAGTATAAACAAACAATTAGCTATTTATAAAACAGCAAGCTTACATGCTTACATTAATTTCTTCAATTCAATTACAATATACATAGGCCTACTCTAACCATGTCCACGCAATGCCTCATGGGTAAGCCTACATTGTCATTACTGCAGACCTAACATATGGTTCTAATGCCCGATCAGTACACAATTCCTTACTGAATAAAACAATCCATTGCGTTTCCCTACGTGAAACAAGTTGTCCTCGTCATAGTTACCCGACATCAGATTTGGAGAGACGCCATCCCGTTGTGTACAGACAACTTTTTAAAATTCCAACTGCAGTAGGCCCAAAGTATTTGCACGCGCGTGTGTGTCTTAGCTTCATTCTACACAAGAAAACTCTTTACTGTTAAACGTTTTCAAATGACAATACAGTAAATAAAGAAGGTAGAATTTCTTTATTTTACACACACACACACACACACACACACACACACACACACACACACACACACACACACAACACACACACACACACACACACACACACACACACACACACACACACACACACACACACACACACACACACACACACACACACACACACACACACACACACACACACACACACACACACACACACACACACACACACACACACACACACACACACACACACACACACACACACACACACACACACACACACACACACACACACACACACACACACACACACACACACACACACACACACACACACACACACACACACACACACACACACACACACACACACACACACACACACACACACACACACACACACACACACACACACACACACACACACACACACACACACACACACACACACACACACACACACACACACACACACACACACACACACACACACACACACACACACACACACACACACACACACACACACACACACACACACACACACACACACACACACACACACACACACACACACACACACACACACACACACACACACACACACACACACACACACACACACACACACACAGGATGTAACGCCAACTCCTTGGACCTCTGGCCCGTGACGGCGGTAACAAACTTAATCCGTGCTTAACGTGTAATCTGTCCGTCAGGCGAGTCTAGTAGTATTCAAAACACTGACACAATATAGCCGGAAGAGACGAACAAATAACAGGACTTTGTAGGACCGAATATCAGTTAAACCGAAACTTGGTCCTCTCTGCATTTTGAATTTTGAAACATTTTATAAGAAGATGACTGCGACAGCCGAATTTCATTATTCACGCCCACCTTTTTTTTATCAGATAACGTACTCGTACCGAAAATACAAAAGTTATTTATTACTACTACGCGGTTGGTGGTCGATATGGCTAAGACACCGGCCAGTCTACAATGTCTCTGAACTGCGCGCTTCAACGTCATAGGTTCGAGACGCAGTTCTTTCTATCGTCGCCGATCCCTCGTCCTCATTAGTGTAACTGCTACAAAGTACAGAAGTTAAGCAAAAAATCCTTCAATAACGTAGTAATAATATGAAATAAATCCAAAGAATAAACAACTAGCAATGAAAGTAGACAAATTACTGCAAACTGATAATAATGAACACCACCGCAAGCCGGTCCCAAGCCCGGGCCTGTCTTTGAAAGATGGGGAAGTGTGGAGGGGGAGGAGTAATAACCTCGTAAAAAAACCAGGGTCCATCTTGCTTCGGATGGTAGCACCCTGTGATAGAGCCCCTGCCTAGGGTTACTGGGTGAAAAGCGGCCAACGGTCTCAATGGCGGACGAGGAAATGAATTTCCCAACGGCGGAGAGAGCGGAAGAGCTACCTCCAGGATTTACAATCTTGGTTGTATCACTGTGACCTTTTGGTCACTCAAAATATAACTTTCATTATTCATGGAAATGTGTGATGTGAAATTTACCCCAGGTGGACGATCCACCGTACATAAGTACGTCAGCAGACGCTCGGAGTCTGGGGAGTCTGCAACACCACACAAAGACAAGTCGGAGTATCTCGGAATCTCTTCTTAGAATGAACTCTAATTGATTAACGAAACAAGTGTTTGATTTTTTCCATAATCGTAAAACAAAACCGAACTGGTTTAAAGAAATTGAAAAAGACCTAATAGAATTAAAAATTACAGAAAATTCACTGCTTGACCAAACTGCTAAGGTAATTACCAAAGACGAAAGAATAAGATTCCAAGATAAAACCAAAATAAAACCTAAACCTATCATTTCAGAAGAGGAGAGGAAAAGATGATCAGAGAGAATGAAGAGCTACTGAGAACAAAGAAAAGTACAATGCGCAAGAAATGATTAATTCAGCGTACCCCAAAGAGGGTGAAACGAAAAGAAGAACAGATTTTTATAGCGAAAAATAGTGATGAACTTGTAATATCGTGTAATGTTGGTTAGGCATGAGGTAGTACCAAGTTATGAGCTGAAATATCTCTTTAGTTTGATTCTGATAAGCTAACACAGATTATTGCTTTTTAATGACGGTAAGCCTAAAACTATTTTTGCCAACAGTATTAGGCCAACTTAATTTTATGTTTTTCCCGTTATTAATCACACTGTGTCAGTTTTAGTTCTACGACTGCTGTCTTTTAGCCTGTAATACACAGTTTTTGCCAAACGCATTGACCGATTGTTTTGAAATTTTGTGCAAAAGTACCTTGTTTAAAGCCCGATGTTTTTTCCTTAACGTCAATACTTTATGCCAGTTAGACAAATGAAAACGGGAGATCAGCGTTAAAACGGTAAGAGAAAAACAACGTAACTGCGGCTATAACTGCCTTAATATATTGATTAAATGTCGTATATTCTACTAGTAATTCAAAAAACATTAGACATCGCAGTTCTTAAACAATTCCTTGGCCACGGCTCTACAACAGTACTCGTAACCTTTTCCGGCAATTTAACAGGCAACCGTAATTTATGAAAAACGTTATTAGAAATTTTCCGCTTTTTCTTCATGAAGCGATCAAAATTATTATAGGTCTTGCCGTTCAGCCAGTGTTACAGGAAACAGCCAGCAACTCTACGCATCTCATAACACAAGATCGGAGGCCGTCATCTTCAAAACGGAAGTGAATGGGGGAAAATCATACACATAGGCTACTACGTTCGCTTTATAAGTGGACTCGGATGTCGATTTGGCTAAAGCAACGGTCAGTCTGTTATGTGTCTAAACTGCGCACCTTATGGTTCTTACTTCCAGCCGCAGTTACTCACGTTGCTTTTCTCTTACCGTTTTAACGCAGATCCCCCGTCCTCATTGGTCTAATTGGCATAAGTATGGACGTTAAGAAAACAAAATCGGGCT
Source organism: Callitettix versicolor (assembly GCA_022606455.1). Taxonomy (NCBI): domain Eukaryota; kingdom Metazoa; phylum Arthropoda; class Insecta; order Hemiptera; family Cercopidae; genus Callitettix; species Callitettix versicolor. The sequence continues at coordinate 81,180,688 of CM040183.1, forward strand.
TTAAAAAAGGTGTGAAATTTTGTACAAAATTTCAAAACAATCGGTCAATGTGTTTGGCAAAAACTACGTAAACTCGTCATCGTTAAATCTGAGACCTCCATCTTGAAAAACGGAAGCGAACATGAAAAAATCTTACACATACGTCGTTCGGGCTTTATACAAGGTACTCTCGTAAAAAATTTCAAAACAATCGGTCAATGCGTTTGGCAAAAACTGCTTACACTCGTCATCGTTAAATCTGAGACCTCCATCTTGAAAAACGGAAGCGAACATGAAAAAATCTTACACATACGTCGTTCGGGCTTTATACAAGGTACTCTCGTAAAAAATTTCAAAACAATCGGTCAATGCGTTTGGCAAAAACTGCTTACACTCGTCATCGTTAAATCTGAGACCTCCATCTTGAAAAACGGAAGCGAACATGAAAAAATCTTACACATACGTCGTTCGGGCTTTATACAAGGTACTCTCGTAAAAAATTTCAAAACAATCGGTCAATGCGTTTGGCAAAACTGCTTACACTCGTCATCGTTAAATCTGAGACCTCCATCTTGAAAAACGGAAGCGAACATGAAAAATCTTACACATACGTCGTTCGGGCTTTATACAAGGTACTCTCGTAAAAAATTTCAAAACAATCGGTCAATGCGTTTGGCAAAAACTGCTTACACTCGTCATCGTTAAATCTGAGACCTCCATCTTGAAAAACGGAAGCGAACATGAAAAAATCTTACACATACGTCGTTCGGGCTTTATACAAGGTACTCTCGTAAAAATTTCAAAACAATCGGTCAATGCGTTTGGCAAAAACTGCTTACACTCGTCATCGTTAAATCTGAGACCTCCATCTTGAAAAACGGAAGCGAACATGAAAAAATCTTACACATACGTCGTTCGGGCTTTATACAAGGTACTCTCGTAAAAAATTTCAAAACAATCGGTCAATGCGTTTGGCAAAAACTGCTTACACTCGTCATCGTTAAATCTGAGACCGCCATCTTGAAAAACGGAAGCAAACGGGAAAAACTCTAAAACATAATCTTGTTCGTCTCATATTTACTTCCTGAATATGGATTTTGTCCAAGTTGTTAAAATCAAATATTATGAGAGATTTGAATGAAATATAACAAAAAACACGTCATTTTGGCAGATGATCGGTGCCTTTTTAACGGTCTAGCGTCTTGCTGAAATGGTAGTTAAATAACTCATTGTCCATTGAAAATTAGTTAATTATTTTATCCGTTTAAAATTTCACAAACGATATCCTAAGCTGTATTCGAGATAAGCGGCAAATTTCCCGAACTTGACGTTACCCTACAATTCAAAACAGATTAATATCGAAACGGATACCGGAAGCCGGAAGCACAAGTGCAAGATTAAGCAACAATCACAGATACCAGTAGCCCAATGATAATCTCTAAGCCGTAACAGCTGTAATCCTGTGATTGATCACAGATTTGTCGGCAGATAGATAACCACAGATTAAACCAAAGGTCAACGTTTCGATAACACCCGTCATAATATTTTATTATGATTATTTGAACTGCTTGACTTATCACAAGGAAAGCCTTCTTGCCTAATCTTTAACATACGATGTTTTTATCTAAAGTGGTTCCAAACACTAAACAGTGACTTCATTTATAAAGAAAACATACGCCATAACATAGCGACACGCGGCACTCTCACTGACCTGCAAATATCAGCATTTTAAACTTCCAAATGCATTCATTGAAAATACGGAAATGAACCTCGACCGCCGTCGAAAATAATTTCTATCGGATTCTGAAAAGTAAAAATGCTATTTTATGCAGTCTTTTAACGCTGATTACGATGTTGAAATCAGTGTTTCAAAAATATTTACGAGAAAGAGTTATTAATTTTTAAATAATTTGAAACGGCCGCCATTTTGAAACTATTGAAAGAATTTTTCTGATTAAACGAACACAAGTTATCAAAATAGATTTTTGTACTGAATATGGATCAAATCGGACTAAAATTTAACTGAAAATTCCAAAATGAACCATGACCGCAGTCAAAAGATTTTACAATTTTAACGGATTTTGTAAATACAGAACGCTGATTATGCAGTTCTAAAAGATTCGATGCACGCCGATGATAGCGTTACACAAACTGGCAAGATGAAATTCTTTTCATATTCTTCTTCTTTTTTGCTAGGATTATTGTCACTATATTCAGCATAATAATCTGCCTTCCCTAGCTTCGTCAATTCTTCTTTCGTTGACGCGTTTCGGAGAACCTCCATCTTCAAAAATTATTTCTATACTCGTTTCGGAGAACCTCCATCTTCAAAAACTATTTCTATACTCGTTTCGGAGAACCTCCATCTTCAAAAACTATTTCTATACTCGTTTCGGAGAACCTCCATCTTCTAAAACTATTTCTATACTCGTTTCGGAGAACCTCCATCTTCAAAAACTATTTCTATACTTGTTTCGGAGAACCTCCATCTTCAAAAACTATTTCTATACTCGTTTCGGAGAACCTCCATCTTCAAAAACTATTTCTATACTCGTTTCGGAGAACCTCCATCTTCAAAAACTTTTTCTATACTCGTTTCGGAGAACCTCCATCTTCAAAAACTATTTCTATACTCGTTTCGGAGAACCTCCATCTTCAAAAACTATTTGTATACTCTAGTATAGAAATAGTTTTTGAAGATGGAGGTTCTCCGAAACGCCTCAACGAAAGAAGAATTGACGAAGCTCGGGAAGGCAGATTATTATACTGAACATAGTGGCAAGATGAAACTAAATCTTCGTTACACAAACTGCCAACGCGTCTGACTGTACTGAACTTATACCGAGAACTCGCTTTGCTTCGCACGTTCAACAAATATGCCTGCTTAGCCTTGATTTCAGGTTTCAGCAAATTCTCCATGTGACACAACACAGTTAACCTACCGGGCAGGTCAGCTTTCTTTGTCTTACAGGAGAAACTTGCCCAGTGTCCTCTTCTGTCCAGCAACCACACGCCATGTTATTACAGTAAGTACAGCTGACAAACTTAGTACTTCCATTTATGTTATTATTGTTTACTCAAATATTTGCAGTCACTTATGTACATGGAGAAAGTATATATTTAACCTCGTTCTCGAGTGTCACACTTTATTTTATTTTGACCAATCACATATATTATTTTTTGAGTCAACATCCCTTTTTCTCAGCACATACTATTCGTACAGGCATAAATGATGTATCTTTAGAAAAAATGTTAACCGGCTTCTGACATACGCGGCATCACAAATCGGACAATATTTTGTATATTTTAAGAAGCTAATTCATTAATCACGAATAGACGATCCCATTACAAATGCCACTTTTTTTTTTATCCTCAAAATTCGGGAGTTAACATGAAAAAAACAGTATATTTTTTCAAAATCGATTCACCAGATTTTACTCAAACTTTTGGTTATATTAGAAGGATCGTAACTCAAGTACCAAACTTGAAATGAAAAAGACACGATTCGGGAGGAAATAGGAGGGAAAAACCTGAACGCCTTTGGGTTTTTCCATTAGTGAATTTCCATTTAAAAAATTTGGTATTGAAGCGGCCAATCATTATAAGATCACATATATTATTTCTCGAGCCAACATCCCTTTTTCTCAGCACATACTATTCGTACAGTCATAAATGAGGTATGTTTAGAAATATTTTTTAACCGGCTTCTGACATTGCAAAACGATTTTGCGCTAAAACTTACTGTTCGTGGTAAATTTCAACATAAAAGACACTTTTAACTGTCATAGGCAAAACGGCATATGGATGCGCATGCGCGGCATCATAGATCAGACTATATTTGTATATTTCACGAAGCTAATTTACTAATCAAGAATAGACAATCCCATTACAAATGCCACTTTTTTGCATAACGTGCTTAGAACAATTTCAATAATTAATTAAAAGTCACTAAACATATAGGTTATGTGACCCTACTGACAGTCCCCTAATCCCTGCCCGTCGTACAAGCCGGGACAAGCATTTCGAATAGTAAACATATGTTTCGGACACTGTTTTTACACAAATATATTTGTGATTTCTCCTTCCATCGTACATTTATCTACTGTTAATCGATAGCTTTTCGATTTATTTTTTAAACATGTTTTCCCTTCCTTCCAACTGCCACCCTCACACCAACGACTACTCTTATCCAAAAGGCTGTGTATTTCTCGAGTCAACATCCCCTTTTTCTCGCACATACTATTCGTACAGGCATAAATGAGGTATCTTTAGAAAGAGTTTTTAATCGTCTTCTGACATTGCAAAACTATTTTGCGCTAAAACTTACTGTTTGTGGAAAATTGTAAATATAAAAGACACTTTTAACTGTCATAGGCTAAACGGCATCGTGAATGCGCATGCGCGGCGTCACAAATCAAACAATATTTTGTAAATTTTACGAAGCTAACTCATTAATCACAAATAGACAATCCCATTAAAAATGTCACTCTTTTGCATAACGTGTTTTGAACAATTTCAATATTTACTTAAAAATCATTAAACTTATAGGTTATGTGACCTTATCCCTGCCCGCCGTACAAGCCGGGACAAGCATTTCGAATACTAAGCACATGTTTAGACACAGTTTTTACACAAATATATTTGCGATTTCTCCTTCCATCGTGCATTTTTCTATTGTTAATACGGACATCATAAAATACGAAGTACAATTAAAATGTCAAAATACAGTCAGAGGTTATCAAGCATGCATTTTCAATTGATTAAAGACAGTTAAAATTGCGTTTGCTATCACTATACACAAGTCACAAGACACACACTTCAAAGAGCAGGATTGTATTTACCAAATGCCGTCTTTACTCACGGATAACCTTTCCAAGGGTAACTAAATCAAGTAACTGTTTGTATCCATTAAAGAAAATGAAATACAAAAAGTAGAATATTACATTCTTACATCAAATATCGTTTACAAGGAGGTATTGGAATGTCCTGTAAAAATTTCTATTAAAAAACAATTATTTGTATTGAAATGTAAATAATACAATGACTCATAAATTTGTGATTATTATTTCAAATCTATCGCTTTTCGATTTATTTTTTAAACATGTTCTCCTTTCCTTCCAACTACCGCCCTCACACCAACGACTACTCTTATTCAAAAGGCTGTGTATACTTAAAACTTTCATAGTGAGAAATTTCCCACGGGCCAACTGTTCTATTAAAACTGACTAAGAATTTATACCTTTTCTCTACAGTAATTTCGCTTTTATATATTTTTTTCAATCTCTATACACATTCATATGGCTTTTTCCTCTTTAGTCGACTAGTGTCGTTAATTACTTCGTGTATAATAATTTCTTCCTTTACAGTATTAATATTAAAGTCACGATGTAAGTCATCATTCCGGTGCAATAACGGTGCCTCTCATCAATTTGTTCAGAAAAGTCTCAACACTTTTATATTTGTGCCACTTGCACATCCTCAAAGTTGTACGCCATATCCAAACAGGTCTAAATATTTGTTTGTGTATTATTATCGAAGTGAAAACTTCTTTAGGCGCGTTTAGGCACTTTTGGGTGCGTAAAAAGCACTGAGCTCGCGTCACGCTAAATCTGTATACGGTGAATCATATGAATTCAATACAGCTGCAAGCTGCAGCATGCAAAGACTGCCGAGAGTGTGAGAGTGCAGTACACGTATAATATTTGTATTTGTGTATACGAGGTGAGTTCAGAAAGTAACGAGAATTTTTAAATTTCGCGGGCTTGGAGAGTCCGATTGTCAAACACTTTTTTATTATGTTGGTATACATGCCTTTGAAGTATGATAAAACTTTCAGCTGTTTTCATTGTGTGACATAGTCTGTGACAGCCGCTTAGGTTAGACGTGTTTTTATGAGCTCGGCGATTTTCGTTTGTTAAAAGAAATGGATCAAAGAATTCGTATCAAATTTTGAGTAAAAAAATGGAATAAAGTGTAACAAAATGTGTGAAATGTTAACAAAGGCCTATGGTGAGTCTGCTATGAGTAAAGCAATAGTTTACGAGTGGTATAAGCGTTTCTAAGAAGGCCGTGAAGACGTTGAAGATGACGAACGCCCTGGACGACCCAGCACATCAACAACCTATGAAAACGTGGAAAAGTGAAAGAAATGGTTATGAACAATCGCCGAATCACAATTAGAGAGGTCGCTGATGTTGGCATATGAATTGGATCATGTCATTACATTGTTTCCAATGTTTTGTGTATGAAACGCGTGGCTGCAAAATTCGATCCAAAATTGTTGAATTTTGAACAAAAACTGCGGCGAATGGAAGTTGCTCAGGAGTCACTAAATGAAGTCAACGACGATGCAGAATTACTGAAACGTATTATAACAGGTGACCAAACATGGGTTTACGGATATGACGTCGAATTAAGGCTCAATCATTCCAGTGGAGGCATTCTGGCTCGCCAAGACCAAAAAGGCTCGACAAGTGCGGTCGAACGTGGAGGTTATGCTCACTGTGTTCTTCGATATTAATGGCATAGTGCATCATGAATTCCTTCCACCGGGTGAAACGGTCAATAAGGAATACTACCTACAAGTTCAAAGCCGTTTGCGTGATCTGTGCCCGGATCTGTGGAAAAACAATTCATGGCTTTTGCAACACGATAATGCACCAGCTCACACTTCATTGCTTGTTCGTGAATTTTTGGCCGAAAAAGGCTCGACAAGTGCGGTCGAACGTGAAGGTTATGCTCACTGTGTTCGACATTAATGGCATAGAGCATCATGAATTCCTTCCACCAGGTGAAACGGTCAATAAGGAATACTACCTACAAGTTCAACGCCGTTTGCGTGAAGCAATCCGAAAAAAACGCCCGGATCTGTGGAAAACAATTCATGGCTTTTGCACCAAGATAATGCACCAGCTCACACTTCATTGCTTGTTCGTGAATTTTTGGCCCAAAACAATACTGTAACGATGCCCCAGCCTCCATATTTGCCAGACATGGCTCCGTGTGACTTTTTCCTATTTCCAAAAATAAAGAGAACCTTAAAGGGTCGTCGTTTTACAGCCGTAGATGACATTAAAAGCACATCGCTGAAAGAACTAAAGGCTATCTCAAAGATCGAGATTGAGAAGTGTTTCGAGGATTGGAAGAAGCGTGCATAATCTCCAATGGGGACTATTTTGAAGGCGACAACATCAATGTAGAAGAATAAATAAATATTTTGTTCAAAAAATTAAAATTCTCGTTACTTTCTGAACACACCTCGTACACACTTTTTAAAGAAGGTACCACAAATAGTATATGAGAATTGCATCTGACCGATGTTTGTAGAAACAAAATGGCTGCCAAAATAAAGTAAAGAACTGATTTTGTTATTGTTTTCAAACAAAAATTAACGTTTTTAATTATTAATTTAAAAAAATAATTAGACACAAACTAATTAACAGAAAACTAAATAGCAATGAACATTTCACAAATCACACCTATTCAAAGAATTAAAAGCTGTTCAACAATCTGATTGAACAGACTGTACTGCAGTACAGCAAGATTTTTAAGAAGGATAGAATTTATTTTATTGGCAGCCATTTTGTTTCTACAAACATCAGCCAGATACAATTCTGACATACTGTTTATGGTTATCTTCTTTAAAAAGTATGTAGAGTTTCAAAATGATCAGTGGAAGAATGAGAAAATAATGGAGGTTGAAATGCGTAAACCTCTTCGTGTCAGTGAATATTTAATGATTCCTTTTCAAGATGGCGGCCTCTGATTCAACAATGACTATTGTTGTTGCTGGCTACTTCCTGTTATACGGGATGAACGGCAAACCTATCATAATTTTGACCAAGGAGAAAGAGCATAAAATTTCCAATTAAGTTGGTCCAGTGTTAAATTGGCGGAAACTTTTATTAGCGCTGTCGTAAGCGGTGTCCAGGCAATTAATTAACAATATACTTAGTGGTGTACTGTTCTTATGAACAGTAAACTACTTTCAACTACTTACAATATTAATTAGTTCTTCTTCTAATTCATACGCATTGATGGAGATTCAAATGCGTAAACCTCTTCGTGGGAAACTGTATGCATGAGGTCAGGTTCATCGACGCTCATTTCAAGGATCCCGATGTGGGATTTACCAGTAAGAATTCGCCAATAATCTGTTAGTACCATACTGTTTCTCGTAACCGAAAGCTAAGAGAAATCCTCACTCAATAACCACGGAGCCGGGGCAGTCAGCAGGTGCCGCTAAGGTTACAGTTTATCGTCCGTAAACAAACAAAGCCATTGTTTTATCCGACGCCTTCACGTGCTGTTGCACTCTGACACGCCCCAAACCCGTGCTACTTACTGCTTATTGCAGACTTTGAAAACGGAAACTGAAAGAGTAAATTATAATACTAATGAAAGAGTAAAAGTAAATTATAATACTAATGTGTTTAGTTTATGTATGAGTGGTTTTGCCGTCCATTTCTAACAGAAAATCAGAAGTATGTAGAATGCTCACTGGTAATGGGGTTAATTTTTGTATATGGTTTAGAAGATCGCAGTGTACTTTGTATGCGGATTTGTTGCAAAGTGTTGCCAACTGCTGCACATTAACCTTCCCCCCGCATCCATATATCACTGTTAAGGTCCATTTACACGTTGCCAATGGCTGGCATGCCAGTTGAGAAACGACTGGAAGGTCACTGGCACTTAACCGTTTACACGTTGCCAATGGCTGGCATGCCAGTTGAGAAACGACTGGAAGGTCACTGGCATGCTGCGATAGGAATGCCAGCTCACTCTATTATGTGGTCCTTATCTCTGAACCATGGCACTGATGGCTTATACATAAAATCTGTTCCCGCACCACTTGCTTTACATTTCTCAACTTTCGCCAACTCTAAATAATACGTAGAGCTTTATTTTTTTGCACGTCCTTCACTGTAAAATTTGGCACATCAACGATGGCTTGCATCGAGGCATTTCTAGCCTCCCGATTGCGGTAATCTTTATTGTACATGTTCCATAAGTTTTATGTGGTCACGGTACAACTGTACAAATGTAAAAGTGTTTTCCTCACTCCAACGAATGGCCATTTTTCTTGCCTTTAACTACTTAAACAGAACCTGGTATACGTAATCCAAATGGTTGAATGTTTCCAGCGACTGGCGAATGCAGTTGTCGTTTTACACTGTGGCAGTCGGCTGGCGCCAGTGCGGTAGAGTGGTGGAGGGGGAAGCTGGGGCGCCAGTAAAACAAAAACTTTTGTTCTGCTGGAGCTGCCAGCGACTGGCACGCCTGTAGCTTGCTGACCTCTCCAGTAACTAGCATGGAGCGTTTACACGGTGCAGCAATTGGCATCGTGTAAATGGGCCTTTAGAAATGTAGAATAAGCGACTTGACAATACTGATGTGTTGCTACAGTGACGCAGCCTAGCGCTGGAAGTACAAAGCTTCGCCGATTTAATCAGTACGTATTTCTTTCAGCCCGTACGGCAAAATTTTTGATGCAGTGAAATCGGAATTAACAGTAACGTAATAAAAAAATGAATAATTCACGAAACAGCTGGTTATTACAGTGATGCCAGTCAGTGAGTTACAATAATATGTATTACAAAAACAAGCGACTTGATCATAGATAGACTGGTCAGTTCGATTTTTTTTTTTTTTTAACGTTCGACTATTGTGCACATAGTCACAAATAGTCACATAAATGCAGACGATGGGATGATTTATAGCGTATGAAAATGCCAAGCCCTGGCCGGGAATCGAACCCGGGTCCTCGGGGTGAAAGCCCAGTATGCTATCAACTAGGCCACCGAGGCGGTACGAATACTTATAGGTGAGAATGGAATAAATATTAAATAAAATAATGGTAGAATTAGAAGTTCAAAATGTTACAGTGAATAAAATAAGTGAAATGTTATTACTTATAAATTTTGCTAATATTAATATGAAAACTTATAAGGCTGACGCTAACGTCACAACCGACTAAAACTACATTTTTGAAATGAATATTTCTTTACGCCCGGTACTACAAATTTTGTGGTGCAGTGAAATCGAACTGAGAGTGCCGTCACGAAAAATTGACAAACAAGTGGGCAAGTACAAGTCATCAACCTCATTTGCAGTCGATCCCGGATACCGGTGTAAACAGGGTCATTGGCAAGTATTCACTTCGAAGGTTGGTAAGTTTTAAGTACGTAGTCTCAACGCACCATTTAATTTTTTTCTATACTCGTACTGACGAATGGCGTTAACTAGGTCAAAGGCGTTTTGGAGTAGTTACACCTTCGCGTCCTCCAAATGGCGCAACCCTCGATCCTTCACGCAGCGTCGAATTTCAAACCATTCATTAATTTTCACATACGAAATGAATTAAATAGGATAATATTTAATTCTTTTTATATTCTTCTTCTGCTAGGATTATTATTACTATGTTCAGTATAATGATCTGCCTTCCCTAGCTTCGTCAATTCTACTTTCGTTGACGCGTTTCAGAGAACCTCCATCTTCAAATATTACATCTATATTCCAATCTATAATATTTAATGTTTGGGTTAAGTTTTTTATTTTTAATAAAACTTATTAATATTATTTATATTAAAAGCGTTCTTAGCTTACAATATCTTCTGTAATTGTTAATTTTTTGTTATCGTGTTATTTCAAGTTTAGTTTTTTTTTTATAAATTACCACCTTATTACATTTTCTTTTTCTTCATTGAGAAAGGATTAGATAATGAACATTTAACGCGACGATACAAATATTTGTTAGTACTTCTAAGGTTATTAAATGTACCGCTAAAAAGGAAAGAATATAAAGACAAATTGAATACAATTTCCCAAATAGCAGTGAACAACGATTATGATTTAAATTATAAGAAATCTGTTACGAAGAATTAAAAGAAAGAGAGAGGAAGAAAACAGCGATAAAAGAGAGGATAAAAAACGAAAATGGGCTAAATTAACATATACGGGGAAAGAGGCATATAAATTTAAGAATTTTTTTAGAAAATATGATATAGATATAGCAATGGCTACGAATAATACGATAAGGAACAAACTGACAAAGAATAAAGAAGAAAAGGACAAATATAGTAAGATTGGGGTATACAGAATACAGTGTGGATGCGAGGCAGTCTACGTAGGACAAACGGGACGAAAATTTAGAACTAGGTTTAAAGAACATGTAAGATCATTCAAATAGGGCAAAAATGATTCAAATTATGCGTCACATTTAATAAAAGAGGGACACGTACCTCGAGAAATAGAAAATTCCATGAAGGTACTACATATGGCAGAAAAAGGAAGACGTATGAACATTTTAGAGAACTTGGAAATTTTTAAATCTAAATTATAGCAAAATGTGGTTAGGTTAGGTTAGGTTAGCCAATCAGAAGCGAGCAAAAATGTATGATTTTGAAGAGCCAATCAGAAGCGAGCACGTCAGGTTTAATGTACACGTGTTGAATAGAGGAGGGGTACGAGGTGGACATAGAAAATTATAAATAGGACGGGCTATAATATTGGTGACCAGTATAGATATAGTTTTTGAAGATGGAGGTTCTCCGAAACGCGTCAACAAAAGTAGAATTGAAGAAGCTAGGGAAGGCCGATCATACTCAACATAGTGACAATAATCCTGGCAGAAAAGAAGAATATAAAAAGAATTACTTCTAGTATAATTATCACAATTACTGTATTAATAACACTTAATGAAACAACTGGTTTTTCCATTGGAAATAACGTTAACATCTTGCGACAGCTGTTTAATGTGTATCAACAAAACAGTGCTGCCAGGTCAAAAAATAACATTTCCCCACCCAACACCTCAAATTTCCCCACTCTTTAACCCCTGTTATATTCATGAATAACGACATAATGTTCGTTACGACTGCAAGTATGAAATACGGTAACCTATAATCAAATTGTATAATAATCATTACACAAAAGGAATGATAAATGTTTTAACAAATTAACTGTAATTATTACTGCACTCACTCGTTAGTCTGAACAGAAATATTAAAAAAAATACATGCACAATGAACTTAATTTTATTATAACTGTATAAAAAAAGTTTTAAAAATATTCCGAATTATCTACACTGATATTTATTATTACGGTAACTTTAATTAGGTATACATTTTATTGTTCTGTTCGGCCAACATAGCAAAACGTATTTTAAAATTATGTTTTCTTTGTTCAATGTATTTTTTTTAAAATAATAATACAGCTATTATTTTATTTCCCAAGCGGTTTCTAAATTTAGTTTCATTCAAATTTATTGTCCCTAACATCCCCAGAAATACATGTATGCACTACTATGTGCCATGTAAATATACAGGCAACAAAGTTATTTAAAATTGGAAAAGCTACACTCATTTTTTTTCGTAGCCGATTTATCATCGCCAGGTACTTGGTCTGTTTCTGAACCATAGATAAACTAATCTAAATATTTTGACCAGTGTGCAAATATCACAGTTAATTTTATTTCTAGTCCTGTCAATTCAGTGAATGCCAATCTTTTTTTTTTTTTGAGGCGAAAAACCGTCAAGGTTATCATCGCCGTCACGCAAAATGAAAGTATAAAAAAGAATTAACAAAATTTACTTAAATAAGACAAACAAACAACAACAAACTATAATAGTAAAAATAAATCACAACGTATGAAGCAATACTGGGCTACGAGGAAGGTACAGAGCATTGAGAAGTGATTTATTTGGGTTACCCCAAAGTTGGGTGAAACAAATAAAGAAGAAGTAAAAATAAATTAAACAAAAATTTAAATAACAGGTATAACTATATTACAATAACGAATACTTAAGAACTAAATAACAATGAATAATGAATAAAATTTAATAACAATTCGTAAAAGTATATATAAACATAACAGAGGCAAAGTTATTTAGAGAAAATAAATAAATAAAATAACACAAGCAATAACAAATACATAAATTAAATTTTATTAAAAAAATTCAGACGATGAAGGAAGTCTAGGACCTGGTCAACGGCCGAGGCACTATCTCCCAACAACGTCTGCAAACAGTTCCTCAGACACGCAATTTTTGGAAACCATCACATTCGACGAACGCCAATCTTCGAAATACAACTGCTCATAGGCCTAACCTTAGCTGTTTCTGTATTAGTAATGCAAGTTAAACCCCAAGAATGTTTTTTAATTCAAACACCAGTACACGTCAATAATTCGCCATTTGTACGGTTTCCCTACTATTTTCTCCCGTACTAAAATGCATACAATTTCCCCAATGTGGGGATATTTCGCCACACCTGGCAACCCTACCCCAAAACTATTAGCACTGTAATTTATGTACAACGAGCACAACTGACGTTTCACAAACGCCGAGTCCTTGAAGTGGGCGGCAAGGTCGAATCGGTGCGGCTTGAGGCTAACGAAATCAGCTGTACGTGTTGAGGTGACGCAATACGTGCTAATATAACCTCACTTCATGAATTGCTTGGCTGTACAAGTCATCAATACATTTCTGATTGTATTTAATCAATACCAGGAGGCCCGTGCGACGTTTGGTACTATGAAAGTTTTAAGTAAACACAGCCTTTTGAATAAGAGTAGTCGTTGGGGTGAGGACGATGGTTGGAAGGAAGGGGAAACATGTTTCAAAAATAAATCGAAAAGCGGTCGGTTTGAAATAATAATCACAAATTTATAAGTCACTGTAGTATATACATTTCAATACAGTTTTTTAATAGTAATTTTTACAGGGCATTACAATACCTCTTTGTAAACGATATTTGATATAAGAATGTAATATTCTTGTACTTTTTGTATTTCATTTTCTTTAATGGATACAAACATGTTACTTAATTTAGTTACCCTTGAAAAGGCTACATACAATTGTCCGTGAGGAAAGACGACATTTGGTAAATACAATCCTGCTCTTTGAAGTGTTTGTCCCCGCGACTTGTTTATAGTGATAGCAAACGCAATTTTAATAGGTAAACTGTCTTCTAGTCAATGGAAAAGGCTTGCTTGATAACCTCCAACTGTATTTTGATATTTTAATTTTACTTCGTATTTTATGAAGTCCGTATTAACAATAGATAAATACACGATGGAAGGAGAAATCACAAATAGTGTAAAAACAGTGTCCAAAACATGTGTTTGGTATTGCTTGTCCCAGCTTGTACGACGGGCAAGGATAAGGGACTGTCAGTAAGGCCACATAACATATAAGCTTAATGACTTTTAAGTAAATATTTAAATTGTTCTAAGCACGTTATGCAAAAAAGTAGCACTTTTAATGGGACTGTCAATTCGTGATTAGTAAGTTAGCTTCGTAAAATAAACAAAATATTGTTGATTTGTGATGCCGCGCATGCGCATACATGATGCAGTTTTGCCTATGAAAGTTACAAGTGTCATGTTAAAATTTTCCACAAACAGTAAATTTTAGCGCAAAATCGTTTTACAATGTCAGAAGCCGGTTAAAAAAAATCTGTCTAAACATACGTCATTTATGCTTGTACGAATAGTATGTGCTGAGTAAAAGGGATGTTGACTCTAGAAATAATATATATGATTGTTCAGATTTAAAAAAAAGAAGCCCGCGCAGTGTACTTGATATGACGATTTGTTGCAGCAGTGTTGCCAGTTAATGCATACTGTCCTTACTCCTGTACCCAATCCACGGTTAAATATAGAGTAGGCGACTAGAATTTGGTTCTAAAAATTGAAGCTTCAAGAAAAACAAAGGCGAGGAACACGTTTGAGAAAGTAGACAGTACCATTATTTACTGAACACTCTGCCGCAAGAAGCCACCAACAGCGAGCTCGCATATCTCTCATAAGTGTTATCATTCTAGCGCGTTTATTTTCAACGGTTACAATTAGTTACCGTAGACATTGCTCGTAGAAAGACACGGCTGAATGGGATTGCTATGTTTTAAGACCTTGAAAACACTGTTAAAATATATAAGAGAATGCTTTGTTTGGTCAGGCCTACTTACGGGTATGAATGCCAGTATTGTGCAAAACGCTCACCTGAAACAAAGTAATAAAATTCAATTAGTTATGCGCAATAAATAAACTATTCGTTCAAGTACAGTGGACACTTTATATAGTTCGGTCATGCTAAAAGGCCGTAAAGAGTAAAATTAAATATATTACTGTAATGACAAGCGAATTTGAATTGCAGGTAAATATCTAATCAAATCAGGGTAGCATATCATAAATCACCGGACCCTGAACTCGCCTTAAAGAAAGAAAACACGCATAGCACATTTTCATTCGCAGCCCATATTAAATTAATATAATATTCATAATAATACGAGGGTTGATCAAATATAAACGAGACTGACTTTCTAAAAAATTTTCCGTTGGACATTGAACTCTAAAGAGTGGGGTTTCAGGTAGCCTGGGAGGTTTGGGACGGGCGTAGACGGGCAACATTTCCGTTCAGACCCTTCAGTATAAAACTATACAATGAGTGAGAGCGAAGTGCACGTTTCCGTGGAGCAGAGAATTATTATTAAGTTTTTGGCCAAGGAGGGGGTCAATCCGACTGAAATCTTTCGTAGATTGACGGCTCCATACGGGACCCTGTCAAGAGCTCGCGTTTTTGCTTGGCACAAGGAATTCGCCGAAAGACGGGAAGCAGTAGAAAACCTCAGCCATGATCGTCGCCCGACCACCGGGAAGGTAATGGCCACTGTATTTTTCGACAATAAAGGTGCCTTTCACGTCGATTTCCTCCATCAACGACGCACAATAAATGCACAATATTATTGCGATGTTTTAGAGGCCGCAAAACAGTCTTTTCGTAGGAAAAGGAAATCTAAACCGGCGAGAAACGTCATTCTTCTTCACTATAATGCCCGACCACATTCGGCGAACGCTACGAGGCTTAAACTCGATCAAATTGGCTGGGAACCAATGGAACATCCCCCATACAGTCCAGACTTATCACCCTGCGACTATCACCTGTTTGGGCCACTCAAAGAGGCGCTTGGAGGCCAGCGTTTCGAAGACGATTCTGCGGTGGAGACCTTCGTGCTCCAATGGCTCAATGAACGCCCGAGAACTTTTTACGAAGATGGAATTAAAAAACTTCCAATCCGGTGGGAAAAACGTGTTACTCGTGCGGGAGACTATGTAGAAAAATAAGTTGTATCAAGAATAATTTGTAAGTAAGCAATAAATTTTTTAAAAAATCAGTCTCGTTTATATTTGATCAACCCTCGTATTGTAACCATCGTTTAGGCTTAAGTTACTGTCATACAAAACATAAAGGAAAGAATAAACTCAGTAAATGATCATAAGTAAATGTGCCACAGCCTAAATTAAATGCCATTAATTCAACATAGCCACCGGACCACATATTTAAATAATTAGGATTACCACTTACGGACTGCATAATCCTAAATAATTAGGATTACTTACAGCATCGGTATGTAACGACATGCACGATTTGCACGTATCATTTGGCCAAACCAAATTTTAGCGTGTGTATTTTAATCGTGTAATTGTGTTTAGTGTTTGTGAAGTTTGTTGTTAATGTTTTGTTTAACTTTGTGACGACCTCGACGGAGGAGCTTTGACATTTTATATTACGGCCTGAAGATGTAACAGTAAGGTTTCGAAACAGCGGTAGCCTTTACGATGTGAGTAAATAGACCACTCTAGGTCACTCGTTCGCAGTGCCTGGGGTTGAACTATCCCTTCATCTAGTAAATAATCTTAATCTTAAATAGACCACTAGACGGAAAAATAGGTCATAATTCTAATTATTTAAGTATGTGGTCCGGTGTCTATGTTGCAATAATAAAATTTCCTGTTTCCGCCGGGGATCGAACCGGGGACCTTACTCATGTAAGCGCACGTCATAACCACTACACAACGGAAACTACGAAGACGTCCGATATAAATACACGAAATGAATCGTTAATTAAATTTCGATAAATATGTAATAGTAAAAATCAGTTTTTATATTAATTCGTAACGATCAGCTGATTCCATTAAACAGCTGATATGCTATTATATTGTTTAAAACTAGCTACCCAGCAGGGGGGCAGACTAGCTGCACCTATTGAGAGGATTTAGACGTTCCTCGCGGTACCCTAGTCTAACACACACTTACGACTTTAACACTTTAAGCTCACACTTACATTTGGGGAGGCGATAATAGACTTAGTGTGCTTTTCGCCTTTAAAAAAATAACAAAAAAAAACAAAAACAAAAAAATAACTAGCTATGTTGTCGTGTTTTCGAACAAATTATCGTAATTAAAATAAAAAAATAAGAGAAAACACATGATACATGATTATTATGTACGGTTCAATAACAGGAATTGTTTTTGTTACGGGTAATGCATATTTTTAACTTGGACGTCGTGAGATAGACGGAACCGCCAAATTAATGCGAACTTTCAAACCGTGACCATGTCGGGCGCAGTTGATTTGATTTTACAGTGTCTGCGATACCAGACAGAGCGAGCGGATGTCCTGGTCCACTGGAAGGACAAAGCGTGTCACAATCTGGCCGAAAGCTGGAGGACAGCTGCAACTTATCTTCCACCTTCCAGTATAAACAAACGCCTAGAGCAGTTGCGCAAGTCAAACGGTGACGATGAAAGTCGCGTTAATGTTTATAATACGTTTATTACAGTCAGCAGTGTTATAAACAAGAATCCTTCAGTCTGTCGGTAAGTCACAGATAGCATTCATATCCGTCCGTCAGTTACAAAATCCGGCGGAGGCAGCTGATAAGCTTAGCGATGCCACTGCACCTTTAGCTCATACTATAAGTCATACGCTTAGAAAACGGACGGCTAAGTACACCAGAAGGACAGAGAAAAATGTGCGAGTGAGAGGTCGAGACCCTACTCTCTCGCCGTAGCTCCCTCCTTTTCCTTTCACTAACGCTGAGTAATAACACTTTGTAGATTCAGATTGGTAGAATCTGTGTCACTGGACTGTTGGAGGGAGCTGAAGGGGAATTCTCCTACATGTGCGAGAAGTTCTCACGTAAACCGTTTACCAAGTGGCTGGACTATACTCTCATTCATTATTTTACATAAACTAGCTAACTCTAAAGGGTAAAATGGTCCGTGCTGATGGAGTGCATGACACCGACCTAACAGTGTATCAAATGGAGCCCTAGGATACTTGGTAACCTTCCAGTGTACTTCATCCTTACCTATGGATGCAGGGCTCACTGTGGGCGGACATAATTTCCCTAGCTACTCATGTTCCCGTAAATAGAATGAGCGGGCACTACCCGCACAACGAAAAGCTCGTCAAATAGAGACCCATGAAAGGGTCAAGAGTAAGGTGGAAAAATTGAAAGGGGGGGAGGCATCTGAAAACACTTCAATAAGCAACTGGAAAGTCACCATTTAGTTAACCACCTTGAATCCTCTCCAAATCCTACACTTTATGGAGATACTACTTCTGGAGAATTCAGCCATTCAGGAATATAGAAAAAGGGCACAATAGATTTACAAAAATCGCAGTGTAATAGTAATCCTAGAAAGTTATTCACTAAACAGTTTCAAAATGGTGGTAATTGCAAAATCTTTTTTTTTAAATAGGAATTTTTTCACCTTACAACTGTTCGAAAATCTTACTTCACAAACGTAATCAACGTTAACATTTTGAAATTAAAAAATTTCATGAAAGGGTCAGGGTCCGTTTTTACATTTTTCGAGTAATTTAAAAGTTTAAAATGCTACTTTATGTTTACTGTGAACGTGAAATCGAGACATTCAAGTCACTGTGGGTTAAAACAATAATGTTATAAATCCACATAAATCTAATCAGCGAGACAGCTGCGTGCCGCGATAATTTAAAACAATAAATACGTCTTTATTTTCTTTTAAATACCTGTTTACAATAAATGCATCTGAAGCTTTTTTTATCTGTGGAGAGAGGCTTGGCCAATAATCATGACTGTCAGTTTTGTCCTTACAATGAATCATTGTCCATTGTTCAGTTGATGACAGAGGCGTTTTCATCTGTAAGTTGTCAATGATGTTATCGTTCATCAATGATGTTGTCTATCGCTCACAGTTTATCCCCGGTCTTCCAGAACTCCAATTGATAAGAGGCTCAGAAAAGATTGGTATATTTTGGAAGATTTGCTCTTCGACCCATTGAAATATGTGAAGTACGTTTATATTCAATGTCCGAGCCTCTTCCCACAAATAAAGATTCATACTTCCTACGAAACGAAATAAATCAGAGAACACCTCAATAGAGAATTATAGATAGCGAACGATTTTGACTGAATTTCTGCTTCTCCAATCACAAGAGGCTGTAATACTTAAGTCTTAGTCTAAATATGCTTTTATGTGTATTCGTTGTGGCTTTGACACCGACTACAGGTCAGCCGCTTAGAAAACGAAGAACACCAGTGGGACAGAGAGGGAAAATGTGCGAGTAAGAGGTCGAGTCCCCACTCTCTCTCACACAACAGCTTTTTCCTTTTCCTTCACAATCGCTAAGTAGTAACAGTTTGTACTCATAATGGCAGACTCTGTCATTGGACTATTGGAGGGAGCTGGAGGGAAAACAAACACCAGTGGAACAGAGAGGGAAAAGTACGAGTGAGAGGACGAGTCCCAACTCTCTCACCACAGCTCTCTCCTTTTCCTTTACTACCGTTGAGTAGTAACAGTTTGTAGACTCATACTGGGAGACTCTGTCACTGAACTATTGGAAGGAGCTGGAGGGAAAACGAAGAACACCAGTGGGACAGAGAGAAAAAATGTGCGAGTGAAAGGTCGAGTTCCCACTCTCTCACTACAGCTCCCTTCTTTTCCACTACTATCGCTGAGCAGTACCAGTTTGTAGACTCATACTGGCAGACTGTCATCGGACTATTGTAAGGAGCTGGAGGGGAATTATCCTACATGCGCGAAAAATTCTCCCGCAGACCGTTCACTAAATGGCTGGACTATCGACACATCATCCCGTATGACATAATCACAGCGTTGCCAACTTGAAATTTATCCTAGATTCAGTTTATTTTACAATTACTTAGGAAAAACAGGACGCCAAATTCAAATTTGGTGAGAAATTAAAATTTCCAATAACACAATAGGGTTAAGATAACGGAAAAAGACGCACGAATGCAAAATTATCGGTTCCGAAAGCGAAACCTACATTGCATTACGCACGCGCGCACACCTGTTATAAACCAGGTGTGTTCGGACCTGTACTCTAGTTTCGATTCTATTACTTTAGTTGGAGTTTTCCTGGTACTAAATCGATTCGCCGTCTTTATTAGTCCGACTGACATTAAGTTTAACAACAACAATAATAATAACGCGCCTTAAAAACTGATTTAAAGGGCAGGATCTAAACTGACTTTACGGTCCCGGGTCTAGGTCTTACTATGATTGCTGCACTAATACATCGTTTTCGAACGAAAATTCGTTAATAATCTACAGTGCGTGAGGTTTTATTGCAAGTACTGTAAATAAACTCAATGGTAGGATATGTGTATGACTTACACAACATATTGGTTTATTTATTGTGTAAATTTTATTTTATAATATTACAAATCTCGGTAGACTAGTTGATAGCGTACTGGGCTTTCACCCCGAGCACCCGGGTTCGATTCCCGGCCAGGGCTTGGCATTTTTCATACGCTATAAATCATCCCATCGTCTGCATTAGCCCAAGTGTGCACAAAAGTCGGACGTTAAAAAAAATAATACAAATCTCGGGTTTATTGTTCGATAAAACCACACTGACGCTATTATTTCCAATATAAGTGTTGCAAATCAATTCTTATACTGCAGTTGCGTTTTTGCTGACCAGTAGGCCTACACAGACAAAAGTCTGAGCAATTCAGCGTTTATTTATCAGCAAATTCCCAATGGAAATCAGCTATTATGGTAACAACTCGAAATGGGGCCTTGAAATTAGCACCAATACCTTTACCTTACCTTTAGGGGTCGCGTGTGCGTGCATGCATTTTAGCACGCTCACTTCCGCAATTTCAGTCCGATTTGATTCAAACTTGACACAAAAATCGAATTTAGTAATAGCTTGGACAAATTCGTTGACAGACAAAATCCGTTCAACAGTTTCGAAACGACAGCAATTCAAATCTTCAAAAATTCATATATTAGTCTTTTTTGAAAATCAGATTTCACCACCGTAAGCAGCGTTAAAAAATGCACAAATCAAGAAAGAAATCGTTGTTTGGCATTTAATTTAAGGGTGATCGTTAATCATTTTTGTATTATCAAAAGTAATTTTTAAAAGCGTACACTTGTGGAACTACAGGAGTTACCAACAGAAGCGAAGCTTTCTTTGTTTAATATATGTTTGAAGATATGTTTATAAATATCTTGGTTTGTCTAAATAGGTCCTAAATAATTACGTGAACCTATCTTAGATAACAACTATATTATCTTAATATATAAAAGAAGAAGTCCTGACTGACTGATTCATAATCAATGCAGAGCCAAAACTACTTTAGCTACTTGAAATTTTCAGGGTACACTTATGTTACCATATAGGCGTGCACTAAGAAAGAATTTAGCAAAAATATGATTTTAACGCCGTTAAACTACTTACCCAGTCCAAATTTAATAATCATCGCAGTATTATAACTAGACTTAAAATTTTCAGGGTACCTTCTTACAACAATGTCAAGGTGCACTAAGAAAGGATTTTGCAAAAATATAATTTTAACGCCATTAAACTAATTACCTAGTTTACTACAGTTACAGTAAAAGATCAGCTGTTTTATATTAATTCGTAACGATCAGCTGATTTCACTAAACAGCTGATAAGCTATAATACGTTTCAGGTTATGTTGTTAAAAACTTGCAAAATTAACAACAATTATTTATATTTATTTCGAATATATTATAAAAAGGTTACAACGTGCACGTGTTCTTCAAGTAAGGAACAAAACAACACAACAATTTCATATAATAAGTACTGTTATCATAAGGAGGAACAAAAAGAAAGACAGAAACAGAGAGACGAAATTCGTTTGCTCGTTCGTTACACATTTCCATTCACTCCTCTCGCCAAAACTAACACCTTCGATCAAAAAGGTTAAAATAAAGAAAAATAGTTTTGTAAATTCGATTTCACCACACCTGCGAGACAGTTGCGTGCCAAGATTATTCAATAATCTGTATTGTTCCACAGCACATTACTTTCTATTTCCTTTCCTTTTATAGTTATATAAGAGTTTGAATCATAAATTATAGCTATTGAATTCAATTAATAGTTTATTATGATGTGTTCCGATCGATTTGTTTGAACATTTTAATAGTGTTTGTTTTTTTAATGGCTAATTGTGATGTTTACAGTACGGCGAAGTGTCTTAGTGTTTCGATGATTAAAGTAAGACATTAAGATAAGAGAGTGATATTTATCTGCAAGTAAAATTTATTAGTTTTTTTTTTTTTTTTTTTTGGTGTTTAACGTCCGACTATTGTGCACACTTGGGCTAATGCAGACGATGGGATGATTTATAGCGTATGAAAATGCCAAGCCCTCGCCGGGAATTGAACCCGGGTCCTCGAGGTGAAAGCCTAGTACGCTATCTACTAGATCACCGAGGCGGCTTTACAGTATTAGAAATGACTAGTAAAATTTGTACCAGAAACTACCAAAACTCCTTACAAATGGAGGTGAGACTGTGAATGCTATCACTGCTACTGACAACACTGTTCTTGGCACAGAGCAGTGAGCAGTTGTGATTGCTCTTCAATAGAGGCGAGACAGGGAATGCTATCACTGCTACTGACAACACTGCTCTTGGCACTGAGCAGTGACTTGTGATTGCTCTTCAATAGATGTGAGACTGTGAATGCTATCACTGCTACTGAGAACACTGTTCTTGGCACTGAGTAGTGAGCAGTTGTGATTGCTCTTCAATAGAAGCGAGACAGGGAATGCTATCACTGCTACTGACAACACTGCTCTTGGCACTGAGCATTGACTTGTAATTGCTCTTCAATAAAGGTGAAACTGTGAATGCTATCACTGCTACTGAAAACACTGTTCTTCGTACTGAGCAGACTTGTAATTCTCTTCAATAAAGGTGAGACTGTGAATGCTGTTACTGCTACTGACAACACTGTTCTTGGCACTGAGCAGTGAATTGTGATTGCTCTTCAATAGAGGTGAGACTGTGAATGCTATCACTGCTACTGACAACACTGTTCTTGGCACTGAGCAGTGAGCAGTTGTGATTGTTCTTCAATAGAGTTGAGAGTGTGAATGCTCTTCAATAGAGGTGAGACTGTGAATGCTATCACTGCTACTGACAACACTGTTCTTGGCACTGAGCAGTGAGCAGTTGTGATTGTTCTTCAATAGAGTTGAGAGTGTGATTGCTCTTCAATAGAGGTGAGACTGTGAATGCTATCACTGCTACTGACAACACTGTTCTTGGCACTGAGCAGTGAGCAGTTGTGATTGTTCTTCAATAGAGTTGAGAGTGTGAATGCTCTTCAATAGAGGTGAGACTGTGAATGCTATCACTGCTACTGAGAACACTGTTCTTGGTACTGAGCAGTGAGCAGTTGTGATTGCTCTTCAACTATTCTGCTATCTGCTCTCTGCTCAGTGTTGTCTGCTCTTTGTTTTACACGGAAATTTACTCGCGCAAAGCGAAAATAAAACAACACTGAAAATCACGTGAAATAGAAGAGTTAGTCTATTATTTATGTTTATTAATTAATAACATATTGTTTACTTTACTATATCTAATAATTAAGGCCTACTTGTTTCCTTTTCTTTTAATTAAATAGATGAAAACGTATTCCTATTTTTAATAACTGATCACAGTTTCAGGTACTTAACTAATGATTGAAAAAATCATACACATTTATGCTCCTTATTTTACGAATTCGAAGCTTTACATTTGTTTGATTTTTGTATTAATTTTGCTTCACACAGACTACTGTGAAAACATCTAAAACGTCTCTCCTACTACTTCGGTTACACTGTACTTTAATTAAATTTTTTTTCTAATTATATATATATATATATATATATATATATATATATATATATCGAAGGTATTATATGCAAGCGAGACGCTAGCACTCCACACAAAAGCTACCATGGAGGGTATTTTGAAGGAAGAACGCAAAATCTTGAGGAAGATCCTTGGCCCGAGATTAACAGAAGACGGATACAGGTTGCACCCCCGGAAGACCACAGAGAAGATATCGAACCTGGCAGCAGATATCAGAAGAAGGAGGCTTCGGTTCTATGGACACATCAGTAGACGCCCAACAACGAGACTTGCCAACAGAATCCTTAAGTATATACAAGGAGTCAAATCAACAACGTCGTGGATCGCACAAGTCAGAATAGACCTACATGATGCAGAAATAGACTCAACAGACGTTGAAGACAGGTACGCATACAGGAGAAAGATGCTCAGTTGGAAGGTCCCAGAGAATGAAATCCCAAAGAGAGCAGGGGTAAAATGGACGGAGGAGCGGAAAAGGATTCATGGGGACAGGATGAGGGAGGTGTGGAGGATTAGAAGGAACAAGACATGAGTCGGAGTGCTTTGCGTGATCCAACAGGGTCTATGCGCAAATAATAATAATAATTATATATATAGGCCTATATATATATATATATATATATATATATATATATATATATATATATATATATATATATATAAAAAACCGCCTTGGTGGCCTAGTGGATAGCGTACTAGGCTGTCACCCCGAGGACCCGGGTTCGTTCCCGGCGAGGGCTTGGCATTTTCAAACGCTATAAATCATCCCATCGTCTGCATTAGCCCAAGTGTGCACAATAGTCGGACGTTAAACACACAAAAAAAATCCTAATTATAACAATACCGTATTTATTTTGAACAAAATCATTTTTTTTTTTGCCGATACATAATTATTATGTTAGGGTGATATATATATATATATATATATATATATATATATATATATATATATATATATATATATATATATCGCAGCTGGTGGCATCTTGCAGCAGAGTATTGAACTACAGTTATACAGGTAACAGTACTGACTATTATCCCAAACATCTCTCCATGACCTTGTAACTTGCAGCGATCCTAGCGGCAGACAGCCCAACTACTTAGACTTTAGCAGCTGATATCGAGAACGCTTTTTATAACGGTGGTTGTACTTCTAGTCCGTTTATATTCAATGCTGCAGGACATTTAAATTTAACGCAAAACATTCATAATACTCTTCGATTCAAAGGTCATACAGTACATTCTATTATTGTACGATTTAAATTATGTTTTTAAATACTGCTACACACGCGCGCGCTCAAGCACGCGCACAAGGTCCACAGTATCCATCGGTTCCAAAACCAATGACTAAGAATACCAAAACTCAGCTCCTTCATAAGCTTAGTACAGTAGACAGGTCTGAATAGCGTTAAGTAGGCTACAACGAAATGTGCCGGCCCCCAGCCCCATGTCTGTGTTTATGTTCATTCTCAACTTACACGGAATGAATTGTACCTATCAACTATACGCCGCTCCGTGTGTTCTCCAAGAGACAACTTGTGGGCTCGACCCGCTTCGACACCTCACATCCCCATAGGTATCCGAATTAAGTGGTGTGAAATTTTCCATTTTACGTCACTATATAAGCCAAAATGAACATTTCATTGTGCAAATTATATTACGCAAATGGCTTGAGTGCATAAAGCGACTTTAATTGGCACGCGTTGCTCACCCGAAGCGAAGCAGAGTCGAACCGAGTACAGTCCCACGAGGTGTACTATATACATCGATGATTACATATTGTAGTCTACAGGTCGATGGCTGATTCGCATATTTCTCAGGTAATTATACGTTTTATGGAGGCCAACTTCTCAGGCCGGCCGGTCTCGCTAACTAATTAAGTATTTGCTCACTTTAAGCGCAGTATTCGCTAATTATTATAAAACACACCGTGCAATGTAAATGTCTGAAAACACTGAAATCTTCCACGAGGAGTAGTATAGAATCAGTGCTTATTTGGCAAAAGTGGCAAGCATATTAACGTAAAAGAAATAAAATTACAATTGCAAATAACGTAAATACAAAATATTACTTATTAAAAAAAAGCACAGTTCTCGTGGCCGAAAGGCCGTCTGAGGAGTTGCTGTCTTTCTTCAGGTACAAACTCAAACAAAATGAACATTGATAAAAAATAAAATTTACACACAAAAAGAAAAATAATCAAAATAAAGTTACAAATTAAGTTCTTCTATTAATTGATGGCGATACTGCCAAGCTGCCCTGCAGTATTTTCTTAGCAAAATCCAGACTGTATGTATTTAAAGACTCCACAATTTGGTTTCGTGTTGGTAACGAACACAAAGTTTCATGTATCAACTGTTGGTAACGAACACCAAATTTCATGTATGAACTGTTGGTAACGGATAAACACTAAGTTTCATGTATCAACGAATACCAAGTTCATGGACGAAGGTAACGGACGAACACCAAGTTTCATGTATCAACGAATACCAAGTTCATGGACGAAGGTAACGGAAGAACACTATGTTTCATGTATCAACGAATATCAAGTTCATGGACGAAGGTAACGGACGAACACCAAGTTTCATGTACATAATGTTGGTAACGGACGAACACCAAGTTTCATGTGTCAACGAATACCAAGTTCAGGGACGAAGGTAACGGACGAACACCAAGTTTCATGTACATAATGTTAGTAACGGACGAACACCAAGTTTCATGTATCAACTGTTGGTAACGGACGAACACAAAGTTTCATAACTTTACAATTACCACTGATAAGCAGAAAATCGTCAGTTTTACAACATCCTTGAATAAAAACCCAAAATATTAAAAAATACTCAACACGATTTACTCCCAAGACAAGACTGCAAGTCTACAGTTGTATATCTGGTGGGGAAGAATAAAATCAATAACCCAAGAGACAGCATGCGATGCGCACAGCTGATGATGACGAGAGCTGATCATCACACGTGACATGTGTGAGTGCTCTTGTCGGAAGTAATATCGATCTGTTTATGCAAACATCCGCCTCTCAAGTACTGTCCTATAGACAAAACACAACCATACGTACATTAAAACTTCACCGTTCATACGATAATCCTGAACACTCTATCATCGTATACTTTGTGTCAGTTAGGGACTTCGTTATACCGACACAATTCTCATAGCCGAAAACTTAAAAGACGTACAACTTGTGAACAATCAAGAAAATCTGTCCAGAATATGGTCTCCAACTTAATATCAAGAAAACCAAGTAAACGATAATTAGTAAATCTGTTATATCTGACGTCTCCTAGTCAACGAACAACCTATTGGGAGAGTGAAGAGGATAATCTGCTTGTCAAATATTTTATATAAAACTTCACTGAAATCAAATACATACTGGAATCAGAGATGTCTTCAAGACGAAACCACTTTGACTCCACTCTCTTATACGGTGTCAAAAGCTGGGCTCACCGGAAAATAAAATCTAGGCCTTCTGAAATGTATATATTCCGACATACCCGTACATCTCGGATGCACCGCATCTTCAGCGCAGAAGTGCTTCTTAAAATAGGCTGCGAACTTCAACTCATGACGATTAGGAAACGTAGAAAGCTAGAATATTTGGTTCATTGAATGAGGAATGATCGAAAATACCGTCTACTGCAAAATATTATCCAAGCAAAAATAAAGCGAAAAGACCTTGCAGAAGAATTTCGTGGCTTGGAACTAACTCTACTCAAATGTTCTGTAACGTTTTGCATAAAATACGGACAGCTATGATCGCTAACAACCAGAACTGATAAAGCAGCACAAGAAGTAACTTTATTCTCGAAACTATTACCTTGAGGTGTGTAAGTTCAGAGAAGTAGCAGAATGTCCGGTGCTTTACCGTATCAGACAAGCCGGCCCCGGGCAAGTTTAACGCAGTTAATCAATATTAATTTAAGATGGACTTTATTCTCGAAACTATTACCTTGAGGTGCGTAAGTTCAGAGAAGTAGCAGAATGTCCGGTGCTTTACCGTACAAGCCGGCCCCGGGCAAGTTTAACGCATTTAATCAATATTAATTTAAGGTGGACGCTCCTACTCCATTCCACGACATATTAACCGCATGACCGCATATCATTGTTCTGTTGTCAATAACATTAATTATGATTTTTTTTAATTCCGTAGAATATCCAGAGCAATCTATATTGACACAATATAGCAGAAAACTTGAAATACGTACAAGAACTTTCAAACACAGTCAATAACATCGGCTTGGAATGGCAATTAAATGATAAACGGTAATAAATAAGTTAATGTTATATCTGGACGTATAGACAAAAATAAATGCGATACTCGTATAATAATCGCAACACGCATCTGTATCGCTGACGTAATGTTAGTGAACTCCAACAAGTAACAATATCACGGTATTTTTCATCTTACAGTGTTTTCAAAATCTGATTTCACCATCATGGATAAATTTAATAGGTGGATTACTAATCAACACCAGGTACGATGGGATAACATTCGCGGGCATTCCCATAGTAAACGTCTAAGCAAAGTTCCTTTTGGAGGACTCAAAGGGGCAGCAGATGCCCTGGGCAGAGCACAATTCAGGTGGATCATACAGGGCATGTAATATGGAGAAACCGTGTGCAGATTGTGCAGGAAGGAAGAGGAAACTGCAGGTCACAATTCACGATTGTGAGGCTCTTGCTAGTAGGAGGTGGGTTGGAACTTATTAAGGGCACCAATCTGCTGAACTAGGTATTTTTAAGCGGTTTAGTTGCACAATAGGTCAGTCGATCGCAGTGTCTGGCGTTGTACTACCCCTTCCTCTAGACTCTAATCTAATTTAATGGATAAATCATTAAAATTTTTAATGTGGTTTGAAATTTTAAAATTCTAATTTATGCAGATTTTAACGCTGATTACAACGGTGTGATCTAATTTTTAAAAAAAGTATAAGATAGTTTTTTTTTTAATTTTGGAGTGACAGTAATTTTTAAACAGTTGAAAGAACAGCTGATTAATGAACTTGTCCAAGCTTTGTAGTACAAAAATCGATTTTCTTGCCAAGTTTGAATCAGTCGAGCTAAAGTTGCGAATGCTAGATTTATAACACACATAAACAGAATTTAATGACCCCTAAAAAAGAGACCTTGAGATCAGGATCAAAAAGCATTTAAAGGTGTTCTTCCAAATCGAAACTGTTTACACCAAGAATGTTTCAGGGCTCAGAGAACATAATTATTAAGTATTACATTTTAAAAAGGGAAATTACATTAAAAAAGTATTATATTGTTCCGGACGTTTTCACTCAACGTCCGGAACAAATCGCGCTCTACACAAATATCGATTGTTATTAGATGTTACACAGAATCGAATGGCTCTTTCGCACTGATCACCGCACACACGACCGAGCGGTGAAAGTGACAGTCACGTATTTGCAAAACTCTTCCTATTGGACGGGAAAGGTCGATGTGTGGCTGCGACGTTTCTTTATCGTCTGTCCAGTCATCCTCACTAAATAACAGCTACACTTTCACATAAATCTATAATTAAACAGGTTGCCGTTAGAGAGTAAAAGATGTTATTCCAAGTATCAGTGAAGAACTCGAGATGTTGCTGGACTGCGTTCCAATAGTGTTAGTACAAGAACGTTTTGCTCCATCGAGTTTTTATAAGCAATCTTTTAACAATAAACGCCGCCTCGGTGGCCTAGTTGACAGCGTACTGGGCTTTCACACCGAGGACCCGGGTTCGATTCCCGGCCAGGGCTTGGCATTTTTTCAGACGCTATAAAAAAAATTACAGGGAGAACAATATATTGAGATAGTAAAATAATTCAAATATCTTGGGGAATGGATCAGCTGGAACGCCCTAGAGAAAAAAGCTATGGAATATAGGAGAAATAAAGTTGAATCAGCCTTCCAACTTACCAAGGACACATACAACAAGAAGTCCCTCTCCTGGAATATGAAGATAAGGCATTATCATACGGTAATTAAACCAGAAGCCTTATATGCAGCTGAAACATTATCTCTCACAACCCAGGGCCCACTTGAAAGGCTGGAGATCAAAGAAAGAAAGATATTACGAAAAATCTTAGGCCCCAAATTCCGTAACAACCAATTACTCCACATCAGGAATGAAACTCTTTACCAAAAAACTGAAACACTATCAGACACAATAAGAAAAAGGAGAATTGATTTTTATGGACACATCCTCCGAATGGACAAAAATAGACTAACCAAAAAAATATTTGACTACTTTCGCAGTAGAAGAGCCAAACCACTTTGGTTTAGAGAACCAGAGAAAGACATAACAGAACTACAAATCACTGACACTATGCTCATGGACAGAACAGCCAAAACAATAACCAAGGACAAGAAACAACGGTTCCAAGTAAAGTCAAATCCAAGCGAACGATCCAAATCTCTGATGAAGAAAGAAAAGCAAGATCACAACGAATGAAACAATACTGGGCTACGAGGAAGGCACAGAACATTAAAAAGTGATTGATTTGGTGTACCCCAAAGTTGGGTGAAACAAATAAAGAGAGAGTATAAAGAGTGTCCACATTATATTTGGGCCATCACTGTGATCTCTGGAATTACAAGATTTACAGCAATCTTCAAATGGGTGTTTTCATTTCTTTTATAAAAAATATGATAATGGAATTTCAAAATTCGTCCACCATTTTCTACTACGACGGTAAACTGAATTTCTAACGGAGGCACCCCTGTATTTTTATGTTTTTCCGGATTCTACATACCATTTTAACTTTTGTGATCTTTATGTAATTTCCGTAAATCAAACCGTTTAAGCTGGCAGAGCCCACAAAATAATTACAAGTGTTTTTTGTTGTACGACTAAACGGCCATTTTATAAAATTATATGGTAAACAGTGTTTACAAGTCGCCTAATCGTCTTGCCTGTCAAGAAATGTCCATATATTTGCATTAATACATCTGCATAATTAAAATTCCTGGAAGCAAATGCATTACTCTTACGTCAGATATTGCATTATAAATGAATTTATAACATGACATTTGCATACGACACTGATACTATAAAGGACTAAGTTTTTGGAAAATGTGAGTGTATATGCATTACAAAAAACTATATTCAAATAATTTTCGTAATTTTGGAATTATCGTACATCACAAGATGGATCAAATTATAGAAATATACGGTACGGTAATATAACAATATCTGATAAAACTGCTTTGGAGCTGGTAGTTTGGTAAGTTTAAAGTAGGTTGCGTTATAGTCGCACCTTGGTCGAGATACCATGTACAGTTAAGGACGTTCAGATACCGCATTCGATACGATATTTGGTATCGATACAATATCGATAGTAATAATATCTAGCGCTTCAACCCATCACTAGGCCTTGGCTTCCTCAACTCGTTTCCGCCAGCCCTCTATTTAATGCAGTAACCCTCCAGTTCCTTATGTTCAGCAGTTGATGAAAGCCACCCACCCATCTCAGTCTAGGCCTGCCCATTCCTCCCCCATGAGCCTCTTGTGTACCTCCTCAGTGTACATCCTAACAACACGGCCCGCCCATCTAAGCCTGCCGAGTTTTATTATTTTGGCAATGTCCGCTTCTTGGAAGAGCTGCTGTAGCTCCGCATTCTCTGTCTCCATGCCCCTTCCCGTTGTACTGGGCCGTAAATTTCGAGAGAAAAATTCTCCGACGGATTTACGGCCCAGTAAAAAAATATCGATACTCCGATAATATTGGATGATCGATTCTAGTGATTTTGAATAATTTTGTTTTGTTCTAATAAACCTCGCAGGGGTGGCAGACTAGCTGCACCTATTGAGAGGATTTAGACGTCCCTCGCGGTACCCGAGTCTAATACACACTTACACTACAACACTACACTTACGACTTTAACACTTTATACTCACACTTACATTTAGGGAGGCGATAATAACAATGTGCTTTTCGCATTAAAATAATAACAACAACAAAAATGTTTTAATAAAACATTTACACTAATAATAATACTGTAATTAAACGGGTTATTATTATTTATAATACCGGTTGACAGCCGAGATGTTTTAATAAGAAAATATTGTTTGAATAATAAATTTAGGAATTTTAACCAAAAATTCGTGAAAATTACATTTTACCAACGTAAAAAAACTAAATACACACTTTACTTAATACTGTAAAAATGTACAAATTGAACAATAATTCGGTATACATAAAAAATAATACTACAAACTATAACAATAATCATTAAACATCTGAACATGATTTACGACTTTCAACCTATTCTGAGCCTAATTCTGGAAAATTCCACTTTACTAACGAGAATAATTATATAAATAAAAAAAAGCGCATGAAATTAGATAACTACTACTATATATTAGCCTATAAGCGCCCCACGTTTTTTGTTTTTAATTGTACAAGTATTTTAATATCTATAAAAATTCACTGTCAAAAATGTTTAAGACAACCTGTATGTGATTATGAATCTGTATAGGTTTATAAATTTCGATAGATTGATGGATTTATGAGAATTTATTTCATACTTGTTAGTCCATTTTAAAAACGTATTTTTTTTAATTATATAGCCTAATTGTTTTTTACTTTTTAGTCTTGTTAATAATTTTTAAAATACCAAAAAAAAAACGGAATGGCGTTATCATATTTTTTTTACTGAACTTATCATATCAATGAAAGTTATGAAAGTTATGAAAGTTATCATATCAATGTCAACTTTACAAACTCTGAATTTCAAAAGGTAAAATTAGAACATTAGCGTACTGCCAAATCCTTGACAAGTCAATGCAACTTTAAATACTTTTTAAAACATATAAGTTTTGTAAAACATATAGGCTTCGCAACAAAAACAAATTACGTTTCTATTAAACTTGCCAATACGCTATAAAAACATTGGTCAGGTGTTATGTTAGGTTCGAACCCACGCTTTCAACCGAGAACCAGAGCTGGCACCTTGGACCACTCAGCCATTCCGGTTTGTACTAAACAACGACAGTGTTTGTCGACAACGGAAGTCGTTATCGTACACTTGATCATGCCGAAATAATGGTCAAACAATTTCAGTAATAGTTCAATATTTATAAATAGGCTAATATAATATTTTTTTGTTTTGTTTTTTGGTGTTTAACGTCCGACTATTGTGCACACTTGAGCTAATGCAGACGATGGGATGATTTATAGCGTATGAAAATGCCAAGCCCTGACCGGGAATTGAACCCGGGTCCTCGGGGTGAAAGCCCAGTACGCTATCAACTAGGCCACTGAGGCGGCTGAACTCTGGTTTCCCTTCATTTCGTATAAATCTTTCGCTAATATAATAAATAAATAATATTATTGTCGTCCAGTTTAGAGCTGTATACAAAATTTCAAACCTCTAGCTCATCGGGAAGTTATTTTAAAATCAGTTGCAAAATTCCACCCGTACAAAACCCAAAGTGACTTAATAAAAACATGATAAAAAACTAAGTACACGCGTAATTAATACAATAAAGTACAAATACAAGAAAGTATATTAAAATAGCAATAACTACAGCGTGAACCTAATACGTGAAAATTATTACTTTGCTATTGAGAATAAACTAAATACGCACTTTATTATTGCTGTAATGCACAAATTATAACCTATTAATAACAATAATGTACCCTGACTCAAATATCACTGTCAAACAGTTACTGATATTAGCTAAAGTTAACACAAAAAGGCGATAAATAGTCAATTGTTTATTTCCTGTTTGTTCATTAACCTTTCTAACCATCTTTTGAAAGTGATATGTAGATAAAATGCAACACCATTTTGACCGATGTCACCATACAATATTTAAGTGCTATTAACGATACCTCAGCAATTTTAACAGTTGGGGAAAATATTTTAGAAGTCACAGAGAAATTACAGAATGCCACCAACGCAGTAAGTCAATGGACAAAAAAATGGAGAGTAAAGCTTAATGAAGCAAAAACTGTACATTAATTTTACGAATAGAAAATATGAACCATTACCAATAATATTAAACGAAAGGAGTATAACATATGCAAACAGTGCTAAATATCTAAGAATGACACTCGATGCAAAGCTCCGATGGAAGGTGCATGTAAAAAAGAAAAAAGAGGAGCTACAGCTCAAATTCAATAAAATGTTTTGGCTTATTGGAAGAAATTCAGAACTTTCGATAGCCAACAAGATACTGCTATACAAGCAAGTTATAAGACCAATATGGACCTATGGTGCACCACTCTGGGGATGTACAAGAAAAAGCAATAGTAAAATTATTCAAGTTTTTCAAAATAAAGTATTGAGAACGATTGTCAACGCTCCTTGGTATGTGAGAAATGAAAACATACATAAGGACCTAGGTGTTGAATCTGTTCAGGAAGTCATTAAAAAGCTCTCGGTTAAGCATTATTGCAGGTTAGAACAGCATAATAATACAGAGATTGTCCAACTACTATGCCGCAGTGACAACATCACAAGAAGGCTGAAGAGGACCAAGCCAATTGACCTCTCCAGGCCGTAAACACATTGGAACCAGCCGTCGGACTGCACCCCAGCACACAGTGAACACAATGATAAAGAAAAATTACTAGATGGGGCACGCCTCAGTTGTAATTAATATAAAATTAAAAAATTAAAAAAAATTAACGATATCTCGATATTGTCGAAAAAAATATCGATTCAATTAGTATCTACAGTACCGGAACATCTTTTGAGCAATAGCAAGGACTTTTGTGGGCTGCACCGTGGACAATGGCCTTGAGAAATAAACATTTCTAAAGTGCGATTCAACTGGCAATACAGTAATCCTATTTACCGTGTTAATCGGAGTATCGCCGCTACTAACCGTTCTGAAAATATTATTTTTCAAGCGTACTTGCGCTAACAAATTCACTAGAAAACTTAATTAAACGTCAGAGATAGGCAACCTTTATAAAAAACTTCAACAGCATGATGAAAGAAAACTGTTTTGTAAAATTTAACTCTTACTAATTAGTCTAATGAAATAACCAATTACTATATTATTCAATACTGACGTCATGGTGGAAAACGTCTCGTTAAGATTCGTTAAATTATTCAATAAGGTGATTAGATTAATTAACTGACCGAGGGAAGTCCTGTTTCACCTTGACCGTTGGCATTTTGTGTGTGTGTGTGTGTGTGTGTGTGCGCGCGCGCGCGCGTGTGCGACTCAATTTTGGCCAAACGCATTGACCGATTGTTTTGAAATTTGGTACCAAAATATCTTGTATTTTTTGCTTTTCTTAACGTCCATACTTAATGCCAGTTACACTAATGATAACGAGATATCAATGTATACGTAAGGGAAAAACAACGGGAGCAACTGCGGCTAGAACTAAAAACCTTTAGGCGCGCAGTTGAGTGACGCAGTAGACTGACCGATGCTTTAGCCACTTCGACCAAAATATCTTGTACAAAACCCAAATGATACCTTGTATAACGTTTTCCCTCATCTACTTCCGTTTCAAGATGGCGGCCTCTGATTTAACGTTGACGAGCGTAAGCAATTTTAAACAAACGCACTGGCTGACTGTTTTGAAATACGGTGCGAAGGTACCTTGAATAAAGCCCGATAGATGTACGTGCAAGACTTTTCCCATTTACTTTCGTTTCAAAATGGCGGTCTCTGATTTACAATAAAGAATGTGCATAGTTATAGCCATAGCCTACACATTAACCGATTGCTTTGAAATTTGATATGAAGATCTTTTATAAAGCTTAAATGACGTACGTATAAATTTTGTCCTCTTTACTTTCGTTTCAAGATGGCGGTTAATGATTCAATGTTAAGAAGT
This sequence comes from Callitettix versicolor, assembly GCA_022606455.1. Classification (NCBI taxonomy): domain Eukaryota; kingdom Metazoa; phylum Arthropoda; class Insecta; order Hemiptera; family Cercopidae; genus Callitettix; species Callitettix versicolor. The sequence continues at coordinate 81,216,448 of CM040183.1, forward strand.
AGTTCAATTTCCCCCTTTTTTTAATGTCCATATTTTGTGCCAGCTAGACTAATGAGGACGAAGATCAGCGTTTACAATAAGGGAAAAGCAACAGGAAGTAACTGCTGCCAGAACTAAGAACCTTAAGGTGCGCAGTTCAGAGACGCAGCGGACTAATCGGTGCTTTGCCACATCGACCACCGAATCTCCTGACTGAAAGTAGTTCCAATAACATTTTTCGTAAATATTACGGTTACCGGTTAAATTGGCGGAAAAGTTGCGAACGCTGTCGTGGAGCGTTGTGTCTACTAATTAAGAATACTTTTTTTGTTATTTTAAGGCGAAAAACACACTGAAGCTATTATCGCCTCCCTGAATGTAAGTGTGAGTGTAAAGTGTTAAAGTCGTAAGTGCAGTGTTGCAAGTGTGTGTTAGACTCGGGTACCGCGAGGGACGCCTAAATCCTCTCAATAGGCGCAGTTAGTCTGCAAAACCCCAGCGAGGTTGAGAATATACTGCAAGGTCTGCTGAACTACTAATAAACTGAATTCGTCTGAATTAAGAGGTACTTGGTAATAAGAGTTCATGTTTTCAGCCAGGATAGTACAGCGCCACAGAAAACTGCATATATAACAGAAGGCTCAACGGTATTGGGTTGTTAACTGGATTTATAGTTCGAATTTAGAACAGAAGACCTCGCAGTGTACTTCATAAGCCGTTTCGTTGCCAAGGGTGCATGCTACTCATTCCCCTCACCCACTCCGCTGTTAGAATTGAGAGTGAGCGACTTGGCAATACTTGTCAGTGCTACTACAGTGGCACAGCCTACCGTTGGAAGTGCAAAGCTTCGACAATCTTATTAACATTGACACTGGTCGTGACTGTACATATTCATTTTTTTCTAATATGCATCACTTTTTAGAGCTGGTTGTGAGATCAGTTGTTTTATATTAATTTGTAAAGATCAGCTGGTTTCATTTCTGACAGGCTGTAACCATTTTCAGGTTACCTTGTTAAAAGTAAATTGTTACCTAATATAAAATTTCAATTATTTGTTACCATGTTTTAGGACTGATTCTGATGTTGGATTTAGCGCGTCGCGTGATGCGAGTGCACAAATTTATATTGATAAATATGTAATAGTTTTTGTACTTTAATTCGTAACGATCAGCTGATTTCATTGTACAGCTGATAGGCTACAATAATTTTCAGGTTATGTTGTTAAAAACTAGCGAAGTTAATTTGTTTCCGAACAAATTATCGTAATTAAAATTAAAAAAAGGAGGAGAAAACACGATACATGATTTTTATTTTTGGTTCAGTAACAGAAATTTATGACTGCGCCCCTCCCCGTCATAATACTTGTACTTTCAACTGAAAGTTAAACACACTGTATTTCGGCACGTGTAATTTGGCCGATACGAAATATTACTGGCCGACATACAAAGTTTTATAATCAACACTGAGTTCAGTGAAATATGTCGTGAAGTGCCTGAACCCAGTTCCCAATGCCTGCGCATTCCGAATGCTAGAAAAAACTATAATTTAGTAAAATAAGCTATTAAAGTACAATAAAAACGTTAATTAACAGAGATTTTAATGGCGGATTCAAGGCGTTTATCCTATGTGAATAAACTCTCATACTTTCACTGAAATCCTTTTTGTGGTTTTCGATTATAACAGAACACAGAAGTCCATTATACTGCATTACACTACAAAGCCTCCTCTCTAATTAATACCTTCAGGACATACCCACACTATACCACTGCGGCACTGCCATGCTGGAGCCATTAGAAGCTTGGGTTCCCACAGCGCACAATGGCCGTGAGATAATCGAACCTCTCTCGCTGACTTCTGTGCGTTACTCTAATCTACTTCCAAAATATTGCACATCCGTGAGCACAGGTTAGGTGTGAAACAGGTCTGCCGAGAGTTTTGTGACGAATACAAGTTTCTCAGAATTCACAGAAATGAAAGAGTGAAAACTGTTTTCAGACGAGCTTAACACTTTTTGTATGAAGAGAAACAGAAACTCGCGACAATATGAATAACGTCTAAAAAAGCGTCACCCTTGCCGTATACACATTATTAGTAGTATTCTTTAAGTCTACCAGTAAGCTGACTGTTTCAATATACATTATTGAAGCCGCCTCGGTGGCCTAGTTGACAGCGTACTGGGCTTTCACCGAAGACCCGGGTTCGATTCCCGGCCAGGGCTTGGCATTTTCATACGCTATAAATCATTCCATCGTCTGCATTAGCCCAAGTGTGCAAATAGTCGGACGTTAAAAAAAAAAAAATATATATATATATATATATATATATATATATATATATATACATTCTTGGCACTGCACGATTTCTGTTTACGAAACTAAGGGACGTCAGTTCAAAACCCGTTCCTGAACTGACCTTATAATGGAAGTTCAATGAAAATTACAATTTACCATTTTAATGATTATAATTATATACCTATTTTTTCCGTCAGTGGTCTATCAACTCACCTCATAAAGGCTACCGCGGTTTCGAAACTTTAAAGTTTCATCTTCAGGCCATACAAAATGTTAAATCCCTCTGTCGAGGTCTGAAGTCCAGAATGTAACGACGTACGAGTCGCGTGTGTAGCTTGGCCAAGCCGAATTTCATGACGAATATTTTAAACGTGTAATTGTGCTTAGTGTTTGTGACGTATGTTTTTAATGTTTTGTTTGACTTTGTGACGATCTCGACAGAGGGATTTAACATTTTGTATGGCCTGAAGATGAAACTATAAAGTTTCGAAACCGCGGTAGCTTTTATGAGGTGAGTTGATAGACCACTGACGGAAAGAATAGGTATATAATCCTAATCATTTGAATATGTGGTCCGGTGGCTATGTTACAATAATGAAATTACCATTTTACTACGTATCCAACCTATCTAGCACAACACTGTTAGATCGTTTACAGTTAAATATATCTGTAATATATCATATCTGTAATAAATATATCTGTAAATATATCGTTTACAGTTAAATATATCTGTAATATATCATATCTGTAATAAATATATCTGTAAATATATCGTTTACAGTTAAATATATCTGTAATATATCATATCTGTAATAAATATATCTGTTAATATATAGTTTACAGTTAAATATATCTGTAATATATCATATCTGTAATAAATATATCTGTAAATATATCGTTTACAGTTAAATATATCTGTAATATATCATATCTGTAATAAATATATCTGTTAATATATAGTTTACAGTTAAATAATATACTCTGCAAAAGACTGTTCTTTAATATTATGTGTTTCCGCCTCGGTGGCTTAGTTGATAGCGTACTAGGCTTTCACCCCGAGGATCCGGGTTCGATTTCCGGCCAGGATTTTCGCCAGGCATTTTCATACGCTATAAATCATCCAATCGTCTGCATTAGCCTACGTGTGCACAATAGTCGGACGTTAAGCACAAAAAAAAAAATAATAAAAAAAAATGGTATAATATTATGTGTCCTACAGTAAATAAGATCAAAGTATTGATCTAGCGAAACGAGGTGTCTTGTTTCAATTCACACGTTCGGCATTTGGTTTCTGTGTTTGTTTGCTACGCAATTCTGGCCAACTGGATTGACCGTTTCAACTGGTTCGGAAGTACCTTGTACAACGCTAGAACGACATGTGCGTAGGATTTTTCCTATTTACTTCCGTTTCAACATGGCGGCCTCTGATTTAACGACGACGAGTGTTCGCAATTTTAATCGAATACCGATTGTTTCGAAATTTGGTACATAATAAGCCCACACAATTTCATAACATAACGGCAACACGACTTAATCTAGTTAAAAGGCGTCCGGCAGTATTTAAAACAGCAAGACAATCCACTGTTGTTTTGATATCGCACACAACTGCATCGCTGATGTTACTGAAGTGCACTGCCGACAATAACTGCATACATTAGCATCTTTATTTACGCAGAGGCACTACGAAGGCTAAATCAGACTTTCAAAAAGAAGTAAGATAAAAAACTTTTGTATTTTTTTTTTAAAGATGTGGGACGAAAACTATTTAGAAATTGTTCGCCCAACCTACACACACACACACACACACACACACACACACACACACACACACACACACACACACACACACACACACACACACACACACACACACACACACACACACACACACACACACACACACACACACACACACACACACACACACACACACACACACACACACACACACACACACACACACACACACACACACACACACACACACACACACACACACACACACACACACACACACACACACACACACACACACACACACACACACACACACACACACACACACACACACACACACACACACACACACACACACACACACACACACACACACACACACACACACACACACACACACACACACACACACACACACACACACACACACACACACACACACACACACACACACACACACACACACACACACAAAGAGCACGCGTAAACTTTATAATCCGTTAAAAATAACCAGGAAGTCAGGGTTACTGCTTATTTTGAAGTCTCAGGTCTGGGTCTTACCATGATGGCGCTGCACAGCTTATTTTCCAATGGTAATTCGCTAAAAAACACAAGCAACGGTAAAATTGTTACGTTATACCGTGGAATTGTTACTGTGTACACAAAAAACACTGTAAAATTGTTACGTTATACCGTGGAATTGTTACGGTGTACACAAAAAGCACCGTAAAATTGTTACGGTGATACGGGTGGATGAAAAGAATTCCATAAAACAGGTGAAGGTAATCCAAACAGCTGATTTTACACAACAGCTGTTCTTCCGATAATACTATTTCAAATGAGTTTATATTTATTGTGATTGTTTCACACAAGAACTGCACAATGTTAACTAGAAATGGTTAAACACTAATTGAGCAAGTAATGCTTTTAATGCACCTAACAGTTGATTAGAACTCGTATTACAATTAACACCATTATACTACATACCCAACCCATCCAGCGCAACATTGTTAGAGCGTTCACAGTTAAATATATCTTGTACATACTCTGTAAATGACTGTTCTTTAATATTGTGTACCATACAGTAAATAAATCAATAACAGCATAGAAAAGCCAATCGATCTGTCCTCAATATTTTGGCAAGCGTAGCTCAATAGGAAAGCAGGCTTCCTGTCCCCGGGGGGAGCCACTTGTTCCCTTACAAACAGCCCGACAATTTATTCAATTTTCAACATGTTTTGTGAAACCGAGCAATCACTATGCACTTTTAGTATGAAAAGTATTTGAACTATTTATGGCCAGACACTCAACCTCTTTAGTGGTTCGTTTACATAAAGAACGAAAATCACTTGAAAAACTAATTTCTGTTATTCAACGAAAAATAAAAATCATGTATCATGTTTTCTCTTCCTTTTTATTTGAATTACGATAACTTGTTCGAAAACATGACAAATTAGCATAGCTAATTTTTAACATAACCTTAAACTTATAGCCTATCAGCTGTTCAATGAAAGCAGCTGATCGTTACGAATATAAAACAAATGATCTTTTACTATAACATAGCTAGTTTTTAACAACATAACCTAACACGTATTATAACCTATCAACTGTTCAAAGAAATCAGCTGATCGTTACGAATTAATATAAAACTGATCTTTTACTAAAACATAGCTAGTTTTTAGAACATAACCTAAAACCTATTATAGCCTATCAGCTGTTCAATGAAATCAACTGATCGTTACGAATTAATATAAAACTGATCTTTTACTATAACAAAGCTAGTTTTTAACAACATAACCTAAAACGTATTACAGTCTATCAGCTGTTCAATGAAATCACCTGATTGTTACGAATTAATACAAAACAACTGATCTTTTACTATAGCATAGCTAGTTTTTAACAACATAACCTAAAACCTATTATAGCCTATCAGCTGTTCAATGAAATCAACTGATCGTTACGAATTAATAAAAAAACAACTGATCTTTTAATATAGCATAGCTAGTTTTTAACAACATAACCTACAATTTACTTGTGCCTATCAGCTGTTCATTGAAATCAGCTGATCGTTACGAATTAACACAAAACAACTGATCTTTTAAAATAGCATAGCTAGTTTTTAACAACATAACCTAAAACGTATTATAGCCTATCAGCTGACCGTTACGAATTAATAAAAACAACTGATCGTTTACTATAACTACCAATACAAAACTGTGTGCTCGCATCACGTGATGCGCAAAATCCAACCCCACAACCAGCACTAAAACATGATACACGTTAAAAGCGCGCTACATAATAGATGTTCAAGAACTGCACAATGCAACTGGAAATGTGCAAACGCTAATTGAGCAAATACTGCTTTTAATATGCGTAACAGTTGTTTAGAATTACGGGGAGTTAGTGCAGGAAAGCAAATCGATCTGTCCCCAATATTTTGGCCGGAGGAAAGCAGGCTTCCTGCCCCGGGGGAAAAGCCACTTCACTCCGCTAATTCAAACCCGACATACGCTAACGACTTCACGCTAATTAACTTTTCCTAGAATCGGCGTTTCCGTTTTTAACATTTTTTCCTCGTTAATTATCGAAGAAAGTTTTTTAAAAAATTTTCCACTTGTAATAATTACTCAGGACGTATGTTTTTTTTACAAACGATTAGTACTAAATGCAATGCAATAGGGCAGAGCAAAGGGAACTGTGTACGCTGCGTTAATTTTAACGACCGCTGTTTTAGAGTCTAGACTAAAATCAAATGTTTAATCTAGCTTTAAGGGTGCGTAGACCCTGTCGGCCATATTGAATCTATCCCCTATAAAACTAATTGTAATTTACGATACTTCACTATTTGATACTACAAAGCAGGGGATCTCAACGGGGTCCAGGTGAACCCCTTGGGGTCTTTGAACTTTGAAGGGGTCGATTGAATTCGGAGGGGGTCTATTGGGGCTCGACGAAATAAATTCCATTTTTATCTCCTTAAGATATCAGAACGTGGTGATTTACAATTAATATCAACAAATATTTCCCCGGATACAAGTAAGGTAATCGAAGAACATCAACCGCAACCATCTCATTAAAATTGTACGTGTTTATGTGATTTATATTTTATTTAAATTGCTGCTTCTATAAACATAATTTTATCTTTAATGTATATCTAATAATACAAAATACAAATTATTTTTAAAAATATTGAATTGCTCCTAATAAAAGCTTCATTTGTAGTGGTATTTGTGCAACTTTTTGTAAACATACGGGGGTCGACTGAATAAAACAAAAATATTTCGGGGGTTGAGGCAGAAAAAGGGTTGAGAACCCCTTTTTGTTTCGTAACTCATTTTAAAAGTCTTGTATGTGGATATGTGGTCTTTTTTATATTTTGCATATACAGGGTGTTTGAAAAAGATCTCCCTAGTTTTATGTGTAAATTTAATGATGAAATTAACGAAAAACTACATCAACGAGTACATGCAGTAAAAGAGAATACCTTCAAGTTTTTTAAATGTCAGTAAACTTCAACGTGGGATCCATTTGTTGCCCTACACATGTCGAGACGATATTCCACTTCCCGCCAGGTATTCACCAACACAGCGGGTGTAACTGTCTCAGCCGCCGCGATGATTCTTTCCCGTAAGTGGTTGCTGTCACAAATCTTTTCAGCGTACACAACATTTTTTATGTGTCACTAAAAAAAAAAGTCACGTGGAGTTAAGTCCGGGATTCGTGATTGCCAAGAGATTGGGCCAGACCCTGCCTATCCACCTTCCCGGAAAGCGAGTACCTTACTGTAATGAGGTGGGGCGCCATTTTGTTGGAAAAACGCAAGCTCAATATCTTCCACTTGGGAAAGACATGTGGACCATGTACTTGAAGTAAATTTGTATGCTGATTACTATTTACAAAAAAAAGAAATTAAAAGCAAGAAAAAAGTAATCTACTTATAAATTACTGTAGTATGATGATTACTATTTACAAAAAAAACTTTAAAAACGATCTACTTGACGTACATTCATATGCTGATTAGGATTTGAAAAAAAACAACGTTGAAAACGATCTACTTGACGTAAATTTATATGCTGATTATGATTTGCAAAAAAAAAACCGTTGAAAACGATCCACTTGACGTAAATTTATATGCTGATTAGGATTTGCAAAACAAACTTTAAAAACGATCTACTTGACGTAAATTTGTATGCTGATTAGGATTTGCAAAAAAATAACTTTAAAAACGATCTATTTGACGTAAATTTGTATGCTGATTATGATTCGCAAAAAACAAGTTTAAAAACGATCTACTTGACGTAAATTTGTATGCTGATTAGGATTTGCAAAAAGCAACTTTAAAAACGATCTACTTGACGTAAATTTATATGTAGATTACGATTAAAAAAAAACTTTCAAAAACGATCTACTTGACGTAAATTTGTATGCTGATTAGGATTAGCAAAAAAAACTTTAAAAACGATCTACTAAATTTGTATGCTGATTAGGATTTGCAAGAAAAAAAAACTTAAAAAAACGAACCGATCTTGGTGTTGCCTGTTGAATATCTCGACCGTTAAGGCACCAATAAAGACGGCTAAACACGTCTACAATGAGGCCGACGTGTTCACCATACACACTCACGTATTATCTCGTTATTATACTACCTTAATAACTAAACTTATGTCTTTTGAGCAATATCAGAATCAGCCTTGCATTTGAAACAGCTGTTTATCCTTGTGCAAAATTTAAGCATATGAAACTAGCAGGCTGTGATTTCGCTGACAGTTTTATAAAATTGTAAAACGTTTTACGTATAAATAGTAGGTGAAATATAGTATATTCCTAACTGCCTGGCTACCTAACCCACGAAAGCGCTTTGATGCGCTAGTAACCTTTCTGTTAATTTAACTGTAATATTTAGGATAATGTTACTGGAACAATTTTATTGAAATCGTATGCTTTTTCTCCACGAAGCGGTACAATAGGTCTTGCCGTTCAGCCAGTATTACATTAAACAATCAGCAATTACGGAAGTGTAAGAGGAAAGTTTTACGCTCCTACGGCGTTCGGATTTTATGAAAGGTTTTTTCGGTGTTTAACGTCCGACTATTGTGCACACTTGGGCTAATGCAGACGATGGGATGATTTATAGCGTATGAAAATGCCAAGCCCTGGCCGGGAATCGAACCCGGGTCCTCGGGGTGAAAGCCCAGTACGCTATCAACTAGGCCACCGAGGTGGCTCTTTATGAAAGGTACTTTCGTACTAAATTTCGATCAATCGATCAATGCGTTTAGCCAAAACTGCCAAACAATCAATCAAATAACAACCCAATTTGCCGAAAGGTAGAATTGAAACAGAGACCTCGTTTTGCTAAATCAACTGCTCTATTAGTATAGTTTAATTGGATAGGAAGAAATATTTTGTACTCACTCACTCACACACACACGCGCGCACACACCACACACACACTCACACTCACTCACACACACACACACACGCACACACACACACACACACACACACACACACACACACACACACACACACACACACACACACACACGCGCGCGCGCGCGCACACACACTACACACGCACGCACACACCACACACGCACGCGCACACGCACACACACACACACGCACACGCGCGCACACACACACACACACACACACACATACCCTAAGATAAGTACATGAACTGGCAATAAACTGGCAAGGTTGCTACATTATTTTAAGTACCACATTAGCAGTATCTACTAATATGGTCAATGTCTACTAATATTTTCACCATGTCTAAATCAAAAATAATTAACATCTTTGAGCATGAAATAATACGTTACAACGGTTCTCTTTTTCTTTCTAAAAGAACATGCACACACGTTTCACTTGAGCCTTATTTATTCTCACACATTAACATAAAAAAAGTTGATTTCACGAATAACGTGATTGCGCTAAACAACGGAAATTTCTATAAGTATTCGTTGCATCACGTGAGTCCAACGGTTCTTATGTTTTTCCTTAACGCCAGTTAAACTGACCAGGACGAGAGATCGGCGTTACCGGAAAACTTCTTGCGGCAGTATTTTGCCGTCTTGAATTTAGAAATGTGAAAGTCAAAGAAGCAGTACTGAGGGTGCTTAACCACCTCGAACACGCCGCAGTAAAAAATAAATACGACAGCGGTCAGGGTTTACTTTCGTAATTAAAAAAATGAAATCGATTTGAGCCCGTCATCACTAGCCTAGGATCATAAAAAACCCCATTACAACAGTCCAGTCTTTAGGCAAGGCCACCTGAAGCTGTATAAAGTCCAATAATGCTTGGACGAACTAAGAGAAGGATGCCCTAAGCCGAAGACTGGGGGCATATCCAGTGTCTCTTACCGAGGCCTACTGGGTACCGCCAGTAGTATTTACTCCCACAACCTGCATGTGGAGTAGTATCCTTTACCCTAGCATGCAGGCATGTCTTCCCGTGTGCTTCTATGGATCTAAGATCTTGGGAGAGGACGGACGTCCTTGTACGGTCAACGGGGATACTTGCAGGTCCAGACAGATCCCTTACATGCGAAGCCCTTAGGCTGAACAGCACGGATTTGCAGTAAGTGAAGGGTTTCTGACGGGACACTAAACATTACGCAGATATCTTCACAAAATAGGTTTTCATGAAAAATATTTTGTTTAGGAAATGTGGTAGAGCTGAGAGAACAGCTCAACACACAATTTTTTGTGTCCAGCTTTGGGCAGAAAACGATACGAATCCCAAGGCACTCAATGGAGTGGACGATAGACGATGGAAGACGGCAACGTCATCCGAAGCATCTCAATGTTCTGTAAGAATCTGAGGTTGGATTGGAAAGGTTGAATCTGTGGACGATGGTGCTCAGTAGCTGAGCGGCAAAACCGGATTCAAGTCCGGAGGAAGTCCTGGCCCTCTAGTGGAAAAAATCACTTTGTCTAACGGCTTGAACGGCGCACCTCAATGTTTCGAGCCGCAGTTACTCCCACTGTTGGTTCTATATGGAAGGCATAAAGTGGCGGCAGACGTCTTAGGCAGGCATAACTCAGGAAAATCAAGGGGCTCATTACTGTACACTGTGGTCTGAGGGTGCATAACAGGATAGATATGTATCATGGAGAAACCGTGTAGTTTGTCCAAAAAAGAGGAAGAAACTGCAGGACACATCGATCGATGACTGTGAGGCTGTTACAAGAAGGAAGCTAGGGATGTTCCCAGAACCCTAGGGATTTTCAGCAGAATAAGCTAGTCAGTGGATTGTTGGAACTTACTAAGGGAATCAATCTGCAAAACTCGAGAGGTTTAGTTGTACAATACGTTGACGGCAATGCCAGGGGTTGTATTATCCCTTCCTCTAGTTTGAGTCTAATCTAATCTACTCCCGTTGCTGATACTTCGTCTTCATTAGTCTACCTGGCAGAACGTATGGAAGTAAATAAAAAGAAATAGTCTAACTGGCGTAACATATAGATATTAAGAAAAAACCAACTATGATTTATTAACACTGTTCAGTAGTCATACGACGGCACAAACCATCAGCCGCGAGCGTTGTGAGCAATAGAAACAGTAATACTGTATTTTGAAATAAATATTTTCGGGTTAAAGGAACTTTCATAACACACTGTATATTTTCTTATCTATAAAGTACAACAGAGTTCGAAGATAGTCAGATATTGTCAGCAGTTCTCAATGCCATCCAATCTACGTAGTTGTCAACTTTTAATGGAATTGTCATGTTTATAAACTTTTCAGCTGTCTTTCTATAATAGTCTACTCAACAATTTCATTATTATTTATTAAATTCATAATGCAGTGTTTTTTTAATAAAAGCACAGCTGCAGTAGAACAGTAGAACAATAAAACAAATACAACTTTTCCTCATTTTAACCTTTCATAATTCGACCTAGTATATCTATCACGTAACGGTGTGACGCGAAATTATGAGATTTTTTTAAAAAAACACTTAACATATTATAATAAATTATTAAGGATAAACTATTTTATTACACTAAAGAAAGCCTGCATTACAGTATTACATTTCTTAATTTCTTTATTAAATCTTTTATAAAGCATTTCTATGATGACACCGTATTTCTTTTATAAAATATAAGAAGTTAGAATTATTTTTTATAAAATATACGAGCTTGGGCGTTATCTTTAACAAAACAAAAGAGGTTTGAATTATCATTATAAAATACAAGAGGTTTCACGTTATCTTTTATAAAATATAAGACGTTGGAATTATCGTTTATAAAATATAAGAGATTGCCATTATCTTTTATAAAATACAAGAGGTTGGAATTATCTTTTATAAAATATAAGAGGTTAGCATTATTTTTATAAAATATACGAGGTTGGCATTATCTTTTATAAAATATAAGAGGTTGGCATTATCTTTTATAAAATACAAGAGGTTGGAATTATCTTTTATAAAATATAAGAGGTTAGCATTATATTTTATAAAATATACGAGGTTAGCATTATCTTTTATAAAATATAAGAGGTTGGCATTATCTTTTATAAAATATAAGAGGTTAGCATTATCTTTTATAAAATATACGAGGTTGGCATTATCTTTTATAAAATATAAGAGGTTGGCATTATCTTTTATAAAATATAAGAGGTTGGCATTATCTTTTATAAAATACAAGAGGTTGGAATTATCTTTTATAAAATATAAGAGGGTAGCATTATCTTTTATAAAATATACGAGGTTGGCATTATCTTTTATAAAATATAAGAGGGTAGCATTATATTTTATAAAATATACGAGGTTGGCATTATCTTTTATAAAATATAAGAGGTTGGCATTATCTTTTATAAAATATAAGAGGTTAGCATTATCTTTTATAAAATATACGAGGTTGGCATTATCTTTTATAAAATATAAGACGTTGGCATTATCTTTTATAAAATATAAGAGGTTGGCATTATCTTTTATAAAATACAAGAGGTTGGAATTATCTTTTATAAAATATAAGAGGGTAGCATTATCTTTTATAAAATATACGAGGTTGGCATTATCTTTTATAAAATATAAGAGGTTGGCATTATCTTTTATAAAATATAAGAGGTTGGCATTATCTTTATAAAATATACGAGGTTAGCATTATCTTTTATAAAATATACGAGGTTGGCATTATCTTTTATAAAATATAAGAGGTTGGCACTATCTTTTATAAAATATAAGAGGTTGGCATTATCTTTTATAAAATATAAGAAGTTGGCATTATCTTTTATAAAATATAAGAGGTTGGCATTATCTTTTATAAAATATAAGACGTTGGCATTATCTTTTATAAAATATTCGAGGTTGGCATTATCTTTCTTAAAATATAAGAAGCTGGCATTACCTTTTACAAAATATAAAAGGTTACACGTTATCTTTTATAAAATATAAGAAGCTATTACCAAAATTGCAAATCTGAGCGCGCGCAACACACACACACACACACACACACACACACACACACACACACACACACACACACACACACTACATGCTGCTGCACACAGCAGAAGTTAGGTTATACTTATGTGCACTCTAATTATTACGAGTTTCACCGCCACTACAGCTCAGGGCAGCGGAAGCAGTTTGTCAACTCTACCGGAAGTCGGATGCGTTCTGTTCTGCATAAAGTACTTTCTATACCAGGCAATTAGCCTATCACGGCGCACCAACAGGTCAAGTGAAATCCACAGACAAAGAGGCCATGTGCCGAAACCACATTGATATACCGCACTACACGATCTTAAGCTCCTAAATTTGAATATTTAGATTTCTCGAGAAAGCAACTTCTGACCCAGGTTTATAAAAAACCTATGAACTTATTTTGCGAAATCAGGCGGTTGAACTTTGTATAGATATATCCTTGTATTGTCACTGGATATTTTGTGGCAATACCGAACAAGTACGCTTTGTTAACGAATTTCAGTAAGTTATTGGAGCGATCATCACGGCGAAAGTTAGACTCGAGGCTTTTAAATGAACGTTTGTCAAGACTTCTGGAGAATACATTTTTGAGTCGTTCCAAATTTGTGTGTGTGTGGGTTTTGTGTGTGTTTGTGTGTGTGTGTGTGTGTGTGTGTGTGTGTGTGTGTGTGCGTGCGTGCGTGCGTGCGTAGGCGCGCGCGCGCGCGTGTCGAACTTGTAACAAAAGTAGATTTTGGTAATGGCTTGGACAAGCTCGTAATCCAGCGAACTCGGTTCAACCGTTTCAAAATGGCGGTCATTCCAAGTCTTAAACTTCTTAAAAATCTGATTTCACCGTCATCACCTCTAACGCTGATCACATATGTGATATATTTTTTAAAAAGTGTAAGATTAAAAAAAAATTATGATGTTACTTTTTGGAAATTAGCTTCCATCACGACAGCAAGATTTTTCGCGCAGCGATTAATTTTTATGTTCAAGTGGATTTTTGTAGAATTTAATTAAGTATAGACAGATTTACATAACGCCTTTGCTGGATTTATTCTGGCATAGGCTATTTACTGCATTTGCTTGTTTCCTGTAGTACCAGTAAGTACCCTTCAGTCTCGAGAGGAAGGACCTTTGACTGTACAGTATAAGATTACAGGACAATACAGCCGTGATAGTAGTCGAGGCACGCGCCAGGAAACGCTGCTATATCGAGCAGCTCGGCGAGGATCACACACTCGTCAAAGCTATACAGGGTCTTACGAAACCACAGCACTTCAAAACCAATTGTAACGTTTATAATAATCATACTGCCTTCCTCAAAATACTCACAGTTCATCCACCCACTGAATTTAACGTTAGTATAGGAGTACTCGTTGATTAGTCTGTTATATCGTACAGTATGTTACAACTAAGTCTGTACGCAGGTTCGAATCCAGTTACTACGGCTTTTAACGTGTACGCCTGCTCTTCGCGGAAAAGCTATCCTGTTACTTCGTTCTTTTCGTTTAAAGTTATCTCAACACTAGCGCCAGTTACGCTTAGCGACCAAACACTGTACTACTGCAGGTTATTGGGAATAAAACGTTATTCTTTCTTCACTTTGACGTCATCCTCATATTGTTGATCTTCCGCGTGCACTTGGAGAAAAAGCTATTCTGTTATTTCGTTTAAAGTTATCTCAACACTAGTGCTAGTTACGCTTAGCGACCAAATACTGTACTACTACACGTTATTGGGAATAAAACGTTATTATTTCTTCACTTTGACGTCATCCTCATATTGTTGATCTTCCGCGTGCACTTGGAGAAAAAGCTATTCTGTTATTTCGTTTAAAGTTATCTCAACACTAGTGCCAGTTACGCTTAGCGACCAAATACTGTACTACTACACGTTATTGGGAATAAAACGTTATTCTTTCTTCACTTTGACGTCATCCTCATATTGTTGATCTTCCGCGTGCACTTGCAGAAAAAGCTATTCTGTTATTTCGTTTAAAGTTATCTCAACACTAGTGCCAGTTACGCTTCGCGACCAAATACTGTACTACTACACGGTTATTGGGAATAAAACGTTATTCTTTCTTCACTTTGACGTCATCCTCATATTGTTGAACATTATTGCTCTTGGCAGAAAAGCTGTTACTTCGTTCTTTTCGTTTAAAGTTATCTTAACACTAGCGCCAGTCACGCTTAGTGACCAAACATTGTACTACTACACGGTTATTGGGAATAAAACGTTATTCTTTCTTCACTTTGACGTCATCCTCATATTGTTGAACATTATTGCTCTTGGCAGAAAAGCTGTTACTTCGTTCTTTTCGTTTAAAGTTATCTTAACACTAGCGCCAGTCACGCTTAGTGACCAAACACTGTACTACTGCACGGTTATTGGGAATAAAACGTTATTCTTTCTTCCCTTTGACGTCATCCTCATATTGGTGATCACTGGATTGCGCTTTTCGGAAAAGAACGAAACTATTAAAGTGTTACGCGTTATAACTCTTAAGCCCAATAACAGTTATTTGTTACTTTTGATAACGGTTACTATAGTTATTTTTCAATCGACTTTACTAAATAACAGGTAACATAATAACAGCCTCGCTGGTGTAAGTTATACCGTAGCCTAGTACAGCAGCAGAGTGAGACGGTCAACGTCCTGACCGAAGACCATAGTAGGCGGCTTTCCCTATGACTAACGCCCGTATGTAATCCTTGCATGTCGTCAGGGTCTTGTTTCTGAAATCACTTAGGCTAGTAACATTGCTTAACTATACTCCCATTACAAGTCCGGTTTTACTGGAGGTCGTTGAAAAGCGCTATAATAAAATAATATGCATAGTGGAATCAGACTAGGAACTAAGAACAAAGGCATTAAGGTAAATTGTTTAGCTTTTGCTGATGACATGGCCTTACTAGCTGAGACATTGGAAGAAGCTAAGGAACAGACTCTTGAACTCCAGAAGCAAGCGTTAAAAATGGGTCTCAAAGTTTTATTTAAAAAGACTAAAATATTGACAAACATACAAAAACCACCAAAAAAGCTTCAACTGGGAGAACAATACATTCAGATAGTCAAAGAATTCAAATACCTTGGGGAATGGAACAGCTGGAACGCCCTAGAGAAAAAAGCTATGGAATCTAGGAGAAATAAAGTTGAATCAGCCTTCCAACTTACCAAAGACACATACAACAAAAAGTCACGTATTTGCAAAACTCTTCCTATTGGACGGGAAAGGTCGATGTGTGGCTGCGACGTTTCTTTATCGTCTGTCCAGTCATCCTCACTAAATAACAGCTACACTTTCACATAAATCTATAATTAAACAGGTTGCCGTTAGAGAGTACAAGATGTTATTCCAAGTATCAGTGAAGAACTCGAGATGTTGCTGGACTGCGTTCCAATAGT
Source organism: Callitettix versicolor (assembly GCA_022606455.1). Classification (NCBI taxonomy): domain Eukaryota; kingdom Metazoa; phylum Arthropoda; class Insecta; order Hemiptera; family Cercopidae; genus Callitettix; species Callitettix versicolor. Next base: position 81,233,287 of record CM040183.1, read on the forward strand.
GTTAGTACAAGAACGTTTTGCTCCATCGAGTTTTTATAAGCAATCTTTTAACAATAAACGCCGCTTCGGTGGCCTAGTTGATAGCGTACTGGGCTTTCACCCCGAGGACCCGGGTTCGATTCCCGGCCAGGGCTTGGCATTTTTTCAGACGCTATAAAAAAAATTACAGGGAGAACAATATATTGAGATAGTAAAATAATTCAAATATCTTGGGGAATGGATCAGCTGGAATGCCCTAGAGAAAAAAGCTATGGAATATAGGAGAAATAAAGTTGAATCAGCCTTCCAACTTACCAAGGACACATACAACAAGAAGTCCCTCTCCTGGAATATGAAGATAAGGCATTATCATACGGTAATTAAACCAGAAGCCTTATATGCAGCTGAAACATTATCTCTCACAACCCAGGGCCCACTTGAAAGGCTGGAGATCAAAGAAAGAAAGATATTACGAAAAATCTTAGGCCCCAAATTCCGTAACAACCAATTACTCCACATCAGGAATGAAACTCTTTACCAAAAAACTGAAACACTATCAGACAAAATAAGAAAAAGGAGAATTGATTTTTAAGGGCACATCCTTGGAATGGACAAAAATAGACTAACCAAAAAAATATTTGACTACTTTCGCAATAGAAGAGCCAAACCACTTTGGTTTAGAGAAACAGAGAAAGACATAACAGAACTACAAATCACTGACACTATGCTCATGGACAGAACAGCCAAAACAATAACCAGGGACAAGAAACAACGGTTCCAAGTAAAGTCAAATCCAAGCGAACGATCCAAATCTCTGATGAAGAAAGAAAAGCAAGATCACAACGAATGAAACAATACTGGGCTACGAGGAAGGCACAGAACATTGAAAAGTGATTGATTTGGTGTACCCCAAAGTTGGGTGAAACAAATAAAGATAGAAAATAATATTTACTAGTTAGATACGGATTTCTGGTAACCATTTGAGTATGGTAGAAAAAAGATCATACATTATGCAGGCCTGTAATAGCAAAACAAGATTCAAACCACAATTTATAATTAGTAACGTATTATACCCAACCAAGGGGGCCGTGCGAAATTTCGCACTATGACAGTTTTAAGTAAACACAGCCTTTTGAATAATAGTCGTTGGGGTGAGAGTGGTAGTTGGAAGGAAGGAAAAACATGTTTAAAAAATAAATCGAAAAGCGATGGCTTTGAAAAAATATTCATACAAACTTATGAGTAATTGTAGTGCATACATTTCAATAGGCCTACAGATAATTGTTTTTTAATAGTAATTTTTAGTTTCTATTATTATTGTTATCATCAAAATTTATAAAATAATAATATTGCACTCATTTTAACTTCTAATTCTACCTTCGTTTTATTTAATATTTATTCCATTCTCGCCTTTCAGTATTCGAACTAAGTTATCTATGGTCAAGTCGCTTGATTTTCTACTAAACAGTGGAAATTGCTTATAGTAGACACCGCATAAAGAAGAAAATCGTCTACAGTAGACAAAACCTTCGGGTCCCTTCGAGTGTTATGGAGATAATGCATACAAGGATCGTATAAAGTAGACACCGTGTAAAGTAGACAAATCGCGTACAGTAGACGCTAAGAGAGGTTTGTTGGGAGCAAAAAATCGGATAGAGTAGACTCTCAATGTTTGTTTGTTTTGATTACTCCTCAGTTCCTTTTCAATACCTCCACTTGACACCGGCCTGACTCACTTTTAGATTAGTTTTAGCCAAGATGTCGAGAGAAGAACACAACTTACCATAGAAGAAAAATTCGCTGTGATTTGCCGTTTTGAGTTGGGTGAGAAGGCCAAAGATTTGGCAAGTGAATTTAGTATATGTCGTGATGCAATTTATAAAATTGTGAAAGGAAAAGACAAAATTATTCAGCAGTTCGAGAAATGTGAGAAGAAGAAAAGAGTAAGGTGTTTTCATCACCCTGAGTTGGACAGTGCATTATTATCGTGGTTCACCCAGCAGCAAGCGAATAACGTACCGGTAAGTGGCCCATTACTTCAGCAAAAAGCTAACCATCTGGCGATTCTTTTAAAAATGGAAAATTTCAACTGTAGTTTGTCTTGGATACAATGATGTATATTGTTACTCATTGACTGGCATCTGTGATCACCAGCTGTCTCAACCATCAGCTGTTTTGTGTTATGAACAGCTATCACTGTTTCCTTCCGTTACTCTCAATCCGATTTCACTGCCCCACAAAATTTGCCGTACCGGGCGTAAATAAGAATTCACTTCAAAAACTTAAAAATTACTTTTACCACAATCGTACGGTTCAGTTAACGATATCGATCAAATTTTGCACCCAATACTAGTTGCTAAGATATCCTCAAAGTTCGGAAGTTCAAGTGGAAAAACAGTATTTTTTCAAAATCGATTCACCAAATTTTACTCAAACGTTTGGTTATATTAGAAGGATCATAACTCAAGTAATTGTCCCAAACTTGAAATGAAAAAGAAACTTACGATTCAGGAGTAAATAGGAGGGAAACCCCAACGACTACAAAAGGTTGTGTTTACTTAAAACTTTTATAGTGTGACATTTCGCACGAGCCCCCTGGTTCTTTTAAAATGTTCAATGTTCAAAGACACTTTTGGTTTACTTTTTTTAGTGAATTTTCATTAAAAAAATTGGGTACTAAAGCGGCCAATCACTATAATTTTTTTTTTTAAATGTTCCGTTTAAAATGATACATTTTGCAGATTTTAACGTCAAATATAATGGTGAAATCAGATTTTCAACTATCTGAACCGTACTGGCTGCTAAAGATATCCTCAAAATTCGTTTTTTTATTATAGCAATCTAGTGCAACACCAATAAGCTATTTGTTTTGGACCTGAATTAATATATAAAAGTTATACAAGTTCCATCCACTGACAGTTACCTAGTTCAGAACTAATAGTCTCTTAAATAGTGCGACTTAAAAACTACACAGTTCAAATGGTTTTACTCTTTTCAATCTTCTAACCATGCCATCGTTGTTCAGTAGCTGAAGGGCCTCGACATTAATGTGCTGATGTCTTTGTTTGTGACTTTGAGCAAATTTTCTAACTTCACTATCGATAGTTGGAACTGCTAGGTCTTTATGCAAGTTGTCATTTCGGATGTACCTGCATCAACGATACCCCGAAGCACCCTATTTTGAAATCTTTGAATAAAATTTCTGTTACTTTGACTGGCACAACCCCAAAGTTGAATGCCGTAAGTCCATACTGGTTTAAGGACTTGATACAACAGCTTGTTGTACACTGATAGGGAAGAACAACCACCCAATAACCAATACATTTTTCTGATCCAATTTTGCACCCAAACAAAACGTACTGTTTGCTAAGATATCCTCAAAATTCGGGAGTTAACGTGAAAAAAAACAGTATATTTTTTCAAAATCGATTCACCAGATTTTACTCAAACTTTTGGTTATTTTAGAAGGATCGTAACTCAAGTAGTACCAAACTTGAAATGAAAAAGACACGATTCGGGAGGAAATACGAGGGAAAAACCTGAACGCCTTTGGGTTTTTTCCACTAGTGAATTTCCATTTAAAAAATTTGAAGCTGCCAATCATTATAAGATCATATACATTATTTCTCGAGCCAACATCCCTTTTTCTCAGCACATACTATTCGTACAGCCATAAATGAGGTATGTTTAGAAAGATTTTTTAACCGGCTTCTGATATTGCAAAACGACTTTGCGCTAAAACTTACTGTTTGTGGTAAATTTCAACATAAAAGACACTTTTAACTGTTGTATAGGCAAAACGGCATCATGGATGCGCATGCGCGGCATCACAGATCAGACAATATTTTGTTTATTTTAAGAAGCTAACTTACTAATCACGAATAGACAGTCCAATTACAAATGCCACTTTTTTGCATAACGTGCTTAGAACAATTTCAATATTTACTTAAAAGTCATTACTAATACGTTATGTGTTAGCCGCCTCGGTGGCCTAGTGGATAGCGGTACTAGGCTTTCACCCCGAGGACCCGGGTTCGATTCCCGGCGAAGGCTTGGCATTTTCATACGCTATAAATCATCCCATCGTCTGAATTAGCCCAAGTGTGCACAATAGTCGGACGTTAAAAAAAAAAAAAAATACGTTATGTGGCACTACTGACAGTCCCTATCCCTGCCCGTCGTATAAGCCGGGACAAGCATTTCGAATACCAAACATATGTTTTGGACACTGTTTTTACACTATTTGTGATTTCTCCTTCCATCGTGCTTCCATTTATTGTTAATACGGACATCATAAAATACGAAGTACAATTAAAATGTCAAAATACAGTTAGAGGTTATCAAACATGCCTTTTCAATTAACTAGAAGACAGTTACCTATTAAAATTGCGTTTGCTATCACTATAAACAAGTCGCAGGGACAAACACTTCAAAGAGCAGGATTGTATTTACCAAACGTCGTCTTTACTCAAGGACAATTTTAAGTAGCCCAATTCAAGGGTACCTAAATGGGTATCCATTAAAGAAAATGATATAAAAAAAGTACAAGAAGATCAAATATCGTTCTTACATCAAATATCGTTTAAACGAGGTATTGTAATGCCCTGTTAAAATTGCTATTAAAAAACAATTATTTGTATTGAAACGTACATACTACAATGATTCATAAATTTGTGATGATTATTTCAAACCGATCGCTTTTCGATTTATTTTTTAAACATGTGTCTCCTTCCTTCCAACTACCGCCCTCACCCCAACGACTACAAAAGGTTGTGTTTACTTAAAACTTTCATAGTGTGACATTTCGCACGGGCCCCCTGCTTCTTTTAAAATATTCAATGTTTAAAATGTTACTTTTTACAGATTTTAACGTAAAAAAAGTGTCGAGTAAAAATATTACAGTTGAAATTAGCTTCTATCACGTCAGCAAGGCTGCCGTAGTTTTGAATAACTCTTGTATTGTACTGTACAGGCCGAGTGTTTGCGACAATTCACGTCATCGCGATAGTATTTCAATCAGGAATTCTGCAAAACTCGCATAAAAACTATATGCTCACGACCAAGCAGGTCTGGATGTCACAGGGCGCTTTCACAAAGTGATTCATTCACCAATAAACTGAAATTATGTCAGAAGCGAGCCTGCATACAGTATGGCGTGGCATTCAGGAAAAGCAATTTCATTCTCCAACGATAGGAAATTAATAATTACAGTGTTACAATAGTCATGTAACTTGTACTAGCAATCCAATTCCTTTCGTGTTTGTATAATACAACATTTGTATGTACCGAGCGGTGGATTTAGGATTATAGTAAAACAGGATGCAGGGAGAAAAACATTTACTCCAATGAAAGAAAACTCGATCTATCTTCATTTTGAGGTTATCTCTATTCTACCCGAACCTACCATAATTTACGAGGAAAAATTATCGTGTCTGCCTTTTGTGTGCTTACTACAAACGCTGGCCATTGTTGTTAAGGGAAGTGCAATAAATATTTTTCTCCCGTGGTAATTTTTTTTCGTTTTTTGAAAGTAGTTTTTGAACCTTATTTTTTTATAAAATACAGTTTTGAAGTGACTACTTCTTATGGCGGGGTAAGGATGTATGTTTTGCACGGGAAAAAAATTTAATTTGCCGTCACGCATCACGCTCTTACATATATTTTTGCTTTAAAATGTATTTCTGAAGTGAAAACTTGTATGTTCGCGCCATTATATTACTTACCCAGTCCAACTTAATTATTTAGTTTTGTGTCAAGTGTTAACTGTGTAACAGTTACGTTTTATACGTTTATTATATATTGGTAGGTGTGAATAATAAATATTTAAATTATTTTAAACGCCATTATACTACTTACCCAGTCCAACTTTATTTAGTATTTAGTTTTATGACAAGTGTTAACTGTGTAACAGTGACGTTTTATACGTTTATTATATATTGGTAGGTGTGAATAATAAATATTTAAATTATTTTAAACGCCACTATACTACTCACCCAGCCCAACTTTATTTAGTATTTAGTTTTATGGCAAGTGTTAACTGTGTAACAATGACGTTTTATACGTTATTATATATTGGTAGGTGTGAATAATAAATATTTAAATGCCATTATACTACTTACCCAGTGCAACTGAATTATTTAGTACTCAGTTTTGTGATATGTGTTAACTGTAGGCTATAACAGTGACGTTTTAAATAATATTTTATACTTCTTAATATAATATTTTAAATTTGAAAGTTTGTGTGCGTTTTTGTTTGTTATTCAATCACACATTAACTACTGCACCGATTGAGATGAAATTTAAAATGGACATGGTTTAGGTACCTGAGACGGACATGGATGTATTCCCGTTTTAAAAATCTGAATCCTTGTTATTATTATAAAATTATTGTGTATAAGCTTACATTTGCAATGATTTTAACTGAAACAATCTTGTAATTCCAAACAACCTGCCTTTCCAAATTAAAAAATTGCAGTTTCCATTGACGTTGGCATTTACAATGACAATTAATAAGTCACAGGGTCAGATATTAAGAGTAGCAGGAATACATTGGGACTCCGTGCTTCTCCCATGGTCAGTTATAGCCTATTCTAGTGTCGAGTAGCAAAAATCTATGTCTTGGCAAAAAATATAAAATCATATAATATTGTATTTAGAAATATATTAAACTGAAATGAACGTACTCGTGATTTTGAAAATCGACTATAAATTTTATTACCTACATTACAATTGCTGGTGAAGCAGCAACGGGTAACAGCTAATTAAATCATAATAGTGAAAGAAGTAGGCTATACATCAGGCATGCCAAAAGAAGTAGTCACTTCTGTCGGCCAGTTCCGCGATTGCCTACTTTTTTTTTTAAATAGTTAGTAATGTTTTTGTACTATATATTTATTCATACTGTATATTACAGCAGTACATATAATTCGACATACAAAGTCGTACAGAGGATGCGATTTGGACGTGTATTGCATACTGTGAAGAGTTCTGAGATGAAGTACGTCGTAGGAATCTTCCTGGATGTGTCAGGTGCTTTCGACCATGCCTGGTGGCGGAGTAATCAGTGAGTTAGGGAAGATGCTACCAGGTAATCTGTTGGAGTTATATAAGAGCTATTTAAGAGAAAGAAATGCTGTGATTAGCGACAGGAGAGTGGTGGTCTCGAAGGAATTGACGATGGGATGCCCGCAGGGTTCGGTCTCCGGGCCGATTCTGTGGAACGTCCTGTTTGATGGCTTTGTGAGAGTCGCCCTGCCAGACTGTTGTGGCCTACGCAGACGATGGACTATTGATAGTGGAAGCCAACTCGAGAAGGGAGTTGGAAAATATAGCAAAGTCTGCCTTAGAGAGAATTAGTGAATGGGCTAGAAAGTGGAAAATAAAATTCAATGCAGTGAAAACTGAAGCGCTCATAATGAAAGGGAAGCTGATAAGAGAACCCGAAATTAAGATGGAAAATAGGAGGATAAAAGTAGTACAAGAGCTTAAGTACTTAGGAGTATACCTGGACAGTAAGTTAGGATTCCTAGGGCATGTAACTAAGACAGCTGAAAGGGCAAAGAGTCTGTTTTTCAAGCTGAAAAGAATAGCGAAGACAGATTGTAAAAAAAAAAGTACATATTATATTTATAATATTTGTTTGTACTAAACAAAGTCACGTTATAATGGACTTGTTTTTGTTTTATTTTTAATTTGTCGGTTTTGGTTTTTATTTGTATTAGAATTAAGATAGTAGTATAATATAGGTAGAATAAGATTAACAGAATGGCACAATAGCACTTTTCAGTTTGTATAATGGCACAATGGCACTTTTCAGTTTATATATTAGGTTAAATGAAAAAAAATGGCAGTTGCATTTTACAGAAGGAAAAATTTAGTTAAACATTGTATTAGATATAAGATAGGTTAAGTTTTTAGGAATAAGTTGTAGTAGGTTAGGTTAGGTTAAGTAAAGTGTATTGCGTAGCGCAGCATATAGGGGGTGTAATGGGCACACGCCCGGGGATACCCCCTAGAGCAGTTGTCGAAGCTACTCAATGAAAAAAAAGTACATATAACTATAGCCGTTAAACGATCTTTCAGAAGAACTAATTCATATTGTAAGTAGTTCAAAGAACAGTAGACCGCGCAGTATATTGTTAATTCATTGTTTGGCCACCGCTCTACGACAGCGCTAATAACATTTTCCGCCAGTTTAACAGGTAACCGTAATATTTACGAAAAAAAATATTACTAGACCAACTTTATTGGAAATTTTATGCTCTTTCTCCATGAAGCGGTCAAAATTATGACAGGTTTGCCGTTCATCCCGTAACAGGAAGTAGCCCGCAACAACACTCGTCACTGTTGAATCAGAGGCCGCCATCTTGAAAAGGAAGCATTAATTGTACCTTTATATTAACTGACACGAAGAGGTTTACGCATTTCAACCTCCATTATTTTTTCATTCCTCCACTGAAACTACATACTTTTTAAAGATGGTACCAGAAATGGTATGTGTACTGCATCTGGCTGATGTTTTCAGAAACAAAATGGCGGCCAAAATAAATAAATTCTATCCCTCTTAATAATCTCACTGTACTGCAGTATTAAATCAGATTGTTGAACAGCTGTTAACCCTTTAACATCTGTTAAATTACCTTTTTTAATACGACAAAAACACAACCTAATTTTTTGGGTGCCATTTTACGGGATTAGTTATTTACAAAAATGGTTTTTACAATTGAGCAAAAAGCGAAGTGTTCTACGTGGAATATTGCGGAATAAATGATAATATTGTAGCCGCCATTTTGTTTCTACAAACATCAGCCAGATGCAATTCTCACACACTATATCTGATATCTTCTTTAAAAAGTATGTATATGCAATAATAGGTTCAATGTGCTTTTCGCCTTAAAAAAATAATAATAAAATAAAAAAAAAGTATGTATAGTTTCAAAATGATCAATGGAGGAATGAGAAAATAATGGAGAATCAAATGAGTAACGTCTTTGTGGGTCACACTGTACATGCACATACGCCGTTCGGGCTTCATACAAGGAATCTTCGAACCAAATTTCAAACCAATCGGCCAATGCGTTTGATTAAAATTGTAATACTCGTTAGAGGCCGCCATCTTGAAACGGATGTAAATAGTAAAAAACGTTACGTATAATCGTCATTTGAGCTTTATACGAGATATCTTAAAATAATCGATTATTTGTGTTTGTCCAAAACTAAGTACAATCGATATCGGAAACGGCCGCCATATTGAAAAGGAAGTAAATTGAAAAAAATCTTACACTTAAATAGTGTGGGCTTTTTGCGAGGTACCTTCCTACCAAATTTCAAAACAATCGGTCACTGCGTTCAGATAAAACTGCGTACACTCGTTATTGTAAATCAGAGGCAGCCATCTTGAAACGGAAGTGAATAGGAAATAATCTTAAACATTCGTCGTTCGGGCCTTATACAAGGAATCTTCGTACCAAATTTCAAAACAATCGGTCAATGCGTTTTGCCAAAACCGCGTAATAAATACACAAACCAAATGCCGAACGGTCGAGTTGAACAAAGACCTCGCTTCGCTCAGTCAGACAGGCAAGTTCTGTTTAAAACAAAATAAATCCAAAAAGAAATGGTTGATTTTTGAAAACAAAAACAAAAATACACAATTTTAATAACGGAACAATGCGAGGTTAGGTTAGGAGATAATTTTTTTATATGGGAAAAGAAACACGCACGGCAGTCAGCTGTTTGTAGTAGTACGTGGGAAAATATAGTCGATAACGCAGTTAGTGTCAATACAAGACTGTATTTGTCTGCGGGCTGAGACTGTATGCAGTTGTTGAAGCTAAAAATATTCCGAATTTTTAAAAAATAATTAAAGTCTATTTTTTATACTGGATACATACATTTTCATTTTTGTCAGTTTTTCTAACCCCAATATCATCTCCAGTCACCCACGGTCGATACTAACTCAGTCTAGCCGCCTCGGTGGTCTACTACCGTACTAGTGGATAGCGTACTAGGCTTTCACCCCGAGGACCCGGGTTCGATTCCCGGCGAGGGCTTGGCATTTTCATACGCTATACATCATCCCATCGTCTGCATTAGCCCAAGTGTGCACAACAATCAGACGTTAAACAAAAACAAAAAAAAAAAAAAACTCAGTCTTAGACGACACCAGACCCAGGACCTTGAAATGAGCGCCGATTCTGACCTCTAGGTCACTTTTTGAAGGCTTGTTAAAAATTGTGTTTGTGTTTGTTGGTTTTTACTTAACGTCCATACTTTATGCCAATTAGACTAATGAGGACGATGAATCAATGTTAACGGTCATGGAAAAGTAACAGGGTAACTGCGGCTAAAACTAAGAACCTTAAGATGAGCAGTTCAGAGACGCAACAGACTGATCGGGGCTTTAGCCACATCGTCCACTGAGTCGTGTGGGGATTGGTTTTTTTGTTGCTTAACGTCTATATTTATGCCAGTTCGACTAATGAGGACGATGGGTCAGCGTTAACGGTAATGGAAAAGCAACGGGAGCAACTGCGGCTAGAAATAAGAACCTTAAGGTGTGCGGTTCTGAGACGCAGCTGACTGGTGCTTTAGCCACATCGAAACCCGATGTGTGTGTGTTCGCACTTTCGCATTCGCAACTTTGGTCCATTTTAAATCAAACTTTTCATAAAAATCGATTTTGTTAATATCGTAACTGTTAAAAAAAAATCACAACTTATCGATCTTAAATGATTTTGAAAATCCGATTCAATTAACGTAATCAGCGTTAAAAACTGCGAAAATTGACGTTTTGAACTTTAAAAATACTACATGTTAAAATTAAGAAATTGAATTTGACGGCGGTCAGGGTTCATTTTCGTTATTCAAATGTAATTTAAAAGGCACTAATTGTCTAAAATCAGAATTTAGACAAAAAACGCTTCTCTCACGTCAGCGGGACAGCTTCGAGCAGCGACCAATTTGTTTTGAACATTCAATCAGGGTAAGTCACAAAGGTGAAACAAATAATTTCTTTACGTTATTTTTGCCTGAAACAACGTACACAATACGAACGTACAAACTTAGTTGCAGATATCAGTTCCGTGTACCTAATATGCCACTATGATCATATTTAATAATAGCACAGCTGACAATAACAATTAATAAACTAGTACTGGAAGAAATTGGTTCACTAGGTCAAGGCAAAGCATGTTGTGTGGGATTTACTTGCTGGGAAGTGAATGCTTAATTCAGGTCAGACAGTTTGTACTACAAGTAACAGATAAGCCTAGATACCTCGCCATTGTCTACCCATAAAACTAGACGTTCTGAACTTACAGACAAAAATTAATGTCCTGCGGGAATACAGCTTTAATATTACAATCCTGCACAGAGCTGTTGTGCTACTGTAGGCCTAATGGAAACAAACTTCCAAATTTAATTATACAGGACAACGAACAATTTGATACGATAAGAATTTTTAATCTGAGTTTACCCAAGTTCATTTCTCGGCAAAATTCATCTTAAAATAGTAATTAAAAATTTGCTTAAATATGACTTTTAATCATATACTTTTAGTGAACTCTGTTTTGGAAAATGAACAAACGGAGACCGACTGTTAAGACCCACAACTACGGCCTTGAAATGACGCAATCCTGAATCTCTTGATCATCTCTGACCTGCACATCGCGTGCGCGCGCGCCACACACACACACACACACACACACACACACACACACACACACACACACACACACACACACACACACACACACACACACACACTAAATTTTGTCCGATCTGATTCAAACTTGGCACAAAAATCGATTTTGGTAATAACTTGGACAAGTTCATTAGCCAGCAAAAATTCGTTCCAACAGTTTCAAAATGGCGGACATTTCTAATCTTTAAAAATTCGTATCTTTTGTCCTTAATTTTTTTTGAAAATCAGGATTTACCATAGTAATCAGTGATAAAAGCAATATGTAAAGTAATCGATATGTTATGCGGTTAAGCAATGTTTCGATGAAATTTTTCAAAGGAGATCTCATTCGATATGATATTGTTAAGGAATGTTTTGATGAAATTTTTTTAAGGAAATCTCATTCGATATGATACTGTCAAGCAATGTTTTAATAAATTTTTTCAAAGGAGATCATTCGATATGATACTGTTAAGCAATGTTTTGATGAAATTTTTCAAAGGAGATCTCATTCAATATAATACTGTTAAGCGATATTTTGATGAAATTTTTTTAAGGAAATCTCATTCGATATGATACTGTCAAGCAATGTTTTAATGAAATTTTTCAAAGGAGATCATTCGATATGATACTGTTAAGCAATGTTTTGATGAAATTTTTTTAAGGAAATCTCATTCGATATGATACTGTCAAGCAATGTTTTAATGAAATTTTTCAAAGGAGATCATTCAATATGATACTGTTAAGCAATGTTTTGATGAAATTTTTCAAAGGAGATCATTCGATATGATACTGTTAAGCAATGTTTTGATGAAATTTTTCAAAGGAGATCTCATTCAATATGATACTGTTAAGCGATGTTTTGATGAAATTTTTTTAAGGAAATCTCATTCGATATGATACTGTCAAGCAATGTTTTGATGAAATTTTTCAAAGGAAATCTCATTCGATATGATACAGTTAAGCAATGTTTTGATGAAATTTTTCAAAGGAGATCATTCGATATGATACTGTTAAGCAATGTTTTGATGACATTTTTTTAAGGAGATCTCATTCAATATGATACTGTTAAGCAATGTTTTGACGAAATTTTTCAAAGGAGATCTCATTCGATATGATACAATTAAGCAATGTTTTAATAAAATTTTTCAAAGGGGATCTCATTCGATATGATACAGTTAAGCAATGTTTTGATAAAATTTTTCAAAGGAGATCTCATTCGATATGATACAGTTAAACAATGTTTTGATGAAATTTTTTAAAGATCATTCGATATGATACTGTTAAGCAATGTTTTGATAAAATTTTTTAAATGACACCTCATTCGATATGTTGTAAGTAATGTCTTGATGGAATTTTTCAAACGAGACTTTTTAATACAGTATAGGGAAGATTTACTTAACCAATTAACCCCAACTACTGTAAAAAAATGTTTCCTCAGCCAAAATTTGAATCACGCTAAAAGCATAATTTAATACACTACATGCTACACTTGTCTGCAATATTTTTCTTGTCGGATAGGGAAAAAATCAGCTGTTTAAACAAACCAATTATTACAGCCAAACTAATGTTATTCTATCAAAAAACCTACAGGTTATTTGTCTTTTTTTACTTCTTTGCTCGAAACAACTTGCTTCTTACACTTAAAACGATATGCCTCAGTTAACGGCCCATTAAAAATATTAAGGACATGTCTTGTCCTCATACTGCGACAGTTCTTACAATGCTGGACACAGTTAATGTTTAGAAAGTTGACATTTTTAACTAACCCGACTCATCTAAGAGACTATTTCTCGCTGGTACATGTCCACAACGATAAAGCAACACCATCAATCTACCTACACCAGGTTTGTTTACAATAGCTAGGTCTGTAGTTAGTAGCCTAATTAATTCAACAAGAAAGTTAAAACTACGTATAACTTAGTAAGCTGTACAAGGAAAGTTTTAAATGCTCCCACATGCTAATTAGGATCATTAGTCAAATCCAAAGACACTTTTTTTTTTTTAACATCCGACTATTGTGCACACTTGGGCTAATGAGACGATGGGATGATTTATAGCGTATGAAAATGCCAAGCCCTGGCCGGGAATCGAACCCGGGTTCTCGGGGTGAAAGCCTAGTACGCTATCAACTAGGCCACCGAGGCGGCTAAGGAAGGACACTTGTAAATTGATGTACATGTCCCCATATGTGATGTGAATGATTATAAAATTTTGTGAAAATGAATTCTGTAGCAGCCCGAACTTAGAAAAATATTTGATGAAAAAATATTTATAGGTTAAGTGATGAAATCTTAAGGGCAAAAAAATTTATTCATCTAGTGGATTATCATTTGATTTTTTTTTTTTTTTTAACGTCCGACTATTGTGCACACTTGGGCTAATGAGACGATGGGATGATTTATAGCGTATGAAAATGCCAAGCCCTGGCCGGGAATCGAACCCGGGTCCTCAAGATGAAAGCCTAGTACGCTATCAACTAGGCCACCGAGGCGGCTGATTATCATTTGAAAATGGTACTGAATAGTTTATAGCTGCCAGTTCTCTAAAAGTACAAGTTTTCACGCACCTCCTCTAGTAAGTTTGGGAAAACCTCGAAAAATGTACGAACATAGTTTGGATCAAGACAAACAGCATTTTTCAATATTTTTGTATTTACGGACCTTAATTCCAGTTCTGGGTTGTACCATGATAGCCACTCGAGAACTCATTAATCACTAATAAAACACAAAACTAAGCTAATATTATTAGTTAAAAATTTATCAACGAATTCTAATGTTTAAGAATATCCAAGATTACTTTATCACAATTAAAAGTAAAGCGAATTAAAAACCCAAGATAGGCTTACAAAGAGAATGGTACAAAACGGCTTACCTTTATTTCGTGATATTTCTCTTCCAGGTAGTAAGCAATATTCCTAGCCTCTTCGTATTTTTGTGATATATCCAGGTATTTTTCATAATGACGCTTAAACAGCACAAATCTGAAAATCAAAATTCCACATTAGCGGCTAGGCAGCAATTAGGCCAATTTAAAATCACAATTCCACATTAGCGGCTGGGCAGCAATTAGGCCAACTTAAAATCACAATTCCACATTAGCGGCTGGGCAGCAATTAGGCCAATTTAAAATCACAATTCCACATTAGCGGCTGGGCAGCAATTAGGCCAATTTAAAATCACAATTCCACATTAGCGGCTAGGCAGCAATTAGGCCAATTTAAAATCACAATTCCACATTAGCGGCTAGGCATTAGGCCAATTTAAAATCACAATTCCACATTAGCGGCTAGGCAGCAATTAGGCCAATTTAAAATCACAATTCCACATTAGCGGCTAGGCAGCAATTAGGCCAATTTAAAATTACAATTCCACGTTAGCGGCTAGGCAGCAATTAGGCCAATTTAAAATCACAATTCCACATTAGCGGCTAGGCAGCAATTAGGCCAACTTAACTCATACGAGAGTCTATGGCATTTCCATAGTCAAGAGTTGTTGGTACGAAGTTTTAAAATTTAATCAATCCACTAAGAATCTACCAAATTACATGAATGTTTAAGTGTTAATTACTATAGACTATTAGCATTACCCGTCGCGACTTCGCCCACGAAACTTAAACTGTTTCAGTAATGTAATAATTTAGAAACATAAAAAAATATATTAATGAAAGCGTGATCAATAAATTTAAAGTGGATAAACCGAAGAGACACAAGAAGGTAGTAGTGATCACAGATGCCGTCAGGAAGCAACGATCTGATCGAATGAGGGATTATTGGAGAAAAAAATTACAGCCCAATGTTAGGAAGAACTGAAATTTAGCTAAAGTAGTCTCATGAGGCAAAAAAAAAAAAATAATAATAAACAGTCAAAACAATAACCAAGGACAAGAAGCAACGGTTCCAAGGCAAAGTCAAATCCAAGCGAACGATCCAAATCTCCGACGAAGAAAGAAAAGCAAGATCACAACGAATGAAGCAATACGGAGCTACGAGGAAGGCACAGAACATTCAAAAGTGATTGATTTAGTGTACCCCAAAGTTGGGTGAAACAAATAAAGAGAATAATAATAAAAAAAGCGTGATCATCTAAACTCGTGATTATTTTACAGTGAATATGAAAAATATTATAACCTGAATATGTTGTTTTAATGTCTTCAAACGTGTTCCATTCGAATTTAAGAAAATCTGATAAAAGATATTTTTCTCCAATACAAACATTTATACCTCTTATATATTTTTGTCCTTTTAGGGGATGAATTCGGGGGGGAAATGATTAATTACGTGTATCATATTTTGTGTTTTAGAATATTTTGTTTACTTTTAAGAAAATCCAATAAAAAATATTTTTCTCCAATGAAAAAACACTCTTTTTCTTTAATTATACCTCCTTTTTACATTTTTATTTTTTTAGGGAATGAATTCGGAAAAATGTTGAAATATGTGTTTCATAGCATATTTCTAGAATACACGATCCAAAACAAATATTTTTTCAATGCAAAATTGGTATACCCCTTTTTTACATTTTCTACCCCCTTTCAATCTCTTTAGGGGATGAGTTTTGGAAAATAGTGAAAAACATATTTAAGAGTGACTATGTTACGTTTTAAGGTCAGACGAAAAACATATTTTTTCCAGTAAAAATTGTTGTACCTCATTTTTACCTCTTTAGGGATTAAATACTGGAAAATCGTTTTTCAGTGCACCCCTACATGTGGTGGTAACCCTGAAAATTTCAAATCTTTAGCTATTATAATCTCGGCTATACGTTGATTATTAAAGTTGGACTGGGTAAGTAGTTTAATGACGTTAAAATATTTTTTTGCAAAATCCTTTCTTAGTGCACTTCAACATTGTCGTAAGAAGGTACCCTGAAAATTTCAAGTCTCTAGCTATAATAGTCTCGGTTCAACGTTGATTATTAAATTTGGACTGGGTAAGTAGTTTAATGGCATTAAAATCAAATTTTTGCAAAATCCTTTCTTAGTGCACGCCTATATGGTAACATAAATGTACCCAGAAAATTTCAATTCGCTAGCTAAAATAGTTTTTGCTCTGCATTGATTATGAATCAGTCGGTCATTCAGGACTTCTTGTTTTATATATTAAGACAGGCCTACAAGTGGTATCTGAATCACTTGTTCAGTGCCTTTTAAGTGGCTGTATTAAGATCCCCACAAACCGATCACGGTGGCGGTGGCGATCAGATGTAACACATTAATTAGATCTGTGTATTCAGACAGGCGCTGCCTGGAGTTCGGATCTTTGCAGCGATCACAAAGGCGGTGGCGATCAGAACGCGTCTTGGTTGATTTGTCCGTTGAATATTATGGAGTAAAATAGATAATTATTAAATTATTTTTAAATGTTTTATATTAAAATCGATATATTAGCTCATATTATGATAGTTGTATGTAGTTTAACCTGTAATACAAAACCTATTAACTTATGAATCTTAAATTATGACCAATAAAAAAACGATTATACCTATAAAATCTCGAAGTACTTGTGAAATTTCACCTACAATTGTACAATTTAACATGTATCATGTTCTAGGACTGGTTTTGATGTTGGATTTTGTGGGACGGGTTATGCAATGAACATGTTTATACTGATATATAACAGTATATTTTGCTCGTCGCAAGTCTCACATTAAATTGATTATAATTAAAAATGTCTTTGTTTCCGCCGGAACCGAACCGGGGACCCTGCGCGTATGAGACACACGCGATAACCACTGCACTACGGAAACAACGAAAACGTATGACCGATTTAAGTATATGTAATGAACCGTTAATTTAATTTTGGTAGTTATATTAAAAGATCAATTGTTTTGTATTAATTCGTAAAGATCAGCTGATTTCATTGAACAGCTGATAGGCTATAATAAGTTTCAGGTTATGTTGTTAAAAACTAGCTACGTTAATTTGTCGTGTTTTCGAACAAATTAAAGTAATTAAAACAACAAAGGTAAAGAAAACATGACACATGATTTTTATTTTTAGTTCAATAACAGATTTTTTCTTTAATTAATTAATTCTCTTTAATTTTTTTTAATAACGTGTTTTGAGGTTAAGATAAGATTATGGTTTTCAGTTTTTATTGTTGAATCTGTGATTACCGATTAAGCTATTTTCGACAAATAGCAAGTAGACAATTGTAAACAACGATAAATTAGAATGGAGTTTGTGAAAATTCTTCTTTACAATAATTTATTTTATTTAAGCCTTATAACTTTTACAGTAGATTTATTATATTTGTGTTCAAATTGCTTGACGGCCACAGCCATCGATCTGCGGGAGCCTCTAAGGAAAGAGCATATTTGCACAGAAATATTCACTGATATTAAGCTGCAATTCCCGCCCCTCCCCAACAAAACTGAATATTACAGTATGAACACAAATTAAATTTGATTTTTTTAAATGAATTCCTATTAGAAAATAGATTTATAGCACAACATCATTAAAACCTGAAATTAAAAACAAAAGCACAGTAAATCAAATAAGTAGGCCTTATACCAAATTTGAAATGCAAGAAAATTACATTTTTTGAGTACAGTATATAAAAATCCTGACAGTGATCAAGTTTTTTGTCAATTTACTCTAGAGCTAAAATTTCTTTGAATTCAAATTTGCTTCACTGACGAAGTTACGGATCTCTTTAAACGTATCCAATTTTAAGAATCCAGCTGACTCTTCAAGGTTTTTTCTATGGCTTTAAAATCAGATTTTTTGGTGTTTGTTTAAGTAATTACTCTACATTTGATTAAAATCATTAAAGTCGATTTTAAGACAATTCAGTTGTAACAGTTTTTTTTATTAAAAGAGCTTCAAATTTTTTTTTGAAAATTGAAAAAAAGTTCTAGTGACTACGTGCCGAATTTAAGCAAAATCAATCAAGTAGCTTAGTCTCCAAATGTGTATGTGCGCCCCCCCCACACACAGTGAACACCAGTTTTTTGGACTTAGGTGACCCCAAACCAAACAGATCTATCAATCACAAGATAGTTTTTCCCCCACAATCACCGGTGTCTTTTACAGAACTATACTTATATACAGTGAAGTCAACGGCCTAGTAACATTAAAATACTGTATTACTAATTGGTATTCAAATTAGAATTACAAAAGCAACTCTACAGTAATAAATGTTTCTGAAAATCAAAATATGTTATACCACGGTAGGCAACAATTATTTAATAAGCTATACTGGTATTTATATTATATATAATAAAAAAAAGCAAACAACCAAAAAGGGAAACTTTCATTTAAGAAACGTTCCCCTTTTCTCTCGTTTCTCTATAACAAAAGTAAGGTTAATTAATAAAATTAAATGCTGAGATTTTCATAGATCTAACCGTTTATAAAACAGGGTTTCTCATTTGGATGTGTCTGTGCACACCCCATCACTATCGAAATTCTAAACTGACCAATTCTGATAAAATTCAGTTTAGTTTGAGTTATCTATAACAGGAAACCATTTGTTTTTAAATTTTTCAATAAAAAAACAGTTTTCAAAATTTTTTTATTGGACAAAAAACAGCTTTGACAATTTTTATTTACTTCAAATGTAAGCCTACTAAAATAAAATGCATGGGTATTTGTAACAACCTTAAAACACTTTTTTTTAAAGCTATCCAAAAAATTTCTTAAAATCGGTTCAACGGATTTGCTCCAGTTATGTGATACATGAAGAATAATAACTCGACTGTGTAGGCCTACCATTAACAAAAAAAAAATGTTTTGCAATGAATTCAAAAAAATTATTTAATTTATCTCCATTGAACTGCCAAATGTGTTTTAACCACAAAACATTTTTTTGGTTCTATCAACAGTTCAATGAAAATCTTATTATTAGAGCCTAACATATAGACTAACCCTTAGTTGGCTAAGAGCTGAAACCAAACGTCATCAATGCTTAAAACACAGTGTAACAATTAAAACTTTTGAAGTTCAAGGTAATGTGTGTTAGTCCTTACGACATTCAGTAAAATTTGTAAAAAATGAAAAACTGGACACAGTTTGTTTCTTAATTTCAGCATTTATTTCTGTTTGCACTGAAGAACAACAACATTTACTCAACAACATGCGCTCAATTTACTGTTGCAATTTAATTTTTAAACAATTTATTTTTTGTAAGGACCTCCCTACAATTTTGATTATAGAATTATATTTATATAATATGGGTGCTTCGCTGAATCAACAAATTAAAGGCATAACATTCAACAAAATAAAAATGTATGAATTGGTTTAAAATATTTGAAGTTTTTACAGCCACTTAAATCCAAAGTAAACAGTACATATTTTAGCTCATAATCCCAGATATACATTATCTTATCTAGCCTACATTCATTTCAAAAACAAACAAAATGAATATTAATTTTTATAGCAGACATAAATATTGATAAGTGAAGGTAGCCAAACAAGATAAATGGTTGCTAAACACCTAGTTAATTAAGTACAGTAGTGTTAATAAGACTTCTGCCTTTTAATTAGCCAATACCCTACAGCATAACTTTATAAGTTACTGTACAGTTTTAGTGCTGAAGATATTGATATTCCATCGAACATTCATGAAATTTAATAAGATTGTAATACTTTATACATGCTTTAAAATTTAAAATACGCTACAGCATAACTTTATAGGTTATTGTACAGTTTTAGTGCTTACGATATTGATATTGCATCTGCCATTCATGAATTTTAATACGATCCAAACGGTTTATCTATGCTTTGATATTTAAAAAACTAACCTGCTTAAAGAACACTTTTGTTTTATCTTGAAATGAGTATAAAACACCTGTTTAAGCATGCTATTGCTTCTTGAGCAGGTAATATACAACTACTATTTAGCCTATAACTACGTTTACAATCCATGTAAAAAGCAAGTAGATTACTTCCTAAATTGTGCTCCTACCATTATTTATTTTCCCTGAGCTCTGTTTCTTATCATTAGCAAATGCAAGTCTCATCAAATACCAATTAACATAAAATACAACTACTGTACATACAAATGCAATCTTAATTTTTCTTTGCCTACAATCTAATAACACAGCAAAGACATTAAATGAAATATCATTACAGTCCTATTAAAATTAAATCTTAACACAGATTCATTTTTTATTATTTTGTTTAATAGTGTTTACATTTAAAATGGCGCACAAAGGCTTTTAAAGTTCATAAACATCACCTTTTGCATTTTGGATGAAAGTTGTTGGACACCCATGTTTATATTATTATTTTACGATTGCAGTAGAAATGTTAAACTGTGAATTAAGCAAGTGAGGTTAGTCTACAAAGTGGATAGTAGCGATGTGCGATTATGAACAATACATGAAATCATATGATTATAAAACATCACTCGAATAAGTCAACTACTAATCTGCCACACTACTAATTAGCAACAGGACAAAGTAAAATTATGCTGATGTCTAGCAAGTCTGACTTGACAACTGAGTCATTACGAAAGAACTCAAATGTTTACGAAGGGCCACCTTTCATTTACAGCAGTGTTGATAATCATGTTTCCATAAATGAATTGACTGTCAGTATATTAATATTTGACTTCAACAACTAATCACTCGAAGGTTTGTAGATTAGTAATGTAAATTAGTAGTCGACTTGACCACTTGTTATTCAATCCACTGTTACTTCAGTATGCTTTTGAATGTTGAATGGTGAAAAGCAAGTCGAGATGATAACTCAATAATTGTAGTATATTGTTACTTCCTCAATAAATTGACGAAATGAAAATAAATAAATAAGTTATAATTAACCCAAAAATAGACTGTATATTTGTCAATTTGATGTTAGCATTCTATTTCTTAGTTTAAGAGTGATTTATTCAATTGAGATCAGTAAATACTAAGTAGTAGTTACGAGTCGATTATGAACATTAATATACTACTAATCTGTTAGTCAAGTAATGATGTTATTAATTACTAATTTGCAGTCGCCTATCACCAACGGACAGAAGTGTGTACTAGTCAAATAATAAACCTCATAAATAAATACATATATAAAAAGACGCAATTAAGTTATGCCTCACATTAAAAACTATTTGCTTTGATCTATTATAGAACATAAACAGTATTCAGCCCAATTTAATCAAAATGTTCTTACCTGTAAAAATCGTTTTCTGAAATAATGTCCCGAATACTGTCTTCAGGATCCAACCTATCATACAAGCCAATATGCTGACTCGATCTTCTTGACTGCACATCAGCACCAAAGTCTCCAGTAATTTTGAGAACCGTTTTCTCGACAACTGGTGTACACTTCATGGCACTCGGGGATTCACTATCACTGTAATAAACTGGTAAACATTTCGGCAGAACATGGTTAGGCACTACTAAATCATCTTCGTACACTACACAAGCCTCCTTCTGAATTTGCAAGGCAGCATCACTTATTCCATGATGCATCTCGGGCACTGAAGCTGGAGCACTTTGTAAAACCAAGTCATCACTTTTGCTATGTTTCAATTCGCACAAACCGAGACCTTTTGGCCGATCCTCATATGCTGAATACCTTCCTAATATTGGACTGCGGCAACTATCTAATAAGCCACATCTGTAGGAATCGCTTCGTTGTGGTGTAGTAGCAGCTGACTGAATTATTAAATCAGTCATTATCAAGCTTAGGATATGTCTTCAACCTTAAAAATAAACAATATTCAACTGTTGTAAATAAAATTTAAACTTTAATTTGTATTATAGTAAAACTAAAATTATTATAAAAACAAATTTACTGCATTTAAAATGTTTGAGCAATAAGATTACAATTCTTAAATATATTCTTTTAGGCCTACCCAAATATATTCCTTATATATAACAAAATTCCAAATATATAACACCTAATTGTGGTTGTCAAAAATAATTAAGGTATTAGTTCTTACAATTAAGTAGACCTATGTATTGTGTACTGTATGATTTTAAATTAATTTTATATTACAATAATATATAGGTTTGCTGAATATTTGATTCATTTTGAAAACAAATTTTAAAAGGCTATATTGAAGTAAAATACAAGATGGAAGCATAATTAGTTCTTTTTTTCAAAATACCATTCTATTTGTAAAAAGATTATTCTACTTTTTTTTAATTTAGTCTACTTCGCTTTGGGGGATATCTTAAAACCTAATTACCAAATTGCTTTTACAACAGTCCTTACCCAGTTCTTGAAAGAATCAACAACAAGTTTAGGATACAGTTTTCTGCAAAACAATAATATTATGACTTCTCCGATAAGCACAAAAATCAGTATTTCATAGTAACAATAACACACTAGTCAATATACACACGAAGTAACTACATCAGAGAAAAATAAACGTAAATTTTCAATTTATTTGTCTAAAGCCGCGGACAAACTCCGTTCCAGTTCGAACTTAACAACACACACATGCTTCAAGATTCAAGGCAAACTGGCTCGCTCGCTCGTTGTGGCGCTGTCTTGCTATGGCTCATGCTCATACAAAAACAAAACATACTTTGTTATTTCATTTGAACACCACAGCGCTGTAGTCGAATATTAACATTTCGCACACAGTATAGATCACACCTAATGTTTCTATTGTATACTATTTAATAAAGTTGAGTTTATCGCATTATTTTCAACTTATAAAAAATAATAATAATATTTTCTTAAATAAAATAAACAAATATCTCAAAGACTTTGGTCTGAAATAATTAATAGAAATTCCTTGTTACTGCTTTTTCTTGTTTAAATGTATCTACAGTAGTTTTAAATTTAACAGTAATAGCAGCACAATACAGCTAAAATTGTAATAAAGTATAATTGAATGTATGTAGGTAGCAGCACTTATCAATATAGACACTGATGTGATTGTTGAATTTGAATTTTCTACATCAGGTGGTAAAATGCAAATTATACTGAAAACCCGTACTATATACAGTACAGTATATACTATATACAGTACATCGGCGTTCAGAAAAAGACTTTTAGCGATTATAGATTTACACTATAAATCACTGACAGTATATCAATATAATTTAAACACTATACAGTAATATTATGTATGTATGTATATATATATATATATAAAATGTGTGTATATATATATATATATATATATATATATATATATATATATATATATATATATTACATAATTACAGTTTATGAACCAAAATGAAAATGAAAAAATAGTATAGCAAGTTACTAAAATACAGATGCTAATAAATAACAATGCAATTTTAAAATACAACACAACTTGTGGTTGAATCTTTGGTTTATAAAACTTAAGTTTGTTCCGTGTCTTGTGCGAACGTCCTTAATGTGTGAACTGTGAACTGTGAAATCAGTCAAATAAGGAATGCCCTAACCTCAAAAATGGCTTCTCGATTATGTAAACTCTTTATTAATGATATAAATGTTATGAAAATACCTTTTGTGAGAAACAAAAGTCAACGAAGACTTGGATTACCGCCTGAAAAAGCTAGGTCATTAAAGCAAAAACTTGATGGTAAGTTTAGCTTAGGTAGAATAACTTGCCCTAAAAGTATTCTTTTTAGAGTAAATATGTATTTTCTGGAGAAAATATTTCGTTTTGAACAACAAAAATTGTTAAAATAATAACTCCTATGTCTTTATGAGTGTTAAATCACTCATTACATGTTCAAATAGGTTAGCACAGCATTGTAACCTAACCTTTAGTTTCCCAGTTGGAAATCAAAGGAATTTCTTTTATATCAGGTAGGTTACAATTTCAGATAAAATAAGACAAATCATGTAAATTTTTAATCAGCACAATAGAATTGAAGTGATTAAATAGGATAATTGTACAGAGCACCAGTTAACTTTTCAAATTGATAAATATTTTGCACTATTCACTTTCACTTCCATAAAGGATAGGTTATTTTTTTCAAATAATGATTATTTATCCCATAAATATTTAATTTTAGTAAAATTGTGAAAAGTTTGGTATTTTTAAGTTTTTGAGACTTAAAGTAATGATTAAATTTTTTTAAAATTTTGTACTGTATTATTGAATTAAGAATATGAAGATGAACATTATATGATGAGTTGTGATTTTAAATCACTTTTATGAACTATATACACACAACACAATTATATATATATATATATTATTATTATTCATATATAGATAACAAACTATTTTTGATACATAGTACAAGTTATTGTAGTTTATGAGTTTGTGTTACTTTTCTTACTTCCGGCATCAGTGGTTTTTTCCGTAACTTTTTTTAGACTACTTTTTATTTAAAGATTTCATCCTCATAAATGTACTGGTACAGACATAACAGGACATGGTAAATTCATCTACTGAAGAATAATTATTATTTAATTTGTCTGATTTTTCATCATACCTTTTTCTTTATTTAATCCATTCTCACCGTGATACTTCTAAAAGTCCTTATCCATTTTTACTACAATGTTCAATCATTCTTCAGTAGGATACATAAGGTAGCCTTTTTACAAAGTTGATGGCCAATCCCTTTGATTATTATGGCACTCGTTTGTTGGATGACCGTATACAAAAGTTGAGATGATTTTTTTTTCTTGACCATTATACTATATAGCCAGCCATCATCTTCACTAGATCAGAGTTCTCCTATAGATCACAAGTTTGTTTAATGTTTCTTGGTTTTCACGTTTTTTTAATCCTTGTCGCTCATTCAGAATCAACACATTTATTTCCAACGGTGGAAATGTTACAACGTGGAATGGCACCGGATTTCACAGATTTTGTATTTAATAACTAGTATTTAAAATCCCTTTGGAAATCATTGTCATTAAATGAAGTGAACAGACTTTAACATTATCAAAATTAAAATGATCTGCTCGTTTACACGTATGAGCCCACACTTTTCTCAGGCCTTCATCTTTTGGAATTCTATGAAATGTAATTCCTTTCCTTTTACAATTCTTATCATTATTATAGCAATTGGCAATAGTGTAACCAGGCGTTGTTATGCATACACAATCATACACAATTCTAAACAAAATACATTATGTATTTTTTAGAATTCAAAACTTACTTAAATCTTTTCTTATATTTATTAAACCTCAAACACAAAACACAATTATTGTGCAGTATTGTTGTTGACACCTTTTATTTAAAACACAACACCTACAGATTAAATAAACACACCGAATCTCCAACTACATTTACAGAACATCGAATTGTTTAGCGGGAGACTACATACAGTAGCAGTGAAGAGTATGACCCAGTGACATCACGCATGCGGTAGTCTACAAAATTGTAAAGTTGTCTTGAATTAGTGCTTTTATGAACTAAACATTTAGTGAAGCTAAGCTAAGTGTATTGTAGCCACTTAATTCCTTCTCAAGAATTATTATTGTAAACTTTTAACTTGACTTTCACCCTCACTCTTAGTAAACAATTTAAATACAAATTTTTAAAATATTGATGTTTTTTACCACAAAATATTAATGTTGGCCTATAAGCACAGTATTTAGGTGCTCATCCTTAATTTTAACTAAATGAGCTAGTTTTGAAACTTGTCGTGTATATCGCCTAATTTTTATCACACTATCCTACACAATTCTTCTATTTGTTATTAGGAAAAATGGTTTATTCCTCATCGCACTTTTGTCTTTCTTCTTTTGAATAAATTTAAAACTATAAAGTAAACTAATCTAAAAGCCAAAAATAATAAAACTGAAACATCCAACAAAATCTTACCATAAACCATATTACCAAATATAAAAGGCCTAAAAATAACAGTAAAAACCAGAATAGTAAAATGGAACTTCCAGAAACAGTGATTAGAAAAAAATCACAGCCTATTTTAACTTCTAGTAATTTTGTTTTAGAGTTAAACTACAAAGATCCAAGAATTGCTTTTAAAGTAGATATCAGCCTGCCAAGAGTTATAGAGTCTCGCAAGGAAAAACTGATAACTGAAAAATTACCTCATTATAAAAAAATAAAGAATGATCCGATAATGGAGAAATTGGCTCGTCATAACAAATGTAAGTATATATTTTGATTAAGTTTATCAAGTTTTTAACTTTAAAAGTTCTCCATCTTGTATAGAGTTTCAGTTTATTTGTGGCTCTGTAAACAATCACCTTAAACATTCTGGTTTGTTGACTGGTTTAAAATTGTTTATGTGTGTGTGTGTGTGTGTGTGTGCACACGCGTGCACGCGCGTGTTTTGGTACACTGACGTTCACAGTTTTGGCCCAGTTTGATTAAAATGAGCCATTAAGTTCAAACTCTGTTGAACTATCTGTATATTCAAAAATCGATTATGATAAAAGCTTTGGCAAGTTCATTAACTGGCAAAATTCATTCAGCACTTTCATAATGCGGACAATTTCAAATCTTTAAAAACTCATAACTTTTTTTGTATAAAATGTTTTGAAAATCACCATCATAATCAGCGTTAAAAACTGCATAAAGTAGCATTTTGAATTTTGAAAATCTGTTAAAACATTTTTTTTGGATATCTGTTAAAATATTTATAGTGGTCAGGGTTTATTTTTATATTTTCAATGTAATTTGAAAGTTGAAAATGCTAATATGAACGTTTTAATGCTGTATGATGGTGAAATCAGAATTTCAAAAAGGATAAGATACTTTTTGCAAATCTGCTTACCTCTATTTTGTGGCGGTTGATAGTTGCGTAATTGTGGTTAGTTTTGAAAAGCAGCAGTAACAGATCGAGTCTGCAACAAGAGAAAAAATTAACCATTAGGTAGGAGCACATTTTTTATTGCAGAGTTTACTTTAATATCATGTTTTAAACTTTAAACATTAATGCTACTGTAACAATATTTTAGTGGTGGTTCCATTAGAGGAAGTTACAGAAGATTGGCTTAAAGAAAGAGCACCTTATGATATCAAGGAGACAGCTGAGCATTACGGGGTGTTCCAGGATTTGTTTGGAGATGCTTATTTTTACCCGCACATAGCATTGGATGTCACTTACTCAGCTGATAATTCCGTAATTCCTGTGTACAGAGGGAATATATTGAAACCATCTCAGGTTTGTTGGATTTTATATTTAATCATACACTTTTTTCGAAATCTGATTTTTTTTAACGCTGATTACGATGGTGAAAAAATATTTTAAAGAAATTAAAACATGAAAGTATGAATTAAATGGCAGTCAGATTTTTTTTTGTATTTGAAATGTAAAATAGTAAGTTATTTTCATCATCTCAACAAAACAGCTGTGCACTCTTTTATTTTCATAAAAAGTTATATTATGTGGTTACAGTCCAGTAGCGGCATGTCATTAAGGGATGGTGGGGGGCAGTTTCTTTTTGAATTGCTGCCAGTTTTTAAAAAATTGCCAGGAAGTTGGGTGTAATTTTACAACAACAAAATTCACCTCAGACTAAGCAGGGAGGAAAGCTTAGTCACACAAACACAATCGTAATGGTAGTGAACCAGCTCTTGGCTTAGTGCGTAAATGTTTTGTACTTTATGAATTACCTTTATATACTAAAAAGTCCTGGCTTAGGCTTCTGTTAGTCTAGAAAAAATATGTTTTTATTGTTTACTTTTTGATAAAGGCTTAATGTGTGATTTGAATGCCAGTATCACACGCTGTCATAGTTACAATCTCCAAAAAAACCATTTTAATGTTTACAAAATATTTACTAGAGTGAAAGAAAATGCTTCTTTTGGATGCTTAGAGAGTTGGCAGAAAGTACTGCGGTTTGTTATACCTCGCAAAGAAGAAGAAAGAAATTTTGATAATATCCTCAAAGAATATCTGTCTGTTGCTATTCTAAGTATTTTTTTCATTATTAATAGACTACCTCAGTACCTGTAGTAAAGTTCAACGCAGATCCAAATACATTTTGGACTTTGATACTGACTAATCCAGACGGGCATTTTACCAAAGACGATGCAGAGTACGTCCATTGGTTTGTGTAAGTATCACCTCTGATTATAATTTTATTTTAACATTAAAAACAAATATAATGCAGCCTTCTATATATAATGCAGAAATACTGTATGATTGTATTCGATTTACTTTTACCATAACTGCAAATGGTCGTGTAGCATTAAAAAAATCCTTCTAAAAATGTTGGTAAATTTTTGACGCGTTAATTGAGATCCATAAATACAAAAAGTATATAAAATATCGTAAATCTATAACACATTTTTCATTTTAATTCAAACTAGGTTTATAAATTTCTCTGACCTCTCTTTCGAAACTTGAACTTTTGAAGAAATCTGGTGAGTGTGAACTTTTTTCGTGCAAAAACTACATATTTTCTGTACCAGTATGCCTTTTAGTTTCAAATAACACCCACACTATATAAATAAAAAGAAATACCTTCAAGAATTTACCTTTTAACTAACCATAAATATTTATTATAGCAATCCCTATATTATTTTTTTTTTAATTTAAGCCTCTACAAAGTCTAGTTTCACCAAATTTTATATTGATCGGTCGTATTGTTTATAAGTTAGAGGCGTGATACAGACACAGACGGACGGATACATACACAAATTTATAAGGATTTTGGGCTTTGCCAGCGTATCTTAAAAATTATGAATATATACTTCATGTCTACACTGGTTATTTCTTGTACTGAAGACTTAAGTTTCAACCTTGTTGGTTTAATTTTTAAAGTAGGTTAAAAATAGTTTAAAAATTAAACCAATAACACTAGTTTTAATTTATTTTGAAACTTGCATATTATGAAACATCAGTTAACAAATAAAAACAAAGTAACAATTGTTTGTTAATTTTGTCTTTATAGAGGAAACATCCCTGACGGAGACGTCAGTAAGGGTGAGTTGATATTCGACTATTTGCAACCATTTCCTCCAAGAGGCACTGGCTACCACAGATACATATTTGTGTTGTACAAACAAGAAGGCAAGATTGATTATAGCAAACTAAAGAAGAAAACACCATGGTAGGTTTCATTGCAGTTTGTTAATTAAATAATAATTGTTAATGCAATAAACCCTTCATTATATCAAACCTAATGTACTTGTAAGGAGAGCTGCATAATAAAAATCATTATAGAGAGTGCCATTTAAAAATTAATATAAAAATGCATTACAGTATGTTTAATAATGGATGCACCAAGATATTGCTAGATGATTTCTGCAGGTAATCTTATTTGCATTTTTCAGTAATATATTTTATTAAACATTTCTTTCATTGTTATGCAAAGTACATACAATTATTAGGATGGCTTTTTTATATTTCTCTTTACACAAATTAACTTTTTTTTCCTTTATACCCACACTGTATGCCAATTCATTGAAGATAGTTAGACAGTGAAACACTGTCTGTTAGTGATTACGTACCTTCTTTGTTTACTCTTTAGTGACTACATTTTTGTAACCATGGTATAGTGAACCCTCGTTTATCGCGGTGGATAGATTCCGAGACCAGCCACTATACCTGAAATCCGCAAAGTAGGGACATCATATTTACAGTATTTATTTAATGTATATTTGGACTTTTAAACCCTTTCCTTTACTTACTGTTAACAAAACACCCTTTACAGTAATGTATAGATATCTACAGTATGTACACAATACAAGGTACAAGGGCACAAATGTTAAGCAATAAAACAGTACTGTAGGTGTACATAAAAAAAAGGAAGATAGTTACAGTACTGACACTACGCTTTGTGTCTTCCCAACGACATGGTACAGATGCGGATACTGTCCATACTGTATGGGTTTTTTTGTTGTCATGTTAGTTACAAATTCAAATACATGTTTTATGCTATGTTACACTTGTTTTGTTGTTCGAAGACTTGGAAGTAATATTTTTTACTTATGTTTTAATGGAATTAACAAAATATTTTGTGTCTTCATATATCGTGACTATTTTCGAAATTTCTAAAAAATCCACAATATATTTTCTTATATAATATAATGAAAAAAATCCATGAAGTCGTGAATCCGTGAATGTCAAACTGCAAAGTAATGAGGGGTTACTGTATAGCCTAATGAGGATGAGGGATCGATGTTAACAGAAAGGGTAAAGTTTACGGCAGTAACTGTTATCTCAAACATATGACCTTGAGATAGACCTATACAGTTTACACTCGCAGCAGATTGAACGGCGTCTTAGCCACCACAATCTTCCCGGCACTAATACTAGAATACAGTATGCAAACAAGTTGAAAATAATTTAATTATATTTTTAACCATTGTTCAGACTTAATAAAGAATTTTATTATTGTTTTTTTTAGTACATTTCAGTCTACTTTGGACTACAATTACATAACTCAGTTTCTTTTGATAAGATTTCTTCATCGTTAGGGTTCTCTTTTGCTTTTCTTAATTGGACATAATTATCTTTATAAACAAACATTTAATTCTATACCACTTTCTGTTTGAACCAGTTTCTGTTGTCAATTTTATCTTCTTCTTCGTTTTCTTCCAGGTTTCTGTACAATGTTCATATACACAAAACATGTATCTAAATGCTAATAGTTCAATACTTTATATACTGGTCTGTATAAGTGTTTGTTTAATACCAACGTGTTCCTTCTCATTGATGTCCTTATACTTTTGCATTTCTTATGGACTTCCTTGTTGCTTCTTAGTTTATACATTATGATTCTCCTATCCCTTTCCCCCCAAGGATTTCTCTTAGGTACTTTTACTTATTTCTCTCAATCTCAATCAGACCCTGTCTTATGATTGTCTGTTTCATAAGACATTCAGTCTTGGTCACTTTGTTGTAGTTGAATTTTGTATTGAAAATCCAAATGAAAGAGACTTGGATTTTTAAACTTTCTGACACAATCTAAAAGCTGTTTAAAATTTGTTGTCCGCTTCTTTCACTTTTATTTATTAATATCACTGCTGTTGTTAGAAATGCACTTCCGCTAGTTTTGTTAACTTTGGTAGTTTTTGCACCAAAATGGATTATTAATATTGGGTAACTATATGCCCAATATTAATAATCCAAAATATAAGGTGCAGCAACTAGGGAAAGTTAGGAAAAATGCAAAAATGACAAACATAACCTGAAAATTACTACTGTGTGAAAGTAGGTTATGTGTTTTTAATCATGAAAATGATTAATTAAATATGTGTGAATAGTGAAAACAGTAATTTTTTTTAAGGCATAAGAAACTAATTAATATGGTCACGTGTGAAGAATCTAACTTACATTGTTTTTTGACAAAAACGTGACGCACATAACCAAACCAGTTAAAATGAAACATTAATGTTTCATAACATACATGAGCAGTACTTCGGTGGGTGACCTTGGCGTAGTAAATCTAGCATGCAAAGTAAACAGTTATGATATTACAATATAATTCCATTAAAAATGGCCTAAAATCATAATTTTTCATAATAAATTTAATCTTCGGCAGGTAAATTCAATAATAAAGTACATAATAAAACAAAAAAAATTTGTAAAAATCATTACTTTAGTAAAACTAGTAAAAATTCAAATACCTATTATTAATATTTAAATTATAGATCAATACAAAAAAAAAATATTTGGTTAAAACATTAGAGCTCAATTCTAAGAAAACACACCTTTTTCCTTCTGTATGTCTATTATAAACAAATTCAGTTAGTGAAAGTATTTCATAAGATCTTTCAACATTATTTTATCAAAATTATGAACATATAAAATTTTCATAAACATTTTCAATATATTATTTAAAATTCCTAGTCTAAGTATCCTTACTTAGAAAAGAGTTTCATCAGTAATTTTTTCTACAATGTGATTTTTAACATGGCAACTTTGCTAATTTTTAATTGCAATAAAGCCGATCCTACAAGTATGTATGGTGCCTGGAACCTTGTCAGCACATAATATATCCCGACAATATTTCCTTATTTACTCTAATTAGTTGCTAACTTTTGTTTATGTATTTGTTCTTTCAAT
This sequence comes from Callitettix versicolor, assembly GCA_022606455.1. Classification (NCBI taxonomy): domain Eukaryota; kingdom Metazoa; phylum Arthropoda; class Insecta; order Hemiptera; family Cercopidae; genus Callitettix; species Callitettix versicolor. Next base: position 81,265,792 of record CM040183.1, read on the forward strand.
TATGTTAAGATTTGACCCATAAGTGCTGCAGCTGGCAAAGCAGTTAATAGGCAAACCAAGTCTTACGTATACATTGCAAGCCGGTTTCGCCTCAATTTGCACACGTTTTGAGAAAACATGTTGTAAAATAGCTGTCACCAATTTTGTAATTTTTATTTTGTTTTGTAAAAATGTTACAGTAAAACATATTTAAAAATATATATATTTTTAGAACTAAAAACAATGATTTGAAGTGAATTTTGAATTGTAAAGTATTGTTGGCGACTTTTTCTGTTATACTACTTCAAAATACATCAGAAACTAAACAAATCATAAAAATATGTTTTAATACCATATCTGTGAAGATAATAAAGCAACTGACGATTAGACAACACCTGATATCACAGATGAGATCAACATTATGATTATAAAGAGATAAACGAGCTTGATAGAACAAAGGTAGCAAAAGTGACATCAGTCATTAGCATGAAACCTTTGAACTGTCAGACAGCTTTTTCGATTGGTACAACTACGTATTGTATGAAATATTTCCTATATATGCAATATCACAAACAGTCACACAGGCATGTTATGCATTTATCATAGCATCACAAATAGTTATGCTGCGGCATAAGATTTCATAGGGTTGAAATCATATTTATCAAATATTGTTGTTTGTTGTTTTCTAATGGCTTCCGCTGGCTCACGCCATCTTTGATCTTGCTTCCCAGTAGAGGCCAGGGAGGTCTCCTCTTCTCTGCTTCTCTTCATCTAATTTTCTGCAGACCAGGAGGTGGTCCTTGTTCATGATGGTGTCTGGGCATTCACACAATGTGCAGTTGTCATAGTTTAATATCTTAATTTTCTTCAGGTGTTCATTCAGACAGTCGTGTCCAGTTGTCAGCCGAAATCATATTTATCAAATATTAACATACTGTTTACAGCTTGGATTTACACGATCGCACTTTTCAAACTTTCGATTTCTACAGAGATCACCAAGACAGGTTGACACCAGGAGGTCTGGCTTTCTTTCAATCCAGCTGGGATAATTCGCTGACTGATTTCTTTCATAATACACTCAATATGAAGGAACCAGTGTATGAGTATGATTTCCCTGCACCTTATCACCCTAAACAAACATGGTTTCCACTCAAGAAGGCTTTCAATCTGTGAGTATATTATAGTTAACAACTTGCACATTCCAAATTGGAGCCTGATGCTTCTCAGCTATCGGCTGTGGACACAGTTATGGAATAAAATATAAACATAAACTGTATTTCTGGTAATATATTAGTAATTAAATTAATACATAAGTAATTAACTAATTTTGTGCATCCTTAACAAAAATTGTTGGTGCTATGCCTACAAACAGTGTTATTATTAATAGATTAGTAGGTGCTGACTTTGTGATATAGTTTACGTTAAAGGTTACTGTACAAGGAAGATGAAGGGAGACTACAGAGCTTTCAAAGTCAGGTGCCAATTTGGAATGGACAAGCTGTATGTTTGCATAGTTATTGGTTACTAGTTATCTTCTCTCTATTTCCATATTTAAACAAGTTTTTTTTTTTTATTAGTATTTACATTCTCTCTACAGGACACTAAGTAAATTTTATGGCTAAAATAATGACATGAAAGCATGTACCCATTGATACATACAAATAATGAGTACTATATAAATAATAATAATAATAAAATATTGCTACATAATGTTGTATCTGTTAGGTCAGCTGTTAATTGTCAGGCAGGTCGCTAGGTATTCTTCTCTTGAGTCTTCATGTTGTCGATCTCATCATTAAATTTTCAGTCAAAACATTTGGATGGGCTAATATTCGATGTCAGTAACTATTGCTATAAGTTTCAATTTCTTCTGTGATGGTCAGAATATTGAGTTGTTTGTGGATTATTTCATTTATGATTATTATTTCCATATAAAAAAATTTTTAATGAAAATATTATGTTCTAAAGGGGGTGGGGTTTACAATAACAGAAATGAAAAAAATAATCAGAAATTATATAATTGTGGTCCACTACTGTCTCACTAATGCGATCAAGAGAATTTAATAAAAGTTAAGTTATTTTTTTTAATAAGTTATATTTTAGGTTATAGGTTTAAGTAAAGTTATATTTTAATAAGATATATAAAAGATAAATACTATATTATACATCAGAAGTGCCCTAGTCACTAGAAGTGTTTTTTCTTAGTTAAGAATTTTAAGTTAATGATACTATGTATAAATAAATATAAATATTTGAATCAAAACATAAATATAAGGGAGAAATTCCCCTATAGCAAAAATTCAACACTCATTCCACTATCCAAGACCCAGTTGTAGACAGAGGAATCAGGACTCGGGCTCCAGACTACAACTTGCCATTGTTATTGCCATCGTCTAACATGATAGGCTTATCTGCTGATAACAGAAACAAATTCTACCCCAGTAAGATTCATGAAAACAATGCCACTATAATTTGTAATTACAACATTGGTATATCGATATTTTACCTCAAAAACATTGATATTGAAAACACATCGGCATGACGCTATCGATGATTCAAAAACATTAATGTTTGTCATTCCTACTAATATGGAATCGCAAGATCAAAATTAGTCTTATTCCAGACACAATTCCTTAGATGCCTTATTCCTCTGGTTGTCTGTACCATTACAGTAGAACTGTCAAGTGGTTTTTGGTGTAAAATATATTGCACTAAAATATTTCTTAGATCTACAGTTTGATTACAGCATATTTTGTCGATTAATTCATTATTGTTTGCCTAATTACATCACTTTAAATTCCTGTTTTAATATACAGTGTATTTTTATATGTAGCATCCGTAATTATTTTTGTGTATTTGCATCCATAATTATATGATTGAAATAGAAACATTAATTAAAAAAAGTTCCTATCACTTTGTTTAACAGATACATGGACCGCTACAGAGATCCTAAACAGATTGCAAAGGAGTTTTTGTTGAAAAAACTAAAAGAGAGACACCCGTTTGAAAAACCAAAACCTAAGTTGAAATTTCCCAATGCTGTGCGCTTCGATACCGACAAGAAAACTCGGTTGCCGTCTTGGTTAAAACTTGAAATAAGGAAAGAAAAGCTCGGCCATGGAAGAGTCAATGATTTCTAATTACACTGAGGAATAGTTTATAGATTAATGCTAATAAAGTGTTTAATACATACTGTTGTGTAAGTTTTCATTTCATCCTTGCCTGTTTAAATTTATAGATATTTTTAAGCAGGTTTATTGTCTTTAACACATGAAAAGATCAAACTAGGCTTGAACCTTGGACAGGTCTGAGATTTAATGAAGTTGCTTGCTGCCATGTGAACTGAGCCACATTGAAGTCGACTAATATTTAAAAAATGTGGACAGTGGTGGGTCTTTGGGGAGAGGATAGTAAACTTACTTCCCATGAGTAAACCTTACGATACATAATATTTTGTTTTGGGGATTATCTCATTCAATTATTACCAATTCTTTTGTTTACTAAATTTACTTATATTTTGTATTTTCAGCTATGCATGCATATATCGGTGGAACTTCTAACACTGCCTGACACGTATCTTCCTGTCCTCCAAACAAATTTTGTGATCATTATTATTAAAAAATTAACCTTAAGAGTTTGATGGATCTATCTGTTTTTAGTTTTAAAAAATTGGTCTTTACTTCGATATCTATCTGTCTTCGCACTCACACATAAATAAATGTGTGTGTCCTTAGTAAATCGTGGAAAACTAATTGACTGATTTTATGAATTTTAGCATTTAAGTCTTGTTTGTCTATATATCAAAACCGATTTTCAAAAACAAGTTTAAAAAAAAGCCTCTTAATTGTTAAAAATCTAGTTTTTTTAAAATGGCAACAATTTTGCTCAAGTATAGTTTACAAGTGCCCAAACAAAACATGTTTGCCTATAATTCAAAATATCGGGTTCAGGAGCATGGGGGGTAGAAATTTTAGTTCTTAGTTGAAGAACTTGATCAAAATCCTAAATTTTTACTTTAAAGCCTATAGAAAATAAGAGAGAAGACTACATTTTATTCACAAAATTTGAAGTAAACAATGTTTTTGATGACCTACAGTACAACAATAATTGACGTAAGAGAAAGCATAAGTAAATCTGCGTAAAATATTCAGGCTTACACTTTGCTAAGAACACTTAATTTTGCTTAGTTATTCATCCAAGGGTATTTCCAGGTGTGTGAATAGGAAGAAGTATCTTTTTGTTTACTTAGACCAAAACAATACTGACCGTTAAAACTAAGAAAACATTTTACTAAGCCCAAGAAACAGTGTTAATGCTTCTTGTACTCAAAGTTTTACAGGTTTGTTTTTGTTCTCCCAGTGATAAATCCAGCAGGAGTGATAAAAAAACATCATGTAGACTGAATAGATTTAGAGTTTTGTTTAGATAATTAAAAAAGTAGTTGTAGAAAAGCTATAAAAATATTTTATACGTGTACTGACTCACAAAATGTCACGAATATTGTTTAAAAAATTTTAATTAAATAATCTATACAATTTGCAAAAGATCTTTATCACAATTTCCATTAACCCTTCAATTACTTCCACTATTTATGACTAGAGAAATCTTTAGAATATGAATATTTTGATTGATATTTTCAGTGTACAAACATTAGTCGAATAAATGAATGAGTTTATAAGGTTACTATTACACTTTTTGTAGATCTATTGTGTTCCCTTTCTATATGCCTGAGATACTCAGTTACAGTGCTTTCTCTAGTCTCTTCATAACGTCTAGGATTTGAAAAGGATTCAAGGTGAATAACTCCCCGCTTTTAATTGGTGACTTTCCAGTTCCTTATTGAGGAACTGCAGATGTTTGCTCTGCTCATTTCCTTTTAATTTTTATTTTTCTTTACCTCTATTATGGAGGGTTTTTTTGGTATTTAACGTCCGACTATTGTGCACACTTGGGCTAATGCAGACGATAGGATGATTTATAGCGCATGAAAATGCCAAGCCCTGGCCGGGAATCGAACCCGGGTCCTCGAGGTGAAAGTCCAGTACACTATCAACTAGGCCACCGAGACGGTTTTATATTATGGAGGTTTTGTTCCAATTGGCTAATCTTTTTCTTGTTGTGGAGAGATTCCGTGCAATTATTTTTACATTCTTACTTATGAGAACATCCACAAGTAACTAGTAAAATGAAGTCTGTACATACAGAGCCCTGCATGCATGGGTGAAGCTTAGATCCACTGGGAGGTCACCAGGACTCCGTTTCATACACCATGTGGCAGTTGTCATTCACTCCATCAGCTTGGGTCGCTTTACACTTTAGAATAACCAAGGTCATGTAGAATAGTGAATGTTTGTGTTCATCTTGAGTAACATGAGCTAGAGGTACAGTGGGACCACTGCGCTCACTTCAGCTGCCTCTAGCGGAATAAACATTAGTTGCTTCTGTAGTAAAATAAGACCTTGGGAGTGGATTTAGTAAACAAGCTACTGTGCACACTAACACAAAATGCTGCCTGTACTCATCTGTCATTCCTTTATCTATATACATTGCCTAATGTATAATTTACACATTAGCAGAGTAGTGATTTGTAAGCAAACATTAGATTGCTATACTTTGTTGTTTTGTATTATTTAATGTAATTCATGTTCCTGAAGTGTGAAAACGAAATTAATAAATTTATTACAAAGGAAAAATTGGTTGATTAATATTCTTTTAGCAAAATACATCATAGAACTATACAAACGAGTTTTTTTGTTTGATTATAAAATTAATCGTTATAACCTAAAAAAATCTATTCCACTATTATTTTTTTAAACATTGTTTGCCTATTTCGAACAAAAATAATTTGTAATAGATTCATATTTGTTTAAAATTAACACAAAAAATTAAGGACGAAAATAGCGATTTTATCTATTTAACACTGATAGTAATATACTACCATCAATGTGGCTGACATTACATCAATCAGTGGCAGTCTGCCATAAGCAGTAACTTTTTCCGTTAACGCTAATCCCTCGTCCTCATTTATCCCATTATTCATAAGAATATATAAGGGTTAGCACCTATATTATTTCTAAAACCATAACAATGTGTACAATATAAAACTACTTTTATTGAACATATTTAGATCATAAAGGCTATGTATAACCTAAAAATGACAAGAATCATATTTTGGCAAAGAGAAATATATTCATTATTATTTATGTCATAAATGCGTTTTCTATCGCCCAAAACTAAATACTAATACCACACTCTCCTTATTAGTTTTAAATTTACTATACTGCAAGGGAATATTTTTTTTCTCACAAATATCGAATTTTCACACGACGAGATATATCGATGTAATGGCATCGATAGATACAACATACTACTGCATTCTAGTAGTAGATTGCCTAACTAAAACTATCGCCGGAAATTTCAAACTACCCATCAGTTCGTACATATACCCGAACAAAAATTTCTTCAATTTTAAACAAATTTCAAAAAATCAATACAAAATAACTGGCGTAAACAATTTTTCCATAGACTTCGCAGGCTATTTACCGGAGCAGGAGCCTGCAGTGAAGTGCGAATGACGGAGTTGTCCTGGTCACATGATCAAATGATTAATGACGTATGCCATCAAATAAAAGCAAAACTTTTCATTAACCAGGTACCGACAGCTTCAGGAATTGTCATTCCTGCTAAACTACAAAAGCAAATAAAACCGTATCGATTCGCGGATGTCATTTCTTAAAATACGTATAGGCTTAGAGAAATATTTGTTTAGATATAACATTGACGTCAGCTGTTAGAACGTGGTGGGGAAAGGGTAAGTGGGAGGGACTTCAGTTACTCTTGACCTGTTGTGCAAGTTGGATGTGTTTCTATCCGTGTTTGATTTATATTTATCCTCGATTGAAATTGTCTATCACAGCTGTTTTGTGTAAGTAATACACCATTTTATCAAATTAACTTTGTAATTTCATTTGTACGGTATGCCAATGCTAAATTATGTATTTTCGGGTCTGATTACGTAGTAGTTTATGGGCCGCCTGCGGGCATAATTTACTGACAACCAGAGAACGTTTGAGAAAGTCCACAACTTGATTGACTGACGTTTTATTCCGCGTTTAATAAAGTTTAGAACGTCTGACAGGGAACTGATAGCGGCAATATAATTTTCTTATTCACAAGGCGTGAGTAACTGTTTACATTGTGCTTATCAAACGGTAAACACACTGAAAACGATATCAGTGTTATGCAAGAGTGTTTTATTGTTATTCGTTGTTTCATCAACGGTGTTTATGAAGAAATATTTCAGTGTTGTTTGAGGGCCCTTGAACACATGTTCGAGAGCGCCCTGTCTGTGCTTCGGTAACGCACAGATTATTATACAGGGTGTCTACTAGTCCCTGATATCCCCGAAGTCCCGTAAAAGACACGGATTTTATCAAGTGGTCCCAGATGCACGGATACTACCGGATTTTAGAATTAAAATCCTCGTTTTTCGTAGAAAATAATAATTCCCTAAGTGATTTTGTAAATTACGATACGGAATGCCGATAAATAAGCCTTGATACGGAAAAAATAGTAGAATGTGCCGCTATTAGCAAAAAATTCAAGTAGGCTTCCAAAAACGTAATTTTAAGGTTATTGTATACCGTCTAGTGTATGTAATCGTGGAAGTAATATTATGTAGGCTGCAGCTAATGTCGAAGAAATTCAAGGTGGCATGTTTTTGTAATATATGTCCCCAAAAAGTCCCTGATTTTTGCTTATGGGAGCTGGTAGACACCTTGTTATAAAATTTTGCAAAAATGATCGTCATAGTGGGCCGAACTGAGGCAAAATAAATATATGTTAACGACAAAAGCAATTTTTGGATAGTTGAAGGAGTAAAATCTTAACTTGGAGTTGAAACCGAAAGTGATACGGATCCCAAACACACACACACACACACACACACACACACACACAACACACTCAAACGCACACACACTCAAACGCGTTTACATGTTGCACGCGCGCACACACGCACGCACGCGCACACACACACACACACACACACACACACACACACACACACACACACACACACACACACACACACACACACACACACACACACACACACACATTGCTCATAAGAGTTTATATAGAGCAGACAGTCCTCTTCAGAATTCAAGTATCCCGAAAACGTTATACAATCAAGTTTGGATCAAAAGAAAACACGGGGTTTCAATAATTTTCTATACTATATGTATTTTTGTATTTTTAGATCCCCAAACAAAAACACGTTTTGAAAAATTCAGCAACAATTTTAGAAGGTTTTTTTTACGCCGTTCAACTTGGTGCAGTGTGGGCAATATTGAGTAGAATTTGTGTAAAGTCGTACGCTAGAAGAGGCAGTCTATTCCGTATCGCGGCAGTTAAGACGACACGTAATAGTTTACCATTCCTCGTGATAGTAATAGTAAACCAATTCGTAAAGAACGAAGTTTACATTTCAACAGTAGATATTAATTTACAAGGACAAGTAACAACGCGCCTACCCTCGCTGCTTGCTTTAAGTGCATGTTCTTGGCCACCATATTGGTGTTTTTATCAATTTAATTTCTTTAGGGTTTTTTTAGATAACCTTGTGTTTGGATTCAATTTAAATTGGAAACTGGGTAATTAGTAAAACAATTCGTGCAGAAATAAGATAAAGAAGTTTATAGGTTATGTTTTTTTTTAATACGAATATAAAGCGATGAAAATTTATTTGAGAAAAACGTTAGTGTTGATTTCGAATAACTGAAGTAGTTTTGGAATATGTTTCTAGAAATCGATGTCAGTTTTAACAGAGCTTCACGATGTATGACCCCTAGGAGACGCGCGCCTGTCTTACTGAGATGGCGAAGGGGATTTCAGGCGATAATTTTTGAAGCTTACATTTTATTGAAAGTCCGATTTCATCATAATCACCCCGTGAATATCTGCGTTTGTAACATTTAAAGTTTGAAAATTGCACTGAAAATTTAAAACGCTAAATTATGAACATTTGAAGGCTGTTTTGAAAAAAAACAGATTTTCAAAAACTTTGTAAGGTAAAAGAAATGATTTTTCAAGATTTGAAAATACAGCCATTTTAAAATGGTTGAAAGGCTTTTTATAAAAAAACCAGCTGGTTCACGCTATTACCGAAATCGATTTCCGTGCCAACTTTGGGTCAAATCCAGCAAAAATTAGCAAATTAAACGTTCAAATTGAACATACGAAAATGAACCTCGACCGCCGTCTAATTTATTTTTGTAATTTCAGTGAGTTTTGAATTGTTTTTTAACGCTGATTTGTGCAGGTTCTAAAGCATCAGATTTTCAGAAAAAGTGTAAGAAAAAAATAGCGATTTCTTTAGATTTGAAATTGCCGCTATTTTGAACTGTTGGGGAAGATTCACTGGGTAACGGATTGGTCCAAAACTAATACCACCATCATTTTGTGTGTTTTTAGTTTATATACAACACACACACACACACACACACACACACACACACACACACACACACACACAACCTACACACACACATGCAAATACAAACAAGCGAGCGAGCACACACACACACACACACTCTCTCTCTCTCTCTCTCTCTCTCTCTCTCTCTCTCTCTCACACACACACACACACACACACGTGCAAATACAGACGCGCGCGCACACACACACACACACACACACACACACACACACACACACACATTCACAAACACATAATATGTAAATACACACAAACACAACAGCGCACATTCACAAACACACACACACACACACACACACACACACAAACACAAACACACACACAGACACACATTCACAAACACACACACACACGAGCGCATTCGCACACACACACACACACATATTCACAAATACACACACATTCAGAAATACACTCACTCACACACGCGCGCACACACACACACACACACATTCCCAAATACACACCCACCCACTCACACACACACACACACACACACACACACACACACACACACACACACACACACACACACACACACACACACACACACACACACACACACACACACACATACATTCATAAATACACACACACACACACACACACACACACACACACACACACACATTCACAAATGCACACACATTCAAAAATACACACACACAGACACACACACACATTCACAAATACACACACGCATTCACAAATACACTCACACACACACACACACACACACACACACACACACATTCACAAATACACACAGACGCACACACACACACACACACACACACACACACACACATTCACAAATGCACACACATTCAAAAATACACACACACACACACACACACACACACACACATTCACAAATACACACACACATTCACAAACACATACATGTAAATACATACATACAAACACACATTGACAAACACAAACACATGTAAATACACACACAAAAACACACATTGACAAACACAAACACACACACACACACACACACACACACACACACACACACACACACACACACACACACACACACACACACACACACACACACACACACACACACACACACATGTACACACACACACACACACACACACACACACACACACACACACACACACATACACACACACACACACATATTCACACACATACACATGTAAATACACACTTACACATATTCACAAACGCATACACATGTAAATACACACATACACACACGCACACATGTTCAAAAACACGTACACATGTAAATACACACACATTCACAAACACATACACATTTAAACACACACGCACGCACACATATTCACAAACACATACACATGTAAATACACACATACACGCACACATGTTCACAAACACGTACACATGTAAATACACACACATTCACAAACACATACACATTTAAACACACACGCACGCACACATATTCACAAACACATACACATGTAAATACACACATACACACACGCACACATATTCACAAACACGTACACATGTAAATACACACACATTCACAAACACATACACATGTAAACACACACGCACATATATTCACAAACACATACACATGTACACACACACACACACACACACACACACATCACAAACATATATACATGTAAATACATACACACAAACACAGACACACATTGACAAACACAAGTAAATACACTCACATTCACAAACACAAACACATGTAAACACACAAAAAAACACACACACACACACATTCTAAAAAACATGTAAATACACACACACACACACACACACACACACACACACACAACACACACACACACACACTCACAAACACACACACAAACAAACACACACAAACAAACAAACACACACACACACACACACACACACACACACACACACATTCACAAACACATGTAAATACACACACACACATTTTCGTAATAAAAATGTATATATTATTACGAAAATAATTTCAACCCCTCTCCTTTACACAAGCCTATTGTTTAGGGGTTGTCCCAATCTGCTTCTCGCCCATCTTACATTATCAATCCTTCCTTTCTTTACTGTCTCCCTTCAAGGTTTAACATTCCCGCAGGGGGGCAGACTAGCTGCACCTATTGAAAGGATTTAGACGTTTCTCGCGGAACCCGAGTCTAACTACAACACAACACACACTTACACATACAATAATACACTTGCGACTTTAACACTTTACACTTACATTTACATTTAGGGAGGTGATAATAGCCTCAATGTGATTTTCGCCTTAAAATAACAACAACAAAAAATCCAGGTTTAATATCAGTTATACTAGTATATGAGCACGTTTTGTAATTTTCAGTTTCACGATGTCTGAAGATGACTAACGGCGAAACTTATGCCACTGATTAAAAAAGAATTTTTGTGAAACTACATAAGTGTTCTTATTTTCATGGACGTGCATTTACCCTTTAAGTTGTTAAATTGACATCTGAACTATGAAAAATTTAAACTTTGGCTCGCCTGGAAAATAACACATTTCTATAGATCACTTCTTAATTTTAATAGATGTTAAACCAAATCAGCTGTTCGATAACTATTGTATAACTATTCGATACACATTGTACCTTACCAACAATTAGTTTGACTTCAAGGTCAGTGTTATCTGTACAAAATTCAATGGTATTAAGTAAACCTAAATCTAAATCTAATTATAGTAATGACTTATGCATAAACAACCTCCAAACTAAATGGGCAACACAGCTTTGGGAACTGAAATGACCTTGAACATAAAATGGTGGGGAGAGGTGATAGGCCACGAATAGTACAGTCAAATTATATGTGATATGTGATTAACCTTCCCGCGCTGTTAATGAAAGGGAGCCGTGGGGAATACGAACCAAGTATAAGAGGGCTGTCAGCGGAAATTGGTCTACTGAACTATTTATTATAAATTAATTATTTATGAATCAATTTTTTTCGTAATATTTTTTATCTCACTCTATTTCGACTGTGAAATGTTTGCGTTTACGAAAAATGTTTTAAAAAATGTATTTAAGGTACGGCAGCACGGATGACGTACTTCAACAATGATTTCCCGGATATTTCGGCTGTGGAATGTTTGCGTTCACGAAAAATGTTTTTAGAAATGTATTTAAGGTACGACAGCACGGATGACGTACTTCAACAATGATTTCCCGGATATTTCGTCTGTGAAATGTTTGCGTTCACGAAAAATGTTTTTAGAAATGTATTTAAGGTACGGCAGCACGGATGACGTACTTCAACAATGATTTCCCGGATATTTCGGCTGTGGAATGTTTGCGTTCACGAAAAATGTTTTTAGAAATGTATTTAAGGTACGACAGCACGGATGACGTACTTCAACAATGATTTCCCGGATATTTCGTCTGTGAAATGTTTGCGTTCACGAAAAATGTTTTTAGAAATGTATTTAAGGTACGACAGCACGGATGACGTACTTCAACAATGATTTCCCGGATATTTCGGCTGTGAAATGTTTGCGTTCACGAAAAATGTTTTTAGAAATGTATTTAAGGTACGAACAGCACGGATGACGTACTTCAACAATGATTTCCCGGATATTTCGTCTGTGAAATGTTTGCGTTCACGAAAAATGTTTTTAGAAATGTATTTAAGGTACGACAGCACGGATGACGTACTTCAACAATGATTTCCCGGATATTTCGGCTGTGAAATGTTTGCGTTTACGAAAAATGTTTTTAGAAATGTAGTTACATATGAACAGCACGGTTGACGTAACTTCTACAATGATTTCCCGGATATTTCGACTGTGAAATGTTTGCGTTTACGAAAAATGTTTTTAGAATTGTAGTTACATATGAACAGCACGGTTGACGTAACTTCTACAATGACTTCTCGGATATGTCGGCTGTGAAATGTTTGCGTTTACGAAAAATGTTTTTAGAAATGTAGTTATATACGAACAGCACGGTTGACGTAACTTCTACAATGATTTCCCGCATATTTCGACTGTGAAATGTTTGCGTTTACGAAAAATGTTTTTAGAAATGTAGTTACATACGAACCGCACGGATGACGTAACTTCATTAACTTCAGCTTTGGAACAATCTTCCCTAAATGCGCGGGATTCTCTTAGCAAGAAGATACCGTTAAGTAAATCTTACTGTAAACAGAAAATATTATATCAAATTTGCTACACTAACTTTACAAACATGTCTACATTTGTGACCAAAATTTGAGCAAAATCTAATGACAAATTTTGAAAAATTAAGCACATTTTTCATTTTTTTCGATCTCAACGAACCGTTAAAATGAGATTTTAACAGTATTTTGAGCTAAAAAAAGGCATCAAAATATTTTTTATTGAAAAATTTTGCCGAAAAAAGGCAGACTAGATCTACAAATCAAATTTCATCAAATTCGATTTATTAGTTTATTCCAGCGGTGTGTAGACGGACAGACATCCGTAAAAACCACTTTTTTATCTGAAAAACATCAAGATCTATGTTTTTCTAATCATCAAACTTTATAGGCCTACTTCGTTAGTGAGAAAGTAGCATTTCATCATTTATTAATGTCAGCTGATGATGTTAATTTTAATTTAACAGCTGGACAAAACAGCTGATTATTGTATTGTAACAAACATTTTATTAAAATAAAAGCGTTTCAATACCGACAGAATTAAATATGACAAAACATAATAAAACCATCTATCAAAGAGCCGTAGAAATGGTAAAGTATTTTGATTTGTTAGTGTGCTCGTTATTAGCGGCTAAAGTCCAAGTAATTGAATTATCTGCCGCTAGGAACGCTGCAAGCTGCAAGGACAGGGTGGGAGACGTTTGAGAAAACAGACAGTATTATTACCTATTTAACTGTAATTGCACACTCTGCCGCAAGATGCCACTAGCAGTGTGCGCTCACACCTCATAAGGGTTATCATTCTAGTATATCTTATATTCAATGATTTTAACGAAAGAACAGGTTTTCTGTTTAAAGCACAAGGTGCTATTTATATGTAAATCGAGATCTAAATTTATATATTTTAAAACGGCGATGATAACCTTAACGGTTTTTCGCCGGAAAAAAAAATATATATTTTAAACTTTTAGTTTGAAACCTAATAAGGTATTGTATTGGTTTCGTAAGAATTATCCATTTTCTGGCTGGTTGTAGTGGAAAAATCGATTTTGAGATTATTGGGACATTCGTTTTCATTGGGACATTGTTAGAGGCTAATCTGACCGACCGATTTGATAGAAATTAGCATGTAATCTCGTTTGCCCAAATTTCGGGACGTTTTTGGATACACAAAATAAATCGTAGTGATTTTTTATAGGCCTAAAGTTTTGCTCAAACGAAACGTTATAGGTCGGTATAACACCTGTTCCTATAATACAGTCCAAGCTGGTCTGGAAGTGTCGGTAGAACCTCGACGATCTGTCCCTGGGCAACCGGGTAACTATTCACAGGGTTCCGTAGCATATGGGAGTTGAGGCTAATGAGGAGGCATACCGACTGGCTGGACTTCGTCTGCATCTGAGTTTATCGGAACAGAGCCGACTATATCTCTCTTTATCGTTAGCCAGGTGTGCTATTAATAGGTGGGTTACTAATCAACACCAGGTAAGACGGGATAACCTTCATGGGCATTCCCATAGTAAACGTGTCTTAAGCAAAGTTCCTTTTGGAGGACTTAAAGGGGCAGCAGATGTCCTGAGCAGAGCACAACTCAGGAGGATCAAGGGGCTCATTACAGGTCTGAGGGTGCACATGAACAGGATAGATATGTACCATGGAGAAACCGTGTGTTGGTTTTGCAGGAAGGAGGAGGAAACTGCAGGTCACATAATTTAAGATTGTGAGGCTCTTGCTAGTAGTAGGCTAGAGGTTTTTGGTTTCCAAGACCCTAGGTATCTTCGGCAGAGTGAGCTAGTCAGTGGGTTGCTGGAACTTATTGGCACCAATCTGCTAAGCTAGGTATTTTAAGAGGTTTAGTTGTACAATAGGTCAGTCGATCGCAGTGCCTGGGGTTGTATTATCCTTCCTCTATCTATTGGTCGGTATAGTGCCAGAAAATTCATTTTTTTTAAATTGAAAAATCAGCTTTATTTCAGAAAATTTAGACGTACATGAAGTTTTATAACTCAGATCATTGTAACAAATTTGAAATAAAATTTATTTTGAGTAAGTTTTGAAATAAAGTTAAAGTTTGAGATGTAAATCGAAAAATTCAAAAACAAACCTTGACCGACGTATGGATTTTAGGCTTTCTAGTTTTATTTTGGAACGTAAATTTCTTTAATTCAAATATGTTACACTTATTTAAATATTCATTGAGCACCGATTTTGAGAAATCAGGACGATTTATCTGTATTTGGGTTGAAGTTTTTTGGGAAAATAAACATGAAAAATTGTCTACACCATTTTCTTAAGCTCTGAAGTATATTTGCAGTGAATGCGATTTCAGACGTTTGTCACATGTTAAAACGCATCGTAGTTACGTATGTTTACACTAGTTATAAATACTGTACAAAAGTAGGCTACACTGTGTATCATTGCACAGATCAAAGTCCAAGCTGTGACATTCACGCCTGCAACAAATCTCACGACGTTAATGTCCCATTTCCAAGTCCACTGTTGCACTGCCAATGACCACCCAGATCTCCATCTTACAAGCTTTATTGAACGCGCTCAGAAACACAAAACACATTTTCATGTACTAGTAGTTCAAAGAACAGTCGACCTCCTAGTATATTTCTAATTTATTGTCCAGTTATCACCCCACCATAGCTATTTGATACGCTTGTAATCTTTTCCTCCCGCAGGGGGATGCAGACTAGCTACACCTATTGAGGGGATTTAGACTTCCCTCGCTGTACCCGAGTAGTGTTGTTACACTTACAACACAACACTTACGACTTTATAACACTTTACACTCACACTTACATTTAGGGAGGCAATAATAGCCTTAAAATACAAAAAAAAAAAAAAAAAAAATAAAAAATGTAATCTTTTCCGTCAATTTAACCGGTAACCGTAATATTTAGGGGTCAAAATTATAAGAGGTCTTGCCGTTCAGCCATTATTACTTGAAATAGACAGCAAGTACACTCGTCATTGTTAAATTGGAGGCCGCCATCTTGAAACGTAAGTGAATGCTGAATTACATATACTTCGTTCGGTTTTATACAAGTTAACCTCTTGCCGAATTTCAAAACAATCGGTCAGTGCGTTTAGCCAAAACTGCGTAACAAACACGCAGACCAAATATCGAACGGTTGAGGTGAATTAAGAACCTCGCTTCGCTCTCCCAATTATAATCGCCAAAGACATTCAGTTGTTCTGCCAAATGGTGGGAACGAATTTTCAAAAATTAACAACATTGAATAACATACACTTTGGAGGGAGTATATACCTTGGAATTATATTCCGTTGTGGTATGAATGAATGAATTTCTGTGCTTATTATTGCACTGCTACTTTTAAAAAAGATTGTATTATATTCCTTAGCTCTCAGTTACGGCGCCTTATACACAGCCGTATTCTAAAATTTGGAGGGGATTCAAGGTGGGAAGCTCCTTCATTTCTAATTGGCGACGTCCCAGTTCGTTATTGAGGTACTTCCGGGTGCTTACTGTGCGAATTCCCTTTCAATATTCCTTTCTCTTGACCCCTATCATTAGAGTATGTGCACCATTTTGCCCAGCTTTTTTCTGTGCAGTGAGATCCCGTTCATTCTGTTTCACATTTTTACTAATGATGTTCCCATGAGTAGCTAGGGAAATAATTTCTGCCCATTCACAGCCCCGGGTAAGGCTAAGGCACAGAGATCGAAAGATATCTCAGGGCTTCGTTTGATATACCATTAGGCCGGTGTTCATTCACTTCACTGCACGAGTTGCTTTACACGTTATAGATTGTGTGTGTGTGTGTGTGTGTGTGTGTGTGTGTGTGTGTGTGTGTGTGTTTGTTTGTGTGTGTTTGTGTGTGTGTGTGTTTGTGAATGTGTGTGTGTTTGTGAATGTGTGTGTGTGTGTGTGTGTGTGTGTGTGTGTGTGTGTGTGTGTGTGTGTGTGTGTGTGTGTGTGTGTGTGTGTGTGTGTGTGTGTGTGTGTGTGTGTGTGTGTGTGTGTGTGTGTGTGTGTGTGTGTGTGTGTGTGTGTGTGTGTGTGTGTGTGTGTGTGTGTGTGTGTGTGTGTGTGTGTGTGAATGTGTGTGTGTGTGTGTGTGTGTGTGTGTGTGTGTGTGTGTGTGTGTGTGTGTGTGTGTGTGTGTGTGTGTGTGTGTGTGTGTGTGTATTTGTGAACGTGTGTGTGTGTTTGTGAATGTGTGTGTGTTTGTGAGTGTGTGTGTGTGTTTGTGAATGTGTGTGTGTGTGTGTGTGTGTGTGTGTGTGTGTGTGTGTGTGTGTGTGTGTGTGTGTGTGTGTGTGTGTGTGTGTGTGTGTGTGTGTGTGTGTGTGTGTGTGTGAATGTGTGTGCGCGCGCGCGCGTGTGTGATATATGAGCAGTATGAGCTAGAGGTACGGCGGGTTCACTAAGCCAATCAACTGCTCACCTCAGCTGCCTCCGCCAGAAAAACTAGGTTATGAAAAGTAATATATTAAAGCTAGGTGTAATACTTAGAAAAAGTACAACGGAAAACCTTTCGCGTATATGATAATACTTTTTGAATGTACTTTAATTAACGAAACAAGCTATGTGTTTTGCTAGAAAACATAGGCCTAACATAAGACAGCTTTAAATTAAAAAAAAATACTATTAGGCATTATCTAGTCAAAATACACCTTTAAATTACCCTCAGAACACTAAAAACAGTATAAAAAGCTAATTTACGCAGATTTAAACGTTTATTATGATTGTAAAATCTTACTATAAAAAAATATAAGGTTCAAATCAATATTGTGGTATATTTAGTTTTCGGATATATGCTGCGGAACAGCTGTGTTTGAGTTATGATGTGGTCATGATCCTCATATGAAGTTTCGGGCCCTTAAAATCTGAAGCGAACCCCTTATGATGGTTAAGTATGTGTTTTTTTTATTAAATGAAAAAATTCTTCACCCTACGCCTAGAAAAAGGTTTTATTTTATTCGTTGGTTGGTTTTATCGTCTGTTAAACAAAAATGTGTTCAGTTAAAAAATATTTTTCAGTTTTTTTTTAAAGATACATCAAAAAATGTACACACCCGGGCTCCTCAGGTGCACTTGAACCTCCCTTTGTGGGGGCCATGGGTGCGGTAGTAGCGCAGTTTTTAAACTACAATTTGTAGAAACACGAGATGTGTCACTGTACAAAGTTTCAAGGCCGTATCTCTTCCGGAAGTGTCCGAACAGATGTGTGAGTCACTGTCACCCGAATTGCCGCTTTGCGGCATAACTGTAACCTAAAGTAATACCAGTGTGGCAGTAAACATAGCACACATTTTGTCACGTTTAGTTAAACCGTGTATAATCACTACACGCGACGGATAGAAGCAAATTACCAAATATAATATTTTAACCCCTTTTTTAAATCCTGATTTCACTATCACAATCAGTATTAAAATCGACCTAAATTAGCGTTTTAAATAACAAAAATAATCTATGCTGTTTTTAAGATTGATTACGATTGTAAAATCAAATTAGTTTTAAAAGTTAAGTTGAAAATGTATGCATTTTTAATTAATTAGAAGCAATGAAAACAGCTGAAAGTTTTATCATACTTCAAGGGCATGTATACCAACATAATAAAAAAAAAATATTTGACAATCGGACTCTCCAAGCCTGCGAAATTTAAAAATTCTCGTTACTTTCTGAGCACACCTCGTATATCTTACACACGCCACATCGAATGAAATATCGTTACTAAAACAGTATTAAAACTGTAATCAGGTACGGCGAAGCAAATATGCACGACTAACAGCCGGTTTCTAAAACACTCATTAAATTATTTAATCCATCATTAAACTTAATGTTTAATTAAATCATCAATTTCAGTTTGTAAAACAACCGTTAACTACTAATTGAAGATTAAACTTATTAATTTAATGACCCAATATCGGTTAAATAAATATTTTAATTGTAGATTAAAAACTAGCACTATTCTATTTTACAAAATTTACAACGTTGTAGAAGTTTTATTTGTGAATTTTTCTTGTGCTAATTTCTTTTATTTTAATTATGATTCAAATTTCAAAATTTTGTTTAGGTTGATATTGCTTATGATTTGAAAGTTTAAATTTTATCCATTATAGTTTTAATTTTCACAAGTTTTTTCGCGAAATTACTGATTAACAATAATAATACAACCTGGAAGTTGATTTGCAATAAAGTTCATGGGTATCAAACATTATGATAACAGTAGTTTGGATGAAGAATTAACGCTAGTAGCTGGGTTATTCAAGCGTTAGCTTCTTATACCGCGCTGTGCACTTTGTATTTGTTACCATGGAGTGATTCGGTTTCATCGAGTAGGCTTACGAAGCGTAAGTAACGCGAGTAGGGGAAGTATTATACAGATCCCCTCCAGTTCTACGCTTTCTTTCGTTTGCCGGTTCCGACTGAGTTGATCGCGCCCGTATGTATGTTTTGTGCCTGTATGTACATACAACGTGAATGCTTCTCTCTATCTATTTCTTTTTTCTCTCTCGCTCTCTTTCTCTCCACTTTTTTTTAGTCATATTGTCATCCCTGTTATTTAATTTTGTTTTGTTTTATTTATTTTTACTATTATAGTTTTTTTTGTTTGTTTATTTTTTATCATTAAAGTATTTTTTTCGTTATTTGTTTATATTTACATTTTGACTGACGGCGATGATAACCTTAATGGTTTTTCGCCGCAAAAAAATGTCTTCTTTTTATGTTCTCGTCGCGCGCGCATTTAATGTTGTGTACATTGTGTATATTGCCAGCAGCAACAGTTCAATGGTATACGGTTTATGTTCAATAATAACACGTGCGTTTGATTTTATTTTTTGCAATATAATATTTCATAATATGAAAATCAGTGCTTTTTAATTATATTATTGAGTGCAAATAAGTGATGAATCTCTTGATGATTCAAGATTGATACAAAGTAACTCTTCTGCCGACAGTCCCAATGACTGTATTTTTGTTAACGTATACCGAGTAAACATTTCGGTCAATGTCAGATTTCGGCATTTACTTTTCAAAAAGTAATCAAGGTAATTTCAAGATCTTACCGTGATCTCCAATAGCGCATTTTCCAATCGAAATTCGCTAAAAAAGCGTTATGGATTTGAATAACCTATTAATTACTTTTTCCTACTCCAAACAGATGTTGGTGTACAAATAGTCATATTAGATTATCAAATACTGTATGCAGACGAATGCAGCTATTTTTTAGAGCATAAAATGGTTGGCGTTTGTTTTTATAACAATCGGTAGCTATTATTGTACAGCTGAACAGTTAACAACCTCTAAATGTATTCAAGCCAGGTCAGGTCAAGGACTTCCACGAAATGGTAAATAAACTACATTCTGGCTCAGTTCCACATACTGACCCTGGCGCTCTCTGTCTCTCTCTTCGTTATATTCTATTCCTTTCTCATCACGCAAATTATAGTGATCGTAATATTGTTGAGATTTCGAAGGATCTTTGCGTTTTCGATGCGTACGCGCGTGCGCGCATTTTCGCTGAAGCTGAGTTAAAAAACCGATTTCGGTGAAATTATGCATGAAAATCCATATTTCGTCAACAGATATTTTTTTCTTAGCGTCCATGACGACGAGTACTGGCTGCAAAAGAAATGCTACGGCAGTAACTTCAGTCTCGAAACTATGATATTGAAGTGCGCCTGTTCTGAGACGCAGCAGACCGACTAATGCTTTAACGATCATAAATTCTTACAGTCATGAATTATTATGACGGAGCCTTATGGGGAAATAAGAAAGTGACTATTCTACGAGTTAGTTACAAAAACTGTCGAAAGTGGGCGCCATTACGCGATTCACACAACTGAACACGACGTTGCATGTTCTTAAACACAAGTTGTATTTGAAATTGCAGCAACACATCGTTTGATCTCTCCTTGCAATTCGAGAATGGTTTGGTACAAATGCGATAAGTCAGTGAACTTACGTATCCATCAAGATGAAACCAAAACCAATCATTGAGCTCCATCGGGCGTTACAGTGAACATGAACCATTACAAAAAGTTCACGTTTTACATCGTCTTCAGGTAACAATGCGTAACAACACGAACTCTGTATGGATACATCTTTACCACAGCCTGCTCAATATCGGAGGCTAAAGTTCAAGTAATGGGACTATTTGTCGCTACGCACGCTGCAAGCTGCAAGGATAGGGAAGGAAAACGTTTGCGAAAATAGACAATCTATTTAACTGTAGTTGAATACTCTGCCGCAAGATGCCACTAACAGCGAACATATCTCTCATAATGGTTATAATTGTGTAAGTTTATGTTCAATAGTAATGCCGTTGTACAGATATGGCTAGGTACAGGCGTTGTACAGGTTTCTTGGGACTAGAAACACGTGCAGCTTGCACGTCCACCGCATTACCTGTCTCTTGGAACTGGACCTTGTACAGCACGATAGTGGACTTGTTTGGGTATCCATACAGTTGTGTAAATCGCATAATGGACCCCACTTTCAGTAAATTTTGTAACTAATTCGTAAAATAAAGTATCTTTCTTAGTTCCCGTAAGTTGCGTCTCTTTTTGAATACTGTGTATTGTATTTACAATAATATCAATAATTTGAACGTAAAAAAAAACTTAGTGATTTTTTTTTAGCACGCCTGATTGTATACTTTTTCACTATTATGATTTAATTAATTTTTATAAAAATTTAGATGCATGCAGAAAAGGGCAACTATTGAAAATTATTTTCGTATTAAATTTGGCGCGCGTGTGTAGGTACACAACTTAAAAATTAACTGAAACTGTCACAGACTATGAATTTGAGTATCTTAGGCTATATAAGGGACTTTAATAATTAATCAGTTTATAACCCTACTTTTGACAGTTATACTAAGTATAATAATAAATATAATATTTGTGATTCTGACATTCAACAATTGATATAGGTCATATACATTAAATAATTTAACTACAAAAATTTAGAAAACACACATTTTAAAAATTAACAAGAACAATAAACTTAACCTCATTGAAATTATATTGAAGCTATTGTGTGAAATCAGCTGTTTAGAAGTAGTCACGGATTCAAACGTGACGCGAGTAAATGTTTTATACCCATGTTTTGTCAACCGCAACCATACAAGTTTTCACTTCAAGAATACATTTTATTAATCACTAAACAAACAAAAAGTATAATGTTTGTAATAATAATTACTACATTCACTAGAGTGCGCGTATAGATGTGTTAGAGCGTTCCGTGACGGTAAACTGAATTTTTTTCCTTGTGCAAAACAAACGCCCATACCCCGCGATAAGAAGTAGTCACTTCAATAACGCACAGTGTTTCGCAATATTTATTTTGTTTAATGCACGACACAATGACCTCAGACAGGCACTTCGTAGGCCTACGCCTGCCGATTGCACAGTCGGATATGACCGACTTGAAGATACCGGCGCTGTGCGTACCTTGCTGTAGACAAAGAAGTGCATATATTTCAGTGTTTTTATATATTTTTGTGAAGACAAACCGTGCCGGAAGATAACTGACCCCAAGGTCGTCCTTATCGAAGTCTGATTTGTCTTTTACTTAACAAAAACATTATCTTATATAACCTGCTGTTATCAGTTAGATGTTAAGCCCTTCCATTGTACGCTGTGTTAGTCTACAGTCAACTTTTAACTGAACGCGTTTCTGTTTTGGTCGTTTTTTAACCGATTTCTGTGCACTGACCCTACCTTTTTGGGCTCGTAAGTGCGGGCATTGTGAAATGTAGTTTTGTTTCGAATATTTGTGCAGGAAAATGATGTACCATTGTAACAGCCATTACGGTAAGAAACAAGGGACTAACAATTAGGTACTAATCCGAGTACTAACGTTATACTTGAAATATTTTAAAGTAGAAGGGTAATATAAAGTAGGAGTGACGTGATGGAAGCACATTTCCAAAAACTAACAACATTGAATAACATTGCGTAATAGACAATTTATTATTATTTTTTTGTAGTAGCTTAAAGAAGCACTTTATCTATCAAAATCTGTTTAAAAATAGTAGTTTTAAAGTCTTTAAAATATTATAAATTATTTACCGTATGGTTTTTTAAAAAAACGCAATAGTAATCGTTAAAGTCATTATAATATTGTCATTTTAAATTATGGTTTATGCTTGCTTCAACGGTGGTCAGATTTCTATGACAATGCCGCAAAAAAATCACGGCACGGAGCTGTCTCGCTAACGTTATAGAAGCGAATTTTCAAAAAAATAACTACCACTATCACCTAACAATATTTGTATCATATACTTATTTGGAAAAAAAATTTATTATTTTAATGGGAGTTAAAAATCTGCGTAAATTAGAATTTTAATTTTTCAAAGTTCACTGAAATCACGGAAATAAACCTTGACCTCCGACAGATTCATTTCAGTATTTTCAATGGCATTTAAAAATTTCAAATGATAATTGGTGCAGAATTTAACGCTGATTACGATGGTGAAATCAGATTTTAAAGTAAGTTCGAATCAGTACTGCAAACTTTACTGATTCGCGGACACACACACACACACACACACACACACACACACACACACACACACACACACACACACACACACACACACACACACACACACACGCACACACACGCGAGCGCGCGTACACACAGACACACACGAACACACACACACACACACACACACACACACACACA
Source organism: Callitettix versicolor (assembly GCA_022606455.1). Taxonomy (NCBI): domain Eukaryota; kingdom Metazoa; phylum Arthropoda; class Insecta; order Hemiptera; family Cercopidae; genus Callitettix; species Callitettix versicolor. The sequence goes on from CM040183.1 coordinate 81,290,073, forward strand.
CACACACACACACACACACACACGAACACACACACACACACACACACACACACGAACATACACGAGAGCGCGCGCGTACACACACACACACACACACACACACACACAAACACACACGAGAGAGCGCGCGTGCACACACACACACACACACACACGTACACACACGAGAGTGCGCGCGCGCGCACACACACACACACAGACAGACACACACACACACGTGCAAATACAGACACGCGCGCGCACACACACACACAAACACACGAACACACGCACGCGCGCGCGAACACACACGAGAGCGGGTTCGTACACACACACACGCGCGCGCGCGCACACACACACAACACACACACACACACACACACGAACACGCGTGTGTACACGCACGCCACACAAACCATTTTTTCAACCCCCCCTAAAAAATAATCTAGAGGGCAAGATCTACTTCAGTTTCAAGATCCATGGACTAGTCTAGGTCTTCCATGACAACCTGTTTTAATGCTTAATTTTCCAATGCAAATTGGCCAATAATGTCGTAAGTATAAGCAAAGATATGAAAAATTATTTTTAAAAACAGCCTATTTATCTATCTTCATTGCCGTATGATTGCTATATCGTCGTTGATTGCTATATCGTAGGTAGGTCAGGATAAGATAAGTAATAGCATGGGCCTACAGTATCGTAAAAACTTGTTTCGATTAGGAAATAAGTTACTATGTATAGGCCCTGGGCTAAAACAAGATATTTTAACCATTCAGCTAGTTACCTAATTTAGCCTACAAAACTATTTGTGAAATATTGTACTACCACCAGTTTAAAATTTGTTAGAATGCAAGTTATAAGTACAATAAAACTAATGTTTTTTAAAAAGATTTTACAAATATTATTTCCATTGATCTTTGACTGATTTGCGATTTGACCTTCATCAAGCAGAAAATAAAATATATTTTACAATAATAAATATTCTTATTGTTGTTTCACAAAAGGAATAGTGTGGTTGATAAAATACAAATTGAAATTAGGTTATGTCAATAACAAAATAATATTTAAAAACAAAACACATATCATGTCAAAGTACCTATTTAGGCCTAACCTTGATTTTGAAGAAAAATTAATTTGTAAAATATGCAGTGTAGGTTGTCCTCGATTTTTCGGTAATTTTTTTTTACTAAAACGCTTTATTACACGCCCAGAAAGCACGAGAAGTACAATAAAAATCGAAAATAAAAATGACCCGCATAACCTCAAAATTGCTTTTATTGTGCGTGCGTGCCTGTGCGCGCGCGCGCGCGTGTGTGTGTGTGTGTGTGTTTAACGTCCGACTGTTGTGCACACTTGGGTACCGCGCGAAAGTAGGTAAGTTTTTGATCGTTAAAACGATAAAAAACCTTTTGTTTTTTTAAAAAAAACCTAATCTGACATGGTTGTTGGGTGGTGAACCTAACTAACACAAACAAATATTGAAAAATCACTATTTTAACAGAACAACCTACACTGCATTGTTACCGTTGAAAATTGAAAAATTAATACCATTAATTTAAATTAGTAAAAACAATGTTTACCATTGAATTGAGTCTGAATCAGGAGTCAATTAGGCTTACCAAAAATAAATCGATTGTCAAAAATATTTAATGTTTTTAACGATAGTTTTGCAAGTAGTAACTTGTAAATTTTACGAGTCTACATAGTAAATCACAGGCTAGGTTTTTTGTGGAAAAGAACCGCTTGTAGATTTAGTTAAATTAACTATTATTTTCAGTCCCTGAAGTAGTAACTAGTATTTTACTATTGTAGTAAAATTTACTGCATTAAATAATGTAGTGACTAGTATTAGCAGACTAAAAATACATTCAGAAAAATAATCATAGAGCTGGTTAAAATAATTAGTGTTCAGTTCCTAAATTAGGAACTAGTACTAGTCCCTGATCTAGTAACTAGTATTTTGCTATTTAGTTTTCAAAAAGGCATTGTCTAGTAAAACTGGACAATATTAGTGTAATAAGAACAAGCGTGCATACTTTCAAAAACAAGCTACAGATCCCGAAAAGTATTTTTAGAAGTAATCTATCGATAAGAATAAAAATATTTGTGTAACATAAACTCTGAAATGCTTAATTTCCTATTTTTCTTAAGCTTTTAACAACAAAATGCATATAGGCCTATTTTAAAACGACGAAAGAATTGAAAACATTTATGCTATAATATATCAATTAAAAAAAAAATCACCGCCTCGGTGGCCTAGTTGATAGCGTACTGGGCTTTCACCCCGAGGACCCGGGTTCAATTCCCGGCCAGGGCTTGGCATTTTCATACGCTATAAATCATCCCATCGTCTGCATTAGCCCAAGTGTGCATAGTAGTCGAACGTTAAAAAAAAAAAAAATAATAAAAAAAAAAATAAATAAATACAAATAAAAAAAATCAACCAATTTTCTTTACTCATTTCAAAATGGCGGCTGTTAAAAACAATAACATCGATTAACCGTTAATTTAACGACAGATAGTACCAAAAAGGACAACGATCACGGCCGTAGCTGTTTTTCACCGTCAATTTTGTAAATTAATCAGATATAATATAGTGGTCTAAGTCAGCTGTAGATTTATTTTCACAATTGCAGGATAGATAAGCCTAAGTCGGAGTATATTTGGAGTCGCGTTTTGTCGGCTAACGACGGCGCGGACCTGATAATTATGTCTGTTACGGCAAAGCGAAGGTCACCTTCAAATCCGGTTTGTTTTGTTCTGTGCACATAACCTAACCTAAACATTAAAATACACAGATGAAATGAAGATAGTTTCGACGATCTATCTACCGGTTCGGTAGCCGTATTGTATCTAGAGGTGGGCGTTTCTGCTATTTTTACAAAACGTCAACAAACTGTTTGTTGAGGAAAAAAAGTTGCTTTTTAAAACAGTTGGAAAAAACAGGTTTAGAAAACTGAAACTCAAAGTTGTATTAGCAGCTAAAACATAAAGCACATACGTTCAGTTTTCTAAGACTACTTTTTCATTCCCATTACTACCATGTCTTTATATTGTTTTTGGGTATAAAGGATAAAGATAAATATAGAAAGGATAAATATAATCCTTATAAAGTGCAGTAATAATTAAATTACATTCTCAAAACGTAATAATTGTGTATGCCATTTTGTATTTACAAAATGCAATGAATTTCTAATAGAAGCATTCTTTTTTTTTACTTAAAAATTAAATAGTCCTTTGCATATTTACCAAAATGCAAACGATTTAGAATATTTTTAGTTGGTTAAAAAATATTGATGATTGATAATAAATATAAAAAAAATGTTTAAATAAAATTAGGCTCTGTATCTACAAAATGTGAGAGGTTGTTACTACAACTCGCAACAAAATAGACTGTTGACATTGACCAAACAGTTCTTACTTCACTACAAGCAACAAGCAACTTTGGAATAAAGTGAAAAAGCATAAAAGCAGTTAGCAGGCAAACAGCAGGAAAACAGTTTTAGCGCTTGCGGCAACGTTCGAATAGAACAGTCCGTTCCTTGTTTAACAAATCATTAACCAGTCCAAATCAAACTGCTTGTTTCCGTTTGAAAAAGCAGTTTGTTTGTCGTTTATAGAAAAGCAGTTTTTTTAACAGTTTGGTGTTTTCTGCCCCACCGCTAATTGTGTCAGCTCTTTGATGGATCTTGAAGTATAATTTGTTGGCTTTTTGTTTCGGAAAATTTTGAATATCGACACTTTTTAGGAGAAATTCCACTGAAAAATAAACTGTTTGAGCACAATCGTAGAATGAAATTGTATTGGTGAATTTCCGTTGAAAAAAATGATCTATTGGAACAGTATTCGTAGTAAAACTAAGACCTGTGACCTTGAAACGCCTGCCTGACCTCTAACACGTGGAGAAGTCGGTATGTATTTTATAAAAAATATCTACTGTATATATGTTTGTGTAGCAGTTGAACGTTCGCATTTTTGTAAAAAATCATCGTATGAGAAAAACAAAATGGTGGCAGTTAAACATTAAGTTGTCAATGGAGCCGAGAAGTTGTCAGTTTATGTACGGCCTATTTAATTAGAACACCAGCTGATTAACGTTCCGAAAACATTATGCTTTTATTCACGTAATTGTAATAATTGAAATTTGAACATTTAAAATTTGTGTATCTATTCGCAATTTTATTTGTGTTTTGTATTATCTAGGAAACGTTTGTAACTAACAAAATCCGTTCGATTGTTTCAAAGTCAGTTGCCGTTCGAAATCTTCAACGTTTTGTAAGTCTAATTTCACCGTCAAAATCGGTGTTACAATCTGCATGCATTAGCTTTTTAAATGTACAGATTTAATTGAAAACACGAAATTAAAAATGCTAATTTATATTGATTTAAACGTTTCATACAGTAATGATTTACTGACGATAGTAAATGAAGTAAATTTAAACGTTTCATACAGTAATGATTTACTGACGATAGTAAATGAAGTAAATTTAAACGTTTCATACAGTAATGATTTACTGACGATAGTAAATGAAGTAAATTTAAACGTTTCAGACAGTAATGATTTACTGACGATAGTAAATGAAGTAAATTTAAACGTTTCATACAGTAATGATTTACTGACGATAGTAAATGAAGTAAATTTAAACGTTTCAGACAGTAATGATTTACTGACGATAGTAAATGAAGTAAATTTAAACGTTTCACACAGTAATGATTTACTGACGATAGTAAATGAAGTAAATTTAAACGTTTCATACAGTAATGATTTACTGACGATAGTAAATGAAGTAAATTTAAACGTTTCAGACAGTAATGATTTACTGACGATAGTAAATGAAGTAAATTTAAACGTTTCACACAGTAATGATTTACTGACGATAGTAAATGAAGTAAATTTAAACGTTTCACACAGTAATGATTTACTGACGATAGTAAATGAAGTAAATTTAAACGTTTCATACAGTAATGATTTACTGACGATAGTAAATGAAGTAAATTTAAACGTTTCACACAGTAATGATTTACTGACGATAGTAAATGAAGTAAATTTAAACGTTTCACACAGTAATGATTTACTGACGATAGTAAATGAAGTAAATTTAAACGTTTCATACAGTAATGATTTACTGACGATAGTAAATGAAGTAAATTTAAACGTTTCAGACAGTAATGATTTACTGACGATAGTAAATGAAGTAAATTTAAACGTTTCACACAGTAATGATTTACTGACGATAGTAAATGAAGTAAATTTAAACGTTTCATACAGTAATGATTTACTGACGATAGTAAATGAAGTAAATTTAAACGTTTCATACAGTAATGATTTACTGACGATAGTAAATGAAGTAAATTTAAACGTTTCATACAGTAATGATTTACTGACGATAGTAAATGAAGTAAATTTAAACGTTCATACAGTAATGATTTACTGACGATAGTAAATGAAGTAAATTTAAACGTTTCACACAGTAATGATTTACTGACGATAGTAAATGAAGTAAATTTAAACGTTTCAGACAGTAATGATTTACTGACGATAGTAAATGAAGTAAATTTAAACGTTTCACACAGTAATGATTTACTGACGATAGTAAATGAAGTAAATTTAAACGTTTCACACAGTAATGATTTACTGACGATAGTAAATGAAGTAAATTTAAACGTTTCATACAGTAATGATTTACTGACGATAGTAAATGAAGTAAATTTAAACGTTCATACAGTAATGATTTACTGACGATAGTAAATGAAGTAAATTTAAACGTTTCACACAGTAATGATTTACTGACGATAGTAAATGAAGTAAATTTAAACGTTTCATACAGTAATGATTTACTGACGATAGTAAATGAAGTAAATTTAAACGTTTCACACAGTAATGATTTACTGACGATAGTAAATGAAGTAAATTTAAACGTTTCACACAGTAATGATTTACTGACGATAGTAAATGAAGTAAATTTAAACGCTGATTTACTGATGACAGTAAAACACGAATATGTTATATGGAAATGTTAGTTTTTGGAAATTCGCTTCCATCACGCCAGCGAGACAGCTGCAATAGTAATGCCACTATTACTATTACCATTTCGAATAGAAAACAAAAGACAACTTGGAGTTTAAGGTCAATTTGTATACTTATCTGAAGCTAATCGAGGCCGTATTCTGGAGTGAATGAGCGAAAGTTACTCCCAGCACAGAAACTATCAGTTTAAAAATAATTTCATCGTGAATATTTTAATATTCAAGCCGAATTTCATGGTGAATATTTTAATCGTGTAATTGTGCTCAATGTTTTAATGTTTTGTTTAACTTTGTGACGACCTTGACAGAGAGATTTAACATTTTATATCACGGCCTGAAGATGAAACGATAGAGTTTCGAAACCGCGGTAGCCTTTACGAGGTGAGTGGATAGACCACTGGCGGGAAGAATAGGTCATAATCCTAATTACTTAAATATGTGGTCCGGTGGCTGTGTTACAATAATAAAAATAATTATAACAGATCTCGTGCCGTACAAGCGCTACATGACATAAACAGCTGATTGAGTTATAACACGCGATTTAATTGTATTCAGATTTGTGATTACAACTTAATTGACTGTATTTATGATGGGAAGTAAGCCAGTCAACGCTCTGTAAAGAATCTGTACACGGGTCTCTCATGCCGCACATTCCTTACGAGGACGCTTGGGATGGAAGACGTGTTAAAACTCAAGAGCGGACTTACGCGCCTCCACGCTGTGTAGGGTGGAAACGTGTTTATACTGGCTTGTAAAGAGGATCTGCATCGATAAGGCTAGGACGTAAGACGCGCACCTATCGCAAGCTAAGGTGGAACAGCATACGCCGAGGGCTGCATGGTTAAGGGGAAGCTTAGCTTTTGGTATGTAAACTCTGGATACCGGGCGACTTCCAGTTTCAATTAGCCTTGCCTGTGCATGCTGGGCTCTGCGTGGGTGGACTTTTCCCCTACTCATGGAACTTTAAATGGCCAACGAAAAAAGGAAAAATCATAACTACATAACCTGGAGGACTCGCAGGAGTGGATCTAGAGTGTGGGAATATGCACAAAAAGAAAACTGAGTTTGAATTCAATCCCGTGGAATCCACCAGTCTTGCATACAGGAGAAAACCTGACCAGTAACCGGGGTTGAATCAAATGGCCCTCCAGAATTGGAAGACTGTCAGCTGGAGATATTCTGGCTGTAGTGAAGGTGATCATTGTACCGACTAACTTCCCAGAGGTGGTTCTGTCTCAAGAACAGGCGGAGTTGATCCAGAAGATCATTCTGGGCGAGGTACTATCCTTTGAGGATAAGGGCTGTGTACCAGGATCCTTATTTATCTTTATTAGAATGGAGCTCACCGTATTACCTGCGCAGATGTTAGAGCCGTTGGTTTGAGAGTAAAGTCCTCACCAAAATTTTGACAAAGGTCCTAATGCTTTTTGGCCAGGGTCGTGTTCCAGATGACGAAGGTGATCTGAATGCCTTGGGATACTGAATCGCTTGGTCAAACTTCCACCAAGCCATTTACTGAGGATGATGAGAGCTCAAAATATATGGCTAAAGACTTAGCAGTGATGGTCGTTGATCAAAGGCGGCAGAACCGCAGAAGACTCTGGTGCTGGTGATCGACCAGAAATAGCTGAAGACATAGAAGAAGGTGGGCTACAAGGTGTGTCTAGGCCAGTCTAGAGTTGTCTTCAGAGTGATTTCTACTCCTAAGAAGGATAAGAGAAGTTCAAGCCAACCTCCATCACAGTTAGGCTGTCTTACGGATGCTGCTTGTGCAAGTGGAAGCCGACATTGTTTTGGTACAAGAATCTTGGTGACGGGAGGCAGGTTAACAGGACTGGCTGTATAATAGTACTGAGCTATGCGTGGGGTCTAGAAGCAGAAGGTTGCACTGATCTCTGCATGCTTCTCACACGAGGAACAGCTTCAAGAGGATGAGCTAGTCAGTAGATTGTTGGAACTTGCCAAGGGCACCAATCTGCTGAACTAGTACTTAAGAGGTTTAGTTGCACAATAGGTCCTTTGATCACAATGAGTTGTGGCTAATCTTAATCTTAAGGTATTCAATGAAACTATAACTCGAGATCAGTGCAAAGTTGTACAATTAAAGGATAAAAAATTCCCTTATCAGTACTTTAGTCAGATTTAAAGGAAGGATGTGGTATAGATTGTAGGCTTATTTCAAGGAAAACGGGCGCTTTGGTGCGTCAGTTATGCGCGTGATTTAAGAAAGCCTATGAGTGTATTAAATTGAAATGGACACTAAGAAACATCAAAATATGCCGCCAATACTTGAAATGCACGTTATACGCGACCAATATACTGTCTTCCAGTTCTAGAGCGTGGCTAACAAGCTTGACGAAAGCGAACAAGGGAAAAAAATAGTGAATACACAACGGAAAATGGAAACAGCAGTGATAGGGGCGAGACTGGTGGACAGAATAACAAACGCCAGGGTAAAGAAACGTCATCAAAAGAAAAGAAAGATGTTGAACATGTAAAATAAAATAATGAAATAATAAAGAAATAATAAAGAAATAATAAAATAAAAGAAAATAAACTTACAAAGAAAATAAAAGAAAAATAAATAGCCGCAGAACATGTTGACGGCCAATTTGAGTGGAGCTTTGCATAACAGAACGAAACATTGGGACTGGCAAAAAGGAAAACAAGTCACGACACGCAGCTGTCTCGCTGACTTGGAAGCGAATTTCCAAAGGTATTTTTTTATTTAACCCCTTTTCGAAATCTTGATTTCATTATCATAAACAGCATTAAAATTTGCATTTATTATTACCATTTAAAAATTCCAAATTGCATTGAAAATACGAAATTAAACCGCCGTCAAAATAAATTTTTATCAACATAATTTGAAAATTAAAAATGCTAAATTATGAAGTATTCAACGTTGATTACAGCGGTGAAATTGGATTTACAAAAATATTTCGGTCAAAATAGTAACGAATTTTGAAAAATTGGTCGCCATTTTGCACGTTAACGAACTTGCCCAAGCTATTATCGAAATCGATTCGTGTGCCAAGTTTGAATCAGATCGCGTTTAAATTACGAACGTGAGCGTGTCAACACATGTATAAAAACTTTAACGACCCCTCAGATAGTGATGTAGTGGACATAATCGGTGCTCATTTCAAGGTCTTGGCTTGACGGCCGCTCTAATAGCTCTTTTTCAAAAAAAGAGCTAAAAAGGACACAGCCAGATGAGATGGGGAATTGGCCTGCTAAAGATTGGCGGATTATACTGGATTTTTTTTTAAGGCGAAAAAGCACATTGAGGCTATTATCGTCTCCCTAAATGTAAGTGTGAGAGTAAAGTGTTAAAGTCGCAAGTGTGTGTTAGACTCGGGTACCGCGAGGGACGTCTAAATCCTCTCAATAGGTGTAGCTAGTCTGCACCTCCCTGCTGGGGTATTACACTGGAAATGCTTAGCACAGAACAGAAACGAATGGAAGCACATGGAAAAGGTCTACGTCCAAATGGATTCTGATACGTTAAGAAGAAAATGGCGAAACTCTAACATCTGGCAGCGACTTGTAAAACTACCCAGGAGCATTTCTCTTAGATTGCCTTATCTTAGATAATCAGGATTTGTTTATATCGTAGTTTCAAATCATATTTTTTGTTTGTACCCAATTTTCCTTCCTTCCTTTTTTTGCTATTTTAAGGCGAAAAGCACATTAAGGCTATTATCGCCTCCCTAAATGTAAGTGTGAGTGTAAAGTGTTACAGTCGTAAGTGTAGTGTTGTAAGTGTAAGTGTGTGTTAGACTCGGGTACCGCGAGGGACGTCTAAATCCTCTCAATAGGTGCAGCTAGTCTGCACCCCCCTTCCGGACTCTTTTCCTTCCTAAAATAAATAATCGCTGTACACTGCTGACGTGATAGAAGTGAATCCTCAATGTATTTTTCTTTTGGAAAAAAGAAATTCTGAATTATCTCTCATAATCATCATTAAAATTTGCATTTATCAGCACTTCCAACTTTCAAATTGCATTGCAAATAGGAAAATTAACCCTGACCGCCGTCAAAGCATTTCTTAATTTCAACAGAATTTGAAATAGGCAAAATGCTGATTTATGCTGTTTTCAACGCTGATTACGATGGTAAAAAAATGTTCGTATTACAAAAAAAAATGAAAAAATATGAATTTTTAAAGATTTGAAATGGCCCTCATTTTGAAACTGTTGAACGAATTTTGATGGTTAACGAACTTGTCCAAGCTATTACGATAATCGATTTTTGTGCAAAGTTTGAATAAAATCGGAAAAATTGTTAATGTGAGCGTGTTAAAACACACGCACGCGCGCGCGCGCGCGCACACACACACACACACACACACACACACACACAAACAACCCCTTACAAAATGATCTAGAGTTACTTATTTCAAGGTCCCGGGTCTGGCTCTTACCATGATGGCTGTTCTAATAGCTCATTTTTCCAATTGAAATTCGCCAATAAATATTATCTTCGGAGTCAGATGTTTGGCTTACTGTAGCTACTTAAACTTCTCCGAGACAAGCAGAAGGTGCCATTTAACAAATAGATTAATTATTGACTTTCGTTGACTAATTATTGACTTTGGTAGTGGCCTTCCATATCCTATTGGAAACAATTAATTGGTAGAATAAAGGGTTTTGACCCTGACTGTACCGAATGGAAGAAACTTTCCTCTGTAACGACTTCGCGGAACCGTAGTCGTTTCGCGAAATAACATCTTCAGTCAGGACTGGGCTTGTTATTTTTGTGATTAGCTTATACCTACTGGCTTTGAACGTGTATTCGTACATACCAAAAATCAAAGAACAGTAGACCTTGTGACGTGAAGTTCTCGGGTATTTATAACTCATGGAAAGTTAACAAATACCCGGGTATTTTTGACTCTAAAGAAAATCTCGATAAGTTAAACCTTCTGAAATCTACTTGAACTGATTTTCTCGGGGTTGCTACAAACCTGGTAAACAGGAAAAATACAGAGAACCTGAAACGAGGTTAAAATGTCAGGGAATGCAATAAGATAACTTGAAAAAGCCAGCAAAAACTGCTTAAGAAATGAAAAATCCCGCTTTGTCGAGATGAAAACTTGTACAAATTCGTAAATGTGGGGGCCTAGGCCTCATCTAAGTCTGTAGAACATTGTAGACTATTTTCGTTGTAGTGGTTATAAAAAATACATTGTAAAAGGATTAACAAATACTAGGTTAGGTAAAGAGATTAACAAATACTAGGTTACTGCTAGAAAGGTGCTATAAATGTTGTAATTTTCGTTAAGATTAAGGTATTTGAATTTTTGTAAACACGAGTAGCCTGCTAATTAGGTGTAATTTTTTTTTACCACGTACACCAATCCATTTACAAAATATCAGCATATATAAAAAAAAACACTAAAAATATTTTTTCTGTTTTTTTTTACTAATATTTTAACTTGATTTTGTAAATTTTGCTGCAAACCTTGTGAACGGGGAAAGTTCAGAGAAATTGAAATGAGTTTAAAAGGTCAGGAAATGGAATAAGATAACTTGGAAAAACTGCTTAAGAAATGAAAAATCAGCATTTCTCGGGATAAAAACTCAGACAAATCCTTAAATGTAGCCTCGCCTATGTTTAGTGTTCTCGTTCGCAACACATTGTAGATTGTTTTTAGAGCAGAGGTTGTAAAAATACAATGTAGAGAGATTAATAAAAACAGTACTAGGGTACTGCTGAAAAATGCTATAAAACTGTAATTTTTGTTAAGGTTATGGAATTTGAATTTTTTTGTATACAACAATTTCAAGTACTTATTAACAAATACAGTAATAGGCTACTGTTGAAAAATGCTATAAAACTGTAATTTTCGTTAAGGTTATGGAATTTGAATTTTTTTTGCATACAACAATTTCAAGTACGTATTAACAAATACAGTACTAGGCTACTGTTAAAAAATGCTATAAAACTGTAATTTTTTTAAGGTTATGGAATTTGAATTTTTAGTAAATAACAATTAGCCTACTTATTAACAAATAGAGTACTAGGCTACTGTTAAAAAATGATATAAAACTGTAATTTTCGTTAAGGTTATGGAATTTGAATTTTTTTGTAAATAACAATTAGCCTACTTATTAACAAATACAGTACTAGGCTACTGCTAAAAAATAAAATAAAACTGCAATTTTTGTTAAGGTTATGGAATTTGAATTTTTGTGTAAATAACAAGTAGCTTACTTTATTGACAAATATAGTACTAGGTTATTGCTATAAAATGCAATAAAACTGTAGTTTTTGTTAAGGTTATGGAATTTGAATTTTTTTGTAAATAACAATTAGCTTACTTATTAACAAATACAGTACTAGGCTACTGCTAAAAAATGCTATAAAACTGTAATTTTTGTTAAGATTATGGAATTTGAATTTTTTTGTAAATAACAAGTAGCTTACTTTATTGACAAATATAGTACTAGGTTATTGCTATAAAATGCAATAAAACTGTAGTTTTTGTTAAGGTTATGGAATTTGAATTTATTTGTAAATAACAATTAGCTTACTTATTAACAAATACAGTACTAGGCTACTGCTAAAAAATGCTATAAAACTGTAATTTTTGTTAAGGTTATTGAATTTGATTTTTTTTGTAAATAACAATTAGCCTACTTATTAACAAATACAGTACTAGGCTACTGCTAAAAAATGCTATAAAACTGTAATTTTCGTTAAGGTTATGGAATTTGATTTTTTTGTAAATAACTAAAAAAAATGCTATAAAACTGTAATTTTCGTTAAGGTTATGGAATTTGATTTTTTTTTGTAAATAAGTACCCTACTTATTAACAAATACAGTACTAGGCTATTGCTAAAAAGTGCTCTAAAACTGTAATTTTTGTTAAAGTTATGGAATTTGAATTTTTTGTAAATAACAAGTAGGCCACTTACTGAGTAGGCGTAAACCTTTTTTTTACAAAATAAACTTTTGTAATATGTTACCAATCCATTTACAAAATGCCAGCATATATAAAAAAAACACTAAACATGTTTTTTACTAATATTGTAACTTGATTTTGTAAAAAAAACTTTTAAAAGTACCTAAAGACAATAGTAGGGCAAAGTTATAAACACGTACAAATACCCGGACAAGCTTTTGATTTTGTTGTTTTATTGGTTGTTAATTTATGTTGCTAATTTCATATTAAGGCATTAAATGGCCGAGTTTCAGTCCTTTATTGCCAAACACTTCACCAAAACGTCAAAAATTCGTGTAATAGCTCAAAAACTAGAAAATACCCTCGTTTTGGGTATTTATAATGGCATTGGGAAAGCCCGATTTAAAATACCCTTCCCACTGGGTATTTTCCCGGCCTACATCACTAAGTAGGTCTCGCAGTTTATACAGAACGTTCTTAACCTTTTCCGGTAACGGTAATATTTAAGGAAAAATGTTAAATCGTTAAATCAGAGGTCGCCATCTTGAAACGAAAGTGATTGGGGGAAGATCTTACGCATACGGCGTTCGGGCTTTATACAGGTTATCTTCGTGTTAAATTTCAAAACAATCTGTCTTTGCGTTTGTTTAAATTGCCGAACGGACCAAATGCCGAACGTTCGAGTGCTAACAGAGACCTCGCTTCGGTCAATTCATATTAAATACACTGCGATCAATGTTTTTGTTAACGATAGTAGAACACGAGTGAACAAACTCCAAATTTCACAATATTATCACTTCATGTTAAACGAAAATTACTTTGTTGTTGGGTTCACAGCTTTGTAATAATTTTAACAAAAATTTTTAGCAAAATCTGATATTTCGAACCAGAATGTTAAATGGAAATAATTGAATATAAGAAAATGTTTGTATTATCTTTGTGCCAATAAATTGAAATAGCCAAGGCTAGTTTTTGCTGTACAGGCACAAATATAGACTTTTTACATTAAAAAAAAAGAAAACAACGGACCCATACCGCCGTCAAATTTGACGTAGGCTATTTAATTTTAACGAAGTATAAAATATTCAAAACACTAACTTGTACTGTTTTTCAATTTTATGACTGTGAAATTCGATTCACAAAAACATACGAGGCAAAAAGTAAATATTTAAAGATGTAAAATGGCCGCCATTTTGAAACTGTTTAATTTTACTGGGTGACGAACTTGTCCAAGCTACCAAAATCGACAATTTTGTGTCGCGCTTTAATCAAATGTGACCAAAATTTCCAACACGAGCGTGTTAAAACGTATGTTGCATGTGTGTATAATTGCGGCGGGTAGCTGTCTCGCTGACTTGATAGAAGCGAATTTTCAAAAATATTTTTCTTTCTAGTTTTTGAAATTCCGATTTTTGCGGCGAATTTCCACTGGAAAAAATATTTGTGTTCCTTTATCCTTAGTGTTACATAAAAATATTTTTGTTCCTTTATCCTTAGTGTTACATAAAAAATATTTTTGTTCCTTTATCCTTAGTGTTACATAAAAAATATTTTTGTTCCTTTATCCTTAGTGTTACATAAAAAAAATTTTGTTCCTTTATCCTTAGTGTTACATAAAAAATATTTTTGTTCCTTTATCCTTAGTGTTACATAAAAAATATTTTTGTTCCTTTATCCTTAGTGTTACATAAAAAATATTTTTGTTCCTTTATCCTTAGTGTTACATAAAAAATATTTTTGTTCCTTTATCCTTAGTGTTACATAAAAAAATGTTTTTGTTCCTTTATCCTTAGTGTTACATAAAAAAATATTTTTGTTCCTTTATCCTTAGTGTTACATAAAAAAATATTTTTGTTCCTTTATCCTTAGTTTTACATAAAAAATATTTTTGTTCCTTTATCCTTAGTGTTACATAAAAAATATTTTTGTTCCTTTATCCTTAGTGTTACATAAAAAAATATTTTTGTTCCTTTATCCTTAGTGTTACATAAAAAAATATTTTTGTTCCTTTATCCTTAGTTTTACACAAAAAAATGTTTTTGTTCCTTTATCCTTAGTGTTACATAAAAAATATTTTTGTTCCTTTATCCTTAGTGTTACATAAAAAAATGTTTTTGTTCCTTTATCCTTAGTGTTACATAAAAAATATTTTTGTTCCTTTATCCTTAGTGTTACATAAAAAAATGTTTTTGTTCCTTTATCTTTAGTGTTACATAAAAAAATGTTTTTGTTCCTTTATCCTTAGTTTTACACAAAAAAATGTTTTTGTTCCTTTATCCTTAGTGTTACATAAAAAATATTTTTGTTCCTTTATCCTTAGTGTTACATAAAAAAATGTTTTTGTTCCTTTATCCTTAGTGTTACATAAAAAATATTTTTGTTCCTTTATCCTTAGTGTTACATAAAAAAATGTTTTTGTTCCTTTATCTTTAGTGTTACATAAAAAAATGTTTTTGTTCCTTTATCCTTAGTTTTACACAAAAAAATGTTTTTGTTCCTTTATCCTTAGTGTTACATAAAAAATATTTTTGTTCCTTTATCCTTAGTGTTACATAAAAAATGTTTTTGTTCCTTTATCCTTAGTTTTACACAAAAAAATGTTTTTGTTCCTTTATCCTTAGTGTTACATAAAAAATATTTTTGTTCCTTTATCCTTAGTGTTACATAAAAAAATGTTTTTGTTCCTTTATCTTTAGTGTTACATAAAAAATATTTTTGTTCCTTTATCCTTAGTGTTACATAAAAAATATTTTTGTTCCTTTATCCTTAGTGTTACATAAAAAAATGATTTTGTTCCTTTATCCTTAGTGTTACATAAAAAATATTTTTGTTCCTTTATCCTTAGTGTTACATAAAAAATGTTTGTAACGACTTCAGAAAATGACCTACAGATTAGAATCGTTACTCATTTCAAGGTCCCGGGTGTGCGTCTTGCCACGGTGGCCGCTCCAATAGCTAATTTTCCAATGAATATTGTACTACGTGTAAGAAAAAGTGAAAATAATCAAATTGAGTAAACTATGGAAAATCGTGTAACGCTTGAATTACCGAAGCCTGGGCTGGAAAATTACGAATTTTTTCCCAAGATGTGCAGGAAGCGCTAAGCTCCTGGGGCAGATTAGCAAGTCAGATGCGCCGGGGTCAAGTGTTCGGGTCAATGTTTGTGTTAATGCAATGAGGTACAATTGTTATGTTTATCTAATAAGCAATAGATAATAGGAAATACTTTTATCCGACCCATAAAACCTACAGTCTGGGCTAAACGTTTTTTTCTGTTATTTTAAGGCGTAAAGCACATTGAGGCTATTATCACCTCCCTAAATGTAAGTGTGAGTGTTTAGTGTTAAAGTCGTAAGTGTAGTATTGTAAGTGTAAGTGTGTGTTAGACTCGGGTACCGCGAGGGATCCTCTCAATAGGTGCAGCTAGTCTGCACCCCCCTGCGAGGAAGGCTAAACGTTAGGCACAGGTATACGGCGGGTGGGCGTTGTACTGTACAGACCGAAAACATTAGGCAGCCTACGCCAACAGACTTTGCACTCATTTCTGCATACGACTTAGTTCACACGAATTCAATTTATTTTTGTTTAATACTAGTTAGGGTTAAAAAAAGTTCCTGAAATTGGTCAACGAAAATTTATTGAAAGTACGTATAATACACTAACCATATAACCAAGGACAAGAAGCAACGGTTCCAAGGCGAACGATCCAAATCTCTGACGAAGAAAGAAAAGCAAGATCACAACGAATGAAGCAATACTGGGCTACGAGGAAGGCACAGAACATTAAAATGTGATCGGTTTAGTGATCGGTTTACTTGTTATCGGGTGAAACAAGTAAAGAGATACTAACCATATTTTCCTTCAAAATACTCTCCTACATGTACACACTTCTATGTTCATTGTTGGAGACTCCTGAAAGCCATTTTTGGAAATTTCGTTTAGCAGCTTCGTCGCATATTCCTGCGAACCAGCAAAACGATGTCCCTTCAATGTCATTTTCAGTCGTGAAAAAAGGTAAACATCCGGTGGTGCAAGGTCCGGGAGAATAGGAAAGGTGTTCCAGAGTGGTAACTTCGTGCTGGCAAGGTATTGTTTCACCACCAGCGATCGATGTGACGGGGCATAATCATGCAACGAAAACCAATCGTTCCCTGCCCGTTTTTCAGGTCGTATTCATCTAATTGCATCTCGTAATCGTTTCAGAATCTCCTTGTACAGTTCTTTGTCAACTGTTTTCCTTTCAGGAATAAATTCGTAATGAATCAAACCCCGATAATAAAAAAACCTTAGCGAAATTTTTCCTTCCTTGGTGATGTTTTTGGTGTCCATTCAGCAGACTGACGTTTCGCGTGAAGGTCGTAAAGGAAGCACCATTTTTTTAGCACTGGAATTTTTTTTATCTGTTTCCACGACTGAAAATGATATTGCAGGGCCATCGTTTCGCTGATTTGCGAGATGGAGAATGCGACGAAGCGGCTAAACGAAATTTCCAACAATTTCAGGAGTCTCCAACGGTATGAACGTGGAAGAAGTGCGTACATGCAGGAGAGAATCTTGAAGAAAACTAAGGTTAAAATATTATTAGCACTTTCAATAAATTTGCATTGACCAATGCTGGAAACATTTTTAACCCTACCTCGTGCAATCATCTTCTTGAATAATTTAATGATGACGTTTTCTGTAATATAGACCGTGGCTGTAGTGCAGGGCGAATTATATTTGTAAACTATTGGTCACCGAAGAGAACCAGCGAACCTGGTAATATCTTTTGTGATAATACAAAGTTGAAACTTTTCTTAAAACTATCTCTAAAAGTTTTTGCGTGATTAAAAAATTTAAAAAAAATCCCTGTTTACTACATTACATTCGTTATGTAATTTCCTTCAAAAAATGCTTTAGTCATAGAATATAAACTAGTATATAAACCCTTATGAAAGATTTGTGTGCGCTCACAGCTGATGGCATCTTGCGGCAAGTAATAGTACTCTGTTTTCTCAAATGTATTACGCCCGTCCTTGCAGCGTTCGTAGTGGCAGATAGTCCAATTACTTGGGCTTCAGCCGCTAATATCGAGCACGCTTTTTATAATGGCTGTAATTCTAGTCCGTTTATATAACGATTTGTTACTAAATACAGCGAATAAAATTTATAATAGAAGTAATTTTTTATAATCTTATAGGCCTAGTGCTACAATAACAATGATCTACTAAATTGAGGTGTCCTTGTGGATAGGGTAGCTTTAAAGTGAAAAGGATACTTGATGCAGGAGGCTGGAATATCGATATTTTCACAATGGTTAGTAGGAGCAATACTTTCATTTGGTTAACACTGTAAACGAGATTCTCTTACTGCCAAGTAAACATGAAATGCACTTCAGTACATAGCCTGTGTCATCGTGAGATTGAACGAAGAGTTAATAGATATTGTTTATTAAATAATATCGGCACGAGACTGTATCGATGACTTGTCAGCGTGCGAGCGCGCGCGCACACACAAACACACACACACACACACACACACACACAATTAAAATGACCCCACTAAAGAAACCGGTGTCAAAGAATGACAGATTTTAATGGTTTCCTTGCGGAAAACTCTCAAATTGGAATTTTCGGGTTCCTATTCGACGACGTTCGAGTGTTAAATCTAATTGAAATCGTTAAAACGAATTAAAATGTAATTTTTATGGAACATAAACAGATGTTAGTTGCTTGCAAGAATGTTCATTTAACTGAAGTTGGTAGACATGACCTACTACATCTGGCTCTCAACTGCAATTGGCCTGTTACAGCAATCAGTTAGATTATCAGCTGATTAAAGGCAGTCTATTTACGGCATTGATATCACAAGTCCCCGGTGATAAGTGGCTCGTTCTAATTACATTGTAACTTTATCCTTTCTGCGAATTTGGCAAAAATTGGAATTTTTTTCTAACACCCGACAACTCGGTACAAACAGCTGTCTCGCTGACGTGACAGAAGCGAATTTCCAACGATAATCTTTATATTTTACATTGTTTTGGAAAGTTTGAACATACTATCATTATCAGTGTTACAGCTGTATAAATTACCATTACCCAGTAAATATTTCAAAATGGTGGATATATGAAATAAAAAAACAACTTAGGCTAATTTTTTTTTTAATTAACTGTAACCGTTAAATTTTGCACGGATAGAATTTTTAAGTTATTATTTATGCTAATTTTAACGCTGATTACGATGGTGAAATCAGATTTTGGTGAAAAACACCAATGAAAATAATAATAGCGGCATATCTAGCTCGCTAAAGTGAAAGAAGCTAATTTCCAAAAAGTAATATCTCTCTGTCTCTCTCACACACCACACACACACACACACACACACACACACACACACACACACTTTGTAGAAGTAATTTTTACTATACTGTATCAGTAATATGTTACATTGGCCGCCTCGGTGGTCTAGTGGATAGCGTACTAGGCTTTCACCCCGAGGATCCGGGTTCGAATCCCGGCGAGGGCTTGGCAACCACACACACACACACACACACTTTGTAGAAGTAATTTTTACTATACTGTATCAGTAATATGTTACATTGGCCGCCTCGGTGGTCTAGTGGATAGCGTACTAGGCTTTCACCCCGAGGATCCGGGTTCGAATCCCGGCGAGGGCTTGGCAACCACACACACACACACACACTTTGTAGAAGTAATTTTTACTATACTGTATCAGTAATATGTTACATTGGCCGCCTCGGTGGTCTAGTGGATAGCGTACTAGGCTTTCACCCCGAGGATCCGGGTTCGAATCCCGGCGAGGGCTTGGCAACCACACACACACACACACACACACTTTGTAGAAGTAATTTTTACTATACTGTATCAGTAATATGTTACATTGGCCGCCTCGGTGGTCTAGTGGATAGCGTACTAGGCTTTCACCCCGAGGATCCGGGTTCGAATCCCGGCGAGGGCTTGGCAACCACACACACACACACACTTTGTAGAAGTAATTTTTACTATACTGTATCAGTAATATGTTACATTGGCCGCCTCGGTGGTCTAGTGGATAGCGTACTAGGCTTTCACCCCGAGGATCCGGGTTCGAATCCCGGCGAGGGCTTGGCATTTTCGTACGCTATAAATCATCCCACCGTCTGCGTTAGCCCATGTGTGCACAATAGTCAGACGTTAAACACCAAAAAAAAAAAAAAAATATATGTTACATTTACATGCATTTTCTAGTTGATTGAAATTTTCTTTGTAACATAGCGAAAAATATTTTGTTGTTGTTATTTTAAGGCGAAAAACACATTGAGGCTATTATCGCCTCCCTAAATGTAAGTGTGAGTGTAAAGTATTAAAGTCGTAAGTGTAGTGTTGTAATTGTAAGTGTTTGTTAGACTCGGGTACCGCGAGGGACGTCCAAATCCTCTCGATAGGTGCAGCTAGTCTGCACCTCCCTGCGGGGTAGTGAAAAAGAAAAATATGAACATATTTTTTTTAAATTTCATCATTTTAATAGTAAATCACATAAAAATCAAAACAAATTATAATACATATGTAATGTTTTTTTAAAACTTTACGATTTTGTATTGATTTGTACAAATGGTGAGTGGATGATGGATGGTTTTATAGGAAACAATATTATAGGAAACAAATACCATAACATGCAACATAACATATGATAATAAAATTGATCACTGTTTTGTAAGTGTATCATAGGCCAGCCCTGTACTGGCCTTGTTAAAATCGTAGGCTATTATAAAATCCCCATAAAAATATAGTTCTGTGTCCTGGACGTGGGGGAGGGGTTGTTTAGAAGGTTGTTGCTACGTGTGATACGCCAATTTATTTAATAGATTTTAGGCTATAAAGTCAACAACACAGGATGCATCAGGTTATTCTATTGAAGATAATGTTTTGATGTCAGTGTTCTATCTGTTTTAGGTCTTTAAGTGTTCTGTTAAATGTGTCACCACTTATGTATTCTGTTATAAGTGTCACCATACCATATAATAATAGATATGGTGATTAACTGCTACGAATCATTATTTTGTAATTCCTTACATGTTATACATTTAGGTATTTAGGCGTGAATATTGGGAAAATTAAAAAATAACGTAATCATATTTTAGTAAATATCATTCGATAAATTACATCACTGACGCGGTGTAAAGTAGGCAAACTTTCACATCAATAATCTTTTCACCACAGTTTTTTTGAAATCTTATTATGTCATCACAGCGTTAAAATCTACACAAATTAGCATTTAAATTTAATGAAAATCTGATTTTAGTGGTATAATGGCGGCAATAATTAATTTTCATTGTAATTTAAAAAGCTTATTTATGAAGACTTTAACGCTGATTACGATGGTGAAATCAGATTTTCAAAAAAGTTTAAAGCAGAGTTTAGAATGGGTGGTATTTTGAAACTGATAAATTTCGCTGCACAATGAACTTGTTACCTGAATTATTATTGAGCTAATAAGATCTAATTCGAAAGATTACATCAAATATATAGTGATTCTTGAAGGAAACTCAAAATACGAGGTGTGTTCAGAAAGTAACGAGAATTTTAATTTAAAAAAAAATATTTATTTATTCTTCTAAATTGATATTGTCGCCTTCAAAATAGTCCCCATTGGAGATTATGCACTTGTGCCAGCGCTTCTTCCAATCCTCGAAACACTTCTCAAACTCGATCTTTGAGATAGCTTTTAGTTCTTTCAGCGATGCGCTTTTAATGTCATCTACGGCTGTAAAACGACGGCCCTTTAAAGTTCTCTTTATTTTTGGTAATAGGAAAAAGTCACACGGAGCTATGTCTGGTGAATATGGAGGCTGGGGCATCGTTACAGTACTGTTTTTGGACAAAAATTCACGAATAAGCAATGAAGTGTGAGCTGGTGCATCGTCGTGGTGCGAAAGCCATGAATTGTTTTTTCACAGATTCGGGCGTTTTTTTGCTTTTTTCGGACTTTTTCGGGCGTTTTGCTTGAACTTGTAGGTAGTACTCCTTATTGACCGTTTCACCTGGTGGCAGGAATTCATGTATGTGCACTATGCCATTAATATCGAAGAACACAGTGAGCATAATCTTCACGTTCGACCGCACTTGTCGAGCCTCTTTCGGTCTTGGCGAGCCAGAATGCCTCCACTGGGATGATTGAGCCTTAGTTTCGACGACTTATCCGTAAACCCATGTTTCGTCATCTGTTATAATACGTTTCAGTAATTCTGCAACGTCGTTGACTTCATTTAGTGATTCCTGAGCACTAATTGTGATTCGGCGATTGTTCATAACCATTTATTTCACTTTTTCCACGTTTTCATCGGTTGTTGATGTGCTGGGGCGTCCAGGGCGTTCGTCATCTTCAAGGTCTTCACGGCCTTCTTGGAAACGCTTATACCACTCGTAAACTCTTGCTTTACTCATAGCAGACTCACCGTAGGCCTTTGTTAACATTTCACACACTTTGTTACACTTTTTCCATTTTTAACGCAAAATTGGATACAAATTCTTTGATCCATTTCTTTTAACAAACGAAAATCGCCGAGTTCATTAAAAACACGTGTAACCTTAGTGGCTGTCACAGACAAAGTCGACAATGAAAACAGCTAAAAGTTTTATCATACTTCAAGGGCATGTATACCAACATAATAAAAACCAATGTTTGACAATCGGACTCTCCAAGCCCGTGAAATTTAAAAATTCTCGTTACTTTCTGAACACCTCGTATACACGTTCAAAAGTTTTCATTGTTGTTTACAAATTTCTTTGAGAATTAAGAAACTTATAATGATGCTACAGGGCTTAAAACATTACATACTATCCAAATATATTGGAAGTTTACCTAAAGTAGCATATGAAAGGCAAGGTAAATTAACAACTTTGGAATGTCATATTTTTGTAACAGGTGAGATCAGAAGGCATGTAATGAGAATGTTAAGTGTTTGAATCTTATATTCCTTGTCAGGCAAATAAAATAACTGAGAGAACTTTAGGAGCTGAAGTTGTCTGCAGTCAAATGATAATTATCATGAAAAAATATTATTTGAGGAAAGTCACTTACAATGAATGACATTCACACATGGAGAAAAAGACGGTTCAAGAATCTATGATTAAATCAAATCTAAAAGCGAACCTGGAATCTAAGAACCAACCATGAACTGAGACACTAATAAGACACCTGCCATTGTAATCTGATGTAAAGTAGTTGCCCAGTACTGTTTATGTATATGCATACTTTGGTCACTTTCTCAAAACATTCATAAAACTCAAAATTAAAAATTATCTGCCACAGTCGAAAAAATATACAATAAAAATTTTCTCAAAAACTATTACAACAGTTTTGACGAAAACTAACATTCAGTCCTTGGACTCAAATACAATGAACTGTAGTTGACTTTTCCCATTTGAAAATAAAAAGTTAAGGCCTACTAACTGCAATTATGCTGCTAAAAATGGACAGATGATTTTATAATTTTACTTAATTAATTGATGTGTCAAAGAGTGTTTCGTATTAGGAATTGTTCAGGCGAAAAACGCAAGTAATTATACAGTAAAGGGTATAGGCTACCATTAATTCTACTGAGTCACTTCTAAGTTGTTAGTTCCAAACTGGTCCAGCAGGATAGTGTCTAGTACTGTTGTCCTCTTTATGATATCCTGACCTTTGACACGAGATAGACGGAGTTATCAAATAACTTCTAAAATATAACAGTAAAACAATAACATTGAAATAGGCTAAGAAGTTTTCTGATCACATTAAAAAAAAACTTTATGCCTTTTACTCTTGCAGGTTTTAATAATTGTTGAACAGATGTTCAGTTCAAATTAAAAGACAACAAATTCATAGGAAAACTTATAACCTGTCTTTTTCAGTACAGTTTTTTTGTCATTTAGAGTTAAGTCGTTTACAATCGAACAAAAAGTAAAGAGTTATTCGAGGGCTATTGCTTTTAATAATGTTTGACAATCAGACAGGTTGCCTTCCCAGGTCTTTATAAAGAAGCAAGTGCACACCTATAGTTTTAACAATGAGGACGATTTGAAGAGTGTTATTAACACAGAACTTCTTCAGTGTTTAATTACTTTTTAAGGATGTACAAATCTTTTGTTAGACGTTGCTCTCAGTGTCGCAATTTCAGTTAGAATAAATAATTTTTTTAGTGTTATTTTCATTGGTTTTTAAAACAAATAATTGGTTTTTAGTTTGTTTTAAAAGAAAATTGTGTTTCTGTCAAATTACGTTTGTAGCAATAAAAGTTTTTCCCAAACATAACAAAAGAGGTACTTTTTCTTCTTTATTTGTTTCACCCAACTTTGGGGTACACTAAATCAATCACTTTTTAATGTTCTGTGCCTTCTTCGTAGCCCAGTTCTGTGCCTTCTTCGTAGCCCAGTACTGCTTCATTCCTTGTGATCTTGCTTTTCTTTCTTCGTCAGAGATTTGGATCGTTCGCTTGGATTTGACTTTGTCTTGGAACCTTCTTGTCCTTGGTTATTGGTTTGGCTGTTCTGTCCACGAGTATAGTGTCAGTGATTTGTAGTTCTGTTTCTCTAAACCAAAGTGGTTTGGCTCTTTTATTGTGAAAGTAGTCAAATATTTTTTTGGTTAGTCTATTTTTGTCCATTCGGAGGATGTGCCCATAAAAGTCAATTCTCCTTTTTCTTATTGTGTCTGATAGTGTTTCAGTTTTTTGGTAAAGTGTTTCATTCCTGATGTGGAGTAATTGGTTGTTACGGAATTTGGGGCCTAAGATTTTTCATAATATCTTTCTTTCTTTGATCTCCAGCCTTTCAAGTGGGCCCTGGGTTGTGAGAGATAATGTCTCAGCTGCATATAAGGCTTCTGGTTTAATTACAGTATGATAATGCCTTATCTTTGTATTCCAGGAGAGGGACTTCTTATTGCATGTGTCCTTGGTAAGTTGGAAGGCTAATTCAACTTTATTTCTCCTAGATTCCAAAGCTTTTTTCTCTAGGGCGTTCCAGCTGATCCATTCCCCAAGATATTTGAATTCTTTGACTATCTCAATGTATTGTTCTCCCACTTGAAGCATTTTTGGTGGTTTTTGTATGTTTGTCAATATTTTAGTCTTTTCAAATGAAACTTTGAGACCCATTTTTAACACTTGCTTCTGGAGTTTAAGAGTCTAAAAGAGGTACTTTATTTCAACAGTTTTTTTTTACCCACCATTGTGTTGAAATTTTTTTGTAACTTTATTAAAAAGTAGGTAAAATTGAAAAAAAAATGGTTGAGGAATAAGCAGTAAATAGAAAATCAGAAGCGTGTACCCCTTCGTTGGACACTCCATATTTGCGTTTTAACTAATAATGGAAAATTTTTGTATGTGCAGGTGTTGGATCAGTGTAAGTAATTCTCATTTAACACGTTAAAACAGTTAATCTGTTTATTTAACTATCAGTTTAGGAACGTATCCGTGTCTGAAAGTTCAAGGAACGAAAAGGTGGTGATTGCAACACCACAAATAATTTTATTTAAACAGTTGTTTTATTTCTGAGGCTGACAAACAAGCTGTATTAAAAATAACTTATTGTAGATATTTGACGTATTCGGAGACCTAAAAATGTTTACAATTATTACTATACACGTTTTCTGTAACGAAGTTTGAAACTGTTAATTGTTTTGCTTATGTAGGCCTAACTACATTTTTAAGAAAAACGACCAAAAATTGTTTATATTTAGTGAGATTATTAATAAAGCATTTTTATTATTTTATATTATAATGTTTTATAATAAAGCATAAACCATTTTATATTACTGTACTTGAATTATCATTAAGATTATTTTATACAAATGCTATTTGGAATACCAAAAATTAATTAATAGATGAATCAAATCCTTGATTTATATTTTTTGTGAATATAAATTGGAAAATGAACTATTGGAGAGCAATCATGGTAAGACCCAGACCCAGAACTTGTTTGAAAGCCGATCCTGACCTCTAGATCACTTTTTGGAGGGTCCTTAAATTAAAAAAAAAATTATATATATTTATGTTGTGTGTGTTGTTCACAATATTGTTCCTATTTATTAATTCAAATTTGTTATCATATTATCATCATATGTTGATCAAAAAACTATATTTGGTAGGTAGAACCCAGCAAAATTCGTTCAACAGTTTCAAAATGGTGACCATTTCAAATCTTTAAAAATTTCATAAATTAGTATTTTGAATTTTTTTACAATTGAATTGACAGCGGTAATTATTGAGTTCATCTCATATTTTCAACATAATTTTTAAGTGCAAATATACGCAATTCTAATGCTGATTGTTGGTGAAATTTGAATTAAAAAAAAAAGATACAATATATTTTTTGGAAATTTACTTCCATGAAATCACCGAGGTATTTGCGTGCTGTAATTATTATAAAGTGTCTGTGTTTATTGATAAGACCAGTGGTATTTTGTAAAAGCTAATGTAGGCTACGTAGTTTGGTGTGTGTATGTGTAAAGGTTTTTCGCAAGTTCAGCATTTCAAAATCCCCTCTCTCAAACAGATACATAAAACGCCTGCAAACCCTACAGAACAGTGTGTAATGTCTTTGGAAATGAATGAATAAACATTAGAGGCAGTATGTTGTGGTGTTAAGGCAAAGTAATGTCTATGCAAGCCAAGCCAAGGTTAATTTATCTTACGTTAATAAATCATAGACCTAAGAATTACTCCTTCCTGGAAACAAATGTGGTTTAGGCCTGTTGTCATTTTAGTTAGGCTATTAATTCAGAGGTCTGTCATTTGAACATCTAATGTAATTAACGTATGTACATTAAACCAAGGCCCCATAAATTTTTTTTTGTGAGATCCTGACTAT
Source organism: Callitettix versicolor (assembly GCA_022606455.1). Lineage (NCBI taxonomy): Eukaryota > Metazoa > Arthropoda > Insecta > Hemiptera > Cercopidae > Callitettix > Callitettix versicolor. Next base: position 81,316,818 of record CM040183.1, read on the forward strand.
CATTACCAGTATTCTTCCATTATATGGAATAGCTGAAAGTAGATTTGTAATTACTGTAGCTTCTCAGAATATTTGGCCTCATGGCAAAGCGTATCCTATGAAAATGTAATTCATGGTGATAAAAATTTATATGACCCATAATATAATCTTTGTCCAGTGTGTATAAATATACCTATGAACAATAGTGATGCTCCATTGGCATGTAATTAATTAATCATCCATTAATTAATCTAATTAATCATCCATAATTCACGTTCCGGCAAAGCATGTAGCTAGGAGTGACCCAAAATTTCACCATCTTGATAAATTAGAAGGCATTTTTAGCTCATTTACATTGAAAAATGTGTTATTGGAGCGGTCATTGTAGACTTTGAAAGTAGCACCAATGAGAACATTGAAACAAACACTTTTTGAGGGGACGTACACTTTTTAAATATGTGTACGTGATGTGAGGGGATGTATATGCACATTAGTGTTTTTTCTAATTTAATTTAAACGGTGCAAACTAGTGATTTCGCAATAGCTTGGACAAATTTGTTAACCAGAAAAATCCGTTAAACTGTTTCAAAGTGTCTGTCATTCCAAATCTAAAAAAATACTTTTTTTATTGTTCTTTTTTGGAATTATTTAATGTACGATCATGGAATCAATGGATTTTTTGAACAAACTTTAAAGAACATTATTTAATCGTGTTTTTATAACATCTATTCGTAAATTTGAAGGGAGCAAGAATTAATTAACACTTTGAGGTATGAGAAAATTATGCGCAATTCAAATTTGAGTAAAATGAGTCTAACTGTAAGGAAATTCAAAGGCAAACAAATATCATTCATAAAACCCTTTTACCTTAAACACATATATCAGTCAAATGAATATGATCTTACAAAACTATTTATTATACTGGTTGTGGTTGTTTAATCTAACTCGTATTTTTAGTGACGTAGTGCTATGTTACAAGTAGGTATCAGAGTTCCAAAAAGTTTAACAAATTACTGTTTATGTAACTATTTTTAGGCCATATTTGAAGCTGTGAATAAAATTCAAAATAAGGAAACAACAAAAATCAATACATTGGATTCTGTTTTACAATTCTGTTTTTTAAATGAATTTCTGCTTTTGGAAAAGGAGCTAGCATTCTACTATTAATTACTTATAAACATATAACATTAACGGCTTCATGTCTTAAAGAAGTACATACACTGCCCAGTGTGGTTCCATTGGTACAAATTGTTCAAGGTCGTTATATACTGAATTAACTATGAAATTATAGTAATTTATGCGGTTTGAACAAAAATTCAGGCTTCGTATTCCACAAAAGTAATTTCACTGCAATTACTTTAGAAGGAAAAATAGCGTCATAAATTAATTTAAACTGTTTGAGAAAAATATTTTTTTTATGGCTAATAGCATGGACACAAAGTAACTGGAATTAGGCAGAAAAATAGTAGACTTACTATAAATTTTAACTTTTGGGTAGATGTTTTCTTAATGGCTAGTAACTAGGAAAACACCGCTCAATTAACATTGCCTACATCTGTGCATGCTCTAAACTAGAAGTGAAACAAGGAGTAGTTTTCAATGTCTGTCAGATGTTAAAAAGTTGTTTTCATTGATTAATTGGACAAATTCTTTACTCAGCTTGAAGATGGTGACCATATTAGAGTATAGTGTTATATATAATGGCTTACAGTGGACGGCCTCAGTTCCAGCGAGCTCATATTTGTAAAAAAAATTAATTTGAATTGAGAACTATTGACTCTTATAAAACGAAAATAACTGTACCATATTAGTTAAAATATTTTAATAAAAATTTGTAAATTCTAATATCATTCATGGCAAAAATATTTTGTTTGCTTGGTGTTCAGAATATGTGATTTCTTCCTTACAACAAACAAATATAATCTTAAAATGTTGGAAATTTTAGATTACACATTGTAACTAACTATTGAAATAATTATTATTATACTAGTATGATATTAAACCACAAAACCTTTGTATGTTTAGTGGTGTTTCATAAAAATATGTTGTTTGGGCATATATTTATTGGGGGGAGACCTACATAAAAGACCCATGGGGGCCCCCGAATAACATAGCGTCATTACTGCTGGTATAAAAATACTTTGACAAACTCAAACATTGCTTTTGAACCACTACTTCTATGTTACGTTATGGATTTTTATTGTAATTATTGTTTGAAGGTCTTATAACAACGAGCATTGCAAACTGTTGTGGACTACATTGTAGACAGCGGTTAATGTTATACTACTATATATAAGTTCATTTTTTTTTTTTGAAATAACACAGATACATTTTGGAAATTTACTTTCCTTGCGTATGACTAAAATCTTATTTACATGGTCAGTTTAATAAAACTATAACAAGTTCAGGCAAGCAATTACTACAAGCAATAACTACCGGTTCATTACATGTTAGCGACTACTCAAGGTTAAATTGAGCCAAGGTGAATACACGTGGACAACTGCAAGTTTGTCATTAGTACAACACAACATTACACTTGGACTATGTAATCTTTCATCTAGGTCAAATATAATTGTCCTGCAATTCATCAGCATCGCTCAAATGAATGAATAGACTACCTCTACTAACTGATTGGGCAGTAGCACTTAATAATAAACACACTACTGTAGATGTTGTAATACAGAAATTATTAGTATACATTTGTAACTTTTGAATCAACTTAGACAAACTGTATTGTACTTTGTTGGGTGAAAAACTACTTTTTGGTTTGTTTACCACCTAGTTTCTTGTATTTTCGGGCAGACTGGAATTTTAAATGTAAAACCTAAGGTCGTGCATATCTTGTTGGAAGAATAACGGGCAGTTTGTAAACTGGAGGTTGTCACAAAATCTCCGATTGAAAATGTCAGTAATCTAAATTAAAATGTGTTACATGGCGTACAAATTGAGAAAAGAATGAACAAAATTTTGCATAAAATTAAAAAAAAATATAGTTTCAGTCACGGTAAATCCTAACAAATTTTTCTTCTAACGATTGACTCTTTCAAAAAATTTCAATAATAATATAGAACCATTTGAATAAAGCATTAAAAAAGTCCTACATAAACTAAATGGAACAAAAACATTACACACATTTTTTTACGTTCAATTATTTCTAAAAAAATCTTGTTTGGATGCTACAGACAAGCAAACTGGAAACTCTGCTTATTTTTGAAAACTGGTTCATCAGATTTTACTATATTGGTTCGTTTTGACTCAAACCTGGTTTAAAAATCAATTTTGGTCTCAAGTTTGTTACCCAGCAAAATCTGTTAATTTCAGAATGGTAGTAATTTGAAATCTTAAATAACTCTATATCATGGTACATCTGATTTTGCCGTCATTATCAGCGTTAAAATCTGCATAAATTAGCATTTAAAAAATTGTCAAAATAAATTAAGTTTATGCAGATTTTATTACTGATTACACTGGTGAAATATTATAAAAACTAAATATTATTTGCTTTTCCTTCATATCGACTGCACACCATGGTTAGTCAAAGCAACAAAGCATTTTGTTACGAAATATTTCGTTACTGTAAGTTTATGTGTAGGGCAACTCTACTGCATTCAGATTATCAAAAACATTTTGCGCTAAAATACTATATTTGTAAGAAATTGCTACTTGTAAATATGTGTTAATTTAAGAAAAATTTCAACACCTGATTGGCTCACCTGTAAACACTGTACTGAAGTCAAGAGTAAATTGTGTGAAGAAGGAAACAATTCCTCGGCTGTGGTTTGACTTGGCAACGTTTGATATAAAAACTTTAATCCATCCTCTGAAAAATATGTTAAAGGATTCGTCTTCTGGAATAAATAAGATAGGATGGTAGGAAGAGGCTTGTGACAGTTTCTGAAGTAAAAGGTTTGAAGGAAACTGTAAAAGAAAAATAACTGTATAAATTTATTTTACAAACTATTCACGACTATACTGAATACTCGTTAGAAGATAGACGATTCGTAGCCCCTCGCAGCAGTAACTGCAGTTTTTAAGGTGTTACAGTCACCTGGTCAGAATACAATACTCTTACATCAATTTCACCATCGTAATCAGAGTTAAAAACTGCTTAAATAAGCATTTTGAATTTTCAAAATACCTTGAAATTAATAAATTGATTTTTATGACGTATATGGTTTACCATTTTTCCATGTAATTTGAAAGTTTAAAATTCTAACACAGTAAAACCTTGGTTAACCCAAAAGTCGGGTTATCTGGAACACATCCAGAATTGCAAATAACTTAAAAAAAAAGGAAAGAAAATGTCAGGGAATAAATAAAATGTATAGGAATACAAGAGCAATTGCATGGGCTAGGAAAGAAGTAAAAGCTTGACTGAATTTGTGTTGGTTTTCCTAGTCACGCTTAATTTTAGAATGTACTAAAATTTGTTGAACAGTACAGCGAGTCAACGCCTGCTGACTTCCTTCTAACGAAAAGATGGAGGGACATCGCTGCTTGAAACATTGTGAGGGATGTAAGAAAAAAAATGAAAATTACTGTTTTTTTAATGAATAATTAATATTTAACTTTAATAAAGAACATAAGACATGTATAGCCTAAGTTAGAATAATTTGACCTTCAAAATCTTTTAGAATTAATTAGATACAACAAAGTCTTACATGTGCATGGCTTAACTGAAAAAAATCATTGTCTGAAACGGCTTCCCTCTCATTTTTCGGATATCCATTGTTGTACTGTGATATGCAGATTTTAAAGCTGATATAATGGTAATAACAGAATTATGAAAAAAATGTCGATGAAAAGTATTTTTGGAATTGCTGCAATTTCGAAACTGTTGAACGAATTTTTTTGGTTAAAGAACTTCCACGAAACTAATACAAAAATCAATTTTTATGTTAAATCAAATTGGACCAAAATTTTGAATGTAGAATGCCAAAACACACACAATTTTTAATTATCCATCAAAAATGATATAGAGATTAGGATTGGTACTGACTTCGTAGTTCCAGATTTGGGTTTTTAATAACTTATTTTCCAATGGAAATTTGTGATAACTTCAGAAATATGAAATTTTTCAATGTGTTAGTTGAAATTTGATATTAAAGCTTAATTGTTGTACTGTGATATGCAGATTTTAAAGCTGATATAATGGTAATAACAGAATTATGAAAAAAATGTTGAAAAGTATTTTTGGAATTGCTGCAATTTCGAAACTGTTGAACGAATTTTTTTGGTTAACGAACTTCACAAAACTAATACAAAAATCAATTTTTATGTTAAATCAAATTGGACCAAAATTGTGAATGTAGAATGCCAAAACACACACAATTTTTAATTATCCATCAAAAATGATATAGAGATTAGGATTGGTACTGACTTCGTAGTTCCAGATTTGGGTTTTTAATAACTAATTTTCCAATGGAAATTTGTGATAACTTCAGAAATATGAAATTTGATATTAAAGCTTAAATTTTGTAAAATGTTTCGAGAGACACAGTTACCTGAAAGATATGCCCCTTCGGGAACCCTTGGGTTTACATGTAGTCTGTGTTTTTGATAGATTTTTAAAAATTGTCTGTGAAAATTGAAGTGATATTCTCACATTACGTAATATATTAAGGCTATGCTATTCCTAAAATTAGCTTACAAAAAGGTGTGCATAACTATTTTGTAATTCTCTTACAAGCTATATTGATAAGTATATTTACAATTTGATATGTTCACAGATACATATCCTACAAATAGACAAAGCATGTATCTGTTATCTAGTAATTGTTTTGATAAGGTGCAATGGATTTGTAATACATTATCAGAATATCTCAACAACACTTGACTTATCTGTCCGTGTTTATGTATTGCATTAAATCTTTTTTTAAAAAATCAGGACATGGTACTGTTCAAATGTTGAATCATAAATCTTACATGAAGTTTAAATTTTGGCTAAATCAGTTTGTTTGCCCTTTCTTATAATAAAATATTTTTGTTCAAGTTCAGTTAATAGTAACACGCAGCTATCTTGCAGATACAATGGAAGGAGATTTCCAAAAATATATTTTTTTCTTAATTTTTTGAAGTTTCGATTTCGCCATAATAGTAATGATGATTTAAATGATTACGATAACCAGCACAAAAATCTGCATTTAATATATTAGCATTATATATTTTCAAATTATATTGAAAATTTTCAATTTTCTGCCTTGAAATTCAATTTATTAATTTCAACAGATTTTAAAAATTCAAAATGCTAATTTATGTGTTAATCTGGTTACCAGACAAATAGAGTTATGACTTTCTAAAGATTTGAAGTGGCCACTATTTTGAAACTATTGAAAAGATGCGTAATGAACTTGTCCAAGCTATTACCAAAGTCAACACACACACACATGCACGCACGCACGTGTGCACACGCGCGCGCACACACACACACACACACACACATTTAACCTAAAAATATAACTCTTTTGTTATGGCCATTCCCGGCCGATGCACCATTTGTTAGGAGTACAGGTTCCTTCGAATAATATTCTATCGGTGGTTCATTATAAAAATTACCTTTAATTATTTGATATGTGTTACCTTACAACTATTGTTGGTGGCAACCCCAAGAATGAACACTACTGTCTTGTGTGAAATGAAACGTTCCCCAAAATATATATTAATCCCTTCAAACCAAAATAATAAAAGGGGGAAGAAGTGTACGCTAATAATCGTCTACTTACTTTTAGCACCGATTTGCTACTTCTCGGCACCGCCCAGTTGGAACAGAAAAGTCGCACAGTCTTCATAGAAAAGTCACCCGGAGTAAACTGACTTTCCGGCCCCGCCGGAATCGACTGTCCACGCCCTACCTCTTCACCATGCTTTTGTTTCAACTGCTGTTCTACATACCGTGTTGCTTATTGCAACAGGCAGTACATCAGAAGTTTTGTAATTTCGCCTATGTTTTTTTTTGTCAATAGTGTTCATTCTTTGGCTGTGACCTCATTATCATATTCAAAACCAGCAACCAAAAACTAATATTTTTTCTAAATCCTAACACTTTCATCTGTAAAAGAAGTACTAGAAAGTGTAAACACAAAGTTCATTTCTTTTAGTTAAATTTTATTATCTTTGTCCCTAGTTAGTTGGTTTTAAATTGTTAATACCATTGAAATCATTCCTTACATAAATGATTTTAACAATATATTTAACTTAATTAAAATTTTTAACGCACTAATTTGTTTCCGTTAGTTTAATTTAAACAAAATGGTTTTTGTTTCAGAGTCTGCAATGCCTTTAAAATCGGAGTACGAGGTGGACCCTGAGACTGGGTTTAGAATAGACTCTGACACTGGCGAATACACGAGGCATAATGACAGCCTTAAGAGGCACTTGTGTTATGGGGACTCTGAGACTGGCGAGCGCCAACAAGATCTACACGCCATTCCAAGACATGTGTTTAAGGTGCGTTGTAAATCTGATAATATCCTACTAGTAGTTCAAAGAACAGTAGACCTAACTGTATATTCTTCATTAATATAAAGATGAACCTGCCATTAATATATAATTTCTGCCAATTTAACCTATAACCGTAATATTTACGAAAAATGTTACTGGTTCAACTTTATTGGCAATTGTATGCTCTTTGTTCATGAAGTGGTCGAAATTATACTAGGTCTTGCTGATATTACTGACAGTATTATAGGAAATAATCCTACACTCTTAATGTTATTTAGAACCCACGAAGCCGCCTCGGTGACCTGTTTGATAGCATACTTAGCTTTCACCCCGAGGACCCGGGTTTGATTCCCGGCCAGGGCTTGGCATTTTCATACGCTATAAATTATCCCATCGGTCTATATTAGCCCAAGTGTGCACCATAGTCAACGTTGCACACTAAAAAAAAACCCCACTATTTTGAAACGGAAATAAATAGGAAAAAATCACACATACGACATTTAGACGTACAAGATATCTTTGTACCATATATCAAAACAATCGGTTAATACGTTTGGCCAAAATTGCATATTTTTGTAATCATTAAATCATTGGCTAATTTGAAACGGACATGAATGGAAAACATCTTACACGTGTCGTTCGGTCTTTAAACAAGGTACCTTCACACCAGATTTTACAACTGGCCAATGTGTTTTGTCAAAACTGCGTTACAAAAAAACACAATTAAATACTGAAAGGTTAAGTTGAAACGGAGACCTCGTTTCGCTCAGTCAAGAACAGTGTTGTATTATACTGATTGTATAGTAATACAAATGTTGTAAAGTCTCGTACAGTGTTTGTAATATTGACAGTAATATAATAAGTAAATACAGTCAACGTTTTAAATAAGTGGTCGTCAAATATTGTCACAACATTAATTCTTCACTGAGCAGGGACATTTGCTTGGTTCAACAATGTCCCAAAGCTTATAATTTGAGAAACACAGTTGACATGTATTTAAGTACTTTGTAGTTTTTGAGAAAAAATTCAGCTGTTAAAATTTTATACAGTTGAGAATTTTTTCATTAACCATTACTAGTGCTAATTAAAATATAAAAAAAAATGCAGGATTTTTTTTTTTTTTGTTTAACGTCCGACTATTGTGCACACTTGGGCTAATACAGATGATGGGATGATTTATAGCGTATGAAAATGCCAAGCCCTGGCCGGGAATCGAACCCGGGTCCTCGGGGTGAAAGCCCAGTACGCTAACAACTAGACCACCGAGGCGCTAATTAAAATATTAGAAAATAATTGCAGGATATAAGCTGTCTACATTGGAAATATGAAAATGAACGCTGACTATTATCATGTTCTTACATTTTCAATGAAATCTTATTGATGTAGACTTTAATGTTTATTTCGATGGTAAAATCAGATTTTCAAAAAAAATGTAAGATAAGAAAGTTGATTTTATAAAATGTATTCTGCTAGTAAATAAACTTGTTCAAGCTGTTAGCAGAATTGATTTTTGTGCCAAGTTTGAGATATCAGATGGCATACACATTTAAATACAGTTTTTATCAACTCAAAAAGTAATGTAGAGCTCAGGACAGTGTTTATTTAATATACTGGTAGAGACGGACTGTCAATAAGGGCTGCGGCTCTCCTGGACTTATGAAATAAATATTTATTTTGTGATTTTATTAAAAACCATACTTTTTATTTTATACTGAAATTAAATTGCAACAAAAATGATAGAATTTTGATTCATTACAGTCACATAAGTAGTAATTATTTTTGGATATTGGTTAGGATACATCTGGTTTAAACGCATTGCACAGGTAGTGAGGACTGAGGATTGCATTGAACTTTGGGCTGCATTTAGTGCAGTGTGAGTCTCTAAACTTTGAATGATCATTTTTTTGCACCACCAACTTTCTGATCTATTTTTTGTGTTACAAGCGAGAGGCTGATTCATTTGTACCCATGATTCGTTTATAGTTTTATTTGTACATTTCATAATTGGAATTTTTGTTATCAATACAAAATTAAAATATTACAACTTTTAAAATAGAATCATTATGGAAATAAATTGTTTGGCTAATTTGCAAAATATTAGTTTTAGTAAAACTCTGTTTAGAAGAAAATTAAAAATGTAGGACGTCGTAAGCCAAACCTCAACAAGTAGGCAAAAGTAGTATAAGAGAAATTTTAATAAATCAATTTATGATAATTATAGGTTATGTGGATATGACAGGAAAACACCCTGTTCTGTTTTCTTTGGGCGAAAATTGGTGCGGTAGACTTTAAATTTCTCGATAAAATTAAGAAACACAAACATGTCTTCCACACATTTAAAGAATGTAATGAATTTAGCTATGCTGACGGTAAATGTCACAGTTCAACTAAATGAAGCATATAAGCAAAATCAACTTTTGGTTAAAAAGAAAGGCTTTATATTCTAGAGGCTGCAATGTAGTCTTCCATCAATCATGTTCATGGGCCACCATTGGGGTCTGACCATAGTAGCTGCTTGAGTTGATCATTTTCCAATAGAAATTTGCTAAAGAAATTTCTGTGTCTTTGAACTGCGCAACAAAGGGTCATAGGTACACTTACTGCTGTTGCTTTGCCTGTTTCTGTTAACGTTCTGTCTCTTGTCCTGATTACCCTAAATTATGGACATTAAGCATAAAAAATTGAATAATTTGATGGTCATAATAGTTTTACAGCACTGTCACCAGTTTTGCAATTTGGTTATACAAAATAACCATATTTTGTTAATATTACTATAATAGAAAACAGTTCTGACTGGAATGAGTCATTAGTTTAGTTGAAAACCAGAGATATGAAGGTCAAAGAATAAGGTGATAGTGGCATAGCAAATAAGGTAAATATGTAAACATTAGTGTGAATGTGTTCAGCATAGTAATGGCCTAACGCCAAGTAAAGTTTGAAATCTGTACACAAAACTACTTACTGTAATTCCAGTAGCCTTGTTTGGATATCGAAAAAGAAAATGAGGCAATGTTAATACTGTTATTATTTTAAATAAACAGATTTGTTTGGCTTTGAACAATTTAAAAAATGTAGATAATAATGATATTTTATTGTTACTGCTAAATGGATAAAGTAGGTTCAATCGTTAAAATAGATCCACTCTATATTCTTTTTATGTTAACAAAACATTTTCTGTACAAAAATATCAAAGATTTTTTTCAAACTACGTGTTTTAGGGGAAATTAAATGTAGTGCCTCTAGCTATTCTGTACACTATAACAATACTAACTTACTGGCTCCATTTTTTTAAAATTTTTGAGTATAATACAAACTTGAATTGGAATCAGACTAGGAACTAAGAACAAAGGAATTAAGGTAAATTGTTTGGCTTTTGCGGATAACATGGCCTTACTAGCTGAGACATTGGAAGAAGCTAAGGAACAGACTCTTTAACTCCAGAAGCAAGCGTTAAAAATGGGACTTAAAGTTTCATTTGAAAAGACTAAAATATTGACAAACATACAAAAACCACCAAAAAAGCTTCAAGTGGGAGAACAATACATTGAGATAGTCAAAGAATTCAAATATCTTGGGGAATGGATCAGCTGGAACGCCCTAGAAAAAAAGCTTTGGAATCTAGGAGAAATAAAGTTGAATTAGCCTTCCAACTTACCAAGGACACATACAATAAGAAGTCCCTCTCCTGGAATACAAAGATAAGGCATTATCATACTGTAATTAAACCAGAAGCCTTATATGCAGCTGAGACATTATCCCTCACAACCCAGGGCCCACTTGAAAGGCTGGAGATCAAAGAAAGAAAGATATTATGAAAAATCTTAGGCCCCAAATTCCGTAACAACCAATTACTCCACATCAGTAATGAAGCTCTTTACCAAAAAACTGAAACACTATCAGACACAATAAGAAAAAGGAGAATTGATTTTTATGGGCACATCCTCCGAATGGACAAAAATAGACTAACCAAAAAAATATTTGATTACTTTCGCAGTAGAAGAGCCAAACCACTTTGGTTTAGAGGAACGGAGAAAGACATAACGGAACTACAAATCACTGACACTATGCTCATGGACAGAACAGCTAAAACAATAACCAAGGACAAGAAGCAACGGTTCCAAGGCAAAGTCAAATCCAAGCGAACGATCCAAATCTCTGACGAAGAAAGAAAAGGAAGATCACAACGAATGAAGCAATACTGGGCTACGAGGAAGGAACAGAACATTAAAATCCAAAGTTGGGTGAAACAAATAAAGAGAAAGAGTAATACTACTGATAAAGAGTAATCAGTAATACTGCTGAAAGTGAATCAGTCAGAACATGCTTTATATATATATATATATATATATATATATATATATATATATATATGTGTGTGTGTGTGTGTGTGTGTGTGTGTATATGTATATATATATATGATGTGTGTGTGGCAAAATTGGAAAACCTCCAGTGAATTAATTTCTTGTGCCTGATGCTCTGTTATTAATGTAAGATGTGCAATGACATTGCGTATAAAAGTACTTTATGATTACAATTAATTATTTGTCCTGAAGAGTGCTTTGCATACATTAAAGCAGTGACATACGACATCCTTACTCACACTGCAAGACCTTCTTTAATTACTTGTTGCGAAGCTGTTGTTTTTGTTTCAAATGCACACCGATGAAAGATCATCCATTAAAGTATTTATTTCAAAAACCCTGTTTAATCCTAACCTAAAATTCAGTAATAAAAACTATGCAAGTAGAGTAACGACCATATTCGTAAGAAAAACAGTCTACTCTATAAATATAAAAACAAAGAGAACATGTTCCGAAATGGAAACATTGTTATGCTATGTTGATGCGAGATACTACTGCAGAGGTAATGCTCATTTAAACAGCTGATTTCACACTACAGCTGTTCTAGTGATGTTATTTCAACTGAGGTTTTGCTTGTTGCCATTGTTTATAATAAATAACAAATAAGTAATTATTAATTGTAAATACTGAAATATTTATGACTATGAAGAACATAAATAACTAAAGTGATTAAGTGTTAATTAACAACATGTTTAATAATTATAGTTCAGATACTGTAATGACTTAACACTTCAGATGCAATTAAAATCATTGCAAATGTAAATTTTGTATTTAGAGGCATAATAAATCCTTTCAAACAAATTATGACAAATTAAATATGTTTTTGCATCAATTAATTTTCTTACAATACTCAATTAGTTTATGATGTCTGCTTACATAAATTTTATTTTTTTCAGGTTCCTAGAGCGGCATTAAAACAAAAGAAAGACCACTTATCGACCTCGATGTGCGAAATCCCTCGCAGCACCCATCCCAGTGCATGGGTCCACAACATGAACCTAACATTATTCATCCTACCGATGCTGGTGATTTTACCAGCATGGTTTGCAGTGATGTACGTCTTTGCCGAAGGTATATTCCATTTTTGGGCGCACAAAAACAATTACACCAGTTATAAATCGCCTCTTGATCCGATGTTCGAACACGGCTGCGCAGTTTGCAGATTCGATAAAAGTATGGAGAAGATCGGCAAACTTCAAGACGAGAGATTAATACAGGTCACTACGCGACGGCTACTCGACTACAACTATGTAAAAAAAATTGGTATCGGAACGTAAACGAACGCTGTTGTTGTTGTTTCACTCATAACACGTGGCATCTAGTGCTTTTAGTGTTGATTTGGTTGTCTGTTTAGTATTTTTGTTATTTGTTAATAGCTTTAGTGTTAAGTTTAAATTTATTTGCGATTTATTTTTAGTTTAAGTAAAATAAGTATCGTTGTGGAGTTGAGCTGATCACTGTATTGTTGTTAATATCATTACAAATGTTTGGTGATAATAATTTTATAATTCTTAAATAAAGTGTTACATTTTTTTATATATTCAAATGCTATACAGAAATTAAATTGTCATGTTTAACAAACATTCACAAGTACGGCATCAATACTGAAGTAAGTACGAAGCCAAACACATTTTCTGTATATGTGTGCGAATTTTTGCCACCTGTTTCTCTAAATGGATAAGTAATAAATCTTCTTGGTTATTACTATAGTAAGCAAACAAATATTGATTTTTATCATTCAAAATTAATTCTGAAGGACAGAAGGGAACAGAGAAAGCGGATGGAAACTTTAAAACACTGTAAAGGCAGAAAGAGAAATTTGGATAAAATAGGCTTCGTGAGAATACATGCAATGACAGTTTCTATTTATTGATGTTAATACTCATGAAGCTTATTCTCCCGTCAGTTAAGAGTCTTTTTCTTAATCAGTCTTGTAATAATTCTTGCTGTGATTTTGCTCGTAGACATGTTTTGAACCAATTAATATGGTTCTTACACCTTTCTTTGTCAATTCATTAATTAACCTTCACATTACAGTCATATTTTCTATAATCAGGAATTCAACTCAACATTACCTAGTTCACAGTTGAAAGCTTAGTTACAGTCTGATGGCATTATAACACTAATTTATAACTATATTCTTGTTTGCTTTGATAGTGGCTTGGCTAGATGTCCTAACTGTGATATGTTCATTTACATATCCTATTGTTAAACACAGCTGTTCACATTTCAGTATTACTCAAATTTCTGCTTGAAATACTATTGTGTAATTCTCTCTACATTAGTTGTCATTTATTCCACCAATTACTCCTTTGGCAGTGCTAGATTTGAATTTATAAAGCACTTGTAATTAATTATTCATGATCCATAAGACCTTCCTAATCATACTGTTGTGTTTCTCGTGGAAAACTGGATCATAAGATAACTGATTGTGCCATGCTGTGCTCATTTGATCAATGGTTAAAATTCCAAATTTCAGAACATGTAATTCCAGGCTTTCTTCAGCTAAAATGCTAAGGTCAAGTCCCAAACATAACTATACTCCTAACCGGTGTAACAGACATGTTGTGATGATTGATATGTTGTTTCTTACACATTTTAAATGAACTGTTTAATGCAGTTTCTGCTACCCTGACACTCTTGTCTACGGTTTTTACCAAAAGCAATTTTTGGTCAATCGGATCAAAATTGCAACAAAGTATTGCAACTATAGAGGCGTCCTAGAGTTAACTTTCCATGTCCTGCATCCGGTTATTGCTTCTAGCAGCTCCTTATGAAAGTTTACTAAACAATAGCCTTTAAAGAATAAAATCTGTACCTTGGGGAGTTAATATTTAGACGTAGGTCGACGGTTTTTGTCTGGAATCAGTTGAACACGTTTGGAACACACTGTAAATGCAATCATTAGCAACTGTTTCCAAGAAAGTACATGACTTGCAGCTACTTCAGATTACTTCTATTATAAGGCAACAATGATTTGCAACTTGTACGTTTCGGATAACTAATAAAGTTTTACAAATCATAATTACTGTATTAAGTACTGTAATTATACTATAAATACTGTGGTAAGTACCAAGTACCTGTCATACATTAATCAGATTGAGCTTGTATACTTTCTCAAAGTTGCTTTGGAGGAAAGAAAATCCCATCTTGAATTCTTGGAAGAAGTAACACTTTCAAAACCTTGTCTTTGGCTTCCTCTGTTCCTTCTTTGACATCCAGGAAACCTTTCAGTTCTGCCAATATTCTCCAATTTACACCTTGTATCCTCCGCAGATGAAGCCTAAATTCCTCATAACTCCATTAAATTGAGCATTTGTTCTGTTTGATTTTTATAAAAGACATTTCTGCCGATGGGATTGTATTTTGTTTTATAAAGTACCTCTTCACAAATAGGACCATATTTTCCTTCAAAAATTTCCAAGCAGTTTAAAATTCTGGTAGCGGTTAATGCCCACGTTTCGTACTCATAAGTTACAAAGCTTCCATGACATAATAAAATTGTTTACACTCCTCATTGTTCTGGTGTCCGAGTCATGTCATTCTTCTTACTCGAGCTGCAATATTTTTAGGTATTCTGTAATGTTTTTTCGTTAATCCTGAGAGTTATCTTTTTATGTAATAACAGAGTGATAGCAACACATTTATTAAAATAAAATACGCCTGAAGAGTGGCTAACTGTACATTTGCAAAAGCGCCCTGTTTACCTCATCAGATTTGTATTCAACCGAGTGTTGTATAAAGGTTTAAAAAATTACATGTAACAAGAAAAAATATAAATGCAGTAAAACAGAAGCGAATTTAATATATTTTTTCTGCCTTACAATTATTTGAAAATCCAATTTTAATGCTCATTGTGATGGTGAAATCAGATTTTCAAAAAAAGTGGAAAAAAGTGTCTTCAAAACTTGTCCACCACTTTAAAACTTGGATAAAAAGCTGTCTAGACTATTACCAATAGAGCTAGATTTGAGACAGATCAGACCAAAACTGCGAATGTGAGCATGCTAAACCACCCCCCCCACACACACTTATAAAACTTTAAAGGAAATTCACTATAATATCCCATTATTATTATTTTAATATAAGAAATATGTTTCTGTGATAATTTACAACCAACGATAGGAGCAGATAGGTTATAAAAAAAAATGTCAAAAATATAAATTTTAATACTTAAAAATAAACTATCAACATACGTTTATTTCTTTAGTCTAAAATATTGCATTTATACAACAGAAAATTTTGATATAGAATAGTCAGTAAATTTATAAAATAATGAAAATTCTATA
Source organism: Callitettix versicolor (assembly GCA_022606455.1). Classification (NCBI taxonomy): domain Eukaryota; kingdom Metazoa; phylum Arthropoda; class Insecta; order Hemiptera; family Cercopidae; genus Callitettix; species Callitettix versicolor. The sequence goes on from CM040183.1 coordinate 81,332,887, forward strand.
TCAGTCAAAATAAAATTTGTTTAAAAATATTAACTAGTAAAATATCAACTTACAACTTTATACATTAAAATAGACTGAGCATCTTATAAACGCATCCGTAAGAGTTCACGGGTGGCAAGTTTACAAAGGGAGTTGAAGTTTTGGCCGAGGTGTTGACGCCAATATCTGCACTTATACCATACCACAGAGGGAAAGTTAGGACTCTCGATGCCATGGAATATCCTTGCGATAGCACGACCAGTGAAGCTACAATCCCTGTAGCTGCAGATAAGGTTGTGGATATCTGATACTATTTGATCTTCATTTTCGAGCGACTCCTGCAATAGTTACATTTGTAAATAAAACATATAAACTAAACACAATGACGCACCAGTCTATCAATATTTGCAAATTACTGTTATTAATACAGTTGAATAAATACTTCTACCATATTTTTTTTTACAAATGTCTAAACAAAAAAAAAGCTAAATATATCACACTGTGGTATATTTACATCTGATTTTCACTTTATCCGGTATTAATTATATACTAATTAGGCCTAATATAATGAAATAAAATCTCATTGTAGGTGGCTGAACATATGGATTAGCCGTAAATATAAATAACAAGTAAATATTGATGTTAATATGTAATTGCAAAAGTGTCAATCTATTGAATTAAAGAGGTTTTTGTATGCACTACACAGAAATGCTGACCCAATTTTAGGGATTTTTGTAGATATTTCATAAAAAAGCTGTATTTTTGTCATCTGATAAATTATAATCATACTTTTTTTGTTTTTAATAAACCTATTAATAACATGTACGATCTTCCCTAATCTGCCAAAAAAAGCTACATACCTTAACAAATTTCTGACAATTTTTTTAGTTTGAAGAATTCAGGCAGGAAAAAATATATAACCTACAACCTTGCACAACACTCAATACTTCACTCTATGTGGTGAACATTTTAGGTGAATATGTGCCGCCTCTGTGGCCTAGTTGATAGAGTACTAGACTTTCACCCCGAGGACCCGGGTTCGATTCCCGGCTAGGGCTTGGCATTTTCATACGCTATAAATCATCCCATCGTCTGCATTAAGCCAAGTGTGCACATCAGTCGGACGTTAAAAAAAAAAAATTTAGGCCAATATCTTACAAAATAAAAAAATACACTAGCTTTACACAAAACTGAATAACCTTAAAACAATTGAAGTTTGCACTTGAGTATTGATTTGAGCACTGATCTGCTTAATGTTAAAAAGTAACATTAAGGGTGCAATTGGACGTTGGCGTTTTTTGTACATTTTCAAATGTCCGAAGTCTTTCATTTTTTAAAAAACATTGGGTAAAACAGGATGTTGACACTGAAAGCGTTAAAGCATATACAAACAATAAGAATATAAATCTTTAAACTTTATCATGCTTTGTGACCCGCATTTCCATGGTAACCTAGGTCTTTTAAAGTTACTTTTCGGGTTACTAATACTAATTTTTATTATGAAATTTTATGTTATTAATATATGGAATTAAATGGGAAAAAATATTTTATTGTAGCAAATACTGCAGGTTCCAATTATCTGCTGGCAATTGATCCTTATTATTTGCAGGATACTAAGATAATAATTTTTATTGATAAATAATATTTTTGGTGAAAGTCATTCACAGTAAACACATTTCATGCCTACTAGGCAAATATATAGGTAGCATATAGAGTGTATCTTTGATTGGATAATAAAATTATTAAAATAAATAAAATTTATTTTTATAAATAAAATTATTAAATATTTAAAATTAGTAAATATAAAATAAAATAATAAAATTATTAAATATCCCCCCCCCAAATCAATAATACACGATCTAGCAAAGTTGGAACGGATTCGAAAAACGATAGCGGCACACAACTGTCTCGCTGTGGGTTTCCAAAAGTATTTTTCTTTTATCTTATCCTTTTAAAAACTTGGTTTCACCATCATATTTTGTATAATAACATTTTAAACTTCAAACACAAGCACGCTCACCCACTTACACACACACACAATTTATATATATATAAAAAAATTAACAATCCCTCAAAAAGTGAGCTATTTGTCAGGATTTGGTGCTTACTTCAAGGTCTTAGGTCTGCATTTTACTGTAATGTTCATTTTTCCAGTGGAAATTGGCTGGCTAATAATTCAGTATAGTTATACGTTTCAGGTAATTTATTTGTAAAAAATACAGCATAATTTCAATTTTGTTTTACAAATTATATCCTTTAAATGTTTTCCTTCTCTTCTTATGCACTCTTGAAATCTTTTCCTGAAATCTTGAATTGCCCTTTTTTACATGTCTTCTTGAATATTTCTTAATTTCTTCTGTTACGTTTGAGAAGGTTTTTACAGTTTTGGTTGCTCCTATTAATAATTTCTTTTATTATGGCACACATGAGGTTGTAGATTGTTTGACACCTGTTAATGAAGTCAGGTGAATGTGGAAGTCAAGTTTACATTATCAAAATGAGACATTACATGTCCCGTAGTTTAATCTTGTTTGAACCATAGTGTCTGCTGATGAATTCCTCTACTGTGAAGTACTGTTGAAAGGAAATCATTTAACATCGTGATCTAGTGATTGGAATTCACTAACACTGCTTAAAAATATGGACCTATGATTACAAATCACGGTACATCCACACCAAACTGTTACTCAAGGACAACAAAGTTGCTTTTTGTGTGTTGGGAGATTCTTTGCTGCCTAATATCTCAGGTTTTGTTTGTTGACACTACCATTTAAATAAAAATGTTTGCCATCACTCATCTCAACTATTGTTTTATCTATTATTTCAAGTAATATTTCAGTAATTTTTTAATGATGGTCACAATTACCATCAATTAACTTTAGCACAATCTTCAGTTTATCTGTATAAAACTTAAGGTCTAAATGTAATATTTGCTATATGTAGCAGTAATTCTCAATGCTGCAGCATATCGCCTTATGGAACATTGTTTATTCCTTAAGAGAACAGCTTCTCTTAACCTATCAATGCTCCCAAGTGTCTATACAGATCGATCACATCTGGTGGCTTCTTATTTCAGACTGATGCTGTAAATCTAAAATTCCCCAAACATTTTAAAACAGTAAAGTGGTTAAAAGTGGGAACACATCAATGACGTCCAACGCTGAAATGACACCGAGTTCTTGCTACTGAATCACTATATAAAAATGTCTCCACAACAAACATTTGATAGCCTGGCATTCAATTAGCAAATGAACAGTGACCCTTGGGCTCCCCCACTACAGAACTATGCCAAGTACAGTCTGTGAAAAGATTGTACAACTCCTCTGCTGGGCCATCTACAAACATCAATTGTCATTGCTTGTTATATCAGCAGAGGTTTTTGAAAACATAAAATGGCAGGCAGAAAAGATCACAGGCTCAGCTAGATGCTCCTTTCCATAACTTATTGTAGTTACAAAAAAAAAAAAACATTCAAGTGACTAATTGTTTTGGAAAAACGTAAACTTTCTAAAAGTCTGTAAACATTTTTCCTTGAAAATTTATGATTATGATATTTTATCATACTTTTTATGGTGAATTTTTTATGTTGTTCTTTAAACTTTATACATGATTAACTATTGCTGTAGTTTGTTCATACTGTAGTATATTAAAACTGTAATATAGTGTTTGTATTTACGTAATTAGTGGAGCTTTTATTGTATATCTTTTTAACCTATTTACAAATTACCTTAAGTGCCAGAACCTCGCAACCTTGTGGACGATTGGGAGTCTGTACGTAATACGACAGTAAGAAAGAAATTACTTACAAAGTTAGAACAGGTTACTAAAAAAGCATCCTGCAAACTGACCGAAAACAATACATTGCTGCACACTTACCTCGGGCAGAGGGATGTCTTCCAGCATTCCTTCTTTGGAAAAATAATCCCTTATCCTTGATTTGAGCCTCTCACAACGTTCAGTCTCCATGTCCTCCAAACAGTCCTCTACCCTTTTGTAAGATGCCCTTAATAATAAAAAAAAATATATTTTTTAAAATGTAAAAAAAATTTTAGGCGAAAAACTGTTAAGGTTATTATCGCCGAGGCACGATATTAATAAAATAAAATTTAGGAATATCACAAAATAAAAAATATAAAATATATAAAAAATAACAGTAATTTAAAATAATATACAATAACAACTATAAATATTATTCCTAAAACTAGTTAACAATAAAATATAACAACAAATAAATAAAACTAAACAACAAGGAAAACAAAGCAAACAATAACAAATTCAGATAAATAAATAGCCACAAATATACCACTTGTTGCAGGGCTGTAAAGAGACCCTGCAATATTATTTTAAATTAAATAAAAATAAACAAAATAATTGTTAAATATAAAATTTTGTAATTGAAAAAATTACAATGAACAGATTTAAGGTTAGTTACAAGACCAATTAGTCTGTTATTTAAGTAACTGCATAATAAGATTCTGTAACCCCAAATTCCGTAACAACCAATTACTCCACATCAGTAATGAAACTCTTTACCAAAAAACTGAAACACTATCAGACACAATAAGAAAAAGGAGAATTGATTTTTATGGGCACATCCTCCGAATGGACAAAAATAGACTAACCAAAAAAATATTTGACTACTTTCGCAGTAGAAGAGCCAAACCACTTTGGTTTAGAGAAACGGAGAAAGACATAACAGAACTGCAGATCACTGACACTATGCTCATGGACAGAACAGCCAAAACAATAACCAAGGACAAGAAGCAACGGTTCCAAGGCAAAGTCAAATCCAAGCGAACAATCCAAATCTCTGACGAAGAAAGAAAAGCAAGATCACAACGAACGAATGAAGCAATACTGGGCTACGAGGAAGGCACAGAACATTGAGAAGTGATTGATTTGGTGTATCCCAAAGTTGGGTGAAACAAATAAAGAGAAGATTCTATTCCCAAGCAAAACTAAAACGACTTATCATTGGTAGGGGTGTTATAGTAAAGGTGTCAGACAGATTTGCGATAACAAACAGATTGTGTTGTATTAAATTCTAATCCAACATTTGCATTAATCTTTGTAAACAAAATAATAGAACACGACTACTCAAAAAAAAAAAAAAAAAAAAATAGACCCAAAAATAAGAGATGTATGCAAATTATTAAGAAACTATTTATTGCATGCCCAACAACAGACGGGGATGACCTATCTAAGCAGTACTATCTCAGGGGCAACAGGCTTACATAACCTCATGAGTATTGCTCTTACCAATACAGATACCAATATTGTTTCATATTTGATATAAATTATAAAGCGTTCAACGAGGACAAAATTATATTAAACCAAAGGGAGTGCTTGTTAGCTTCAGTACAAGGAAACCAACATGTTTGAAAACATTCACTCCAATATTTTTACACGTACCATAATATAAATATTTCTTAAAAAATACCAACAACTTACTCAATCAAAGCCTGGAAGACAGCTTGTAGCTTCTTCAATGACATAGTTTCCTGCACCTTGACACGTTTATAGAGACTATCCAAAGCAGCGTCCAGTTCATCGCTATTGAGATTTCCTGGGGCACGGATTCGGAAACCCAAGTCGGTTAACTCCACTAGTAATCCTGAACGTTTCGGCTGATCATTTACTGAAATATGGAAAGTTTGTGAAAGTTTATTGTTTGTGAAAGTAAACAAATCAGGCTAATATTAAAAAAACCAAACAAAGGATGTTGGGACAAAATAATGTTGTTTTTACTTTACCATGCTATGAATTAAAGGGACAAAAATTATTTTCAGACAGTCTTCATTTTTCCAGATACCTTTGAGCTAAAAAAGTGATTTTTGCTTGCATGTTAGTCCATCCGTGCACATCACTGAAGACTAATTTGAAGTTTGGCATTCAGGTTTGGTTTCACATATCTTGAAAATATTAATTTTTAATTAAAAAAATCTTTGTTGGAAAAAAATGTTTCAGATCTAATTTTATCAAATTTAGATTCAACAAATTAAAAAAAAATGTACTCAAAACATAGTTCTTTAGTATCTACAACAAAATTTCTTTTGCTATCAGTAGCGTATCGTGGTGCTGTGCCAGATACTTTGAGAAAATTTTTCAGTTGGGAGTCAATAACCTTACAGCGTGTGTCAGAAGAATTATAGATAGGGAATACAAAGTAAAGACCATATAAACTCTGTCAGTACAGCTTCACTACAGACTATGGCTAACCAAAACTATAATTCAGAGATAGTGTGGAAATGTAATCTGCCATCAAAAACCTAGTGAAAACCAACAAAGTCCAGTTATTTTGGGTCCTGGAACATACAAAATGGAGAATGAAGACGCAGATAAGTATGCCAGAGTAACAGCCAACAGGCCTTTCATTGGCCCAGAACCTTCATGTGGAAGTCTAGCGTGCAGACATGTCTCCCGATGGTTTTCTAATGAACACCAAAGGTCTTGGGAGAGAACAGAAGGCCTCACACAGTCCAAAGAGGATGCTTGAAGGTCCAGCTAGATCCCTTAAGCAACCCTTTGGCTGGCAATCTGCAATCATCTACACAAAATGGGTTTTCACATAAAAATTCTTTTGTGTAGGAAATGTGGTGCACTTGAGGAAACAGATCAACGTATAATTTTTGACTGTCCAACTTTGGACGGAAAACTATCTGAATCCCAAGGTACTCTACCGAGTGGGGGACAGACGATGGAACAGGGCAACATCACCTGAAGCATAATCAATATTCTCTAAAGACCAGAGGATTGTGAAGGTCGAATCTGTAAATGATGGTGCATAATAAGTTATATAGCTGAGTGATAAAATCAAGATTATAGAGGTCCAGGCCTTCCCGTAGAAAAAAAATGCCAGAAAGAAACTGGCTGTGCTGTTAAGTTTTATAGGATATAAATTTGGTAAATAGATTTTTCTATTTATGAAGCTTAAAAAATGGTTACATATTCATTTAAATGGCATGTATATGTATCATTATTCCCTTATGTTCAGTTATTAAATTAGGTAATGCGTTTCCGATTCTGAACTGTCCATTTCTTGAAAGAAAAACGTTTAGGCCTAATCAAATAAACAGAAAAATAAACTTAAAAAATATTCATTTCAAGATTACGATACAAGAATGGGACCTTTGTGGCATTTTTGCATTACTAACGCAGCACATGGTCAAGCATAGATCACTGTCTTCCCACCGCACTCCCTCTCGCTCTCTCATTCTGTAACAGTTGCATAGAAAGCTTTGTGGTAGTTTTTACAGCACAGTGCTAAAAAAGAATTTTTAAGATGCTAAGCTAGCCACTGCAAACTTTCAACGTCATTAATTTTTATAATCAGCCAAATATATTAATAATTTTTTTAAGTATTTAAATACTCTATTGTTGAGTACAATGAATCATACACGCATTAAACCTATAAGAGTTTCAAACGAAATGTAATAATTATGTGACTATTGTAGGGTGTATGGTGAACACAACACAACATATGGAGTATTTTACCTATGGTAACTACACACACACACACACACACACACACACACACACACACACACACACACACACACACACACAATTGGAAAAAAAGTAAAAATCAACTTATTTCTCAAAAAATATGAAGATTAATTACTGACACATCAGAGCAGTATGAAAGAAATATGCAATTTGTAAATAAATTGAGAAAAAAATATAAAACTTTGATCACTATCGGGTTTGTTTTCCCTTGATATACTCATGAACCAATAAGGTGTTTTTATTTTAAATTCATTACAGTTTTACAGTGACTTTAGTTTTGGTTCTTCATACACAAATACAATTCCAGAAATATCTGATAGATTTTTCAATTTTTCGTCTAGCCATTGAACTAGACTTTTCGAGAAAGAACCAGTTTTTTTATTGGAAATAATTGAATGTGAAAACGTTTGTGTAATAATGTTTTTGTATCATTTATTTATTTACAGTAAACCTTCTGAATAAATAACAGTAAAGAATCAATATTTTTAATTGACTGGAGTAAAATCTAACACACCTACTTAACAGATCATTAAGCATTATTAAAAACATTTTTTTAATTTATTTTTTATGATGCTGAAATTATATTTAAAAAATGTGTAACATAACAATGTTAGGTATTTTTTTTTTAATTAGAAAAGGCTGTTGTTTTGAAACACTTGATTGGATTTTATTGGATAACAAACTTATCCAGGCTATTACAAAATCGATTTTTATGTCAAAACACAGATGTACACACAAACACAAATTGTAATTCACTCTCTAGATATCAGGATGGTCACGAATTTAGGTTTAACCATAATAGCCACTAAAATAGCTTATTTTTCAACAAAAATTCACTAATAAGAACTTAACTATAATAACCAAAATTTTACTAAATAGCCCAAATCTTTGGGAAGCTACAAGCATTATACCTTTAGTCCACTCTAAATTCTTGAGATGGTGCTTCACCACTCCGCAATCCCAGTTGATGGCTGCCGACACTTCGTACACAGAGAACTCTAGCTTAGTGAGCTTGTCCAAGTTGCGACTGTTGGATCGCTTCAACTCCATCGCAATGGCCATAGCCAGTGGTGCACACTGAAAACATTTCTTTAGTCAAGACGTTTAAACTAAACATTATACATTACTTAAACTTATACATAAACACTACACAACTTTCTCACATTCTCACATCTCTACAAAAGTTTAATTCAATAGCTACAGGCAAAACAAACAGAAAGTCAGACTAATTTCTCTAAATCAGTTTATAAAAATTAGTCAAACAACGGACAGGTTTATTTAATTTTTTCGGCTTACTTTCAAACGTATATTTCTTTTCCTTCAAATTTGCTACACTGACAAACTGTAAATCATGAATTTTACACAAGGCCATAATCTGAGCAAAATCTGAAGAATCATTCGTATTAGATATTTACAAGTCCAAAAAGTGATTTTTACTTCAATCTGTGTGTGTGAGTGTGCAAGTAGTTTATATTTAACGATTTTCTAGAAAGACACAGTTTATAAACGTTATCTGGCGGAGGCAGCTAAAGTGAGTAGTGATACTACCGTAACTCTAGCACATTCTACTCTTACTCATCTACTTAAAATGCGCACATACACACATGCATGTGCACACACACCATTTACAAATACACTGCTGGAAGTAAACCAATAGCCCAAAAAAATCTGGTTCAGGAGCTACTGAAAAAGAACTAAAAAGTCTGCATGATTTCTTAAAAGTGGTTCTTCAGATTTTCATCAAATTTTGGCATTTGTGAAAGTTCATGATTCAAGTCAAGTGTTGCAGTTTTGAAATAAAAGAAATTTACAAAATACATAAATTAGCATTTTGAATTTTTAAAATTCGTTAAATTAAGACATTTTTTTATAGCAGTCAGGGTCCATTTTTGTAAGTTCAATGTAATTTGAAAATTTAAAATGTTAATATATACAGATTCAATGCTGATTATAACGGTGAAATCAGAATTTCAAAAAGGGTAAGATCCAAAAATACTTTTGGAAATTTACTTCTATCACATCAGTGAAATAGTTATTTGCACGATTATTTTAAATGTGCTTTTAAGAACTTAAATACTAGGATAACCTTTTTGTTAAGAGCAGCTGCACACACCATGGACATATTTTCTGGCATATAAGTATACCACACGATATTTTCAATAGTCATACAGTGAAATTTTTGTAAAATACATCAAAATCACCTCTTTAGCCGCTTTCTTGAGGTACTTAGCTCCTTTGTAGCTGTGTATACGACACAACGTGTATACTGGTGATAACACTTGCACCCAGTTCTGTTTGTGCAACTCTAAGTAGCAGAGCAGTGTTGCGATGTTCTCCTGTCTCAAGTCTAAGGCCTCCACTGTATCACTGTGTGAAAATGCCACCTCGTGACGCACACAATCATCTTTGCAATGACAAGGCACAAATACTTTTTGCAAAAGCTTGCGTATAGTGTGTCGTTCTGTTGAGTTAGCATAGATGTGGCGACGGAGCTCATTCAAATCCCGACCCTAAAAAAAAAGAAAGAAAAAACAATGAGATATTTCAATGGCACTGGTTCACTTCCTCAATAAAAAGACTGCTAGGAAGACTTACTTATTTATTTATTTCCAAAATTCCTTCAAAGATTACAGAATATAATAGAAAATATGAAGGTCCTACTGGAGGCATAAATGCTCGTACGAGGTGTGGCTATTAAGTAACAAAACTGACGTTGCGGCGGAACAAGTGTGCATGCACCAACCGCCATTGACTGACAGCTGTTTAGTGTGAAGCTTTCTCTTCAGAATGCAGTTAGTCTCGTTTGTGTAACCAACACCGTTTAGTAATAACCTTCATTTCCGTTAGTGTTGTTATTTTGTTTTGTCAGAAAAAATGGTTAATGTAATAATAGAGCAACGAATTGTTGTTAAATTTCACTTCAAACTTGGAAAAATCGCTACTGAAACTTATAATTTACTGAAAGAAGTGTATGGCAGTGAATGTTTATTGAGGGCATGTGTTTTTGAATGGTTTAAGCGTTTTCAAGATGGCCGACAAGACATTGAAGATGATTCGCGGCCAGGTCGCCCTTCAACGTCAAACACGGATGACAATATTGAAAAAGTTGCTAATTTGATTCAGTCTTACCGTCGATTAAGTATTTGTGCAATTGGTAAAACTGTAGGCATTGATAAAGAATGTGTACGGCAAATTTTACGTGACAATTTGAACATGCGAAAAGTGTATTCAAAATGGTGCCAAAAATTCTCACGTTTGAACAACAAGCAGCTCGCAAAAATGTTTGTACTGACACTTTGGATGCTGTTGAAAATTACCCAAATTTATTGGAAAGAATAATAACATGTGATGAATTGTGGTTTTTTACGTATGATACAGAAACGAAGTGTCAATCCATGCACAGGAAGACCTCAACTTCACCGAGAGTCAAAAAAGCAAGAATTAGCAAGTCAAAATTTAAAGCAATGATGATTGTTTTTTTGATATTCATGGGATTGTGTACCTTCACTGGGTTCCTGAAGATCAAATCTAAAGGTCAGTAATCAATATTACTACCTTTAGGTACTTGGTAAACTATGTGAAAGAGTAAGGAAACAACGACCCGAAATGTGGAAGGACAAATCATGGGTTTTCCACCAAGACAATGCTCCAGCTCATTACCGCATTATCTGTCAAGAGATTCCTGGACAAGTACAGCATCCCAGTGTTAGAACATCCACCTTACTCACCAGACCTTGCATCATGTGACTTCTATCTGTTCCCTACGGTGAAATCTGCATTAAAAGGGAGGAAATTTGAGTCCGTGGAAGCTGTAAAAGTGAAAGCAGCAAGAGTCCTGAAGGAGTTGACAGAAGATGACTTCCAGCACTGTTTCCAATAATGGAAAATTCGCATGGAGCGTTGTAGGGATAGAGAAGGGGTGTATATTGAAGGTGATAAGTAATAATGTATAAAATGAAAATAAAAGATTTTACAATGTCAGTCTCGTTATTTAATAGCCACACCTCGTATATACATTGGTCCTTAAAATTACTTCCTTACTTATATGTAAATACTTTTAAAAATTGTATGCCTCAGTAATATTAACATAAAATTTATAATTTAATGGATATTTGCTACAAAAACATTTTTATACGAGGGTTGATCAAATATAAACGAGACTGACTTTCTAAAAACTTTTCCGTTGGACATTGAACTCTAAAGGGTGGGGTTTCAGGTAGCCTGGGAGGTTTGGGACGGGCGTAGACGGGCAACATTTCCGTTCGGACCCTTCAGTATAAAACTATACAATGAGTGAGAGTGAAGTGCACGTTTCCGTGGAGCAGAGAATTATTAAGTTTTTGGCCAAGGAGGGGTCAATCCGACTAAAATCTTTCGTAGATTGACGGCTCAATACGGGGACAGGACCCTGTCAAGAGCTCGCGTTTTTGCTTAGCACAAGGAATTCGCCGAAAGACGGGAAGCAGTAGAAAACCTGAAGGCCAAATCACGATCGTCGGCCGGGAAGGTAATGGCCACTGTATTTTTCGACAATCAAGGCGCCTTTCACGTTGATTTCCTCTATCAACGACGCACAATAAATGCACAATATTATTGCGATGTTTTAGAGTCCGCAAAACAGTGTTTTCGTAGGAAAAGGAAATCTAAACCGGCGAGAAACGTCATTCTTCTTCACGATAATGCCCGACCACATTCGGCGAACGCTACGAGGCTTAAACTCGATCAAATTGGCTGGGAACCAATGGAACATCCCCCATACAGTCCAGACTTATCACCCTGCCACTATCACCTGTTTGGGCCACTCAAAGAGGCGCTTGGAGGCCAGCGTTTCGAAGACGATTCTGCGGTGGAGACCTTCGTGTCTCAATGGCTCAATGAACGCCGAGAACTTTTTACGAAGATGGAATTAAAAACTTCCAAACCGGTGGGAAAAATGTGTTACTTGTGCGGGAGACTATGTAGAAAAATAAGTTGTATCAAGAATAATTTGTAAGTAAGCAATAAATTTTTAAAAAAATCAGTCTCGTTTATATTTGATCAACCCTCGTATTATGAAAAAAAATTATTTGTAAAAGATTTTACTTCGATCACATTCATGTTTTTAAATTGTACTTTTAACTTTTTGTTTAAAGTTTTAGCATTCTAAAGTTTTTAAAGAATTTGGACATTGGAAACATTATAATATTTCTTGGCATAATATGTATAACAACTTTGACCAATTGTTAATGATTGTTTCGGTAATCTAACACTTTTCTTGCAAGTATTGTGAGGATTCTGCACAAATTCTTCTTTTGAGTCACTGTATTAATACAGGCTTCATTATTATTATTAAAAAAAAATCTGTTAAGAGGAGAAGCTATACAAGGGGAAGACTTATTTAAAAGAAGTTAACAAATACTTTAAGAGAAAGTTTTAGTTATTGCCTAAAAACACTACCGAAGAAACAAAAGTTAACAAACTTTAGTAAGTTTCAGAAATTAATAGTTGAAACTCAATTTTACGTAGCTCTGCAATTCGTATAAGATGGCTAACAAAGTTAATTTGTGCTTAAAAGTTATCTACAAAGCAAAGACAGTTACCTCAGAGTCCAAGAATAGATGACAATATGCAGGAAGACCGTCTCGTCCTGCTCGTCCAACTTCTTGTACATAGCTTTCAAATGAGCTCGGCATGTTGTAATGGATGATACCTCGTATATCTCGTTTGTTGATCCCCATGCCGAACGCAACGGTAGCAATGACGATGCGCAGTTTACCTGCAAAAATACCAATAATTATGAAACTATTGACAGTAATAAAATTATTGTCACTTTTGATGTCAAAATATTTTAATTAAAATAAATATACCATAAAATTAACATCTTTTTAAAATTTGTAAAGTTCATTCAAATATTTTTTATCAAATTTCGTTTAAATGTACACGATAAGTACTCAAAACAAAATGTATAGGTTGCTTGTTATAGCTCTAAAAATCCAATTTTTTAAGCTAATGAAAAAAACTGTCTCAAATTTGGTCCCGTTTGTAATTTCATAACTCAAGTGATTGTAGCAATAAACAGAAAAACCAAAAACAATCCTTTGACCACTGTAAATTATTTCCTGTTTTTTCCGTATCTCTCCGTATTTGTTTTATTTCAATTATGACACAGATTTGAATTATGAATCTTCATATGTCATCAAATTTTGAACCAATTTTGAGAAATTGTGTCATTTTCCTGTTGAACATTTTGGAGAGATAATTGAATGCGAGAATGTTTGTGTAATGTTTTTAAACCATTTATTTGATTTACCATTGTTATTTAACTTGTGTTAAAAAAGAGGTAATCACTAATTATGGTTATTATTTCACACCACCCTTTGTTTGTTTGACTAAACCTACTTGAAATACTGAGATGTTGATGTGTCTGAAATACTGAGATGTGTTGTATCGTATCGTAATCAGTATTTTGTAATCGTTACTTCTTTGACCTTGAAAGTCATCGTTACTAAAAGTTACAATTACTTTTTTTTTTGCTTAACGTTTATACTTTCTGCCAGTCAGACTAATGAAGACAAGGGATCAGCGTCAATAATACGGGAAAAGCAACGCGAGTGACTATGGCTCAAACTATGAACCTTACAATTACTTGAGTACTTTGTACTGCGCAATGCACAGCAGTAAAAACGATTCCAGTCCACCTGAGCAATAAATCAGTACAGCACCTGCAATCGCAAGTAGCTGCAGCAATATTTAACTCTTAACGTTATTTCAGCTACATATTACAGGAAGTTCTGCTATGGTCACTTTGACGTTCTATTGCTTTGATATTCATTTAACTTACAGAATATTTTCTATTACTTTTTATTTTGCGTTCTTGTGTATTTATTATCTAGTGATTTAACTTTTAGTCAAAGTAAAATGTACAATGTGTTTACGAACTAGTAATTAACAATAACAATTTTTTAAAATTATTGTTTTATTTTTGTTATTTGGAATAACAATTACTATTATTTTACGTGCTTATTTTGTGAATATTCATAGAACTATATTAAAAAAAACAAAAAACAAGTGAATTATGGGGATTCTTTGAACCTATTAATAATGAGACATGTTTAAGCATGTTGTACCACATTTAAGGCAAAACTTTCTACAAAGGGTTTATTAAAAAAAAAACAACAACAAAGACTTAAGTATTGTGATTTTGAGTCAATATGTTGTGTGCTTTATTTATATTTAAACTTCGATGAACTTTATAAGCAATGCAATCAGATTTCCATTGCTTTGACAATGCCTAAAAAGATAGAGCGAAACAATCGTCACCATATATTTAAATGAGCACACAATTTATATTTAATAAATATCTGTTGAAACTTAAGTATGACTGATGTTTTCCTATAGATATAATACTCTTCATTGCATGGATATAATTAAATACCGTACTGTACTCATACACTATATTGCAGAACAAAAAACGAAAGTAATCACAAGCACTTTGAATCAGTATTTTTGTGCAGCTAGAATCGTAACGATTACATCTGTGTACTCAGTTATACCACCACTACAAGTATACCTGCCATGAACGCATTCTGAATTTGTTGTCTGCGAGCGGAACTGAGGCCAGCATGATAAGACTCTGCACTTGACATGATCTTCCCCTTCTTACATACACCATCTTTATTTACATCCTAAACATTCAACAAATACATTACAAACTGGATAATACATTTGTATACCGAGTGAAACCACAATATTCATGACTATGAGTTCTTTATGGGTGGGTGCAATTACTAAATATTAAAATATTTATATGTAATTTTCTTTTATTCCCTTTTATTATTACAACAATAAATTAATTCCATTTTATTGAGTTATTTTTTTGCAAATGATTTTTTTTTAACATAATGTGATTTAAAAATCCTCATTAAATTTTATGAATTTTTAAAATAAAATATCTGGCTGAAGACTGTTGGATTAACAAAAATGCCAGAATAGTGTTGGTTTTTTTAAAAACATAATTTAATGACAACATCTATGTTTACTGCACAAATAAGTACTATATATATATATATATATATATATATATATATATATATATATATATATATATATATATATATATACACACACATATACAAAGTCAATTCCTACTTAGGTCAACAATTTATTCCTAAATTTATATCCTACTGAAGAATATCATATATAAGAGAAATTTTTTTTTGTACCATGTACAACTAAAATTAATTAATTAAATTTAATTAATGAATTAATATTTGAAAAAAAAACTGTATTAACATCAAGTGTCATCCACTACACGTTTAAAAAAATGTATTTGAACTTGAGTGGATGAATAGAAAGTATTTTATTAATGATTGAAAATTTGAACAAGATATATAAATAAATAAATATATATAGGGAGAGTGTGAACTAATAGTAGGAATTGAAAGAAAAAGTACTATGCAGTATATTAAAATGGAATATAGTGTTGAAACAAGTACCGTATTTTACGGACTAAGATGCGACAGACTACAAGGCACAACTTAATTTTTAAGCAATTTGTTAAAAAAATAACTTTTTTTACCATTTTTATTATTAGATTGCAAAGCCAAACAAAAAAATCTTAATTTATTTTAATTTTTTCCATGACGAAACTAGCTACTAACAAAAATAATGTACTGTTACCAATAACAAAAATCACTTTTAATTCAAGTTCGTTGGCACCCAGACTGCAATGACGCATCATAGGCTGGACAGTGTTCTGAGTTTGTGATGGCGGGGCGGAAGAGAGACAGTGTTAGCAAGCCTCACAACTCATGTTCATCGCATTGATGCACAGCTGAATCCAATATTGCCAGATAGAGATAGGTTTCCCGGCGGCATCGAAAATATGGCCACTTTTAAGACTGGTTGGAATTTTAAATCAAACACTGGAATTTTTATAATAATTTTGAGTATAAGACACATGTGAATTTTGGAGGCAATTTTTCGAAAAAAAATGTGTGTCTTATAGTCCGTAAAACACAGTAAATATGTACAAACTATATTAAACAGAATATTTTCTATAAAGTATTCAAAAAAATTATGAAACAAGATACTGTAAGAATTTTATTTGCCTACAATTCACATAACCTTTATTAAGTCTGTGAACAAGTGAAAAAAACTTCTGAGGTCAAATTGTATGTATGTCACTTGAAGTGACATGCGGTAATTAACACTGAGACAAAAATGGTGCACATTGAGTTATGTGTAGGCCCACAACGAAGTATAACACTGAGGCTGGTATTTCCAACATGCCAAGATCACATTGTTTGGAATGATGTCAGCATTTTCACCCCTGTTGCTCTTCTGAAAACGCCAAAATACTCCAGACCAGATTTATCTAATGCTGAATTATAGATTAGTCATTGTATTTAATTTTAAATTATGAATTATTATTGTGATAGCATCTTAGTAGAAGATATATTGCATACCTGAAGACATGTGCGCAAGAAAGCAGCCAATCTCTCGCATTCCTCCCTACGAGTGCAGTAGACAATGATAGATTCACAAGAACTGAATCGTGGTCCTTTCAGTAATGTGATTAGAGCTATATCTTTCTTGTTTTCTTTAGAAACACTCAAGATGAGGTTATCCGGCAACGGAATATCCCGGATTATTCCATGTACTCCATCAGGAACACCGATATGATCCGCAATGCTGGACATAACGCTAATGGTAGCAGTCGCTGTTAGACCTAGTATTGTCTTTATACCCAATTTCTCTCTTAATACCTGTAAAGTAAACAGATAACATTCAATACAACTTCTCTCGTAATACCAACAAAGTAAACAGATAACACTGAATACTACTTCACTCGTAATATCTATAAAGTAAACAGATGACATTCAATATGATTTTCTTGTAATACCTACAAAGTAAATAGATGACATTCAATACAACTTCTCTTGTAATACCTGCAAAATAATCACATGACATTCAATACAACTTCTCTCGTAATACCTACAAAGTAAACAGATAACACTGAATACTACTTCACTCGTAATATCTATAAAGTAAACAGATGACATTCAATATGATTTTCTTGTAATACCTACAAAGTAAATAGATGACATTCAATACTTCTCTTGTAATACCTACAAAATAATCACATGACATTCAATACAACTTCTCTCGTAATACCTACAAAGTAAACAGATAACACTGAATACTACTTCACTCGTAATATCTATAAAGTAAACAGATGACATACAACACAACTTCTCTTGTAATACCTACAAAGTAAACAGATGACATTCAATATGATTTTCTCGTAATACCTACAAAGTAAACAGATGACATTCAATACAACTTCTCTCTTAATATTTACAAAGTAAACAGATGACATTCAATACGACTTCTCTCTTAATACCTATAAAGTAAACAGATGACATTCAATACAACTTCTCTCGTAATACCTACAAAGTAAACAGATGTCATTCAATACGACTTCTCTCTTAATACCTACAAAGTAAACAGATGACATTCAATATAACTTCTCTCGTAATACCTACAAAGTAAACAGATGACATTCAATACGACTTCTCTCTTAATACCTACAAAGTAAACAGATGACATTCAATACAACTTCTCTCGTAATACCTACAAAGTAAACAGATGTCATTCAATACGACTTCTCTCTTAATATTTACAAAGTAAACAGATGACATTCAATACGACTTCTCTCTTAATACCTATAAAGTAAACAGATGACATTCAATATAACTTCTCTCGTAATACCTACAAAGTAAACAGATGTCATTCAATACGACTTCTCTCTTAATACCTATAAAGTAAACAGATGACATTCAATACAACTTCTCTCTTAATATTTACAAAGTAAACAGATGACATTCAATACGACTCCTCTCTTAATACCTATAAAGTAAACAGATGCATTCAATACGACTTCTCTCTTAATACCTATAAAGTAAACAGATGTCATTCAATACAACTTCTCTCATAATACCTATAAAGTAAACAGATGACATTCAATACAACTTCTCTCATAATACCTACAAAGTAAACAGATGACATTCAATACGACTTCTCTCTTAATACCTACAAAGTAAACAGATGTCATTCAATACAACTTCTCTCATAATACCTATAAAGTAAACAGATGACATTCAATACAACTTCTCTCGTAATACCTACAAAGTAAACAGATGACATTCAATACGACTTCTCTCTTAATACCTACAAAGTAAACAGATGACATTTAATACAACTTCTCTCATAATACCTATAAAGTGAACAGATGACATTCAATACAACTTCTCACTTAATACCTACAAAGTAAACAGATGACATTCAATACAACTTCTCTCATAATATCTATAAAGTAAACAGATGACATTCAATACAACTTCTCTTGTAATACCTACAAAGTAAACAGATGACATTCAATACGACTTCTCTCTTAATACCTATAAAGTAAACAAATGACATTCAATAAAACTTCTCTCATAATACCTATAAAGTAAACAGATGACATTCAATACAACTTCTCTCGTAATACCTACAAAGTAAACAGATGACATTGAATACGACTTTTCTCGTAATATCTATAAAGTAAACAGATGACATTCAATACGACTTCTCTCTTAATACCTATAAAGTAAACAGATGACATTCAATAAAACTTTTCTCATAATACCTATAAAGTAAACAGATGACATTCAATAACTTGCACGTATTGACGACCCAAGGACTAACAGTATTTTTAATTACCCTCAATTTGTTACTGCTTGTAGCTGCCCATTCATTTTCCCCACTGTAGAAGAATTAAATGTTTTACGTGACAAAGAAAGTCAGACACTATTACACTTGCAGTGCATGGCGGCAGAAAGTTGCTTCCTTTGCCGCATTATCCGCTACAGTGTTCCCAAATATTCTGACAGTGACCAGGAATCCAGATAAATGATACTCTTGGACCTCGTAGTTCAAGTCTATGGACAGAGAACAGAATATCTTGAACCAGAGGGTTTACCGAATACATATCCCGGATTGCCTGGAGGGCACTTTTTGAATCAGAACAAACTACTAAATGCAAACTATCGAATTCAATAGTGTTCAGAGCCTTTAAGATGGCAAAGAGTTCGGCTGTAAAGACACTACAAGTTGAGGGTAATCCATACTTATAATGCTTTCGTCCAGTGAGTAAAATGCACACCCAACATTGTTATTCATCTTAGAGCCATCTGTGAAAATAAATTTAGCAGATGGATATGAACTAGTCAGTCGAAAAAACTCACGTTGATACGCAATGTTAGGAGTGTTGTCTTTCTGGTATGCACACAAGGAGAAATTAAAGGTCGGCATATTGATTTTCCACGGAGGGACAAGACAAAAAGACCTTTCAAACATTGGGGGTAGTTCAATACGTAAGTCATCAAAAATACGGGAAGTTCTAATACCAAGAGGAGCAGTAGCATTTGGTCGAGTTTCATAATGTCGCACCAATTGATTTTTTGAAAACGGTATTAAAAGCAGGGTGCCATGGTTTAGATGATAAATTGCTTAAATAAGTTAACTGTAGTTTCTGTCTCCGTCGAGAGAGTGAAGGTTCCCCAGCATCGGCGAGAATACTCACGACGGGACTTGAACGGAAAGCACCAGAAACAAGACGGATTCCAGAGTTATGGACGGATCTAGTTTCTTTAAAATCGATGGTCTAGCGATGAATAAACAATGCTGCCATAATCAATTCGCGAACGAATTACGCACGGTAAAACATCAGCATACAGGTCCTATCGGCACCCCATCGAGACCCACTAAGAACCTTCAACATATCGAGGATTTTATTACATCGTAATTTTAAATCACGCACGTGAGGGCTCCACGAGAGTTTTTCGCCGAGTATTAGACCCAAGAATCGAACGGATGGAGAAGTCCGGCTGTATACCATCAAGATATAATGACGGAGCCTGGATCTGTCTCACGGCGACTTAAAAGCAATACACTGAGTTTTAGCAGCGGAGAATTTAAAGCCAGTAGTTCTCGCCCAGGTCTGCAACCTATTTATTACCAGCTGAAGGGTTCTTTCAGCTGTTGCCATGTTTCTGGTGCTTACGTAAATAGCAAAATCGCCTACAAAGAGAGAACATCTGACAGGATCACCGACGTTAGACGTTATGCTATTGATTGCAATAGCAAACAGAGTAACACTAAGTACACTCCCTGTGGAACACCATTCTCTAAGTAGAAACGATCTGATAGCGCATCACCAAGACGCACCCTAAAATACCTATTACTGAGGAAGTTTTGATAAAATGCAGAATCCTGCCCTGTATACCCCATGATTTTAATGTGTTCAAAATTCCCTTCTCCAAGCCATGTCGTATGCCTTCTCTAGGTCGTAAAACAGCTACTAGTGTTTGACGCAAGAGGAACGCATTTTGTATCGCAGATTCCAAAGATACTAATTGATCCACAGAACATCGCCCTTGCCTAAAGCCGCACTGGTCTTTGCAAAGTAAATTGTTGGTTTCAAATACCAAACAAGGCGACGATTTACCATTTTTTCTACCAGCTTGCAAAGAACGCTAGTAAGAGAAATCGGACGATAGCTACTTGCATCAGTTTTATCTTTACCTGGCTTAAGAATAGGAATTACTATTGCTTCCAACCAACTGTCAGGAAAGTATGTTCATCGAATATACGATTGTATATCTCGAGGAGGGCAAGCCTACCTGACGCTGGAAGGTTTTTGATCATGGAATATACGAGGTTGTCAGGACCGGGAGCTGTGTCCTTCGTTGAAGACAGTGCAGATTCCAGCTCATGCAGCGTAAACAGCCTATTAAGAGGAGAGTCGCCAGAAGTACCGATGGTGAACGGCAATGGTTCCACTGCACTTTTGTATTTACGAAAAGCAGCGTTATACGCCGTAGAACAGGAATAACTAGAAAAGGATGATCCTAATAAATTTACAATATCGGAACAATGAGAAACTAATCTCTCCATTCGCCGCTTAAGACCCATCAACTCCGTGGATGGAACACGGCCAGATATAGAGCGCAGTTTCTTCCAGACGACAGATGTTGGCGTTGTTCTGCATATTGTTCCGACATATTAAGTACCAAGATTCCTTTCTACTTTGTCTAAAATTCTTCGAGCTTTAGCTCAAGGATTTTGTAACGCCAAGATTTTCATCTGTCGGGCTTTTGTTGAATATCCGTAGTGCTTTTCGGCGTAAACGCAAAGCCTCCTTACAGTCCTCGCTCCACCAAGGAACAGATGGACGATGTGGGTATGCGGATGTTTTAGGAATAACATCCTCGGCTACATTTAAAATCGTGATTGGTGAATTTCTTAACCACTGCGTTAATGCAGTTCATTTCGATGTCTGGTGATACAAATCTTTTGCAAATTCTTCCCAATTTGCCTTTTAAGGATCCAACGCGCAGGCGCCGGTTGCACATGAGCGAAAGTACAAAATGAAATATTAATGGGATTATGGTCACTGCCATACAGATCTGGTAACACCGACCATTCAAACTTTGTTGCCAAAACTGACTACAAAATGACAAATCGACAACTGTCCATCCGCCAGTAGATGCTGATAAATGAGTCGGGAACCGCTATTTAGAAGACACAAATCTAAGTTTGACCGTATTCCTTCGATTCGTAATCCCCTTGAGTTACAGGATAAGGAACCCCATGAAGTATGGTGAGCGTTAAAATCACCTGTCAATAAAATCGGTTGTGGCAACTGAGATATTAAATCATATACTTCATGATGTTGGAAATTGTAACTAGGCGGCAAGTAAAGGCAACAGACGGTAACTTTGAATGGAACGGTAACCTGAACGGCAACAGCTTGTAAAGGAGTTATTATATTGACAGATATGGACTGGACAGAGTTGTGAACCAATATGGCTACACCACCTCTGGCTCTTTCCTCAGTGACGAAATCTGCTCTGAAAATAGAATAACCCCTAAAATTGAAGGTGTGGGATTCATGCAAGTGCGCCTCTTGGAGGCACATTATTAGAGGAGATGAATCTCGCACAAGAACTTTGAGATCTTCCATATGGCTTTATCCCATTAATATTCCACTGTATCACATTGTTCTTAATGGAAAATTCAGACATTGAAATATACGAAATTAATATAGCAGCGGATTCCGCTTCGCTTTGGTCACATATTAATTCAGATTTATCGGAGTCTATCAACATCAAATCACTAGTGTGATTTATGTCGGACTTACTGTGATTGATGTCCGACTCTGTAGAAATAGTAGTTTTGGAAGGAGGCACCTTGGAAGCAACTCCTTCCTTTGATTTTTTTTCCTTCTTTGTTAGTATTTTTTCTTTTTTTGACACAACTACTGGTGGGTATGTGTTTGATTTTTTAAGAAAATGGGCTAGTCCAGAAGGAACGTTTTTAGACGAAGACTTTAACACTTGCGACTTTGTTCTTACGCCTAGATTGGAAGAAGATGGATTTGCTTCCAGAATTACAGGCCTTGGATTCTTTGTCACAAGGGTTTTACTAGCGACTTTCGAAAGGTGAGTATCCTTTTCCTTTTGAAGACACTTGAGAGGAAGACATTTCAGACGATTTAGACAGCGAATCGAATGGAACCCGAGAAATCAGAGTTAGCAATTGAGCTACCTGTTCCGATAATGCTTTTACCGTTTTAGTTAGCTCTTCGCAATTAGCACACGATGATTTACTAGTAGAGGTGGCAGCAGCAAACGATTTACCTTCAATTATTGATTTTGAGCTTTTGAAAACCTTCCTTGCTTCTGAAAAAGATATCTTGTCCTTGGCCATGATAGAAAGAATGGCTTTCTCGCCCTTAAACTTGGGGCAGTCAAAGGAACGAGCGGTATGGTCTCCACCACAATTCAACACTTTGGAACATTTTTGCATTGCTCACTATCATGACCATTACCACTACAATTACCGCATACCTGATCCTTCTGGCATGTGGAGCTCACGTGTCCAAAACCCTGGCATTTAAAACACCGCCTCGGTTTTGGAACGATGGCCTTACCGAAAGGCGCTGGTACCCGGCATAGATGTGGTCTGGTACGGTAGGTTTACCAAAAGTCAAAATCAAAGAGGCAGTAGCTACTTTTTGCCCCTTCTCGCTATTTAAAAATACGGCACACGCCTACAACTGATTGCTTTGCCAACTCTTGTTTAATCTCCTCTAGTTCAACATGGAGGAGATCTCTGCAAGTCACCACTCCTTTAGCAGAATTTAATGTTCTGTGGGGTTCCACAGAAACCTTGACGCTATCAAAAATGATGTCATATTTAACAGCGATAGGCTCTGCTTATCGCTATTAGTTTGAACCAGTAAGGTCCCGCTTCTGCAGCTTTTAATTGAAGCTACGGGACCTGCTCTTCCAACAATTGCCTTATTAATCAAAAAGGGCGATACTTTAAGTAAGTCTGCCCCTTCCATCGAAGTTCTTAAAAATTAAGTATCTAGGAGATGGTAACTGAAGTGTTTCAGTACTCATCTCCTTGCCTCCCACATTTTCATCCTTCTCCACTAAACCAACAGACCCGCTTTGACAAAGTCTAACGAGGCCTCTTTAACGGAACTTTGGCGATTTTGTTTATGATTTCCATAGTTTGTTTTACCGAGCGATTCATGAACGAAGATGTTTGAACAACTGGCACAGGGTGCACCCAGACGACCACCAGCAGCCCAGGATACTCTGAACTAAAGCGAGAAGATGACATTCAATACAACTTCTCTCGTAATACCTACAAAGTAAACAGATGACATTGAATACGACTTTTCTCGTAATATCTATAAAGTAAACAGATGACATTCAATACGACTTCTCTCTTAATACCTATAAAGTAAACAGATGACATTCAATAAAACTTTTCTCATAATACCTATAAAGTAAACAGATGACATTCAATATTATGTTTTACATATTGTGTCTTCCAATAAATAATAAACAGATTTTTATAAAAGCGTAGAGTAAAGTTATTAACTTTTTAAGGATTAGATTACAATTTTGAAACTGTTGAACAAATTTTGTGGGCTAACAAATTTTGTAGCAAATGTTGTGCCAAGTTTAAATCATACCAGACCATAATTGTGAATGCTACAGAACACATATACATTGTTTTAACAACTATTCAAAACATGTTTTGGAGGTTAGTTATTGGTGCTCATTTTGTGGCCTTGGATCTAGGCCTACCATGATGGCTACTCTAACAGCTCATTTTCCAATAAAAAATTTATAAAAATAGCTAAATTTAACTGTTTGATCAAATACCGAATTACTACTTTTTTATTTTCATAGATAAACTAGTAAGTTGAAGATGATTACGACTGCTCCCAGTTTTGGCCAATCACAACCCAATGGTAAATCGCCACAGGCCGCTTCAGTTTGTGCTCTGCTGAACGCAACACTGTGTTCCAGATCACCATATAACTGTTCCACATGTCTCATTAAACCACATTCAGATAGTGGTACTGAGACCTACCTACCATTCATTCTAAGTGTTCTCCGTCCAGGAAACCTTTAGGGTACCACCACATCTCTCTATTGATTGGTAGACCTACTTAAAGCAACACATCTAGTAGTTTACCTTCTGCCGAGAAGCCATATGTCTCATTAGGCTGCACATATTGCGATAACGGCAATTTGTGCCATATCACCACTTATTTGAAGTGTCCCCTGTCCATGTACCATTTATAATACCGCAAACTCCTTCATTTACTCTCCCTAAGTGGGATAATTAAAGGTAACAACCGCTAAAAATGCTAACAACTAACTGCTAAAACTTGAAGTTAATGTACTGGACTTATATCCAAATATAACACTTGTTTTGTTATAAAATACAACCACTAGACTCTGTTATAACACAAGTTCGGACATAACGTGTTTACCAGTTACCAGATTTTACCAGTTTTATAAGATATAAGAGTTTACCAGTTTTTTAATGTAATATTCTTGAAACACAACCAATCTTGTGAAGTGCTGTTAAAAAAAAAAATTGTGATCCGTCTCGGTGGCCTAGTTGATAGCGTACTGGGGTTTGATTCCCAGCCAGGGCTTGGCATTTTCATACGCTATAAATCATCCAATCGTCTGCATTAGCCCAAGTGTGCACACACAACAGTCAGACGTAAAAAAAAAAAAAAAAAAATTGTGTGTGCTAATTAACTGTGTTCTAGATCATTCAGGCTAGCCTGCATCACAATCCACAAGAACTTCAACTCAAGGTACCACCGTTAAATAACTTTAAATCATTAAATTTACTATATTTGTTATACATAGAAAAACAAGTTCTTTAAGACCTGATATGTGCTCAATTCATAAATCTCAAACCACTTAAACTGATAAATGTCTAACTTGGCTATTTGAAATTTCAATATTGTAATTAATATGCTTTTCATTTTTTGGACCGCATATTGCTAATTATTATCACAATAGTAACTACAAATTGTATTTTATGAACATAACCTCAACTGAAATAAATCTAAGTTAACATTTTACCTGAAAAATACTAAGGTAGGTAGGCCTAAAGTTGTGTGACCACTGCGAGACACAGTGAGCTTCATCAACACAAGCAAACGCAATCGGAGGTAAGTGTCGAAGGAAGTTATTGATACCTAACCTTTCCCCCTGGACAACTGCTTCAGGTGATACAAGAAGAACTGGTATTTTATTGTTCTTCAGTTGTTCCAATATAAGTTCCCTTTTCTTGGGCGTCTGGCCTGAATGTAAACAGGCCATTTTCAAACAGGCTGACGACTTGGCTACCTTAAAACAGATTAATAACAAAAAATAATTAGTTTAAAATAACTAACGAATTCTTTGTTGTCTGTGGAGATTGAAACCAGCTCCGGCCAGAAAACAAACTAGTATATGAATACTAGTTTTTTATTCATATTCGTAGTACTACATTTTTTACGATCTTTAATGATTTTAATACAGTCAAAAAGTATTGTAGTACATCGTGATTTCAACTGTTTACTGAATTTACACTTATTTGAAATATCTTTCACTTCCAACCCTAACAAAACTTATTAATTATCAACTATAATCATGAATATCTCAATTGTGTCTCAGCATTAAGAGAAAGTAATAAATAAAAATTTTAAGTTTCTGAACACCTGAGCCCAAGAACAGTTTTCTGTATACTGACTATCTCGGGCATTATTGAGTTAAGTTTTCTGCAGTATGGAATACTGTATACGATTGTGGTGCCAACAATACTATAACTAAAAGCCTTTATTAACTTCCAGGACTATAGCAGTAATTGCACTGTGTTGACAGTTGTTCTATCATGTTTTTAACAGAAATGATATTTTATCATAAAATAGACTTAAACTATTTAAAATCACATAAACATTTATGATGATTTGCAACTCAAAGGCAAAGCAAAATTCTGTATAACACATAATACAAACATGGCTCGATTTGAGGCGGAACACGCCAGAATGGCTTCCAGTATCTCTTTAGAAAAAAAATTATGATAATTAAAAACAATTTATTTAATCACATATTACTTTGTTGTTAGTGACTGGACCTGGCCTACTGCTTGTTACACTTCACATAAAAGTGTAAAAGCATAAACTATTTGCAGGTCATAACGATCGACTATGATGTGAGACTAGGGTAGTTTGTTGTTGTATTGAGTACTGCGAATTGTAACTACTTCACTATAACAGTTGGTACTGTGGCTTGAAATTGACTAGGTAGACTGACTCATCCTCAATTCCCCTGCTACTGGTACCTTCCCCTGACTTAAAAGTCTGTTGAAAGAAGACTACTCAGTGAAAATGACTTTGAGACTGTTGACACCATGAAAGTAATGGATGAAAAAAACTGGTCACAAAGTGTCCCAATAATGTTTGGGGAAAATGAAATGAGGAAACTAGCCTCCAAATTCAAACTCAATGAAGGAAACTAATTACAGGATTCCAAGGATATTTCCACTCCGAAAAGTCTCACACTGTTGAAACAGTCATTCAATTTAATAGCAATATTGTTGAGTGAATGTGAAGGGGGTTTCTCACAGATGAACTGCATTATCATAACATTGAGATTATGACTGAATACTGCAACAGTTTCTGGCCTGTTTCTTGTAAAGATCAACAGACCTCCTCTCCGGCTCTTTAACCCAGTAATGTATATTGACTCAGCTTGTACCTGGACACCGTTCAGCATTAGTCATCAAGAGACAAGAAGTATGATGAAAACATGTTGAATATTTTAGATAGGCAGACAACTTTAAACAATAATAAAACTGTTTTCTTTTTTTTACTGTTTTTATTACTTTGCTACAACGCATTTTTGTACTTCTCTTGCAAAATAAAATTTCAAATATAAAAAATTAAATAAAATTTTCAAATTTTTTGTGTAATCAAAAATTTTTTTTCTTCAGGCCAATAATTTGGAATACCCCCCCACAAGTTTACAGTTCCAGCACCTCTATTTCTAGAAATCAAGCACAGGCCGTTTTCTACAACTTCTTCAACTACAACTAACACTAACAACTTTGTTAACTATTTTCAATTAACTAACTAACTGATTTAATTAACTATTTTCAACTATTTTTTTTACAACTTTACATGGTTTTTAATGACAACTATTATAATAATATATGTGAAAATGCTAGATTTACTATACCACGGTCACCAAGTTATTGTTCATGCACATTATCGTTATTTCATTAAGTACACTCATTAGTTTTGTAATGATAAAAAGATGTTTGCTAAAGCATAGCAGCTGTTATTGTGAACTTTGCGATTAGCCTCTTTTTTTCAGTTTAGGTTGGGATTACAATCCTGCTGTTGATTTCTTATAAATCACAGCATTTTTAAAAAATCGAGAAAAAGCTACCTCGGTGGCCTAGTTGATAGCGTACTGATAGCGTAAGGACCTGGGTTTGATTCCTGGCCTGTGCTTGGCATTTTCATACGCTATAAATCATCCCATCGTCTGCATTAACCCAAGTGTGCACAATAGTCGGACGTTAAAAAAAAAAAAAAAAATAAATAAATAAATTAAAAAAAATAAAAAATCGTATTTGTGTTCAAAGTGCAACAACAACTGTAGAACTAGTAATGAAAATTTTAATGTTTCATTGCAACCGGCATGCTTATGCATGTTGCAATCACACGCTTACGTTTTATCTATACTATTTTTATACAAAACAGTGTTAGGTTCTTAAGTTAACATTAAAAAAAAGTTTATATTTTTTTTATTATTAATTACATGCAGTTTTAGGTTATGCACATTTTATTTTAACTTTCCATAGTTTCTGCGCGTTTATATTTTGTATTATTATTACTATTGGGCATGTAATTCAGTGTTTTGGCGCAAAAATTATGAAAATTGACAAAACAAGTCAAAACTCATATTTACCAAAATGTATATATTTTTTGGATTGCTACTTGTTTATTAATATTGAGTTAATTTGCACACATTGTGTTAATGTTAATATTAATATAACATTAATACAATAGCTAATATTTTCAGTTACTGTAGCTAATATTTTCATTAAGGTGTGACTTGTTTTATTCCTTAGATACTTGATTTATTAAATTCTTGATTTTTTTATTTTGGAAAAAATACTATAAATAAAAACAGTCTAAGTAGGTACAACAGTACCTATAAAACAGTATCAAATTGTACAGAGAACTGATATACTTAGGGGAAAACCTTACAGACCTAAAAATTCATGAACAGTAGACCTATAGTTTTTTAAAGTTAGTTACATGAAAATAAAATTTGACCTATACTTTCGAAATATCGTGCATTCTTTCCACATACAGAAATAATAACAAATGTCTGAATGAACAATAATAATAACACAAATATTCCGTCATTAGGTAACAATTTTGAAAACAGAACAACTGAAATTAACATTACCTGATCTTCCATAAGAGAAAGAAGAGGAGACACCACCAAAGTAATTGCGTTCCGGTGCTTGTAATAAATGTAAGCAGGAAGCTGATAGCAAAGACTTTTGCCAGTCCCTGTGGCTAAAGTAACCAGAGTAGAGAGGCCCGAGAGGATCCTCATTATCACTTGTTCTTGACCAGATCTGAATTTCTCATGTCCAAACTTTATCAGCGTGTCCATAACAAGCAGAGGTGTTTCTGAAACAGATCAGATTGCAAATAAATGTAAAGTATTCAATTCCTAGTAGATATATAAAAATTCACCACTTCATCTTAAACCTTTGTGGTCCAATAGGTGTTTTTCAAAACATCCACCAAGCTTAGCGGCTATAACATTTTTCCTGATGAAGTCAGCAATCATTCTAGCAAATATGGCTCCTACTACAGGTCAACTGACCATCTATTTCAACTATTATTTCTCTTGCTGCAGCTCTATGTTCAACTGATATTTCTTTGTAATTATAGGCAGATTTAACAAACATGGACGTATTACAATCTCTTAAGGAAGAACTGAATATTAGCTTTCAACATTTTCTGCACAATATCACGTTATTTACTCGGGCCAAGTCAGTCATGCAGGATATGCTTTTACACTTCTGCATAGCTCTCTTGTGTTATTGCTTATTTTTAGATGTTTTTTTAAAATTTTAAATCCATTGAAATTAAAGTTATTTGTTAAGTTTAAATTAAATTGTTTTAAACTTCATTAATCCCTTTTCATAAATACAAAATAACGCAATTATGAAAAAAGATTTTAAAGATTCTGAATGGCTGCCATTTTGAAATGACTGAACACACTGTGCTGTTTATTGTCTAAACTACTAACAAAATCAATTTTTTTTGCCAAGTTTGTTAAATCAGACAAAAACTTTCAAATGTTACATTACTAACACATGCATCCTTAAAATATTTTTAACTACTATTCAAAACACGATGACTTTCTGGTACATCATTTTATAATTGAAATTTGCAAATAAACTGAGCAACTCAGTTGTAGTATCAGAAAGTGTTTTGTCTGTTATCTTTTTCTTATAGGGTTGCTACTGAGGCTCTATTGACATATAAGCTATAACCTTTATAAGCTTTTGTATTACTCTTATACTGCAACCTACATCAACTCCAGTGCCCTTGATAAGCTCCAGAATCTTGTATAGAGTGTCCTTGTGAAACTCATCATCTGGCTGCTGAAGTCCAAAGTCTCCTTCTTTTTGACTTCAGGGTTTTGCACTCGAGTAGTATGTGTGCTGAAGTTTCAGGTTCCTGCCCACACAGACAACGATCAGGCAAGATTTGTGGCCCACCTTATGCAGATGACTCTGGATATGGCTATGTCTGGTGATAATTGTGACAACCTGTCTCAATGACTTTCTCTTGAACTGAACAAGTATCCTTGTCAGCGCAGGGTCTGGTTCCAAGAGAAGACATTTTCCTAATCGTTGCCTAGGGAGTTGCCTCCATCATTTAATGCGTTCTTCCCTAGCCCACTTTCTTACTGCACCTCTCGCAGTTGTGCGACTGATCCTGAATGCAGGTTCCAGTCCGACAAGTAGAGCAGCAGCTCCTTTTCTGACAATCAGATCTGCTCTCTCGTTACCCTCAATCCTGCAATGCCCAAGAACCCTCCCCAAGCGCATCATATTAGCACTTGACAGGACACTGAGGGAGCAAATTGAATCCCTTACCAATTTGGATGATATTTCTGCAGAGCCTTTTTTGTCTACCTGAAAATACTAGAAAGTCCTTCTTCTAATGCTTGCTATATACCTAATTTTTACTTACCTATCAATGTGTTGTCTTCATTGAGCTGGAATATAGGGTCGACACAAGACTGTAAGATCATATTCTCGATAGGTTCTGGTTGTACCAGCAAGTCAGCTTTGTCTTTGTCCTCCTCCACATCAACACTTCCGTTTATTGTTGAAGTCTCCACCTGATTTATTCATGACATTATATTATTTTTACAAAAAAATAATTAAAAGCTATTTAGAATTCAAAGTGAACAAGAATTTACTTCAATAAGATTTTATTTTGATTTCAATGTACTTGGTCCAAGGTCAGTTGAAAATTTGTATTTTTCTTACTAGCGAAAATAAAGTTTTTGATTGTTTTAAAGTTTGACAGCTGAGTTTTGTAATAATGAATTCATTTTTTTAAAGAAGAATGGATTCATCAAAAAAATAAATCCACAACCCCTGAGCAAAATGGAATGTGCAAAAAATTAAACTGTACAATTGTTGAGAAAGCTAAATGCTTATTAATGTTAAATTTAAAAAAAAATGTTTTTGGGCTGAAGCAGTAAATACTTAAGAACAAGTCTATATCTTCAGGATTACAGACGATATCATATGAAGACGTCTTGTTTGGGTACAACACTTGATTTAGCAATTTAAGAATATTTGGTAATACAGTTACAATGCATATTCAAATAAAAAAAAGAGATTAAAGTGGGACAAAACACATTTTACTGAGTTATAGCAAAAATATCAAAGGTTATAGAATATATAACTGTTATAACAATATGATAATCACTACCAGAGAATTAACTATTATGGAAAACACCAAACCAGAAATTATTACTGAGATTAACAATTACGATAGTTGCAGATGATGATAACCTAAACTTTTTGAAGATTACTTACGTCTGTTCAAAAAACAACGACCTTGACAATGATCCGGCTAGTGTAGAAGTTGCACTGCAAAACCAGATAGTAAAAAATGGAGCCAGATAATGATATAAAAGAAAATGAAGCCTGGGAATTTGTTGTTCTTATACAAAGCACCGTTGCGGAGTGTTCAAAAGAAAAAGGGAGATTGAAAATAGTGTGCGATATAGGGGTAGGTTATAGCCAAAGGTTTTAATACAAAAATCAGTATTGATGTTGAAACGTTTTCACTAGTACTTTGATTGTACTTTAAGATTATTAATGGCTTTATCAATAAAATTAAACCTAGTTTATAACACATTAGATGTTACAACAGCTTTTCTTAGTGGTATTTTAAAAGAAAACATGTTTAAGACATTGTGGTTTTGAAACAAACAGTAAAAACCAAGTTTTAATGTTACAAAAAGTCTATTTTAATGGTTTAAAGCAGTTATCTACATAGAGTGTGGTATAAAATAATAGAAGTTTGTTTAAATGAGTTTGTTTCTATAAAATCTAATCTACAGCCTACATATAAAAACTAAAGTTAAGTGTATGACATTTGTTGCAATATATATTGATCAAATTTTCAAATGTCATGATAGAAAAAGACATCTTAAAATTTGAACTAAGTGCAAAATTTAAAATAAAAGATTTATGACAGGTTAATCAATGTCTTGGTATGACAGTAAATATCTATAAACATAGTAGTGTTATTACTTTGGATCAGTAACAATACACAGATAAAATATTAAAATGTTTCAATATGCCAGACTGTAAAATAGTAATACTCTGATGGAAACACATATCAATTTTATCAAAAATGAAGATTTCAAGATTCAAGTTCCAAACACGCAACTTATTGGAGTTTAATGTTTTCTAATGATGTTAATGAGACCTGATACTGTTCTTTCAGCTGGTTATTCCAGTTGGTTTAATAATTGTTATAAATAAAGTCATTAGAAGCAAGTAAACTTTTTTTTAAGTATTTAAAAAAAATAACAAAAAAAAGCAAAAGTTTAACCATTGTTGATAACAGTTGAAGCATTTCAAAAAGCTCCCTTCGGTGAATCCTCACAAAGGACTCCTTATGGAGGCCTACAAACTTCAGTTAACCTAACAAACGTACTACATGCAATGGAGACAGTTTGTCAAATTTTGCAAAGACAATAATCTTCTCTCATGAGGCACATTTTCATTTAAACGGCTACATTAACAAACAGAACTGTCACATTTGGGGTGGGGGCAAAAAAGCTATGTGTAACCCATCCCAAGGTAATGTAACCGCAAAGAGTTTCAACTTGTGGTGGATTTTGGGTTGGTGGGGTTATTGCATCGTACTTCTTTCACAAGTGGAAATGCCACCAATAGTGAATGGACAATGTTAATTAATAATGTGAATATTGAGCAATTATAACTCTAACAGAATCACGCTACTTGTCTCACCTTACAAGATAGCCTTGTAAAGGAATAAATTTCCGACCCTAGCATTTCATGCAACGGCCATGAGAACTGGCCAGTAAAGACATGTAACCTAACATCCTGTGACTTCTTCCTTTTGGGGTATTAAAAACCATGTTTGTCACAATAATCCTTGAACAATACCACAACTAAAGGAATAGATTTACAATGACACTGCCCAAATTAAAGAGAACACTTGACTAAAGGTTGTAAATGCTGGTGTTTTTCATTGATCAAATTACAACACGGAGAGCAAGTCATGGACTTCATATGTCAGATGTCATTTTTTGCATATAATTGCAACAGGTACCCTTTATATTGATGTTGAAGTAAGTTACATTTACACACACACACACACACACACACATTATATCAGTAAAAACTTAATAGATATCTTGAGGACCAGAGTATTTGCCAGAAAAATAAATTTTTGTAAAAAAAATGTAAGACATTTAAAAAGTGGTATTGAATATGTGATGAATTCTGTTGCTGAACTTGGTAAACATACTTTATATTTTCTGTTATTTAATTGAAAATTACAAAATATTTCAACCAGAAAACGTATGACCTATAAACTTCTGTTATCAAGTAATTAACCTTCAATACAGTTACAGACTTTTTTTTAATCATTATAGAACATTTCAATGTTTACTATTTATAGTTTCAGAAACAAAATTTATATTTGAAAAGCCTTGTACTAAATAAAACTTTATTTAAGTTATATATATATATATATATATATATATATATATATATATATATATATATATATATATATATATATATATATAAATGGCCATCCATAAAAATGGCATTTGGATGAAGAGACCCCAGAGCGAACTCTATTTGAGGATCAACCCAGTATCGGAAGAAATCAGAAAATGCTGAGCAATGTTTTACACACACATTTATAGAATGGAAAACTCCAGGATGGCGAAGAAAATACTGAAGATTATAACAGAAAGTAAATGCAGCACGGAATGGCTGAAAGAAGTCCAGAGAGACTTACAGCAGATCAACATATGAAATCTTGAGGATCGAGCTGAATGCCGGAATAAAATTAAGAAGATTAAATTTCAACATAAAACATCACAGCAAATTCTCTGAAAAGAAGTGGACAGCTGAGAGGAGGAAGGAGCATCCTGGGGGAAAAAGGGCAAACACCGGAAGATTAAATCATGTATTTCAAGTTCAATCGCTCTCCTAAGTTCAATTGTTCCCCAACAATATTATATATATATATATATATATATATATATATATATATATATATATAATTATAATTATATAAAACATACTGACAAAATATAGACTGAAATAAATAAGCTCATTCATTTGATAGTTTTACAAAAAAATTTCCAAACATTTTTCAAAATGTTAGGCACGTAATTAAACAATAGGGCCTATTGCTAAATGACAAAACTTGGTTGAACTAAAATACTAACAATCTGTAAATTAACGTAAACCGTAAAATTTATTTTCAATTCAAAGCAAAATTTTATATCATACAGTTTGTCGAGTAATTTTAACAAATTATCTTTTCTGTTTGAATTGTTTTTTTAAGAAACAATACTGCTTATTGTATTAAGTAAATGGCGCACAATATTATACAAACTAACTTCTCAAAATCGGTTCATCAGATTTCTCTCAACATTTGATCATAATAATTATAAAATGTCATATCTAAAGTCAGAAAAACCAATTTCTAATAAAAAAAACCGGTCCTGATGACAGTCAGTTTTTTTCAATTTACTTCTTTATAAATATTTATAAATTACCAAAATTGTTGAGAAAAAACACAATTTTTTTTTTTATGTGATTCATATGCTACATTTTCTTTGGATGCTTTTAGAGACTACCTTTGGTAAAATTTTATCAAAATTACATTTTTTTAGTTTTTTTATTAAAAAAAGGCATTTAAATTGTTTTTCTTTGTACTGTCCCAAGATACAGATGGGCAAATTAAACCTACACGTCAAATTTAAAAAAAAAAATTGATAAACTGATTTAGTCCCCAGTAATTTGCACATATATACATACATGTAAAAACCATTTTCTTGTACTCAGGGGATCTGAATACAAAAGTTTATTGAAATAAGTAGTTTTTTTTTCACAATCACCAAACTTTCTTTATAATTCATATAGTGAGAAAATAAAAAACCAATAAATAAGTTTTGAAAATAGAACTCCTTTAAAACTCATTAGAAGTAGACTGTGTTAAGCAATAACTAGGATCTGTCGTAATGGTGATACTTAATTGATTTATAAATAGTCTTGAAAGTTAAATTGTAAAAGTTACCTGAACAAAGTCTTTCCTTTTAATGTGTAGCCGTTCAGAACATTCCTTGGCCAATTCCTTTGCTTCCTCCAAGGTTGGAAATGGACAGTCGTCTTCATCATTATCTTCTACATGGGGAAGCAGCTGATCATTTTCTAGGAACAAATAATATAGCTACTGTATACAGGATGTTTAATTAGTAAAACTTACCTTTTGAACCTCTTGTAGGATACAAGTACAGTAGTGATTATTCAGGGTAATGGAGAGGTAAGACAGTGGATAATTAAAAACAGAGTTAACTAGTGGTACTAAAAATAATGCAACTAATTCTTTTTATATACACCTGTTACCTTCTGTGCTGTAGACTCCAAAAATATGTGCATATTCAAAAGATTAAACTATTCAAATAAAAATTTATTGAATTTATCAATTTACCTCTGCATAGTTGAGATTTTAGTGTTACCTTTTCTAAATCAATTAACACTTCCATATTGAATTATATTTCACTAATTAATTCACTGATTAATGCAATTTTGTGGGTGGGGGCAACCAGCCGGTTGGATGATTCAATTTAGAAAAGAGCTGCCTAGGGGATGACAATTTTTGAAATAATACCTTCAAAAATTAGCACTATTAAGCTGTTTTGAGACATAAAATGCATATAAAATAAGTGTAAATATTTTATACAAAAAAAACATACAATTTTCTTAGATTCATAATTTTTAAAATTTTGCAAAACTGCTCCATTTACATAACTTCCCTTCTTCTCAATATACCTATCTTTAATTTTTTATATATAGTTGCAGTTACTGCAGTTTCTTTACCCTTACCATTAACGCTGATCCAAGGAGCGTTTTGTTCTCACTAGCCAAAACAAGTCCAATTAAGCGTCACAACAGTTTCTCAACCAAGTTTTGATCAGTTTTAGAATTGAGAAAGATCTTTCTGTTATTATAGTTGACACAGGAAGAGAAGAGAGAACCAACAAAATATCTAATTGATTAACCCTGTTCTCACCCTCAGTATAAGCATTTCAAAGTGCACAAACAACATATGGACAAAACTTCATGTATATACTGAGTTGAGATCGGGATAATGTGATGAGTTTCAAAACCCTTAAAGACCTTTGACTTTTCCTCGACGTTGCGAATTCTCCACTTTAAGGAAGTAAAATAGGATCTTTTACATTTTTTATTTCTCTTGTCTCAGGAGGGGCAATTGCACCTTCTTTAATCCATCTTTGAAATGGAGTCAGGACAAGTTGCCCTCTGCTACCCGACAGTATATGTTCTAACCCTCTTTAACCCACTAGACATTTTTTTTTACATTCTATGAAAGGAGTAATAGAATGTAAAAAAGCAAACAATCTCAATAAATGACTAAGCAATCCAAAATTTTTTATTTCATAGAAAAAAAAGCTCCGAGTTTGGAGGTTAAAATTATTTAACTTAATTAAAATAAACCTAATTATAAACCTACATAAAAAAATAACTTGGGACAACAATTTTTTTCCGGCGAAAAATTGTTAAGGTTATCATCGCCGAGGCACGATAATAATAAAATAAAATTTAGTTATATCACAAAATAAAAAATATAAAATATATAAAAAATAACACTAATTTAAAACAATATACAATAACAGCTATAAATACTATTCCTAAAATTAGGTAACAATAAAATATAACAACAAATAAATAAATAAATAAAACTAAACAATAAGGAAAACAAAGCAAACAATAATAAATTCAGATAAATACATAGCCACAAATATACAACTTGTTGCAGGGCTGTAAAGAGACCCTGCAATATTATTTTAAGTTAAATTTTATTTAACAAATTCAGACGATGAAAGAATCTCAGTGTTCGGTCAATGGCCGAGACACTATCTCCCAACGTCCTCTGCATACTATTCCCCAGACCACATACACGCCGTATATTTTGGAAACCATCACAGTCTAGCAAAATATGTCTTACTGTGATGGTTTCTCTACAAAATCAGCAACGAGGCGGGTCCCCACGTTCCATCAGAAATCCATTGTTAACATGGAGTGGCCAATGCGAAGGCGAGTAACCACAACCTCTTCTCTATGACTTGCACGTATTGACGACCCCCTAGAACGAACAGTATCTTTAATTACCCTCAATTTGTTACTGCTTGTAGCTGCCCATTCATTTTCCCACTGTAGAAGAATTAAATGTTTTACGTGACAAAGAAAGTCAGACAAGATTGGGTGCATGGCGGCAGAAAAGTTGCTTCCTTTGCCGCATTATCCGCTACAGTGTTTCCAAATATTCCACAGTGACCAGGAATCCAGATAAATGATATTCTTGCACCTCATAATTAAGATTAAGTTTTCATAAAAATTGGAAATTTTACCAGTAAGTATTGGGTTCTATTAAACAAAGTTAAGTTATATAAATTAAATTAATTTCTAACTTCATAAACAGTCAACTTAAAATTTCAATATTTAAATATAAGCTTTAAAATTTGCTTACAATACAATCGCTATAACCTACCTTTCATGCAAGTTCTAGAGAAATGTCCGACATCTCCACACTTGAAACACTTCAGTACACCACTCTGACCTCCTTTCCCGTACAAAGATTTCACATTTGCTTTCCACTGCTTCTTTTTAAATTTTGAAAAAGTCATAGTCTTTTTACCTCGAACATATATTTTTTTCTGGACATTCACTTTCACAAAATTTTCATTCGCTTTTCCCGATGCCATTTTCTTTTCCAAGCTTTCTTGTAACGTCAGTTTACTTCTTGCAGTTTTCGCTTTCTTTTCAGCTTTTGATTTACAATCTAACAAACTTGAGCACTGTTCAACTAATGATGCTCCACTTATTTTACGTTTTGTATTTTCTGTTGCTGTCGGGTCTGTAGAATTATTCGACAGATATTTTTCATCCACTAATGTAGTTGAAATTATATTTAAATCTTTTACATTATAAGTAGATTTATTTGGTAAATAAGGACACTTGTTAATTATCACAGTCGAATCATTTTTCATATCTTCGGTTTCCGGAACTAAACTACTATCAGATAAGTTTTTAACCATCACAGTTGAATTTTCCGTGCTAGGCAAGTTATTAAACTCACATTTACGTTTATATGGTCTATCATCAAACATTGTAATAGAACTGTTCATATTTCGTTTACACGATATACTTAAAATATTTGATTTATTTTTACTTTCCATTTCAGAATCGCTTCCATAAATAATATCCTCATCATCCGAAGCATCGCTAGTTGATGTTACTGCTCTAAATCTAACTGAATCATTCAAATCAATACCAGAATGGCTCAGGTTAGAAATTTGCTCAATTTCTAACAAATTACTGTTGGCTGCTCGTTCAACCCAGCCTGTGTCTAACTTACGCAGGCTAATTAGCTCATTATTTTCATCCTTCAATGTCTTCTGCATTATACCAACAGGTTGAGTAACAACTGCTAATGAAGTTTTGATAATTTTAACTTTATTGTTAACTAAATTGCAGTCTGGCAACTCCACATTGTCAGGCAGGTGTTGGCTCAAGCCTGCCTTCAAAGATTTTGGTAAAAGCATTTTCGGTTCATATGAAGAAAGGCTATTTTCAGAATGGAAAAT
This sequence comes from Callitettix versicolor, assembly GCA_022606455.1. NCBI lineage: Eukaryota > Metazoa > Arthropoda > Insecta > Hemiptera > Cercopidae > Callitettix > Callitettix versicolor. The sequence goes on from CM040183.1 coordinate 81,372,279, forward strand.
CTTAGTGCAATCATTATTAGAATTATTTGTTTTTTTTGTTTTTGTGAATGAGTGCGACTTTCTTGGATTTCTTTTATTAAACTTTGCGCCGGCAAATAACTTGGCAGTGTATGATAATGAAGTAGATGAAGGAACAACAGAAACAGGTTTTTTTTCTTTATGTTTCTTACTCAAATGTGGACCCCATACTTTGTTTGAATCATACATTTTTGGTATGTCTTTCTCTTTTTCTTGTACATTTTCTTTAATACTAAAGTTTCTGTCTGGTAATCTATGAATACCATTATTCAGATCTAGGCCTACTTCAGTACATTTTTTTTTACCTGTATCAACAATATTAGATTCTTCTATTGAATTATTTAAACCTGCTAAATCTGTATTATTTATGTTTACCACACTTCTTGTGGAGAAGGCATCCATTGTATCTTCGTCCTCAATAGCAGAGCCCCTTAAAGAATTTTCTAAAGCCATGGTTTTCAATGTGTAATATTTTTTATAAGCTTCTTTTATGGAAGAAGGAGCATTTTTTATATCATTCTGAAAAAAGTTAAATTATTATTTAGACAACATTTCTTAAAAAACAAATTCTTTTTAATCACTACAAGATTACACTACTGACTGGATTCAGTTATAAGGTTCAGGCAACCATAACAGGCATTAGAAGGTTTTTTAGGTTATAACCACAACATTATTATCGGATCAGTACAACCTGAAATATCAATACAGTAAACATTCTCATATCTGAACTTTATAAAGTCCACTCTGGTTGCTAGTGAAACAATAAATAATTTTAGGATAGAAAATAGTGAAAATTATTTTTAAAGTAGAATGTAGAAAACAATATTTGCAAGACTTAACAAAAAGTCAGGTTTTCTACTCATAATAACCAACACTACCTTCAAAAGTTGAAGTCTTGTAATTTATACACAGTGAAACTACTCAATCGCTCACACTGCAGGAAATGAAAATAATTTTACTATAGGAAAAAATGGTAATCAATTCAAAATATAAGGTAAAACAAACTAATACCCTATACAGTAAATATAATGCAATGTAAACAGCAATGACATCACAATATAATCCCATAAAATGGTCTAAAATCGTAATTAATCTTTAAAACAGTTATTTTCCACAGATAAATGTATGTTATAGATAATAATGTATAAAACAAAACAAAAATATATTAAAAATCACTATTTTAAAAAACATTTTTTTTTTTGGTGTTTAACATCTGACTATTGTGCACACATGGGCTAATGCAGATGATGTGATGATTTTTAGTGTATGAAAATGCCAAGAACTGGCAGGGAATCGAAACTGGGTCCTCGAGGTGAAAGCCCAGTACACTATCAACTAGGCCAATAAGGCGGCATTTGAAAAAAAAATACAACCTACACTACATAAATACCCCCTCTACATTACTGTAATCATTGGTTCATAATGACTAAATCATATTTACTTACTTTAAAGAAATCACTGTAAGAGTATTAACCCAGTGCATATTTTGCAAAGCAATAATTTTCACAAAAATGTTGTTTATTGCAAAAATAGGCATCTTTTGAAAAGCCTTAAGACCTATTAATTTGTGGGTATTATATCCTTGCCCTGTTCTTATCCTCCCAGAGCAAGGTCATACATTCAGTTAAACTGTTTCAATTGTACCTTAACTAGCCCAAGCAAAATTTCAAAGTAAACAATTTTAAGTACAGTAATACTTACTTTGGAAGGATTAATTCCGTGTTCCTGTTTAAACTCACTTTCCCATTTCTTAACTTTCCACTTACATTTAAAATACTTCATTTTAAAGTCTGCATCTTCCATTCTAGGATTTGTATATATATATTTTACCTTTTAATAAGTATACTTATAAATAGCTAAGCAATATGTCTGTAATCTTTTATGTCCAACACAAACATTAAAAAGGTGTCAGATTTAAATACATTTTAATGAATTTCAAAATATTGTTACCAATTTTGTAGTTACAAGTTATTTATTTACAAAACTTAAATAAATAAAGCTTAGTTATAAGCTTTACAAAAGTAATGTGTACAACACTTAACGTAACTATCCGACAACTGTTATCGAAATGCAAATAATAACATTTTCAATACGAAAGACAAGTCAACCTAACCTATATTATTTATGATAAATAACAAAATTGACTAATAATAATACTAATAGAAGTAATAAGACATCAAATCATTAAAACCAAAACAATCATTTTGGCGGGATTGCTAAACACAGATTAAGAATAAAACGTGTCTGTTAGAAAGCAGAAGTAATTATACATATTATTTTTGAATATTATTAATTTGTTAAAATTGCTACAAAATTTATAGCATCATTTTTTTGATTAGTATTGCTAAATACCTAAAACAGTAAATTATGATTTTAATGATTTTCATTATTATTAACTTTATATAAGTTTTTGTAAATCATACTATTATTTAATCTGTGAAGTAACATTTGACCATGACAAATCACAGAAGCATTTATAGCAGCTGAAATGATAAAATGCGTTATAAAGGCGGTGATGTTCAAAACATAGTGAGAGTGAGTCTGACAGGGGAAATACCGTTATGTAAAAGTGGTACAAAAGTTCAATGTGCAATATAATTTGGGCAACAGGTTGGTTAGAATTTAGTTGCACATTAAATTTCGAATTTGTTTTATATAACTAGGTTTAGCATTATAAAACAGGAGACATTATCGAAAAATGGCGAAGAAGAGTGTATTTTTAACCTATATCTTGTGGCTTGTTGGTGGGTTTTTTGGAATACACCATTTCTACCTTGGTAGAGACATTCAAGCCTTTTTATGGTGGTGCACATTGGGAGGTTATTTTGGTTTTGGTTGGTTGAGAGATATAATTTATATACCAGCCTATGTAGCTGATGCAAATTCTGAACCTGAAGCAGTAGAAAAATTTAAAAAATCTGTAAGATCACATCCAAAGGTAAGATAGTCATTTTAAATTTAAGGTAGCCTATATATTTTTTTTTCAATTTAGGATTTTGTACTAGCATAGTTCGTTTTATTTTACTAGTACAAATTTTTTGTGTGAGTAGTATTGGTAGTAATTTTGTATTACACAGAAAATTGAGGTAAAAACAGATTTTTTTTTTTTTAATCTGAATTTCTGCACTTTAGGGCCTTGTGCTGAAGTAGTGATTTCAACTGAATTTGTTTTCTTATGACCTTTATTATTAAAGTAACACATTCACCTGCAGAAGATTTAATTGATTATATACGATTTTAAGCCATTTTTAACAGAACTATATTGTAATGTCATTGCTGTTCATTTACAAAGAATATGTTAAATTTACTATGCAAAATTACTACTTCTTTGTCACCCAGTGAAAGAACTCATGCGCGTTATCACAACCAAGTTGAGTTATTAAATACCCAACAACCATGTCAAGTTTTAGTTTTAATTGTTCTTTTTTTTGAAAAAAATTGTATTTTGTTTATTATTAATAACATGCATTTAATTAATCGTTTTCATAATGAAAAATATGTTACCCATTTTTATGTGCTAATCATTTTGAAGTTATTTTTTTCACTTTTATTTTTTTCTAACTTCCTGTTGTTTCCGCATTTTCATATTTTGTATTATTACTATTAGGCATACCATAAAGTGTTTTAGTGTCCTAGAAAGCTGCTTGGTCACAATCAATAGGATAATTGTATGGTTACTTTGTATGAGATGAGTAAAATCACTGTACAATTGAAAATTTTATATTTAAACTAACTTAATGACTTGGATATAAACTAAAAAAAATTACAGGCATCTAGTGTAAACAATCCGGACACAAACTAACATTAGGACCTAGTATAACATATAGTAATCCTGGTTTTAGACAGTAATGAGAGAAACTATAAAAGTTTTTTTTTTAGAAGGCCTCTTGAGAAGATCAAGTTTGGTGAAAAGTTAAACATTTGCTATCCTAAGCTTACATTTTACTGTATGTAGGCTAACCAGATTCTCGATATTTGTATAACATAGTATGTGACCTATTGTTATGTATGACATAGTAACCCTTTGTATCTGATCTAATGTGTTAACAGGATAGGCCGGGTAATGATAAATGAAAAATACCGATAGAAACCTATCAATTACTTAAATATGCCTACATTAAGGTTAAAAGATATAGTATGGGTAAATTAATGAACCGAGGTTATCTAAGGTCCTTTCTGAAGGTGCTTTGTCATGTAGCTATTTGTATTACTATAAACTATATTTTATTTAAGTTATATTAATTGTTGCTTACCAATCTAAGTTATTTATTGGGGAAAGTAAAAAAAACAGACAATTACCACAAGTTTTGCAACCCTAGTTCGAACTCAACTGTTCTTTTTTTTTTAGTATTGTATACAAGTTCCAGTAAAAATTACTTCAAATAAAAAAAAGAAAATAATTCATCCCTTTATTTTTGTTCTAAAAAAAAAAAAACATTAATCTGTGTTAATACATTAAGCTACCATGACATACAATACAAATATGATTAATACAAACATAATAAAAAAACTTTTTAATGATTAGGATTATGACCTATTCTTCCCGTCAGTGGTCTATCCACTCACCTCATAAAGGCTACCGCGATTTCGAAACTCAATCGTTTCATCTTCAGGCCGTTATACAAAATGTTAAATCCCTCTGTCGATGTCGTCACAAAGTCAAACAAAACATTAAAACAGACATCACAAACACTGAGCACAATTACACGTTTAAAATATTCATGATCAAATTCGGCTTGGCCAAGCTACACACGCGACTCGTATGTCTTTACATTCCGGACTTATGAGGCTAACTTATGGAATAAAAATGTTTTTATTTTTAGTTTGTTAATTCTTTCAACCAGATCCAAGCAGTTCTTCAGGTTTATTTATTTTCAAAAATTATTTTATTTCTAATTATTTTATCAATCTTTTTTGCAATAATGTATGCTGCAGAAGGTTTGAAATTTACCAATGGCCGAATGGGTATATTTGGTGTATGTATTTTTGGCAGCTCTTAATATTGGGGCATGTGGATTCGGTACTTTTGAAGCGCTGATGCAATCCTTTGATACGATTGAGGTGCTCTTGTTTATTTCTCTATTGATTTCTCTGGAAAAAGATAAGTTGGGTCTTTATTTAATGGTTGGATGTTATTGTTTGTAATGAAATTCTAAACTTTGTTTACATAGTCGGTACCAGGAAGGATCAGTATTGTAGTCCCCTTATCTGCTTTTGTGATCATTGCTTCATGATCATTGAGCTTGTTTCTAATGGTTTTTAAATTATGTCTCGCTGATTTGTATTTTAAATCATACTTTCAAACTGAACATGGGTTTTTAAAACTTTTTAAACTTTATTTGCCACCATGACCCTGGCTGTATCTCTCAATTCATAGGATTTTAGGTTTTTATTGCGGCTTCAGTATGAATCAACTCAGTCAGCAAGCGGTTTTTGTTATTAGGGAAGTTAAAATTGAGTCCTTTGTTTAAAACATTCAATTCATCCTCTGTAAAAACAATACTAGTTTTATTTACGACACTGGGATAAAAATTATGGTTGCATTTTATGGAATTTTTGTCTGAGTTTTTAACAAGTTGTTAATTTTCGATGAGTCTGTATCTTTTTTAAATAAATTTTTTTTATTAACTTGTGCCTCCAATTCATTCATGATATTAAGTTGTTGGGCAGGGTGAAGGCTATTTAAATCGATATGTATACTGTATAGTGTGGAATTTAACTTGTTTTTACGTGAATATAAAGTTTTTATTTCATTCTTCTTTATCCAGCATGTTTCTGCTACTTTCTTAGCTTTCATCGCCGAAAAAGAATTATTTTCAATTTTTATAAAAACATATTTTGGTACTATGTTATGCTCTAGGCATTTTTTATTGAATTTTATGTTTTTAATGGTTTTGAAGAGCTTTATTTTAACGTTTTTGTATTGGAAGGCTAACTCTGCTTGACGTGCATTTAATTTCATTATTGTAACATAGCCACCGGACCACATATTCAAATGATTAGGATTATGACCTATTCTTCCCGTCAGTGGTCTATCCATTCACCTCATAAAGGCTACTGCGGTTTCGAAACTATCGTTTCATCTTCAGGCCGATACAAAATGTTTCATCTTCAGGATATACAAAATGTTAAATCCCTCTGTCGAGGTCGTCACAATAATTATATGTTTAAAATATTCATCATGAAATTCGGCTTGGCCAAGCTACACACGCGACTCGTACATTTTTACATTCCAGATTCATGTTATGTGTCATGTAACGCAATGTAACGACTCATGTTCCAGAGTCCGAAATGTAACGACGTATGAGTCGCGTGTGTAGCTTGGCCAAGCTGAATTTTATGATGAATATTTTAAACGTGTAATTGTGCTCAGTGTATGTGATGTATGTTTTAATGTTTTGTTTAACTTTGTGACAACCTCAACAGAGGGATCTAACATTTTGTATAACGGCCTGAAGATGAAACAATAGAGTTTCGAAACCGCGGTAGCCTTTATGAGGTGAGTGGATAGACCACTGACGGGAAGAATAGGTCATAATCCTAATCATTTGAATATGTGGTCCAGTAGCAATGTTACAATAATGAAAACTTTTTAGTTTTTATTTATTTGGGTTTTAAAAACGTAACTGATCAAAAGGAAAGAATTCAGTTCGAAGAAGTAACTCATCCTTTCTCTTCTATACTACAAACACATAATTTTTTTGGAAATGCAGTTCAGATGAATATGGAAACAAAGACCAACTGTTCACAAATATAAATTTTTGAAATTATATTCTCAGCATATTTTATAGAGAAAATAAGAGGTCGGTTTGTAATGACACATAACCCCTTCCTGCAATTAGACTCTCATTTCACCCCTAAACCTGTCAGTTCAGAAAACATCTTCCACTGTTCTCGGGCCTAAAATTATTGCTCAAATTTTTGACAGTAAAGACTGGTTATGACAGACTCTGTATTGTTTATTTTTTAATTTGCCACTGATATTTCTGTTTATAGCCTCCATTTTCAACTCTAAGATTCACAGGAATGGTAGTGGTAGGATACTTGTGGGGTTCAGTAGTATCTTTAGCCATACCAGATGATGAAGTAGCAGGGTATAGTTGGAAGTGGCTGGATATTTTTGTACCCTTGGCAATTGCTCTAGGTAAGAACGATATTGGTACCTTATATAAACTCTTATTATTAACAGTTGTATGTAACCTGCCATTATTTCTTGGTTTTTACTTTTCCACTGTATATATAACAACACATATATTAATAAAAGGAAATGTGTGTGTTTGTGTGTGTGTGTGTGTGTGTGTGTGTGTGTGTGTGTGTGTGTGTGTGTGTGTGTGTGTGTGTGTGTGTGTGTGCAAGTATGCAACATACAGGAAAACCATAGTATGCAGAGATCTGATATTTTTGTCGTAGGTGGATAGAAGTTTGGACAATACCTAAAAGTCATATTTTTTTTAAGTAGGCTGAAATATTTAGTTGAAAATCACACCACTGCTTAGAAAAAAAGATTCATGGTGAAAATGTTTGCATTTAACAGTTACTTCTAGTTGTAAATATACTAAAACATTTAATAATTGATCATAATGTGTATAGTCCTCTGAGACAATTTTTTCATTTTTATTTAATTCTCTTTATTTGTTTATATACTTTTATTTCATTTACTTTTATTTTCTCTACTTTTCGTGTGCTGCTTTCATTCACACCTCAAATATTTTATGTTAATCTAGTCATTACCTATTTGACTCATAACATGTTTAATAAAAAAAAAACATTTTGGCAAATTTTTTTCATTAAAGATTGATTATGAGCAATGCTAAGGTAAAGACAATGGCACCATTTATATACATTTTTGACAAAAGGAGAAATACATTTTTGATGTAGAATGTAGCTATAGGCCATAATTTATTACAGATTGAAGATGTTAACCAGTAACATAACATCTTGCTGCAACACTTAAGTTTTGCAGCTTTACCAAAATAAATGTGATAAATTGTTTTTGGGGAGATGAAACTAAAATGTATTATAGTGAAAATCCAATTATCCGAACTCAACAAATCGTCAGTTGTTCAGATCTTTTTAAGAAAAAATTTGCAAAATCAGCTTTTAAAAGATGAAATCTTTTGCAAATGATTAATATTCAGTATGTAATTGTACTCCATATTTGTGGAAAATGAGTCACCAGTCTCAAAAATTTCAAAAGTGAATGAATTAAAACGATTTTATAGTGATTATTTTTTAATATTACCTCATGTAATAGGTAATATTACATGTTACATTACACTAATAGCTCATGTGAAGTAGCCCCTAGTGATTATTTTTTATTTTTTCACCTTAAATTCTGACATGCAAACCAGTGTAAATCAGAGCATCTTTAGAGTAGTGGTGGCCCTTGTGCCTGTGGATTTTTGTTTTTTTTAATATATTTTTATTGGGTAAAGTTAGTAACCAATATATATTAATGTAACGAACGTGCTCAGCTCATCTAATGGCCAAAAGAAACACGTACAAATTGTCTGAATAATTGTTATAAAATAATTTTTTTATGAATGTTTTCACGTGTTGTCTGATAACAGTAGTTATTGTTGTTTTAGCAGTAAATATTATTTTTAGTAGTGAATGTCAAGAATAGTTTTAAAAATATAATTTACAGGAATATTGCTTGTTGGGTGAGGGCGATTTCTTGTTTTTATTGGAAAGGAAGAGTTTCACAAAAGAGTTTTTTTTTATACCTGGCCTCACATTCGCTAAGTTTATAGTCGACCGATTCAGTCTCAGATGGAAGCATTTTTTCAAAAAGAGAAAGAAAAAGACGGTGCAATATTATGAAAATTGTGTGAAAGTTGAAAGTAAATATATAAAAATAGTTTAATGAAGGTATTTTAAAAAAATTTAATAGTGTTGTTATTTCAAACTAAGTCTTTTCTTAAAAAAGATGCCTCATATTGCACTATTGATCATTTATTTTTGATTGTGTATAACACAGCAGCAGAACATATGTAGATTCTATTACGCATGTTGAAACTTATATATAAGTTATGTTAGGAATTGTGTGCAATTTAAAACATTGTTAATGTAAAATATATTGGTTTTTGGAACATTGAGTATTGACCTAAATACATCTGTAACATCAGTTACCCTGTACATACAATAAAACTGTATTTCAGCCTTTAGTCAATGTAAAAAATACTGATAACGATACTAAGTGAAACAATTCAGCTGTACATAGTCTTTTTAAAGTTTCAGCGTATACTTTGCATCTTTATTTTAAAATTTTATGATACTTATTTTTGCCTAATGTGATGTAGGTAATTAAAATCACAAAGATAACTGATAGCATGTTTGCAGATCGCTGTACGTCACTTTTAAGAATTTAGAAAGAACATGTTGTCTTGTCATAAAAACGAAAGAAAACTGTGTATTGTAAATCACCGCAATGTTAGTGATATGCTATCTGCTAGGCACCTCAAACACGGCCTTGAATTACTGTTCAAGTATAGAGGATAACATTTAATGTCGTGAATAGAAAAAATAAATTTTATAGTTGCACCAGCAGCTTATGATTTGTTTTGAGCACAATTATGTCTTTAGAATAACAGCACTACACAAATTATTGATAAGTCCATTAACTGTTTTAATGATCCGTGACTTATATTTCGATTGTATGAAATGTTATATTTTACAGTCACATTCTTGGTGTAAATGAATAAGTAGAATATACATTATTTTAAATTAAAACAATTTTAATTTTGAAGTAAAGTAAAACATTGATTATAATATTAAAAAACAAATAACAACCCATTTTCATTGTGTTACTGCATTTGAGATTATTTTTCCCAATTTACTAACAGATGAAATAATGTAATTTTTGCTAAAATGATGGGTTGATCATCAATATTTAAGCTAGCACTAATAATAATTATTAAATCATTTTAAGAGATTATTATGGATTTTTTTCATTGCTTATAGCTCCCAAAACTGGAGTTTTGATCTATTTATCATTGTAACGTAAAACTGAAAATATGTTAGTAGAACATATTCCTTATTGTTTTAATTAACGCTGTTCACTTTATTTTGTATTTACAGGCGTGTGGTCGGTGGGGAACATAGGTAACGAGAAAGGAACATTATGGTGGTCACTCTTTGCTGCTTATTGTTCTTACCCTTTCTATTACCACTATGGAGGAGAATATACATTTGTAATTATGATATTTCTGTCCGCTATAACCTTTGATTCTAAATCTAAAAAATGGAGACCAAGAGGAGACCGCAAGAGAGGTTTTATATTGTAAGAAATTTGAAGCTGAAAATTTATTTATATTATTGTAGTTTACTTTAAATCTCTTTTTGTTTTTAGAAGAGAAATTTATAATGTAAAATTCTTTTGTTAACAAATTAACTGTTCCAACTCATAGTTGTTTTTTTTCAACGTGTACTAATCATATTTTAATCATATATTTAAATATATATATTTAATATATGATATATATATATATATATATATATATATATATATATATATATATATATATATATATATATATTTAATCATATTTCAATATGAACTAAAAATGATATTCTGGGCTGTTTGTGAATGTTAAATTTTTTATAGGATGTCTAATTGATGTATTTTATTTCATAAAAAAATAATGTAGTTAGAAAAAACTTATGTGATATTGTCAACAATTAATGTTGAGTTTTTGTAAGGAGTTATTTGTTTTTAAAATAATATAGAAAAACAAGATAAAATTACGTTAATCTGTCAGCTGTTTTTGTCACTTTAGTGCAGGCTAATCAAGTTCATCAATTTTTGTCATATTTTTATATATGGTAGAAATATTTAGGTCATTTTTCCAGACCATTGATAATAAGATAGATTAAGCTGCTATTATAAGAAAGCATTAAGAAAAATTGACTCAAATGAAACATTATTTTGAATGTATTAGGTTCAGTAATTGACGACGATGAAAAAACTTATTGTATTATTTTTTTAGGAGAATAATCATACTGGTGGCCTGCGGAATGCTCTACATCACTTTATGGGGCAGTTACGTCTACTTTAACGCAACTCTACAAAATTCAGACGGTGAAGACATTCCTGTACATGAAGCTATACACCATTTCTTCCGTTCTCCATGGTGGACAGATTTAAAAAATCTCTTTCAGACGTTTGGACGTACCTCCAGATTCATGGATGGATGGAGACTTGGAGACTTATTGTGGAACTGAGTGATCCATCAGGGGAGCAAAATGCTTTTAAGGTATCCTGAATTTAATATCACATAATTTATAAAAGTATCGAGAAGTGAAGAAATATTCAAATAGAAGAGACTTGTGTTTTGTACAATAATAATAATGTTTTCAGATTTTATTTATCATAGGATATATGTATTCTGATTTTAAAATTTTTATTTTATGATTAAATATTCATATTATTTGTTTGAGCATTTGCCATTATTCGTGTATTAGGAAACAATACACAATATTTCAAAAATATCAATCAGCTCTCGTTCTCAAGTGCCCAACCTAAAATTTTTTAATCTTTACCTTTTCATATTTTCTTCAGTTTTGTTTTGCAACTTCTAGTTTAATTTTTTTTTAACCTTTTCTTGCTCCAAAGTTATTACATTCATTACTTCTATTTCCTTTTTTTTGAAACCTGTAAATAATATAACACACAGGGTAACAATGCAAAAAGTATAAAAGGAATATAAAGGTATGTTTGTTTTAGACTTTAATTTCCCTTTGTCCAGTTTTATTGCATAATACAGGGAATATTGTTTCGCCTGCTTATTGCACACTTAAAAACAATGGTTCTCAAAACAAAGTTTACTTCATATGATTGATTGTGGTCTTAATACTTTAACATGACCATAGATTATTCTTAATTTGAATACAACAATATACTAGCCAAAATAATATCTGTGATGGGATTGATTTAGGCTGTATGCAGCTCAAGCTAAGGGAATCAGTTACACCAGTTATTATAAAAAAAAATTTAATGTTCTTTGTATGTACCAATTAAACTGCTTAATTTAGATGTGGGTATAGCAGCCCATATTGAAATGATTCATTCAGCTGAACATACCAACTAGTTTTATATTCTTAATAAAAAAATGCATATTTTTACAATGATGATCACCATATATGCCGGCCTAAATAAACATTTATATTATGTGCACTAGGGACTAAATATCCAAACATAATGGGACCAAAGTTCTTTGAGATAAGTGAACCATCATATGCAGATCCATTGTAAAAACATAATTTTTGTTAGGATATGAGATATTTAATAACATTATCATGAGCTGTCATACAGTAGTGTCAATGTCTGTACGTCACAATAATACACAAATTCATATTGTTTTTAAACTGTATCTATTAAAAACATAAACAAAAAAGTCTTGCTTTATAAACAAGTCTGAAGATGTAAACAAAAGTCAGGTAGTATTGGTGCCTTGGTGTAAGTTTGCAGAGCATCTTTACTTATTGTAAAACAAACTGTAACTGTAATGTTCTTGTGTACCTCGTTGACATGATTTAATCGATATCAGACAGTGATGATTGTTAAAAACGATCCCTTTAATATTTTGAAATTTTCTTAATATAAAAGCAGTAAATTCTTTACAATAGGCTAACTTTTGTCATCACTGGGAGGTCTGACAATCTAGTATACTAGATTTTTTTCTTGGTCTGGATAATCTAGTGTACTTAGTATATCCTAAAACTGTAGTGACTAAACGACACCTTTCAAGCATTCTAGAGGTATTGTTTTTATCTTCAATAATCAGCGGTTAAAGACATGTTGGGGCTGTTTCAACTGATCAGCTATAGTATATCAAGTGGCTAGTATGATGAACTACAGTGGATGCTGCTCACTAACTTACAGTTAAAAATCGTGTTTAGCAGACGGGCGATTTTTTATTTCTCCTTTCAAAACTTGGTTACACATTGTCTATAGAAAATAAATATATATTTAGAAAGTTCATGCTTCAAGCTTTATTTGAATACTTTACAACTGAAAAGATGCAGCTTTCATTGAGAATTGTCATGTCGAATTTTTCATCTCATTTTTCGCATATTTTGGCCAGTCTTCTGGTTATTAAGAGTCTAATACAATTTTATGAACTGCAGGTAGCGTCACTGAATGATAAATCAAGTGGCTGATTTTTCTTCCATTAGAGTTGTTGCTAAATGCAGTATTGTATTTTAACCCACTACAGTTATAATAATAAAACTTTACCCACTGCAGTATAAATAAAATAATTTTTGTTTTAAAGCTCGGAACACTCAATACTTATCCTGATACTAATTTTGCCATTTGTATTCTTATGAAAGTAATAATATAGTATATAATGTATCATTGACTACACGGATTCATTTAAAAACTGTCTTATAGGTTTTGGGTTTGTCACATCATGCAAACCAAACGGAAATAAACTCTGTTTGCCGAATGTTATCCGTGAAATGGCATCCCGACAAAGTGAAAGATCCTGAAGAAAAAATTACTGCCCAAGAAAAGTTTTATGAAGTACAACAAGCTTGTGAGATACTTTCTAAAAACAAAGCAAGAAGGAGTAGAAGAAACAAAAAATCCGAATCATAGAACTAACACCGCCAAGTAAGGACAACCAATCGCAGCAATAACCTAGTCTTATTTATTTATATTTTTGTTATTTATGATTGTTGATTTGGTTTTAAATGTTCTGACGAAAGTATTAAACATTAAGAGTATTGTATTTTTCTATAGTTTTATAAATGTACAATTAAGAAATCTAAGGTTAGGTATTGTTCTACTGTTTGGTCCACTTAAAGTAAGGCACTATCTTTATATTAAGGACAGGTTACAACTGAAAGTACTTTTGAGTAATGAACTGATATATCCATATATCTTATTTTATTAAGATAAAGACAATTATTATGAATAATTTTTAAAATTAGAAATCATTGAGCATCTAAAGAGGTCTTTATTATGTTGAGGAAAGTAAGGAAAGGGAATGGAGTAAATAAAATAAATGGAAATGTTGTAGGAAATTGCAATGATTGAGGTAGAGATTTAATTTTATAAAGACCGTAATGCTACAATCCTACAACGAATTTTCTATAACATGGCTTTTTTGAGGGCTTACAGTAAAACTTTTAAAAAGTAGAGTTCGTGAAACGAGACACGATTATGCTACAGTATACACTAAAACTTTAAATTGAGGTGAGCAATTACAAAAGGTGGGGAAGGTTGACCTTTGGCATTACTTTGATTTACGACAAACATGGCCTCACTCTGCAATACAAACTCGTAAACTTCTGGACAGTTTGGGGGGTGTTTATTTTCAACTACCTATTTTATGATCCTGATTTAACCCAAAGTGATTTCCGTTTGTTCTCCAACATGAAAAAATAGGTTGGGTGATAGCGCTTTGTGCATGACTATGAGTTGAAGGGTTAGTGGGTGGCTGTGACCACTGACGGAATTTTATTCATTGGGTATTGAAAAACTTATTCATATGTATGATAAGTGCTCAAAAGTAGGTTGTATTTATGTCAAAAAGTAGTTTAAAGTATGCTCTGTCAAATATATATAGGCCTAATGAGAAGTTGATAAATGTATTGAGAATTTTGTTTTATCTTAAACCTGAAGCGAACTCGTATTTCTATTCTAAGAATTATCAATTTTATTTTATTTCTTTTATAGAAAGTTTATTTTAATTCCAAAACCATTATAAATATAATAAAAAAAATATATGTACTGTAATTTATAATTAACCTTAATTAGGTGTAAAAAAAATACTATAACATAGCCATTAAACAGTTATTTCATTTTAACATATATACTTTAAGCCAATTAGACTAATGAAGGCAGGGGATCAACATAAAACTTAAAAAAAATAATTGGACTTGAACGTACGTACATGTCAGACTTGGTATCTGATCGGTGTTAATCTGCCTGCTAACCTACCACACGTAGAGATATTGTCAAAAAGTAATTTTTATGTGTTCTAACTTTGTTATTTACAAAATTCCGAAACAGTTTTATAAAGTTACCAGTCATAAATGATAGCGTTAAATAACATCACATTTTATACAATCAATTTTGAATCTGTATTACCTGTATATTGCTACGATTTGAATCTAAAATAGTTTATTGCCAACGAAAAATTTAAGTTCGTTAAAAATATATTTTTGTAATAGTATTTCAATGGTTGTATTGTTTTTGTTACATTGTATTGTTAAGTAATAAAAGGACATATTTAAAAGTTCTCTTTTTCAATTATGTTATAACACCAATAATAAAATTAATTAAAGCTAATGGGGTAAAATTAAGTGTACATAAAATTTTTATTTTAGATCCGTACCAAGAAACTAAAACTGAACTATTGCAGTGCGATGCTGTCTCGCTGTTATAATGGAGATGAATTTTAAAAAATTACTGGTGTCGTATTTTTTTAATCTCATGTTTTTGACAACCTGATTTCAACATTATATTCTTCATTAAAGTCGACACAAGTTAGTATTTCAATTTTCAGATTCTACTGAAAATATGAATGTACATCTTGACTGCTGTTAGGTCAATTTTTTATCTGCACTTTTGAAAATGTAAAGTGCTAATTTATGCTGATTACGATGGTGAAATCACATTTTCAAAACAGTAAGAAAAAAACATATGATTTCTAAAGATTTGGAATGGCTACCATTTTGAAATAGATTAATGGATTTTGATGGATAACAAACTTGTCCAAGCTGTTACCAAACTGATTCTTATGCGAAGCTTCAATAAAATATGGTAACAGTTCTGAATGTTATTACGAGGTTTGTCCAATAAATACACAAACTAAGGTCATAAAAACTTTATTTTACAAAATTTCATCTACATTGATTTTGTCCCCTTCAAAATACTCTCCATTAACTGCTATGCACTTATCCCATCTTCTTTTCCACTCTTCAAAGCACCCTTGGAAGTCCTCGGAAGTCAGGCTTTTCAGTCTCCTCGTCGTTTCTTGTTTTATTGTGTCCACATCTTCCCAATGCTGTCCCCTCATCAAATTTTTGCATTTAGGGAATAGAAAAAAAGTTGCAGGGGCGAGGTCCGTGAATAAGGGGATGATCAAGGATAGTGATTGAATTTTTAGCCAGAAACTGGCGAACAATCAAAGCCGAATGTGCGGGTGCATTGTCTTGATGAAGAATCCATCCATCGTTTTGAGTCAAATTTGGTCGCACACGACGCACTCGATCTCTCAAACGCTTGAGAACGTTAAGGTAGAACTCAGAATTTACCGTTTTTCCTCAGGAAGGAATTCATGATGAACAACACCTTTGATATCAAAGAAAACCAGGAGCATGACTTTGATTTTTGATCGGCTTTTCCTTGATTTTTTTGTTCAAGCTTCACCTGTTGCTTTCCACTCCATGCTTTGCGATTTCGATTCGGGGTCATACTTTAAAACCACGATTCATCACCAGTGATAACCCTATTTAAGAATCCAACATCATTTTCCATGGAATTTTTCCAGTCAGTAACACATTCGACTCTTCTCAACTTTTGATGCGGAGTCAGCAGTTTTGGCACGATTTTCGACAAACCTTTCTTAAGCCCAAATGCTCGGTTAAGATTGTGTGCACTGTTGATTTTCCTAAATTTAGTTCTTCAGCTATCATTCGACAGTTTTTCGGCGATCAGTAAGGACAAGACGCCGCACACGATCAATGTTTTCATGCACACAAGAGGTTGAAGGTCGTCCAATTCTTGCATCATCCGTGGCGTCTTCTCGACCTTCTTTAAAGCGCTTAATCCACTTGAAAATGGCTGTTTTCTTCATAGCATTATCACCATAAACAACTCTCAACATTTCAGCAATTTCTTGGTAATTTTTACCAAGCTTTACCAAAAACTTGATGTTAATTCGTTGTTCAGTGAATTGGTCAATTTCCATATCGACGAACAAAAAAATAATGCAAAACTAAAAATAACTCTACTCGCAAGATCCGCACAGCGTAACGTTCTGCCAAGCACTGACGGCTCATTGGGTCCCAGACAACACGTGAGGCCAGTGGACGTGGCATAACTCTCCGTAATGGCCACCATATTCGACCAGTTCGCGTATTTATTGGACAAACCTCGTATTGTGTGTGTGCACGCGCACACACACTTAATTAACAGTCATTCTCAGTACCATTGGGGTGACGGATGACAAAGTAGACAGGTAACAGAAATAAACCATGCATACTTTCAGTGACCGATACCAACACAATACTATACTCTGTTTATAGCTCAGAATGTATTGTTATTGTTTTTGGAAAATATAGTAAATCTCTTAAATTTCGTTTAACTCTAATTATGTATTATACAAATTTTACATGCGTAGGTCTTTAATACAGTAAATTATCTGCACTTAAACTTTTGACATAACATATGCGAGATGCTCCACGTGTGGTACTTGTGTGATTGTTACATATCAACAAATACGAGGTGTGTTCAGAAAGTAACGAGAATTTTTAAATTTCGCGGGCTTGGAGAGTCCAATTGTCAAACATTTTTTTTTATTATGTTGGTATACATGCCCTTGAAGTATGATAAAACTTTCAGCTGTTTTCATTGTTGACTTGTTTGTGACAACCACTAAGGTTACGTGTTTTTATGAGCTCGGCAATTTTCGTTTGCTAAAAGAAATGGATCAAAGAATTTGTATCAAAATTTGCATAAAAAAATGGAATAAAGTGTAACAAAGTGTGAAATGTTAACAAAGGCCTATGTTGAGTCTGATATCACTAAAGCAAGAGTTTACGAGTGGTATAAGCGTTTCCAAAAGGCCGTGATGATATTGAAGATGACGGACGCCCCAGCACATCAACAACCGATGAAAACTTGGAAAAAGTGAAAGAAATGATTATGAACAATCGCCGAATCACAATTAGAGAGGTTGCTGATGATGTTGGCATATCGATTGGATCATGTCATGACATTGTATCCAATGTTTTGTGTATAAAACATGTGGCAGCAAAATTCGTTTAAAAATTGTTGAATTTTGAACAAAAACAGCGGCGAATAGAAGTTGCTCAGGAGTCACTAAATGAAGTCAACGACGATGCAGAATTACTGAAACGTATTATAACAGGTGACGAAACATGGGTTTACGGATATGACGTTGAAACTAAGCTCAATCATCCCAGTGGAGGCATTCTGGCTCGCCAAGACCGAAAAAGGCTCTACAAGTGCGGTCGAATGTGAAGGTTATGCTCACTGTGTTCTTCGATATTAATGGCATAGTGCATCAAGAATTCATGCCACCAGGTGAAACGGTCAATAAGGAGTACTACCTACCAGTTCAACGCCGTTTGCATGAAGCAATCCGAAAAAAACGTCCGGATCTGTGGAAAAACAATTCATGGCTTTTGCACCACGATAATGCACCAGTTCGCACTTCATTGCTTGTTTGTGAATTTTTGGCCAAAAACAGTACTGTATTGATGCCCCAGCCTCCGTATTCGCCAGACGTGTGACTTTTTCCTATTTCCAAAAATATGAGAACCTTAAAGGGCCGTAGGTAACATTAAAAGCACATCGCTGAAAAAACTAAAGGCTATCTCAAAGGTCGAGTTTGAGAAGTGTTTCGAGGATTGAAAGAAGCGCTGGTACAAGTGCATAATCTCCAATGGGGACTATTTTGAAGGTGACAACATCAATGTAAAAGAATAAATAAATATTTTGTTCAAAAAATTAAAATTCTCGTTACTTTCTGAACATACCTCATATGCTGAATGGAATTATTGTAAATAATGTGAGTGTTTATCTTCCAATAAAAACATTCATGCACTCGTTTGGAATGGTTGACACTATTTGAAATGTCACCTCATTTTACTAGATAATAAGATCGTGTACTTTTAAATTATCAATGTTTGCTTGGCCAGCTGCTATTGCCTATGCTGTAGGTAAGTTGTGTTGCAATTGCAGTGTTTTGTTTTGTCTACAAGGTTACTTTATTGTTTATTATACATTATTTACAATGGAAGACTGTTTAAAAATGTGAGATAACAGAATTAACCTGACGGTTAATAGAAACTGACAGTTAATCGAGACTCTATTGTATATAAATTTTAACATTTTGAAAAGTGATTTACAGGTAAGGTTTGGCACATAATTTCAGGTCCTGTTTGCAGATCTTGCTATGATGGCCACTA
Source organism: Callitettix versicolor (assembly GCA_022606455.1). Classification (NCBI taxonomy): domain Eukaryota; kingdom Metazoa; phylum Arthropoda; class Insecta; order Hemiptera; family Cercopidae; genus Callitettix; species Callitettix versicolor. The sequence goes on from CM040183.1 coordinate 81,391,464, forward strand.
TAATCGAAATTTACTAATCCTAATTGAATCTGTTCACTTTCCAGGATATAAGATATTTTAAAAAAAGGTATTTTTATACTTATAAGAGTAAACATTCCATAAATACTTGATTGTGTTTACAATATATTTATGATGAAAATTATTAACACAAGGTTTATTACAAGCACACTAAATTCAAAATATAAATACAAAAAATTTATTTAAGTCTTCATTAAAAGCTCGCACAAAATATAATTATACATACCTAACCTAACATAAATCTCAAAATATTCTAACACTTATAATTTAATTTTAACAACGACAAATTACACAATTTTATTTTAAGTATCACAAGTTCACTTAAGTCAGTTATGGTGTTCTTTTAACTGCACACACATGAAATAACATTTAGGAGTAGATATGGTGGGAATTCAGTTGCGATTAACATCTGCTCTTTCACGGAGTTAACTTTAAATTGGTATAAATATATGTAATTATTCTGTAAATATATGTTTTTTGCATTAAGTTGATAGTGCTTGAAATGTGTAAGTATAAAGAAGAAATACAGTTTTATAAATCATGTTAGTCGCAGGAGTGGAGGATACAGCTGTATTTTATTTTTGGAGGACCAAATCCAAATTTTATTCTTGAAAGCGCTGAATTAGTCATTTTGAACACTTTATCGAATTTTGTAGTAATAAACATCTTGTTCAGCTGTGCGAATGTCAATGCAAAATTTAAACAGCTGTTGCTAAGTCACAAAATGAAATAGTAACTAAAAAAAAAATTAAGTAAGCAGCAGTCTCGCAGACATGATGGGTGCATATTTTCAGAAGTAATTTTTTATCTCACTTATTTTGAAATTCTCATTCCACAATCACAAGCAGTATTAAAATCTGCATATTTGCTAGCATTTGAAATTTTCCGATTGCATTGGAAATAAAAAAATGAACCCTGAACACTGTGAAATTTAATTTCTTAATTTCAACAGATGTTGAAAATCCAAAACATTAGTTTATATTAACGATGCTTATAATGGTGAAATAAGATAAAGAAAAATATGAAAAAGTTGTGACTTTTTAAAGATTTGAAGTTGCTGCTATATTAAATGCATTTTGCAAGCTATTACCATAATCGATTTTTGTACTAAGTCTGGGTTTTTTCATAACAGGTCATTTTTCAATGGAACTTGCTAATAATCAAATGAAAATTTCTCCTGTTTCAAACATGACCAATTAACTAGTGCTGATGCCATTGTGTTTACATAAATACAAGTCATTTTAATTTGTTTTTAATCAATCAAAAAACAATACCTTAATGCTCACCTGGACAAAACCAAATTCAATAATTATATATGTTTACTTAATAAATATTTAACAGTTCATGTGAAGTTGTCAATGACCCATGAGGTTTTAAACCAAATACATGATTGATATATAGCTGATCATGATGCATGTATTCCTCAGCACAACTGACATTCAAGTTAGGAATATAATTAATTAGGATCACACAACTATTTCATTTAATACAGCTGCACCAACAAGGCTAACCTAACCGTTACCCCTGTAAATTCCAAATTTGATTTACCAACACATAAGTATTTCCTTCAATGAAAAATTAGCAACCTGTAACTGGAGATAAGTCACGGACTTTGGAACAGTGTAAGCGGAGCCCTTTAGTGTTAGTCAGTTTGTGTCTGTGTCACAAAGTCTGTTTGGTCGCAGTTGTTGTACTTTGTGTCGTGTCATCAGGGGTGACCTGAACTTTTGGAACTGCCAACGGACGTATGAGCGATTTCACTAGAGGCGGGACACTGCTGGGTGCAGGTAAAGCTGGTGTGGAAGCGCACAGAGCCGCACTGGTTATCTGCGTTACTAGCGAAAACGACTGACTAGGATTTGATGACGTACGGAAAGCTTTCCTCAACCTGGATTTGATACTGCCATGATGCGTGTTGTTGACGATGGAAATCGCTGGCGGTTGTAATCTGCCTTGAACCAGGTGTGGTCCAAGTTCTGGCTCGCTACCCCATCGCCCGTATGATGTAGTGCGTTCTAAAAGTCGATGACGGGAAAGCTTTTCAATGACGTCAGCACAAACATATCTACCACAAAATCTGGCCCATTGTTCTGCACGCAGACCTCTTCCTGTATCTCTCATGGTAGGGGAAGCACCTAATAAAATAAAAGTCAATTTTATAATAGACAAACAAGGACATCACCTTCCAGGAGTTTCTTGCGTGAAACAAAACGAGAATTTAAGAACGTGGTATCAGAAAGAAAGGTGTAGGAAACAAGGAAGCATTAAAAAGCAAATTTGCGGATTTGTCCAAAGAAAATTGACAACAATAAGGATATTTTTGGAGACGAGCATAAGTGCGCTCAGAGAATATAGGAACACAATACTGGTGGAGAAGAGAAATGAAGAGTATGTATAATCGCAGTGTTTAAGATTAAAAACAAAAACAATTTGAAAAAGATGTGCCAAATATATTGAACCTTACGAATTATATTCTATTGTTTTAACACATAGTACTGTGCCCTTTTCTATTACTGATTCCCACTTTTGGTTAAATGAGTATGATAAAACATTTTTTTTACATTTCAGTCATTGTTGTAAATAAAGTGTTTACAAAGAGTAATAATTTCTAAGCTATGAAAAAGGTTGAACCATTTTGTCCATCACTTAATGGATGATTGTAGTCTAATCAACAAAAAAAACTGGAGTTTAGGATGTTATAACATTCCAGTCGGTTGATGTACAGAAATTTCCTATACCAAATTAAAGCATGTCCATTTTTCTACAAATCTGTGTTAATTCTGTTAATATATTTTTAAATGTTTGTTTTTATATTTCAAGAAATTTACAAAAAAAAAACATGATTTTCACAGTTTTTCTACTACTAGCTGCTTTGAAGGTAAATTATGCAGAAACATTAACAAATGTCTATACCCAACCTGCACGAACAGCATTATCGTGGAGTAAAAATCGACAAAGTTATAAACTTCAAAGTAGCTAATAGTAGAAAAACTGCTTGAAAATCGTGTTTCTTGGTAAATTTCTTATAATATAAAACTAACTTTTGAAAATATAATAATGGATTTGACATAGATTTATAGACAAAAAGAACATTTTTTAATTTGGTGAATCTGAAATTTCTGTACAATAACCAATTGGAATGTTATAACATCCTAAACACAGGTATTTTTTTTTGTGGGCCAGGCTATAGATGTTCATGAAAAACTACGTTTTTATACAGATAATTTATACAATGTTAAACTGTGTTTTGAATTAAAAAAAAAGTATTTGGTGAAAAAACAACTATTGTAACATCTGTTCTTAACTAAACTTTGAACAATTTGTTGTATTGCGCCACACCAATGCTCTCTGAATTTAATGTGCACAATAGGCCATGATTAAATTTAGACTTAGATGTTTTCAGTAACAGGGCCATGAACTATATTTAAAATACCTTGGCACAAAATTATTTTTCCGTTATAAGAAAATTTTCATATCATTTAGATTTCCGCTTAATCAAAAATATCTACATACCGGCAAACAAAAGCAATTTTGCACATTTTGTACGTCCCTGTATCGATGCTTTCATGAGCGGTGTAAAGCCGAGGTTGTTGCGTGCGTCGACTTCAATGTTAGAACACCTGCTCAGTAAGTAATTAACAGCTTCTACTTGACCTGCAAAGCAATCAAACATACTGTAAGAAACATTCTTACATTGCACATCTTAATCATATTATATTTCTAAAAGTTTGTGGTTTGTTATTCAATCACGCGTTGACTACTGGACCGATTAAGATGAAATTTGGTATGAACATGGTTTAGATACCTGAGATAAACAGGTATATTCCTGTTTTAAAAAAGACCATTACACTATTTACCCAGTCCAACTTAATTATTTAGTATTTAGTTTTGTGACAAGTGTTAACTGTATAACAGTGATGTTTTATATGAATGTAATTATACTACTTACCCAGTCCAACTTAATTATTTACTATTTAGTTTTGTGATATGTTTTCACAGTACAATAGTAACGTTTTAATAATATTTTATACTTCTTAATATAATATAAATTTAAAAGTGTGTGTGTTATTCAATCACGCATTAACTACTGCACCGATTGAGATGAAATTTAGAACGAAAATAATATAGATACCTGAGATGGACATAGGTATATTCCCGTTTAAAAATCTTAATCCCTGTTATTATTTATTACCAAATTATTGTTTATAAGGTTAATTTGCAATGATTTTAATTGAAATTTTTTTTAAAATCCCTATAATTTTATCCCAATAATTCCAAATAACCTGCCTTTCAAATTTAAAATATTGCAGTTTCCATTAAAGTTAGCATTTACAATGTCAATTAAGTGGCAGGGTCAGACGTTAGGAGTCGCAGGAATACATTTGGGAACTCTGTGCTTCTCCCACGGGCAGTTATATGTCGCTTGTTCTAGATTGTCGAGTAGCAAAAATCTATATGTCTTGGCCAAAAACCATAAATCTTATAATATTTTATTTAGAAATATATTAAATTGAAATGAACCCATTCTGATTTTGAAAAGCGACTATAAATTCTATTACCTACATAATAATTGCGGGCGAAGCCACAACGGGTAACTGCTAGTATTCTATAAAAAAACTTTTGTATTATATAACATGTACTCTGTACCACTAATGCACATACCTATAGCTGTTTTTTATGCCAGGTAGACTAATGAGTGAAAAAGGATTCGAGTTAACAGAAACAATAAAGCTTATGATAGTTACTACAGTCTTAACACAATACCTTGAGTTGCGCAAGTTCAGAGAAACAGAAGACTGACCAGTGCCTCAGCAAACTCCCTAATTGTCTATTGAACTGTTTAACTGGATAGCAAGTGATGTGCACCACTTAAACTGGAGTTTTTTGTTACTCACCTGCCTGGGCAGCAAAGTGTAGTGGTGTGTTTCCTTCATTGTCAGGCTTGTTGACATCAATTCCTTCCACAGCCAGGATGCCTTCTAGCAGAGGCATTGGTCCATTGGAAGCAATATAACTCAGAGCAGTCTACAACAGTAAAGCCGTAGTTTGATGCTTATCTATGGTTTAAACACAGAGCATGTAACAAATTGAACAAGTATAATAAAATACTCTTCGCAGTCTCGCTGCATAATGTGGTGGAGCAAATTTCTAAAAGTTATAATATCTGTTACATAACAATAACTTTTTTATCTTGTACTTATTTGAAAATCTGGTTCGATACCGTCTGGATTATCAGATTGCCTGGATTTTCGGAGTAAACCAATAAAAAGGCAATTAGATGTCTTCAATGTAAAAACAAAACTTGCTAAAATTGGGTATAATTCATTCCGATGAATTAGTAGAATGGATGAGTAAAATCATTAACGTAATAATAATTAATGGCTTTAATGTTAGTATTTTAACAGAAAAAATGTACTGTTTGTATTGCATGTACAGTCCACCTTATGTCTTTGTAAATTAAATCTTGGCCTACAACAATAAATAGTTGCAAAAAACAATACAAACTCACACACACAGAAACACTCTACTACATACAAATGATAGTTGCACACACAGGGGACAATGTCCGAGATCAGTGGTCTAACAGGAACTGATAGTGATGAGCATCAGTAGCCAATGTTTTCAAAACCGATGTTTTTAGGTTGATGTAAAAGTTTTTCCACTTAGGTGATAAAGCAGTTGCAATTTGTATACATTAATAGTTGACAGTCAATGTTTTACACACCAAAATGTTTTAGATCTTTTACAATATTTCTTTTGAATTTTAAGTTTTTTTATGAACATGATTTTTTGCTTGATATAAGACATTTTTTTCATCTTTTTAAAGTTCAAATAGTCCAGAAAATAGTAATGTGGCTGAATGAAGCAATACGTTTGTTGCTGTTATCACCTTACTACACAGTCAACCAACAAAACTCATTTTTCTAAAATATCAGTGTGTTTTGTTCACTCTTTTAGTGATAGTGATGATCTTACCATCAATGTTTTTTCTATCAATGACATGCAATTTGCGTTCTATTCTGTTATGCGTAACAATTTTTTATACATCATATCTTCAATGCTTTTAAACAAATATTCAATGTTTTCCCCACATTCGAATCTGGATTATTGACAGTCCAAGTTTTTGACGTACAAATTATTGACATTCTTTTATATATATATATATATATATATATATATATATTATTATTATTTGCCTATAGTCCCTGTTGGATCACGCAAAGCACTCCGACTCATGTCTTGTTCCTTCTAATCCTCCACACCTTCCTCATCCTGTCCCCATGGATCCTCTTCCGCTCCTCCGTCCATTTTACCCCTGCTCTCTTTGGGATTTCATTCTCTGGGACCTTCCAACCGAGCATCTTTCTCCTGTATGCGTGCCTGTCTTCAACGTCTGTTGAGTCTATTTCTGCGTCATGTTCGATCTATTCTGACTTGTGCGATCCATGATGTTGTTGATTTCACTCCTTGAATATGCTTAAGGATTCTGTTGGCAAGTCTCGTTGTTGGGAGTCTACTGATGTGTCCATAGAACCGAAGCCTCCTTCTTCTGATATCTGCTGCCAGGTTCGATATCTTCTCTGTGGTCTCCCGGGAGTGCAACCTGTATCCATCTTCTGTATATATATATATATATATATATATATATATATATATATAAATATATAAATAAATAAATATATATATATATAAATATATATATATATATATATATATATATATATATATATATATATATAATATACTCTAGCGAACGTAATTCATACTTGGCACAAACATAAGATTTTGGTAATATAGTCTTTTGACTAGTTTGTTATCCAACAAATCTGTTCAAGAGTTATGAAATAACAGTAATTTAAAGTCATAAAAATTCATAACTTTTTTGTTTTATACCTTTTTGAAAATCTGTTTCTACCATTGTAATCAGCATTGAAATTTGCAAAACATAACATTTGAAATTTTCAAATTGAAAATATTACATTGAAAATATGAAAATGAACCCTGACCAATGTGAGTTTCATTTTTGTACTTTAATTAGAATTGAAATTAACTGGTGACACAGTATTTTATTCAATAGAAACAGAAATGACAAAGCTATTGTAGGAATGAAATATAATGTTGTTGTAGGGCACAAACTACTAGGCCTACAAGTTTTGGCAACAAACAATAAACCCTAAGCACTTAACTAAGCCAGGGTATGACAGCAATAAATCATCTTGTCACCTGTCCCTGTCATGTTGGTATCTTATCAGTGTGTTATCAGCAATCAAAATGCAGACACTGCTTTAAAAAATTAATATTAGCTAGTTACATAATAACCACATCTTTGTAACATGTTCCTAGAGGAATAAACCTGTTATATTAATGTGCCATTCTCCAAAATTCCTTAAAAAGAAAAAAGTGAAAAACCCGCAAATTTCTCAAGGTTTGTGAGGTTTTTGATTGAATTGAAATCATAACTTAGCCAACGTAACAAGTTTGAAATAAAAAATAGAAGCGCTGCAGCTCACTTGGTAGAATTATGGGTAATGTGCTACAAAACTGACTTGTATGCACGTTCTAGTTGCAATTACTACTGTTTGTTTTTTCCACATATATCAATCCGCATTTACTTTGATATATTAGCTAAATTGGTATAGAATAGACACTTTAAGCCACAAAAAAGAAAAAATGAAATAAAAGAAGTTTTTGGGTCAATAGTAAATTGAAAAAGAACCAGATTGATTATGACTGATCAGGTCAGGGCTTATTTTATATACACCCAAAACATAAATTTTTTAGATTTCACATTCGTTCACTGACTTGGGTTTTGAATCTTAATATGTGACCAAAGTCTAATAAATTGGTTACAAGAAATTAAACCCAATTTTAATTCATAGTTCCCAAACTAGATTTTTTTAGAGATAAAAACCCTATCTGATGCTTTTGTTTTGAAACTTAAGAACTACATTATTTAATAAATATTAAAGAAAGTTAAGGTTTTTTTAACCAAATAAGATTTTGAAAACAATTTTATTTTAAACGCAACTATTAAATCAAAATCAGTCAATTTGTTTAGTCTTCAGTAAAATTCCTCCACACAAATGTAGGGTTATTGAAAATGTGTATATCTATCAAAATTTCAAGATTTCTTTCAGGATAACTGAAAATTCGATATTTGTTATAGTTACAAATTAAAATTTGAAATAACGGCAAATTATAGTTTATGAAAATCATAAGATATAAAAATCAACCCCTGACTGTTACGAAATTTTGTATCTTTTTCTCTTTTTTTGTGATTTTTAACCATGACCTAACAAATTCTGTATTTCTTTACAAATTTCTTACCCGTCCGCTGGAATCAGTAGCATTCAGCTGTTTCTCAGGAATGCCGACAACTGTTGCTCGTCGTAGTATCTCCTTAATAGTGTCATCGTCAGCATCCCTAGCAGCTGCAAGGAGCGCAGGGGCAGAGGCCAGGATTGGACCGGATAAAGTACCACGATAATACTTTGTAGCGTGTTGGGGTGGAGTAGGGGTCGTCACTGTCGGCAAAGTGTCTGGCAGTTCGAACCTCACTCTACGCGTGTCTACTTCCTTGGCTCGCACTGGAACTCCGCTTACTCTGGAACTCACCAACGCCTGAAAACACATCAGAAGTGGTTTCATGGTCACTCTGAACTGCAAATGCACTACAACTTTCACGGTAATCAGGTAATTAGAACAAGAGATTTATGGGTTCATAAAAATGGTATGGTATGCAGTTTTTTCTTTGCTCAGTACTAGTTTATATAATTTTATTTTTAAAGCAACACCTTGTCAGATAAATGACCTCAAAAAATTTATTGGTATTTAATTTATACAAAGCAACTGTTTATAAGGATTTGTGAATAAAAAAGAGAATATGTTGAGCATTTATATAAGTAGTATTCCCACTTTAAGTAGCCCACATTTTTTTACATACTTGGATACTTTTATTTTATATACTTGTTTTTACTTGTAGAAATATGTACTGGTACTAAAATGGTGCAATATTTAAAAGCGCTTGAATTATTTGAACTTCACAATGAAAATGGGAACGTAAAATTTTAAAATAGTAGCTCATTTTTTTCAAAATAGGTTGTCACAAAATAAGTTTGAATATCAGTTTAAGTCACAACTTATTGCATGTCATGAGTTACGTGACGAGTTCAGTAGGGGAAATGTGTACTAGCCTAAAATACATTTAGAAATATCTAATACTGTAGGCTATTTCTCGCTGTTGCTTTAAAACAAATCAAATAACTGATTAGAACAAACTGACGTACAATATTCATTACAACTTTACTTTAGATAAAGTTGCTGAGGAGTAATAATTCACATTTAACCCGACCAGACGGTGGTTACGCTGTCTTAATGCCAAATCAATTCCGTTGGGTGTGGAAGAACCGCTGGCAAATAGCTTCCCATCATGAAACTCTTATTTTATATCTTGGCTTTTCTTTTTTATTCGGCACAATCTGATTTAATATTACAACCAGACATTACGTGATAGAATCTCAGCTTATTGTATAGCATTATTTCACCTCTATAATCCAGACCAATTCACTTTTTTAGGGTTTTCAGGTCAAACTCTGAAAAGCGTTTTTAAAATTCTACAAAATATTTTGAATTAGTTGAAAATTTGTTTTTTTACTAAAACCGTACAATACAGTATAAATATGTATAATACAGTAACTATTTTCAGAAAGATATTAGAAAATATCTTATAAATGGGTATAAGATATATGTTTTTTTTTGATGATTTTATGTTATAATATCATGTTACATATTAGTTCACATTGAAAAATGAATTACTGCTGCACCATCAGGGTAAGACCACGACCACAACTTTGAAATGAGTTCTGAATCAACCTTGAATTGATTCTGAATTCTAGATCACTTTTTGAGAGGTCAAAAATTTATATATATATATATATATATATATATATATATATATATATATATATATATAAAACGTCTATACCTTATGCCAGTTAGACTAATGAGGGCAAGAGATCAGCATTAACGGCAAGGGTAAAGCAACAGGAGTAAGTGTGTGTGTGTGTGTGTGTGTTTTAGCACATTCAAGTTCACAATTTTAGTTCCATTTGCTTTAAATTTGGCATAAAAATCGATTCTGGTAATAGTTTGTACAAGTTCTTGAAACATCAAAATTTGTTCAAAAGTTTCAAAATGGCGGCCATTACAAACTGCAAAAATAGCATTTTGAATTTTCAAAGCCCATTGAAATTAAGAATTTAATATGAATACTTTTCATTACTCGTTTTTGAATACTCGTATGAATACGAGTATACTTACTTGAGTATTTACTTATAAGTATACTTTTTGAATACTCGTATGAATACTCGTTTTTGAATTTTCAGTATAATTTTAAAGTTTAAAATTTTAATGAATGCAAATTTTACTGCTGATTATAATGATGAAATGAGAATTGCAAAAATAGGATACAATAAGGAAAAAGTACTTTTGGAAATTTGCTTTCATCACAACAAAACAAGTTGTGTGCTGCGTTTATTTGTTATATTTGTAGATTAAACAATGTTATTATAAGTCAAAATATGAAAGGAACTTTTAATGAATACATCCTTGTATATTCTTAAGATCATAGATGTTGTTTTTAAAATGCCTCCCATTTTACTCTACATCATCACAATTATTAGACAACATTTTGGTATAAATTGAAGGTTTTTTCAATTTTTTAGTACATGCTACAAGTATGACAAAACACACATATTCTTAAAATCATTATAATCATAGGTGATCCAATCATATACGATGTAAACAACAAAACTTGATGAAGAAACCATCTCACCAAAACTAATCTTCTACAAACCAAAGGTCTATTTTCTCAAAATTAGAGCTAAAGATTTAGTTAAAATTTGTATATAAAGACTTGTAATTCAAGCCAATATACCAATTTTTAAATAAAAAACTGACTGTTTTCGAAGAAATAGGACAAAATAATTCCTGTTTTATCGGTTTTAGATTTAAAAAAAAAATTATAATCCTTCAAATATGTTTTATGGATGAATTAAAAAAAATAATTATAATAATAGTGTATTCAATTTCATCAGGACTTGATGAATACACCCCCCCCCACACACACACAGAAGACAGACAGACATATATAGATAGATTTGAAAATTTTAATTTTTATTATTTCCAGTCTTTATGTTACTCAATTTAAAGAAAATGGAGGATATAACAATGGAAAAAACATTTGTAACAACTCAATTTGCTACCCCATAATCTTCAGTAGAGTGTAATTGTGACCTTACATTAAATATTATTAGTCCTTCTCTCTAAGCAATTTTTGATACTGCTATTTGTTAAATAACTGGGATATCATTAACTAATAATAATTTACCTAACTGCACGAACTATGCAATAGGCGTATTCCTCAAAATTTTCAACAATAGGTCTCCTTTTTAACCACACATTGTTTTGAAAATCCGATTTCAAAATAATTTTTTTATTTTAAGGTGAAAAGCACATTGAGGCTATTATCGCCTCCCTAAATGTAAGTGCGAGTGTAAAGTGTTAAAGTCATAAGTGTAGTGTTGTAATTGTAAGTGTTTGTTAGACTCGGGTACCACAAGAGACATCTAAATCCTCTCAATAGGTGCAGCTAGTCTGCACCTCCCTGCTATTTTCACTATAATTACCAGAACTACAATATGTATATAACATAATTTCAAATTACATTTCAAATATGAAAATTACGGTTGATTCATTTTCATATTTTCAGCGGAATTTGCCATTACACCTGCATTGTTTACATGTTAATATTAAGTTTAAAAGTAAACAATTTTTTACACTTGTAGGTTATTTCCGTTTGATTAATTGAAGTTTTAAACTGATTTACAATTTACAAAGTGTCTGGAACATAAACAACAAATGCAAATTATCAAATGTAGTTGTCAGACAACCTTGCTAAACAGCGGCTGTTCTATTCTATCAGGAGCCTTCAATTTCACAAGCTCCATTTTGATTGAACATTTCAATGCAAATTGTAGCAAGTTAGGTCTAAGCTTACACTGGAAATCATACATTGAGCAATACAATTTGTCTGCGTCAATATAATGTATGTTTGTTGCATAACTGCAGCAATAGAATCAAATCTAAAGCTCAAGTTCATTTTATTAATACATTTTTGAGAGGTCGAACTGCCAATTGGAAAGAAATTAGTTTAAATATAAACTGAACCAGTTGTGGAAATGAGGGGGTTCTACTCTTTGAATGTTAGCTAATTTCAGTTAAGGTTTTTTATTAGAAAAGCTACAGTAAAATGTATATATTTACACCTTATGTCGAACACCTTATCAACGTATTCAGAAAGAAACGCCTGGCATTTTACGGACACCTAATCAGACTCCCAGAAGAAAGGCTCACCAAGAAATTACTGAACTACCAGGTGAGCACAAAGATAAAAAATAATTGGCTCAAGGAGATAGAACAAGACCTGGAAGACCTAGAGATAACCGAGGAACAGTTAAAGAATGGGGAAGAGAAAGCTATACTCAAGGACAAGGACAAGGAAATGAAACTCAACTTTAGAAAAGCAAGCTACCCGAAAGGGCATGACAATCTCAGAAGAACTTAGGAAAAGGAGATCACAAAGGCCGAAGAGATGAGACCTCACTATTGACTGAATGTGCTCCAGTGTGGGCCTAACCAAAAAAAAAAAAAAAATTTATATATGGTACTAGTTAAGTAAAATAACACTTTCGGATCAAAATTTTGTAGTATGTAGTCTAAAATTAAATAACATCTTTCATATATTATTATACTAAGCATTACAATTGGTTTTGTACACAAAATAACAATCTGCGCTATTGAAACTACATATATGTGGTACCTACAGGTTTGTCAGGACACCAGGGAACTTTCACCATATTTTTCCATTTTAAGGCTTTACAAATAAAACCGACAAAAAGTTCCAGGAGCAAAGTTCTCTAAACAAAATTCCAGGAGCAGTATAAATTGTCCCTGTGAGAGTGCACCACAACTCAGACAAGTGTACAAAAACTGCTGATTGTTAAAAAAAAACATTGTTGGAAGTAACGCTTAATTATTCCTCTATCCAAGACTTAAATAATTATTTACCAAATCACTTTTGAAAGTAGAATCTGTAAGATAATCTAGGAGAGTTCTAATATGTAAATGTTATTAAATAAAAGATTCTGATTTTAGTAAATAGTAAATACTGTTCAATTATGGATAGTGATTTCATAAAAAAACATCCTAGTCTCTTTTCCTTTTCGTTTATGTGCCAACAAGACAAGTTGTTATTACCACATATTTCATAGGTCACTTTGAACATTGTTTGTAAAGAGGTGCTATAAACACTGATCAACTTCTTGCTGTACATTTTTGTATATTGTTTCTTTTTCCCATTAATTGCGAAAGGTCGCACAAGCCCACTAGTTACACTTAGATCGCTAAACAGCTAATTTGCTCTTCACAGCCTCATAGGAAAAGTACTAAAGATATTGTTCACCTTCAGAAAGGTATATTGTTTCTTTTTTACATTAACTGCGAAAGGTCGCACAAGTCCACTAGTTACATTTGGATCGCTGAATACCTAATTGGCACTTCACAGTCTCATAGGAAAAGTAATAAAGATATTGTTCACCTTCAGAAAGATATATTGTTTCTTTTTCCCATTAACTGCGAAAGGTCGCACAAGCCCACTAGTTACACTTAGATCGCTAAACAGCTAATTTGCTCTTCACAGCCTCATAGGAAAAGTACTAAAGATACTGTTCACCTTCAGAAAGGTATATTGTTTCTTTTTTACATTAACTGCGAAAGGTCGCACAAGTCCACTAGTTACATTTGGATCGCTGAATACCTAATTGGCACTTCACAGTCTCATAGGAAAAGTAATAAAGATATTGTTCACCTTCAGAAAGGTATATTGTTTCTTTTTCCCATTAATTGCGAAAGGTCACACAAGCCCACTAGTTACACTTAGATCGCTAAACAGCTAATTTGCTCTTCACAGCCTCATAGGAAAAGTACTAAAGATATTGTTCACCTTCAGAAAGGTATATTGTTTCTTTTTTACATTAACTGCGAAAGGTCGCACAAGTCCACTAGTTACATTTGGATCGCTGAATACCTAATTGGCACTTCACAGTCTCATAGGAAAAGTAATAAAGATATTGTTCACCTTCAGAAAGGTATATTGTTTCTTTTTCCCATTAACTGCGAAAGGTCGCACAAGCCCACTAGTTCTGATTCAAAAAGTGCCCTCCAGGCAATCCGGGATATGTATTCGGTAAACCCTCTGGTTCAAGATATTCTGTGCTCTGTCCATAGACTTGAACTACGAGGTGCAAGAGTATCATTTATCTGGATTCCTGGCCACTGTGGAATATTTGGGAACACTGTAGCGGATAATGCGGCAAAGGAAGCAACTTTTCTTCCGCCATGCACTCAACGTGTATTCGTGTCTGACTTCCTTTGTCACGTAAAACATTTAATTCATCTACAGTGGGAAAATGAATGGGCAGCTACAAGCAGTAACAAATTGAGGGTAATCAAAAGTACAGTTCGTCCTTGGGGTCGTCAATACGTGCAAGTCGCAGAGAAGAGGTGGTGATCACCCGTCTTCGTATTGGTCACCCATGTTAACACATGGATTTCTGATGGGAGGCGGGGACCCACCTGAATGCGAATTCTGTAGGGAAACCATCACAATTAAACATATACTGCTCGATTGTGATGGTTTTCAAAATGTGCGTGTTATGTGTGGTCTGAGCAACTGTTTGCAGACGATGTTGGGAGATAGTGCCTCGGCCGTTGACCGGGTTCTATACTTCCTTCATCGTTTGAATGTTTTAAATAAAATTTAATATATATAGTTGTTATTTCTTGTGTTATATTATTTATTTATTTTATCTAAAACTTTATTTCTGTTATGTTTATGCATAGTTTTACGAATTGTTATTAAATTTTATTCATTATTTATTGTTATTTAGTTCTTAAGTGTAATATATCTATAGCTGTTATCTAAATTTTTAATTTATTTTTACTGTTATAGTTTGTTGTTGTTGTTTTGTTGTTTTTGTTGCTTTTTTCTTAAGTAAAATTTTGTTTAATTTTTTTTATATATATACTCTCATTTTTCGTGACGGCGATAATAACCTGAACGGTTTTTCGCCGGAAAAAAAAAAAAAAAAAAAAAAAAGCCCACTAGTTACACTTAGATCGCTGAAAACTTAATTTGCACTTCACAGCCTCATAGGAAAAGTACTAAAGATATTATTCACCTTCAGAAAGGTACATTGTTTCTTTTTCCCATTAACTGCGAAAGGTCTCACAAGCCCACTAGTTACACTTAGATCGCTGAACACCTAATTTGCACTTCGCGGCGTCATAGGAAAAGTACTAAAGATATTGTTCACCTTCAGAAAGGAATATTGTTTCTTTTTCTCATTAACTGCGAAAGGTCGCACAAGCCCACTAGTTACACTTAGATCGCTGAACACCTAATTTGCACTTCGCGGCCTCATAGGAAAAGTACTAAAGATATTTATTTTTCACCTTCAGAAAGGTATATTGTTTCTTTTTTACATTAACTGCGAAAGGTCGCACAAGCCCACTAGTTACACTTAGATCGCTGAACACCTAATTTGCACTTCGCGGCCTCATAGGAAAAGTACTAAAGATATTTATTGTTCACCTTCAGAAAGGTATATTGTTTCTTTTTTACATTAACTGCGAAAGGTCGCACAAGCCCACTAGTTACACTTAGATCGCTGAACACCTAATTTGCACTTCGCGGCCTCATAGGAAAAGTACTAAAGATATTTATTGTTCACCTTCAGAAAGGTATATTGTTTCTTTTCTACATTAACTGCGAAAGGTCGCACAAGCCCACTAGTTACACTTAGATCGCTGAACACCTAATTTGCACTTCGCGGCGTCATAGGAAAAGTACTAAAGATACTGTTCACCTTCAGAAAGGTATATTGTTTCTTTTTTACATTAACTGCGAAAGGTCTCACAAGCCCACTAGTTACACTTAGATCGCTGAACACCTAATTTACACTTCGCGGCCTCATAGGAAAAGTACTAAAGATATTTATTGTTCACCTTCAGAAAGGTATATTGTTTCTTTTTTACATTAACTGCGAAAGGTCGCACAAGCCCACTAGTTACACTTAGATCGCTGAACACCTAATTGGCACTTCACAGCCTCATAGGAAAAGTACTAAAGATATTGTTCACCTTCAGAGAGGTACATTGTTTCTTTTTCCCATTAACTGCGAAAGGTCTCACAAGCCCACTAGTTACACTTAGATCGCTGAACACCTAATTTACACTTCGCGGCGTCATAGGAAAAGTACTAAAGATAATGTTCACCATCAGAAAGGTATATTGTTTCTTTTTCTCATTAACTGCGAAAGGTCGCACAAGCCCACTAGTTACACTTAGATCGCTGAACACCTAATTTTCACTTCGCGGTCTCACAGGAAAAGTACTAAAGATATTGTTCACCTTCAGAAAGGTATATTGGTACTTTTTTCCATTAACTGCGAAAGGTCACACGTGCCCACTAGTTACACTTAGATCGCTGAATTTGCACTTCGCGGCGTCATAGGAAAAGTACTAAAGATATAAAGGTATATTGTTTCTTTTTCTCATTAACTGCGAAAGGTCGCACAAGCCCAATAGTTACACTTAGATCGCTGAACACCTAATTGGCACTTCGCGGCGTCATAGGAAAATTACTAAAGATACTGTTCACCTTCAGAAAGGTATATTGTTTCTTTTTCCCATTAACTGCAAAAGGTCACACAAGCCCACTAGTTACACTTAGATCGCTGAACACCTAATTTGCACTTCGCGGCGTCATAGGAAAATTACTGAAGATACTGTTCACCTTCAGAAAGGTATATTGTTTCTTTTTCCCATTAACTGCGAAAGGTCACACAAGCCCACTAGTTACACTTAGATCGCTGAACACCTAATTTGCACTTCGCGGCGTCATAGGAAAATTACTGAAGATACTGTTCACCTTCAGAAAGGTATATTGTTTCTTTTTCCCATTAACTGCGAAAGGTCACACAAGCCCACTAGTTACACTTAGATCGCTGAACACCTAATTTGCACTTCGCGGCGTCATAGGAAAAGTACTAAAGATACTGTTCACCTTCAGAAAGGTATATTGGTACTTTTCCTAGTTACTGACTAAACAAAGAGTAAAAAAAAGAACGAGAATGAAAATCACGTGTATTGCGAAATTTGTCTTGAAACTTTTCATTAATATCTCCCCCCACATGTCTGTGTTAAGCTGGCCTCCGTGTGATTAATGATGGTACTACAAATACACTGCTCTACTTGGGACACAATGTGGGATGAGTTGGCACTTCTCGACTATGGCTAATTATATGAAATATGCTGCGAGCGTGTCTGACAAGTTCGTAACAAAGCGAAAAGCAGCCAATTTTTTTGTATTCGAATTCGTACAGACGTTTCCAATAAAGCTGAGGAAATCTTTTTTCAGAGCGTTAAACATTACAATGGAAAAAGTGCCTATCTTACATATTCTTAAGGGAAAATCGTTTTTCCAATTAGTGAATTGGAATTCGAATAGTGAAGTGAATTCGGTGGAAAGTGTAATAGGAAGTGATTATCAGAGCTCTGATTGTAATCTCTAAAACACTTTTTGATGGGGCTTTCACCCCGAGGACCCGGGTTCGATTGCCGGCCAGGACTTGGCATTTTCATATGCTATAAATCATCCCATCGTCTGCATTAGCCCAAGTGTGCACAATAGTCTGACTTTAAACACAAAAAAAAAAAAAAAAAAAAAAATTCTAATTGATAAAATTTATAAATGTAGATATAAGATACACTTACAATTAAAGTATACAGATATTTTTCTTTTTCTTAACGTTCATACTTTATGACTGTTAAACTAATAAGGATGGAAAGGCACTATTTAAGAGGTTGGGGTCCCGTCGCTCAACCCCAAAGAATTAGGAAAAGAAAAAAAATCTTCACATGAAACATTAAACATAGACTACCTATCATATTGATAATTTTTCAGCGTACCTACTATAAACCTAAACTTTAAAAATTAAATAACCTGTAACAAATATACCCTCTAATAATACATAAATAATTTACTTCTAAACAGTTTTGTATGTAACTATTTTTATTATCGATTCAATTTGTTTTATAAAAGTAAAATTATTTTTACGTTAAAACATTTAACCCCAATATTTGTATTTTATCATCACAATATTTCTGAGGGCACTCTTTAACTACCTAAGATGTGGCTGGTCCCACATTCAACCCCTGAACCATTCAAACCCAACATAGAGTTCTTGGAGTACATGTGTCCCCGCAGGGGGGTGCAGATTAGCTGCACCTATTGAGAATGTTTAGACGTCCCTCGCGGTACCCGTGTCTAACACACACTTACACTTACGACTTTAATACTTTACACTCACACTTACACTTAGGGAGGCGATAATAGCCTAAATGTGCTTTTCACCTTAAAAAAAAAAAAATGAAGCACATGTTCCCTTTCAAAGATAAGGCGAATTGGTGCCCCTGTAAGGATGACGTATCAGCATTAACAAGAAGGCTAACACATACGACCTTGAGCTGCGCAGTTCAGACACTGCGGCCTGACCGGTACTTAGTCCACTTAACCACCAAGCTTAATCCATTTAACAGTGGATCTTTTGGTCCAATTTGATTACAAATTGGCATAAAATAACATTGTGCAAAATAAATTCTTTACCTAGCAAAATTTTTTCTAACACAATGTAATTTTTACAAATTTTAGGTTACAACTCCTATATACATTACTTAAAACAATTTTCTTTATTAAAACATCGCTGTTGTCAACTGATATAATAATAACAAGTTTAATTACAATTATTATCAGTTTAAATATTTTATCAAAACAAAACGAAGTATCGATACTTTTCGTCCAATATTATCGGAGTATCGATGCCAAATATCGTATCGAGTACACTGCCGGAATATCCCTGTGTACCTCTACAAATATTGAGACCATTAAGGGGAAATTTGTGCCGAACAAACAGCTGATCGAGGTTAATTAAACGTTGATGTACTTCTGACCTTTGCCAACTTGGCAATCGTGTTAACGTCGCTTTATTTCAAGCAATTGGATACATTCTTTAAGAGCTCTTTCAGTTCTTTCTGTACAAAAAAGATCGTCACAAGAAATAACCCCGGCACGCACGCAACGCTCTCGCTGACGCGATGGAAACGTATTTTCAAATTTTCAACATTTTCTAACCTCACTATTTTTAAGATCCGATTTCACCATCGTTACCAGCGTTACAATCCGCTTGAAATGGCTTTTCAAATTACATCAAAAATACGAAAATAACTGTCAGAACCGTGTTCGTATTTTCGATGGAATTTGAAAATTAATAATCGCGATGCGCAGCTGTCTCGCTGACTTGATGGAAACGAAAGAATTTTCAATGTTTCACCATTTTTTAAACTCTGATTTCACCACCATACATTTGCAATTTTCAAATTGCACTGAAAATAACCCTGACTGCCGTCAAATTAAATTTCATAAATGCCAACGGATTTCGAAAATTCAAAACGCTAATTTATGCAGTTTTTAACGCTGATTACTACAATGAAATTAGATTTTCAAAAACGTTTATGACAAAAAGTTTAAGAATTTTTTAGAGAATTGAAATGGTAACCTTCGAAATTGTTGAACGAATTTTGCCAGTTAATGAACTTAAAACACACACACACACACACAAATTTTTAACAACCCTCAAAAAGTCTAGGATTCAGGATTGGCGCCCAGTTCAATTTTTTTTTTTTTTTTTAACGTCCGACTATTGTGCACACTTGGGCTAATGCAGACGTTGGGATGATTTATAGCGTATGAAAATGCCAAGCCCTCGCCGGGAATCGAACCCGGGTCCTCGGGGTGAAAGCCTAGTACGCTATCCACTAGGCCACCGAGACGGCTCGGCAGTCATGCGACTGCCACTTTTTTTTTTACGATGAGACAATTGCTGGTTATTTTCTGTAATACTGGCTGAACGGCAAGACCTATCATAATTTTGACCACTCCCTGGAGAATGAGCATAGAATTTCCAATTACTTTGGTCCGGTAGTATATTTCGTGAATATTACGAGCGCGTCGGAGCGTTGTACGTCAATTAACAACCTACAAGTTTTTATGCAATCACGAAATGCACAGCTGGTTGGGAAAACCAAAACGAATCCAGATCGTGCTAAACGGCTTTTTGTGGTTGCCTGCATCGGAGATGGTGGGCGCTTCTTCAAGTGTCGCGTGACTAACACATCTGACTGTAAAACAGTTCAATATAACAGCGATAGAATGCGCTGTGTAAGCATGAACACGGCATCGTGTTTACTTTTGCCCCATAAAGTAACGCGAGTCTGGAGCAGTAGACCTGAGGCGCCTGTGCTCACTGATCACCTGATCCATTTATTAGCGAATTCCCCATTGGTAAAGTGAGCCATCGTGGTAAGACCCAGACTCGAGACCTTAAAGTGAGCCCCAAACCTTTGACCCATAGATCACTTTTTGAGGGGTCGTTATTAAAATTTGTATATAAAAATATGTACGAGTGGGTGTGTTGACAAGTTCGTTCAACAGTTTCAAAATGGCGGCCATTTCAAATCTTTAAAAATTCATTCCTTTTTTGTCTTAAATTTGTTTGAAAATCTGGTTTCACCATCGTAATAAGCATTTAAAACTGCATAAATTAGCTTTTTGAATTTTCAAAATCCGTTGGAATTAAGAAATTTAAAATTCCAACGGCGGTCGGGACCTTCGTATTTTCAATGCGTTGACCTTGAAATTTTAAAACGCTAATATATGCAGATTTTAATGCTGATTACGATGGCGGCGAAATCAGAATTTTGTACATGTTAAGGCGAAAAAAATATTTTCTGGAAATTCGCTTCAATCACGACAGCGAGACAGTCACGTGATTATATATTATTAATATTATACAAGTTTATATATATATATATATATATATATATATATATATATATATATATATATATATATATTTTTTGTGTTTAACATCCGACTATTGTGCACACTTGGGCTAATGCAGACGGTGGGATTATTTATAGCGTATGAAAATGCCAAACCCTGGCCGGGATACGAACCCGGGTCCTCGGGGTGAAAGCCCAGTACGCTATCAACTAATGGCTATATATACGAGTCATTAGTAAAAGGGAAAGTGGTTGACGAAATTTGGACCTTCGCCTGTATACATTTTTAAAACACTATGACCTTGACTAGCATTTGAAAAACAATTTTTAAGAACATAGAGTTATTTCGATTCACCCACATTCCCTTAGGTTTATTTGTTTAATACAAACACATTCAAAATAAACGTTCGTGCGCGCATGCGCTGCCCACCTTAACGAGTATTTGTTGCTCCTGTCCGATCTATCAGTTGGGCCAGGTAAATAAACCGAACTTTATTTATAAAAATCTATTTACTACAACGTAACAGAAACGTTAAAACCAAACACACCTTCTCGTCGACAAGATAGAAGCTAATTTCCAAAAATAAACTTTATAGTAACGTTTTCATTTTACACTTTTTGAAGTGACTACTTCGTATCTCGCGGATACGGTTGTACGTTTTGCACGGGAGTAAATCCAGTTTGCCGTCACGGAACGCTCTAACACATCCATACGCGCTCTTTATTGAACATTATTACTTTTTTAGTGATTAATAAAATGTATTTTTGAAGTGAAAACTTGTATGGTCGCGTTAAAAAAACGTATAAACATTTGCTATCGCTATATTCAGTATCGCCTTCCCTAGCTTCGTCAATTCTACTTTCGTTGACGCGTTTCGGAGAACCTCCATCTTCAAAAACTATGTCTATACTGGTCACCAATATTATAGCCCATCCTATTTATAATTTTCTATCCCCACCTCGTACCCCTCCTTTATTCAACAAGTGTACATTAAACCTGACGTGTTCGCTTCTGATTGGCTCTTTAAAATCATACGTTTTCGCTCGCTTCTGATTGGCTCCTTTCAAACTTTCTCTTCATCGGTCGTCCATCCTGTTAATTTTTGAAAATTTTTAGATTTTTAAACGTAATATCTGCTTGCGACGATATCTGAATTATGTTTTCTCCCTTTAATTTAGATTTAAAAATTTCCAAGTTCTCTAAAATGTTCATACGTCTTCCTTTTCCTGCCATATGTAGTACCTTCATTGAGTTTTCTATTTCTCGAGGTATGTGTCCCTCTTTTATTAAATGTGACGCATAATTTGAATCATTTTTACCGTATTTGAATGATCTTAAATGTTCTTTTCTAAATTTTCGTCCCGTTTGTCCTACGTAGACGTTGTCCTCGTACAATCAGGCATGCCAAAAGAAGTAGTCACTGTCGGCCAGTGCCGCACTGCCTAAGTTTTTTAAAAATATTATTTTACCGTTGCAATCAGTGTTTCTTCTTCTTTTCGTTTCACCCTCTTTGGGGTACGCTGAATTAATCATTTCTTGCGCGCTGTACTTTTCTTTGTTCCCAGTAGCTCTTCATTCTTTCTGATCTTCTTTTCCTCTCCTCTTCTGAAATGATAGCTTTAGGTTTTATTTTGGTTTTATCTTGGAATCTTATTCTTTCGTCTTTGGTAATTATCTTAGCAGTTTGGTCAAGCAATGAATCTTCTGTAATTTTTAATTCTATTAGGTCTTTTTCAATTTCTTTAAACCAGTTCGGTTTTGTTTTACGATTACGGAAAAAATCAAACACTTGTTTCGTTAATCTATTGGAGTTCATTCTAAGAAGATGGCCGTAAAAATTTATTCTCCTTTTTCTCATAGTATCTGACAATTTTTCAATTTTCTTGTAGAGAGCTTCATTTCTTATATATACTACCTTATTATCCTGAAATTTTGTTCCTATAATTTTTCTTAAGATTTTCCTTTCCGTTATTTCAAGCTTTTCTATCTGGCCTATGCGATTCATGGTTAATGTTTCTACTGCGTACTTGATCACGTGCTTCCGGCTTGATCACTGTTTTATAATGTCAATCAGTGTTTATAATATGCGTAATTATAAACTTGTCGGCAGAGTCAGCTGATGGGTTTAGCGAGCCCACCGTACCTCTAGCTCATATTAATCTCACTCATCTACTCAGGACACACATTCATTGTTACATACATTAACTCTAAAGTGTAACACTTGTTGATGGCGTGTATGACACCGGCCTAATACCGTACCAAACGAAGCCCTGGCATACCCAGTTTTGCCAACCTTACCCATGCATGCGGGGTTCTGAGTGGGCGGACGTAATTTCCCTAACTACTTGAGTTCCCATGAGTAAGAATGTAAATATAATGAGTGGGAACTTCACCGTGCAACAAAAAGGAGCGCGACCTCATCATAAAGGTCAAGAGTAATTGGGAGAAATCAAAAGGCAATTAGCACAGCAAGCATCTGCAAGTACCTCAATAATGAACTGGGAAGTCGAAATGAGCTGTTGTAGCGGCCATTATGGTAAAACCCAGACCTGTGACCTTGAAATATGCGCTAATCCTGTGTGTGTGTGTGTGTGTGTGTGTGTGTGTGTGTGTGAGCGCGCGTGTGCTTGCGTGTTCTTTTATCCAGCAAAATACATTGAACAGTTTCAAAATGTCTGCTATTTCAGGTCTTTTAAAATTGATAACTTTTTTGTCTTAAATTGTTTTGAAAATCTGGTTTCACCACCGTTATCGGCTTTAAAAACTGCTCAAATTATCATTTTGAATTTAAAAATCCGTTGAAATTAAGAAATTTAATTTGACGGCGGTCAGGGTTCATTTTCGTATTTTCCAATGTAATTTGGAAAAAGTTTAAAATGTATGCAGATTCTAATGCTGATTATGACAGTAAAATCACAATTAAAAAAAAAAGTGTAACAAATTTTGGAAATTCGTTTTCACCACGCCAACGAGACAGCTGCGTGCGGTTATTTTAAGTTTTCAGTTCTGTCGGCCAGTCTCCCGACTTTACATTTTTCTTCTTGTTTTTGTTCCAGCACATTACAAAACGTATGCCAGCAAAATATGTTTATTTCCGAAGGGCCTATAAAACAGCTGATGTTTGAAGTAGAAAGTAGACAAGCATCGAGTACAGCTGATGAATGTACACACAGTATAGGACTAAGGTTAGCTATCTAGGCTACTACGTGAACTGAAACTGGATCACATCACTGAGCTGGTTTCAACAAACACCGTCATCATTACCTGACAGGCGATAGTAAATAAACACGCTATTACTGTACTGTTCCCTTGTTGCTTAACTTTGGCTCTACTCACGGCTTCAAAGTACTATATCTCAACACAGAGCTGACTCAGTTACGTTATGGAAGCAAATTTTCAAAAATAATTTTCTTTATTATTTTTTGAAATTCCGATTTCACCGTCGTAATCAGCGTTAAAATCTGCAAACAGTAATATTATAAACTTTAAAATTATATTGAGAAATACGAAAATGAACCCTGACCGCCGTCAAATTCAATTCCACAAATTTCAATCGATTACATAAAATTCAAAATGGTAATTTATGCAGTTTTAAACGCTGATAATGGTGGTGAAAACCCAGGTTTTCAAAAATAATTTAAGATAAAAGGAGTTACCAGTTTTTAATGATCTCAAATAGCCGCCATTTTGAAACTGTTGAACGATTTTGCTGGATAAACGAAATTGTCCAAGTTATTACCACAATCTATTTTTGTACTAAGTTTTGAATCAAATCATACTTAAGTTATGCACGCACATAACGTCAATCATTAATCTAACTAGCAATTTTAACAGTTGGGGAAAATATTTTAGAAGTCACAGAGAAATTACAGAATGCCACCAATGCAGTAAGTCAATGGACAAAAAAATGGAGAGTAAAGCTTAATGAAGCGAAAACTGTACACATTAATTTTACGAATAGAAAATATCAACCATTACCAATAATATTAAACGAAAGGAATATAACATATGCAAACAGTGCTAAATATCTAAGAATGACACTCGATGCAAAGCTCCGATGGAAGGTGCATGTAAAAAAGAAAAAAGAGGAGCTACAGCTCAAATTCAATAAAATGTTTTGGCTTATTGGAATAAATTCAGAACTTTCGATAGACAACAAGATACTGCTATACAAGCAAGTTCTAAGACCAATATGGACCTATGGTGCACCACTCTGGGGATGTACAAGAAAAAGCAATAGTAAAATTATTCAAGTTTTTCAAAATAAAGTATTGAGAACGATTGTCAACGCCCCTTGGTATGTGAGAAATGAAAACATACATAGGGACCTAGGTGTTGAATCTGTTCAGGAAGTCATTAAAAAGCTCTCGGTTAAGCATTATTGCAGGTTAGAACAGCATAATAATACAGAGATTGTCCAACTACTATGCCGCAGTGACAACATCACAAGAAGGCTGAAGAGGACCAAGCCAACTGACCTCTCCAGGCCGTAAACACATTGGGACCAGCCGTCGGACTGCACCCCAGCACACAGTGAACACAATGATAAAGAAAAATTACTAGATGGGGCATGCCTCAGTTGTAATTAATAAAATAAAAAAAAAAAAATTAATCTAACTAACGTAACTTAAACACGTTAAACCACAAAAAGAAAAAAATACACGTACAAATTGACCGATATTTGTGTCAAATTCATAATTTTTACAGTTGCAGAGATAAATGGGGACTTAATTATAAATAATTTTTTTTTAATTTTAAGGCGAAAAGCACACATCGTCTCCCTAAATGTAAGTGTGAGTGTAAAGTGTTAAAGTCACAAGTGTAGTGTTGTAAGTGTGTGTTAGACTCGGGTACCGCGAGGGACGTCTAAATCCTCTCAATAGGTGCAACTAGTCTACACCCCCTGCGGGGTATTACGAATAAATACTGCGGGGTAAGACACCTCCACCATCCCCATAAAGGAATTGTTAAAGAGGGTGACACTTCATTTACTATATTAGCGTCGAATTCGTCAATTTTGGGGTTGCAGGGATGAATAGCTGCACTCATCTGTTTCCAAACTATGGGTCGCAGGGGCAATTCGGATGGGTCGCGAAAGTCGGACTGCTTAAAACTTTTTAATTGTTCTCTCGACTACAACAAAATAGAAAACTGAGTTCATCTCAAGAAATATGTTCTGTAATTCCACAAAAACTGCATCACTGCCAATTGTAAAGTTACACACAAAACAAATTTTCTTGTGTCATTTAGAAAATTTTGATCTTCGATTAACAATATAAATACAGTCGAGGGCTTTTAAATGCAAGTATATTGAAAAGCAGACCCAGACTGTTACTCGAAGATCAAAACTCTCTAAATGATACAAGATACATCATGTAATGTGCAAATTACCTTCAACTTTTGTCAGACATATACTGCACTGATAACACAGTAAAACAGTTGCACTATTGTTTAAACTTAACTGTAAATCCATAATTTATTAGCCAAATACGCGGAAAATATTCTTCAGCATTTATTCTAATACCTTGTTTTCAGCTTTTTAAATCATTTATATTTAAATTTTCATTTCGTTTAATTATTGAAACAGTTGGGCAGATTTTCATGGAAAAAAGAACTTGTCCAAGTTATTACCAACATGGATTTTTGTATCAAATTTGAATCAACTCGGACTTAAGTTACGAACGGAAGCATGCTAAAACACACACACACACACACACACACACACACACACACACACACACACACACACACGTCTATTGAGAGGATTTAGACGTCCTTCGGGGTACCCGAGTCTAACACACACTTACACTTACGACTTTAACACTTTACACTCACACTTACATTTAGTAAGGCGATAATAGCCTCAATGTGCTTTTCGCCTTAAAATAAAATTTTAAAAAATGTATATATCTAGAGAAAATACATACATATATACACAGAAATCGCGTGCCTAGTTTTTGCAGATGACCTGGCCATACTCACAGATAATGAAACAACAGCGATTAAACAGATAGAAGTCCTAAAGGAATGTGCAGAGAGGGTCGGTCTACAGATCTCGTTTCAAAAAACCGAATTCTTCTGTTCAAAATTAAAAATTCAAGAACTAAACACAAAATATGGTAAGATAAACAGAGTCAAGCACTTCAAATATCTGGGAGAAATTCTTGAACCCACAGGTGGCGAGAAAGCTGAACAAAGGGTTCGGCTACTGAGAATGAAGAGGGCTCTTGGTATAACGCGTGATATCTACAATAAGAGATTTATGTCGACGCACTCAAAAATCAGACACTGCAACACAGTCATAAAACCGGAGGTATTATATGCAAGCGAGACGCTATCACTCCACACAAAAGCTACCATTTCAGACATTTTGAAGGAATAACGCAAAATCTTGAGGAAGATCCTTGTAACAGAAGACGGATACAGGTTGCACACCCGGAAGACCACAGAGAAGATATCGAACCTGGCAGCAGATATCAGAAGAAGGAGGCTTCAATTCTATGGACACATCAGTAGACTCCCAACAACGAGACTTGCCAACAGAATCCTTAAGTATATACAAGGAGTCAAATCAACAACGTCGTGGATCACACAAGTCAGAATAGACCTACATGACACAGAAATAGACTTAACAGACATTGAAGACAGGAACGCATACAGGAGAAAGGTACTCGGTTGGAAGATTCCAGAGAATGAAATCCCAAAGAGAACAGGGGTAAATGGACGGAGGAGCGGAGGAGGATCCATGGGGACAGGATGAGGGAGGTGTGGAGGATTAGAAGGACGAAGACATGAGTCGGAGTGTTTTGCGTGATCCAACAGGGTCTATACGCAAATAATAATAATATTAATAATAATAATATATATATATATATATATATATATATATATATATATATATATATATATATATATGTATGTGTGTGTGTGTGTGTGTGTGTGTGTGTGTGTGTGTGTGTGTGTAAATTTAAATAAATTAACAAATGCCATTCTGCACAAAAATAAACCTACAAGCAACACTAAACGAAACACAATTCTGTATAAATTTGCAAAAAGACAGTTACAGTTGTTGATATTAGATTAAAAGTCGCGAAGGTTAAGATTGGACTGGACTGAAAGTGATTTACATTTTACTGTGTTTGTCTGGCCCCAGTGATGACGTAAGCATGATGTTTTCCAGCAACTGAATTAATCAGAACAAGGTGTTTAAAGAAATCTTTGATTTACATCGACATAATGGAGTGACGTCACAAGAAGCCACACTCCTCCCTGTTGCTGATGTTATGGCACTGTTTGTGTTCTGCGAATCGAATCCCGGAGCTCAAATCTGTCTCGCTGAAGTGACAGAAACGAATTTCCAAAAGTGTTTTTTTATCTTACCATTTTTGAAATTTTAATTTCACCATCATAATCAGCATTAACATCTATCTATCTATCTATCTATCTATCTATCTATCTATCTATCTATCTATCTATCTATCTATATATATATATATATATATATATATATATATATATATATATATATATATATTAGATTTACATTACACATCGGTGGTCGATGTGGTCATTCTACTACGTTTCTGAACTACGCACCTAAGGGTTATAAGTTCGAGCCGCAGTTGCTTCCAAGTTGATTTTTCCTTACCATTAACACTGATACCGCGTCCTCATTAGTCTAACTGGCATAAAGAATAGATGCAATATATATATATATATATATATATATATATATATATATATATATATTAAATGTAATTTTAATATTAAATATATATATATATATATATATATATATATATATATATATATATATATATAATAAAATGTAGAATATATATTAAATGTAATTCTAATATTAAATATATATTTGTAATTTTAAGGCGGAAAGCACATTGAGGCTATTATCGCCTCCCTAAATGTCAGTGTGTTTTTTTTTTTTTTTGTGTTTAACGTCCGACTATTGTGCACACTTGGGCTAATGCAGACGGTGGGATGATTTTATAGCGTATGAAAATGCCAAGCCCTCGCCGGGAATCGAACCCGGGTCCTCGGGGTGAAAGAGTGTAAAGTGTTAAAGTCGTAAGTGTAGTGTTGCAAGTGTAAGTGTGTTTTGACTCGGGTACAGCGAGGAACGTCTAAATCCTCTCAATAGATGCAGCTAGTCTGCACCCCTGCGGGGGATGTAATATATATATATGGGGCACTAAAATTGACTTTTGCCACTATTATAAATGGACCTGCACCCATGGCTCGAGACCGGGACCAAAAATCTGAATGCGACTCTTAATTATAATTTATTCAAGTATGTGACTTTTTATCTAATGGAAAAAATTGATTACCGTACGCCTAGAATGTGGTTTCATTTTATTTATCGGTTAGTTTTATCGTCTGTGTAACATTTTTTTTACAGTTAACAAATATTTTTCAAAGTTTTTTTCTAACTTGAAAAATATCTAAAAAAATGTTAACCCTGAAGTGCTTGGTCGTTTGTGTAGGCCATGCCCACACCATTTTTGTATGGTAGTTATAGCTTTTTGGTATGTATAGTGTCTATGTGTACAGTAGATTTTTTTGGTAGTCGATAAAAAGAATGCAGTAAAAAAACAGGAAATGTGCTTGCATCGCGTGCGAAACAGCTGCGTGCTACGCTCATTGGTTCCGTTCAACTTGTTAATCCTTCCGATTTGAAAACACGTTACATAATCGCCTATTACCGTATAAAACACCTGATTTCGTTTACGTTCAACCACCCAGACCTAACCTAAACACCCTGACTACGTAAAGACCTAGTACTGTATTGTTTATCGATATGTTCTAATACTTACCTTACAACCAGCCTACCTTACAATAAGCACTGCACACAGATTGTTGTTATTTATCCGCGCACACACAAACACACATACACTGCGGACACTTGAACAGAGACTGAAACTTTCCAGCCTTGTGGGGAAGTGGGGTAGACAGCACTGCATAGACAGACAGACAGACAGACTTATTATTCATGAGTTGCGGCGTAAAAAAACTAGGCCGTAGTTACACCTACTGTAGTATGGGTAGTATGGGCCGGTATGGGCTGGGTCCGCCGTCCTGCGACTCTTTCATAACCGGAGTTGGGTCCGGTGTATCACGAGACGTTTTGATTCAAGCAGACTCGTATCGTGATTCAAGTTATGCACGCAGCTGTCTTGCTGATATTATAAGAATGAATTTTCGAAAAGTAAAAATATCACAATAATTTTTCTGTTACAATTTTTTTGGAAATTTAATTTCACTATCGTCATCTACATTAAAATCTGCATTCATTAATATTATTAATTAGATTGAAAATGAAATTTACCCTAAAAGCTTTCAATATGGCATGTAGATTGTTGATTAAATAATTAATTTTGATGCATCTTCTCAGTCTGTCACATATTTATTAAATCATTCGTTTTGATGTTTGTTACAAATACGAAGTGTAGATTGTTGATTAAATAATTAATTTTGATGCATCTTCTCAGTCTGTCACATATTTATTAAATCATTCGTTTTGATGTTTGTTACAAATATGAAGTGTAGATTGTTGATTAAATAATTAATTTTGATGCATATTCTCAGTCTGTCACATTTTATTAAATCATTCATTTTGATGTTTGTTACAAATATGAAATGTAGATTGTTGATTAAATAATTAATTTTAATGCATATTCTCAGACTGACATATATTTATTAAATCATTAGTTTTAATGTTTGTTACAAATATGGTGTGTAGATTGTTGATTAAATATCAATTTTAATGCCTTTGGTCAGTCAGAAATATAAACTATTTATTAAATCATTAGTATTGATATATGCTACAAATATGGTGTGTAGATTGTTGATTATGTAATTAATTTTAACGCCTGTAGTCAGTCAGACATATAAACTATTTATTAAATCATTAGTATTGATGTTTGTTACAAATATAGTGTGTAGATTGTTGATTATGTAATTAATTTTAACGCCTGTAGTCAGTCAGACATATAAACTATTTATTAAATCATTAGTAATGATGTTTGTTACAAATATAGTGTGTAGATTGTTGATTATGTAATTAATTTTAACGCCTGTAGTCAGTCAGACATATAAACTATTTATTAAATCATTAGTAATGATGTTTGTTACAAATATAGTGTGTAGATTGTTGATTATGTAATTAATTTTAACGCCTGTTGTCAGTCAGACATATAAACTATTTATTAAATCATTAGTAATGATGTTTGTTACAAATATGGTGTGTAGATTTTTGATTATGTAATTAATTTTAACGCCTGTTGTCAGTCAGACATATAAACTATTTATTAAATCATTAGTATTGATGTTTGTTACAAATATAGTGTGTAGATTGTTGATTATGTAATTAATTTTAACGCCTGTTGTCAG
>CM040183.1:81427907-81457907 GCA_022606455.1 Callitettix versicolor
ATTGAAGCCTCCTTCTTCTGATATCTGCTGCCAGGTTCGATATCTTCTCTGTGGTCTTCCAGGAGTGCAACCACAACAATAGGCAACTATATATATATATATATATATATATATATATATATATATATATATATATATATATATATATATATACTATATATATATATAGGCCTACTTATATATATATATACATTAAAAATCAGTATACATTTGCCCAACACAACTGTTTCTAGAAGAGAAATTGTTCAGAGGGTTCGCGAAAATCGTATCTAGCATCTCTAGGTGGTTCTCGATATATGAACTTGAATCCAGACTTATGTAGGCCTACATAATTTTTTAACGGCTCCCTCAAAATGTGATATAGAGATCAGGATCGACGCTAATTTCAAAATTCCAACACAGCCTCCAGACCATATATTACAGTAATTAGGATTAACCTATTTTCTTCCGTCTAATGGTCTTTTAACTCACCTCGTAAAGGCTACCAGGGTTTCGAACTTTACTTTCATCTTCAGGCCGTGATAAAAATATCAAATCCCTCTGTCGAGGTCGTCACAAAGCTAACAAAACATTGAAATCACACGTCACAACACTAACACAATTACACACATTTATTTATCGTCGTGGCAATCCGGACTGTAACGACATACGATTACCCTATAGAGTCTCGCCAAATCAATCTTATCGTTGTGCATTTTAATAAAAATGGTGTATTGTGTTTAATGTTGTGACGTGTGTTTCAATGTTTTGTTAAGTTTTTGACGACCTGGGCAGAGGGATTTGACCATTTGTATAGGGCCTGAAGATGAAACAGTGAAGTTTCGAAACCGCGTAGACTTTACTAGGTGAGTTAAAAGACCACTGGATGAAAGAAAATAAATCATAATCTTAATTATGTAATTTCAAGTCCCAGATGACCGCTCCAGTTCGCTAATCAGCTCGTCCACAATTAAATTATGCTGTAACAACGCAATTTAATTTTTTTTGAATTGATTACTTTTTATCGCGGGGTATGGGTGTATGTTTTGCACGGGGAAAAATTCAGTTTGCCGCCACGTTACATTCTACCGTCACGGAACGCTCTAATTTTCGTTTAGTGATTTATAAAATGTGTTCTTTAAATGAAAATTATATGGTCGTGGTTAACAAAACATGGATATAAACATTTGCTTTCGCGTCACGCTTGAATCAGTAATGCACACATCACAGCACATATTGTTTTTGTACATATCTAGACTGGAAGTGACTACTTCTAAACAGCTGATTTCGCACAATAGCTTCAATAAGTATTCAATAGCTCAATTTCAATTGAGGTTACGTTTATTGTTCTTGTTAATTTTAAAATGTGTATTTTCTAAATTTGTATAGTTAAATTATTTAATGTATATGACCAATACCAATTTTTGAATGCCAGAATCACAAATATTATATTTATTTTTATACTTAGACAGTATAACTGTCAAAAGTAGGGTTATAAACTTATTAATTATTAATGTCCCTTATATAGCCTAAGATACTCAAATTCATAGTCTGTGACAGTTTCAGTTAATTTTTATTTTGTATAACCTACACACACGCGAAATTTAATACGAAAATAATTTTCAAGAGTTGCCATTTCATGCACGCATCTAAATTTTTGTAAAAATAATTAAATCATAATAATGAAAAAGTTATACAGTCAGGCATGCCAAAAGTAGTCACTTCTGTTTTCCAGCACTGCCTAAGTTTTTTTAACAAAACGCACATATTGTATCTGTAGAGCGAGACAACTGCGTGCAGCGAAACTGTCGCCACGTCACCTTGCAGCAAGGACGTTGATTAGGTGAACTTTGACCTCGAGTGCAGGTCAGGACACACCCTTACTGACCAGCTCACGCACCGTTTAATTATCTTTATTAGGCAACGTTTGTTTCATCATATCATAAAAAAATAAAAACTGTATGAACGTGCGCATGCGCGAACAGTTCCCAAAATTAAGGTAAATTCTTTCGAAGTCGTGTTTGTGTGTGTGTGTGTGTGTGTGTGTGTGTGTGTGTGTGTGTGTGTGCGCGCGCGCGTTTAGCACCCTCAAATTTGCAATTATAGTTAGATTTTATTCAAACTGGGCATAAAACAGATACTGATAATAGCTTGTACAAATTAGTCAACCAGTAAAATTCGTTAATCAGTTTCAAAATGGCTGCCATTTAAAATCTTTAAAAAATGTTAACTTTTTTGACTTAATTTTTAAAAAAATAAGATTTCACCATCGTAATCAGCGTTAAAAACTGCATAAATGAACATTTTGATTTTCAAAATAATTATAAGAATTGTTTCGACGGCGGTCAAGGTTTATTTTTTAATTTTCAAAGTAATTTCAAAGTGTAAAGTCGTAACATACATAGATTCTAATGCTGATTATGATATCAGAATTTCAAAAAGGGGAAAGATAAGGAAAAATACTTATGATGGAAATTCGCTTCTATCGCGTCAGCGAGACAGCTGCTTGCCGCGGTCATTTTGATAATCAACTCAAACATGATTCCACTTTTGCCCGTTATATCGCTCATTTAGTTAATTGAAGATACAGTACTGTCCGCGAGAGATAAGATGCGCCCTCAGCTGACGTGGTCCCTTCCCCCGTGATCGTTAAACGAATATATATTATAGACAGTAATTTTCCTTTTTTTTTTTTTTTTTAAACCAAAGTTAAAATTTCATCAACACAGAAATAAAACTACAGACTTGCATGCAGTACAAACATACAAACACACGTTGAGTTTTATATAAATAGATTTTATAGCTAATACTATAAGTAAAATAATGAACGTAATTGAACGAGCGAAGCGAGCTCTGTTTCAATTCGACAGTTCGGCATTTGGTTTTTGCGAAACGCACCGATCTATTGTTTTGGACTTTGTTACGAAGGTACCTTTTATAAAGCCCAAACGACGTATGTAGGCCTGTATGGTTATCTTCACTAGATGTTCCCCGGGTGGGGGGTGGGGGTGGGGTGGAGACTAGCTGCACCTATTGAGAGGATTTAGACGTTCCTCGCGGTACCCGAGTCTAAAACACACTTACACTTGCAACACTACACTCACACTTACATTCAGGGAGGCGATAATAGTCTCATTGTTCTTTTCGCCTTGAAAAAAACACACAAAAAATCACTAGATTCTAACTACTATGAAAAATACTGGTATTTATAAAAAGTTGTCTTATAATACAATAAATGTTTGAATAAAAACGTGATATATGTAGAAAAGGAAATGTCTTTGAACATTAAAAAAATAATCTACTGAAGGAAAATGTATACTTTAGTTCTTTTATAAAAACGGACTCAATTAAAACAACTTTAATGTTTTGATTGTTTTTCTTAACGACCATACTTTATGCCTGTTAGACTAATGAGGATCTTTGACCCAATGTTGATGATGGGGACTGATCAGATGGTTAAACGGCACATAGTATCTAGACCTTTTGATGTCAACTTGGCCTTTGAGGGGAGAGATCGTGTGTTGGAAAAACCTGGAAACATAGTATGGTATACAAATGGCTCCACGACAAAGTCAGGCACTGATGCTGGGGTGTACGGTCTGAGACCGGGGTTAAAGAAAGTAATTACCCTGGGACAGCATACAACAGTATTTCAAGCTGAAGTGATGGCCATTAATGACTGTGTTCGGGAGAACTTGGATTGGGTCTTCAAAAAGGCACGTATTCATATTCATACCGATAGTCAGACGGCAATAAAAGCACTTGTAGGTCCTATAATACAGTCCAAGCTGGTCTGGGAGTGTAGGAAAAACTATGACATTCTGTCCCGGGATAACTGGGTAACTCTTCACTGGGTTCCGGGGCATAGGGGAGTTGAGGGTAAAGAGGAGGCAGACCGACTGGCTGGACTTGGATCTACATCTGAGTTTATCGGATCTGAGCCGGCTTTAGGGATTTCTCTATCGTTGGCCAGGTCCGCTATTAATGGGTGGATTACATGTCAACACCAGGTAAGATGGGATAACCTTCATGGACATTCCCATAGTAAACGTCTCTTAAGCAAAGTTCCTTCTGGAATGAAAGGGGCAGAAGATGTTCTGGACAGAGCACAACTCAGGAGGATTATAGGGCTCATAACAGGGCACTGTGGTCTGAGGGTGCACATGAACAGGATAGGTGTGCACCACGGAGAAACCGTGTGTAGATTGTGCAGGAAGGAAGAAGAAACTGCAGGTCACATAATTTATGATTGTGAGGCTCTTGCTAGTAGGAGGCTAGGGGTTTTTGGTTTCCAAGACTCTAGGGATCTTCAGCAGTGTGAGCTAGTCAGTGGGTTGTTGGAACTTATTAGGGGCACCAATCTGCTGAACTAGGTATTTTAAGAGGTAAGTTGCACAATAGGTCAGTTGATCGCAGTGCCTGGGGTTGAACAAATCCCTTCCTCTAGAATATAATCTAGACTAATGAGGACGAGGGATCAGTGTTGATAGTAACGATAAGGGAAAAACAGCGGGAGTAACTGCGGCTAGAACTAAGAACCTAAGACAAAGAGGATACTTTAAATATTAGTAATTTAGCATATTGGTTGTAGACAATAATTGTTTCTTTTTTACAGTTAAAAATTATATCATTTCTTAAGCTGACTACGCTTACGGATTATGGAGGGGGATTAAACAAGTGGATATGCCGCATTTTGGAGTTGCAAAGACTTCGCCCAAAACACGCCAGACTAACAAGTATCAGCGAACCACTATTGTTAGCATTTCCCAGTTCTTACTTGGTTGAGGCAGGATTTAGCTGTGTAAATAATTTATTGCGAAAGACGAGAAATCGATTCAAGATATCAGAACGTGATGTTTTACAATTAATATTAACAAATATTTCCCCGGATATAAGTAAGATAACCAAAGGACATCAACCGCAACCATCTCATTAAATTTTTATGTATTTATGTGATTTATATTTTATTTAAATTTCTGCTTCTAAAAACATAATTATATTTTTAATGTATATCTAATAATACAAAATACAAATTATAAAACAAATTGTATTACTGAATTGCTCCTAATAAAACCTTCATTTGTGGTTAGTTTGTTAGACTCGGGTACCGCGAGGGACGTCTAAATCCTCTCAATAGGTGCAGCTAGTCTGCACCCCCCCCCTGCGGATATCGTGGATAGCCTAGGGTGCACTTTTAGGACCGGAACAAACTAGGTAACGCACAGAATCTGATACAACGTTGTTCACAGCCTTAAAGATGGCAGACACAAGTAATTACTCTACAGATTAAGGGCTTTCTTTATCAAAGTTCTCAACCTTGGAGGCCTATTGAAGGGGGTCGATTGAATTAGGGGGTGTCTATTGGGGGCGATGAAATAAATTCCGTTTTTAACCCCTTAAAATATCAGAACGTGGTGATTTACGATTGATATTAACAAATATTTCCCCGGATATAAGTAATATAATCGAACGACATCAACAGCAACCATCTCATTAAAATTTTATGTATTTATGTGATTTATATTTTATTTAAATTTCTGCTTCTATAAACATAATTATATCTTTGACGTATATCTAATAATACAAAATACAAATTATTTAAAAAAATTGTATTACTGAATTGGTCCTAATAAAAGTCTCATTTGTAGTGGTATTTGTGCAACACATTGTAAACATATGGGGGTGGTCTACGGAATAAAAAAACAATTTAGGGGGGTCGAAGAAAAAAAAAGGTCGACAACTCTAGTACTAGGTTATAAAAAGTAACAATTTGAAATAAAATGCATATTCTTATATTCTTACTTACAATTTAATAACAGTATAGCATTTTAAAAATGCCACGAGGCAGTACAAAGGCTTATCTTATCTAATGCGGTCAGTATTAGTATTTGGGAGGCAGATTGCATTTAGGCGCCTGTTGCCATGCCAACGCGTGTTGCCGCGAGGCTTCATGCACTGATTATTACAGACGCTGATCTGATTGCCTGTCGAATTACTGTAGTGAACTAATGGCCTCTCAAGAGATTCCGCCCCCGTCATCGGCCTGGAAGAGATGCGGTCGACATTTTCTATTTTACGAATTAGTAATTAACACCGCTCTTGACTGACAAGCGGGATGCATTTTTTATTAACTACAACGGTGCACTACTTTCGTTCGGATAGAATGTTTAGGGTTCTTATACTAAGACAGTAACTAAGTTAGCTACAGACCTAGGGTAAAAAAAACATCTACAGCTCACAGAGAAAAGATGAAACCTATGAAATCGGACGGATATCTTTTGAAATTGGACAGAAAAATTTTTTCTACCTCACAGAAAAATCAATCAAATTAATGTAGCCTTCAAAATTAACAGAACTTTTGGTCTTCTTTTTCTTATTCAATAAGAAGGAGGAGGAAGAGAAGGAGGAAAAGGAAAAGAAGGAAGAGGAGGAGGAGAAGAAAGAAAAGCAGGAGCAAGAAGAAGAGTGAATGAGGAGGAGGAGGAGGAGTAGAAGGAGGAGGAAAAGATGGAGGAAGTGGAGGAGGAAAAGGAGGGAGTGAAGAAAGAGGAAAAGGAAGAGAAAAAGAAGAAGAAGAAGGAGGAGGAGGAGGAGGAGAATTGGGAAGAATAGAAGGAGAAGAAGTAAGAGGAGGACGGGTAGAAGGACAAGTAGTAGTAGGAGGAGAAGGAAGAGGAGAAGGAGAAGTAGTAGTAGGAGGAGGAAGAGGAGGAGAAGAAGAATGAGGAGGAAGAGTAGAAGGAGAAGTAGGAGGAGGAGGAAAGGAGGCGTAAAATGAGAAGAAAATGAAGTAGGAGGAGCAGAAGGAGGAGATGGAGGAGGAAAGCAAGACGGATGAAAAGGAAGAGGAGGAGGAAAAGAAGAAGAAGAAGGAACAGCAGAAAGAAGGAGAAAGATGAGGAGGAGGAGAAGGAGAAGAAGGATAAGGCGGGAGAGAAGATGAAGAAGAAGAAAAAGGAGGAGAAGAAGAAGGATATAAAGAAAAGAAAGAAGGAGAATGATAAGGAAAAGAAGGGGAAGGAGAAAGATGAAAAACGAGAAAAAGAAGAAGAAGAAGAAGAAAACTAGGTGTAGCTAGTTTGGCAGGATTAGGTTGGTAAATTGAGTTACCCTTTTTAATTTTGAAATATTAAAATAATAGCGGTACATCTGTCTTGCTGACATGATTAAAACGAATTTCAAACAATATTTTTTTCATTTTATACTCTTCAATAAATCATTTTCCAATAGAAATTTTTTAGCTTTATTTTTAGTTTAAGGACGCTTTGACAAATCATAAATTACCTAATGTCGGATAGAGTGGGAGGCGTTAGGCTTCCAATGACAATTAGCTAATTAAAAGTCGTTGACAAACGCTGACGAAGGTCCATACTTACGTGCTCAGCAGCACTGCATGCTGCACACCAATAAGTAGACTTACCTTACACATGCAGTGTTACTGAATCAGTAATAGGGTTTACTAACATTACGTTGTCTTCAATATCGGTTGCCCCACACAATCGATATAATTGACGGTACTTTAAATAAGTAAGAACATAGTGGTATGGAAAATTGAATGTGTACAGAAGGCTCACCTCTATTGGAGAGTTGTTAACTTTGTTTTTATTTGGGATTTAAAACAGATGATCGCGCAGTGTACTTCAAATGCCGATTTGTTACAATGATGTTGCCAATTGGTGCACGACACACCTTTCACCGCGCCCACTACACTATTAGAGATAAAGAGAGAGGCGAATGGACAATACTGCTACAGTGGTGGAAGTGCAAAGTTTCGCCAATCGTATTGACATCATTTACTTGGACGTGAGTGTTCTGTATGTATTATGAGTTTTTCTGCAATAGTGGTAATGCAGTGAGCGTATACAACGCCCACTACGTTGGTCTGCACACATCATCGGACATAATTCTTTTTGACGTTCTAATGGAACAATTTCTCCTGCGAATAGCGGCCATCCTAGAAAGACCTAGACCCGTGACCTTGAAATGAGCACGTGACCTCTTTGAGTCTTTTAAAATTACGTACCAAAAAGGATTTTCTTACCAATTTTAAATCAATAGGACCAAAATTAAGAACGCTAAATCCGAGATGCTTTTCACTTCCAACCCTAGGCAGAGCCACTGCAGCGATACATCAAGCAGTGTTGCAATTTGCCTACTTTTCATCCCCAACGGTGCTGGGGAAAAGGTAGCTTGCGCTGATTAGAGCTTCCATTAATCCAGGATTTTCACTCTCGTTCGGGGAAAGGTGCTGTCCGGTATTTTGGAATAAAAATTCCACTGGTTTGAGTTATTCGAAGAACTTGCGTCAACCAAATGAATCAAAATTGACACCTATTTGGAAATCTAAAAGAAACTGTTAAGTCTACGTTAATCGAAACGCGGCAAGACGATTTAGGTGTTTTTTAATAAAAAAACAATTGAGTTTTCAAATTTCGTACGTGTCTACCTGCAACTTCTGCACCAGAGGAGAGGGTATTTTCAATCGTGAATAACATCCGGTCAACAGACACAGAGGCAGTTTAAATGTTACTACTGTTGGAAGCTTACCGAATATTAAGTTGAATACCGAACTTGCTTGTACTGAGTACAAACAACAATATATTTTTACAGAAAATCTCTAGAAGTGAAATACAAATGTTCTACTGTTGGAGCTGGATCTAGTGAAAGTTAATAATGGTAAAGAATCTGTAGATTGGGCCTTTAAATTTTCATTTTTCTGGTAAGTTTTGAAAGTCAGTTTAATTATCAGTGTTGTGTGTCCCTAAAACGTGTTTAGTTTAAATAAAACGGTAATTTTTAAAAATTGCATTAATTTGTAATCATTTCTTCCTTTCAATCTTGATCATTCATTAGTAAAATATTATCTATATTTTTTCGGTTTTGTAATTTTTAAAATAAAATTTGGTGTCCTAGGTTTTGTACTCATGTCTTAACTTTCTGACACTCTTGTCCTCGTTTTCAGTGAAAAAAATTATGGAATCCATAAGCTTGCAGCAACAACACCACTACAAGCAATCGGCATACGTAGTACATTGCGCAACCTTCTGTTATAAATCTGAACTATAAATCTAGTTAACAAACACAAACAAACAAACACACACAAACACACAATACATACACACACACACACACAATACATACACACAAAACACACAGACACACACACACACACACACACACACACACACACACACACACACACACACACACACACACACACACACAATACATACACACAAAACACACACACACACACACACACACACACACACACACACACACACACACACACACACAACACACAATAAAAAAACACACACACACAATACACAATAAAAACACAAACACACACAACATGCAACACACACAGACACAGACACACACCACAAACACCATAAACACTTACACACACACAAAAAACACAAACACACATACAATAAAAAACACACACACACAACATACAACACACACACACACACACAACACAACACAAACACCATAAACACATACACACAAACAGACAGACAACACAAACACCATAAACACACACACACAACACAAACACCATAAACACACACACACACACAACACAAACACACACTTGCACACACACTCACACACACACACACACTGCACACACTTGCACACACACACACACACACACACACAAACACACACACACACACAACACAAACACACACACACACACACACACACACACACACACACACACACACACACACACACACACACACACACACACACACACACACACACACACACAACACACAATAAAAACACACACACACCACAAATACATACATACACACACACACACAACACACATACATACACACACACACACACACACACACACACACACACACACACACACACACAAAACACAGTTTCCATAAAAGTGAAGGAAAATATGAGTAAAGAAGGCAACAAAATGTAAATACAGTAACACGGCGACTTGATATCGTGGTGCACACTCATTAAGAGGCGCCCGGTGTCTGATGCAGGTCTCACTGTCTCGCGCTCACAACTCCAACACAGTTTGTCACTGTGTCTACACAAAAACACACATGTCCTCTATTCGCGCTACCCTCATGTTTTATATCAAGATTGAAACTGACTTATATACAATTTGTAGAGCTCCCACTCAATGTTAAAATCACGATGTCACAATGAAAGGTAAAATGCACTAGTACCAAAACCCGACATCAGAGCGCTCTGAACTCGTTTTCCTACTACCTGCCCATCCTTGAGTCTATAAGCTGCTGCAGTGACGTGAATTTATCTTACACTCGATCAAGATGTCAAATTAATATCATCAGTGATTCATACATTAACAAATAACCTAATTGTAGTATCAAAAGCTAACTTAAAAGTACATGGTCCATTTCCCTTCTGATAGATAGCGTATTACATTTTCAGTCACACAATTTCCCATGCAGTAGGATCTCTATGTATTCTAGACACAAGCACATAGATAGCACATACGTTGGAAAACTCAACAAAACCTGAGCTGATTTCTAAAACAAGGACTTTCAGACCCTTCGTTCGGTTTTCAGATTTTTTTGCTGCAATACAAGAGTTTAAAAGCCACATGTAAAATTGAAATTTAATCAAAATCGTTAGTGTCGTTAAAAACATATATTCCGTATTTTTTATTGCTGTTTTAAAATTTTCGAAAAAATGGTGTGATTGGTTTACATTGAACTAAAATTATCTACATTTAGAACGAAAAAATTTATCTGTAGATAGAAATTATCTACAACCATAACGTCCTTTCAGTTGTTTAACTCCATGTGAAACACAGCAGATTAAATATATAGAATAAATACAAACTAACTTAAACTAAAATAAGTTGAAATATTTACAAAAAATAATAATGAAACAATATTAAAATAATACTAAGTAATAAAAATAATAAATAATAGAATAAAACATAAGCAACCTCGAACGGTTGCGCCAAATAAAATAAATGTAAAGAACCTAAATTCCCCCCCCCAAATTGAAGTAAATGAATAAAATATTTTATAAATCACTTTTTATACTTGTGCACTACACAAAATAAAATACCTGGTTACTACGTATTCGCAATGTCCACCTACGAAATCTTACTAAATTTGTAACTTTCTTAACAGTTTTTGTGGATTCAAGGTAAAAGCTTCGTATTGACTACAGTAACCTAGTTAGTGTTAGACGTTTACTTCTTCACTGTATGCAGTATAAAGTTAGGTGATTTTGACAAAAATCGGTTTTGCGTTTTTGATGAAGCT
This sequence comes from Callitettix versicolor, assembly GCA_022606455.1. NCBI lineage: Eukaryota > Metazoa > Arthropoda > Insecta > Hemiptera > Cercopidae > Callitettix > Callitettix versicolor. The sequence continues at coordinate 81,439,175 of CM040183.1, forward strand.
TATTAGTTTTTGAATGAGTCAAAAAACGTGTTTAATTTTGTGTGTGTGTTTGCAAGTATGTATGCATGTATTGTGTGTGTGTGTGTGTGTGTGTGTGTGTGTGTGTGTGTGTGTGTGTGTGTGTGTGTGTGTGTGTGTGTGTGTGTGTTTGCACGTATGTATGCATGTATTGTGTGTGTGTGTCTGTGTGTTTACACATATGTATGCACGTATTGTGTGTGTGTGTGTGTGTGTGTATGTATGCATGTATGTGTGTGTGTGTGTGTGTGTGTGTGTGTGTGTGTGTGTGTGTGTGTGTGTGTGTGTGTGTGTGTGTGTGTGTGTGTGTGTGTGTGTGTGTGTGTGTGTGTGTGTGTGTGTGTGTGTGTGTGTGTGTGTGTGTGTGTGTGTGTGTGTGTGTGTGTGTGTGTGTGTGTGTGTGTGTGTCTGTGTGTTTACACATATGTATGCACGTATTGTGTGTGTGTGTGTGTGTGTGTGTGTGTGTGTGTGTGTGTGTGTGTGTGTGTGTGTTTGCACGTATGTATGCACGTATTGTGTGTGTGTGTGTGTGTGTGTGTGTGTGTCTGTGTGTTTACACATATGTATGCACGTATTGTGTGTGTGTGTGTGTGTGTGTGTGTTTGCACGTATGTATGCATGTATTGTGTGTGTGTGTGTGTGTGTGTGTGTGTGTGTGTGTGTGTGTTTACACATATGTATGCACTTATTGTGTGTGTGTGTGTTTGCACGTATGTATGCATGTATTGTGTGTGTGTGTGTGTGTGTGTGTGTGTGTGTGTGTGTGTGTGTTTACACATATGTATGCACGTATTGTGTGTGTGTGTGTGTGTGTGTTTACACATATGTATGCACGTATTGTGTGTGTGTGTGTGTGTGTGTGTGTCTGTGTGTGTGTGTGTGTGTGTGTGTGTGTTGCACACGTATGTATGCACGTATGTGTGTGTGTGTGTGTGTGTGTGTGTGTGTTTACATATATGTATGCATGTATGTGTGTGTGTGTGTGTGTGTGTGTGTGTGTGTGTTGTGTGTGTGTGTGTGTTTACACATATGTATGCACGTATTGTGTGTGTGTGTGTGTGTGTGTGTGTGTGTGTGTGTGTGTTTGCACGTATGTATGCATGTATTGTGTGTATGTGTCTGTGTGTTTACATATATGTATGCACGTATTGTGTGTGTGTGTTTACACGTATGTATGCATGTATTGTGTGTTTGTTTGTGTGTGTGTGTGTGTGTGTGTGTGTGTGTGTGTTTGCACGTATGTATGCATGTATTGTGTCTGTGTGTTTACACATATGTATGCACGTATTGTGTGTGTGTGTGTGTGTGTGTTTGCACGTATGTATGCATGTATTGTGTCTGTGTGTTTACACATATGTATGCACGTATTGTGTGTGTGTGTGTGTGTGTGTGTGTGTGTGTGTATACGCGCGCCCGTGTGTGTTTGTGCGCACGCGCACTATAAACACTAAAAACTAAACGATTGATTTTTATGAAATTCGACATGTTTGTCGGTCGAGTTTACCCATATTAGACCATTTTTTTCCAAAATACAGGTATTATTCAAATTTTACACAATATATGTAGCCCGATAATAGCTGAACAAAACATATTGGTCCTTAACCCAAAGAAAAAAAATCGTATACGGAATCAATAAAAAAGGTCAAATTTCTCAAAATCTGTTCATCAGTTTTCGCTAAAATATTGGTCACACACTGAATACAGATTCAAAGCAGTGTAGTGAATTTAAAATAAAGGAATTTTGGTTAATCTAAGAATAAATCGAAAAAACTAAAAATCAACTCTAATCATCGTCGTTTTTGGTTTTCCTCGATTCGCTCACAAACTGTAATGTTTTTTATTTCAAATTCTTTCCACTAAGGTGAGTTATAATTCTTTATACTTGACCAAAATGTGATGAACCGATTTTAAGAAGTCTGACAGACTTTACGTTTTTTTTTTTAAAAAAAAGGCCATCGCTGTTGTTTGCAGTTAATTATGTAACCAGGAAGTTCTTAACTAACGCCTGCCGGTTAGGCACCTAAGGTGTGCGTGCAAAGGTGGTTGCATACCCTGCCGTGCAAGGCGCGTATAGTCACGTGACCCACTGCCTTGTTTATCGTGTGCATAGTTAATTGTCTGTTTTGTTTACTCTCAAACTCTATTTAGTCGATTGTTCTGTACCGTACTGTACTTTCAAACTTTAAGTGGCTGACATGCGACTAACAGCTGCATTACTGTACTCGGTCCTGTTTGTTTGTTTGTTTTTTCAGATAATAACATGCAAATTCTGGAACCTCAATTTTTTGTTATTTCGTGTAAAATTTTATTTGAAAAAATACCGTTTGTTCTTATTACAGGATTATTTGTAATAATCGTTATGAAATAAAATAAAAATTAAAAAAATAAAAACATCGGGCTAATTCCTCAAAATTTACAAACCTCAGTATATTTCTCACATAGATAGATAGTATATATCTCGCACAACATTCTTTTCCACGACAGAGCTCTGATGCACTCGTAAACTTTCTCCGTCAATTTAATCGATAACCGTTATATTCACGAAGAATGTTACTGGACCAACTTATTTCCCATTAGCCCAAGTAGGCGCCAAAAATTAAAAACAGTTTTAAGAAATTTTAAAAAAGTTGTGGAAAAATTAATATGAATAATTAAAAAAAATTATAATTACAATGGCAAAAAATCAGAAGACGATTTGTATCACTGCTTTATTTAAAGTAGACGCGTATCACAATACAAATACAATAGGCCTACGTCGCGACTTCAATCCTAAAGGCAATGAAAAACTACTTGAGACTAAAGTTAACTACTTGAAAAATTAATATGAATAATTAAAAATAAAATTGTATTTTACAATGGCAAAAAATCAGAAGACGATTTGTAACACTGCTTTATTTTAAGTAGAAGCGCGTATCACAATACAAATACAATAGGCCTACGTCGCGACTTCAATCCTAAAGGCAGTGAAAAACTACTTGAAACAGTGTAAAGTTAAATGCTGTAGGCCATTAAAATGACATAACATTGAAAGATTATTACGTTTATGACGTTTATTTTTGACGTTATTAGTAATGACGTAACAGAGGTAAATGACGTTATTTATTTATTATTAGTAAATGACGTAATGACGTATTTCAGAATTAAAAAAAAGACAGGCGAAAATTGTAAAAATTGTAAATTGTAAGTAAGCATCAATACCTTACTTTACTCCAAACTCAGTCACATAAAGTGTCTTGAATATTATTATTTTTGTGTTTAACTTCCGACTATTGTGCACACTTGTACTAATGCAGACGATGGGATGATTTATAGCGTATGAAAATGCCAAGCACTGGCCGGGAATTGAACCCGGGTCCTCGGGGTGAAAGCCTAGTACGCTATCAACTAGGCCACCGAGGCGGCTCAGTGTCTTGAATAAATGCTATTTTTGTAATCAAACTAACAGGGTAATTTTAGGTTCACTATTAATTTCACAATAGAAATTTTTTTATTACATTCTCAATTTATGCCCCGCAGGGGGGTGCAGGCTAGCTGCACCTATTGAGTCCCTCGCGGTACCCGAGTCTTAAAACACGCTTACACTTACAACACTACACGTACGACTTTAACACTTTACACTCACACTTACATTTAGGGCTGCGATAATAGCCTTAATGTGCTTTTCGCCTTAAAAAAAAATTATCAATTTATGAACACAGACAAGTTTTTATTGTTCTAATAAAGGAGCCTACGCCGGGGAGGGGCGCTGGCGGCCAAAAGGTCTACAGGCGCCGATCACCTAAATGCGGCCTTGATTCTATTGGAAATTTTGTGCTCCTTCTTAAGGAAACGGTCGAATTTATAAATCTTACCGTTCAGCCAATATTACAGAAAATAGCCAGTAATTACACTCTCATCGTTAAATCAGAGCCCGCCATCTTGAAACTGTAGTGAACGGAGAAAAACATTACACATTTCGTTTATTCACGGTATGTTCTTACCAAATTTCAAAAATATCGGTCAATGTGTTTGGACAAAATTGCATGTATTCATCATCGTACATCGGATTTTACTACCGGTAATATCTCTGTAATTCCTGTTCTGCAGCTCTGTTTCCGTTTTATTCAGCGAATAACATAACTTTTCGTTTCACTGCTGCATCATAATGTACTCTCTTTGAAGACATTTTGTATACGATTTTTTTTTAACAACCAAGTTCTCACCGAACAAAACAAGATTGAAATGAAAACACTCGTTACCACTGGATATTGGAGAGAAAATACCATTTTAACGTTACCGTTACCCATTACCAGTTACCATTACCCATAACCGTTACTCGTTACCGTGACCCGTTACCGTTATCCGTTATCCGATACAGTTACCCGTTACCATTACCAGTTACCGTTACCCGTTACCGTAATTCGTTACCGTTACCCGTTACCCTTAACCATTACTCGTTACCGTGACCCGTTACCATTATCCGTTATCCGATACCTTTACCCGTTACCGTGACCCGTTATCATTACCAGTTACCGTTACCCGTTACGTATTTTTATCGTTTTACCGATCTACAAAACGTTAGCGACTTTCGCGCGTTAGCAATTTTGAGGTTATGTTGATCACTTTTACTTTCGATTTTTATCGTACTTCTCGTGTTTTCCGCGTTTTTATATTTTCGATTATTGCTTTTGGGCATGTAATAGCGCTTTAGTAAAAAAATATCGAAAAATCCATGACGGGCTACACTGCATAATTACCACCAATATGTTTAGTAATATCGTATAAGCCTAAACTGCGTTATTGTTCCTGAGTGTAATCGTAAATACGGATGGCAATCGTTTTATTAAAAGCTGCAAAGCTGCCTCGAATCGGACGTTAGCACAGCCCACAATTTAAAAAAAAGTTATTGTGACGTCATTACGTATGCAAATGATAAACAGCATTCTTTTAAAGAAGGAATGTCAGAATTAATACTTCCGTTAATAAAAAAATGTGAATTAATGTTGTTTTCCCTTAGTATGCCAGAATTATACGTCTTCATAATACGTCTCATCGGCGCAGTGTAATGTTCTCTAAGCTGCACACGTATACTAATGAGCAGGCCGTTAGCTGACTAAAGCACAGGCTCGAGACAATGGCCAGCAGCACTCAGGATAATGAGCTGGACTATAACAATTAGTGACGTCTTCAAGGTAGGTAATTAAGAGTAGGACGTTGCCGATTTTAAAGTGCCCACTTTTATTACAAATATAAAGTCCAGTAGATTCGCGATTATCCGAAGTAAGTGCGACCGAGATTACCTCGGGCAATGCAGGTTTTGTAAATGACGAAAAAACTAGAAAAGTTTTTTTTTTTTTTTTTTTGCACACTTGGGCTAATGCAGACGATGGGATGATTTATAGCGTATGAAAATGCCAAGCCCTGGCCGGGAACCGAACCCGGGTCCTCGGGGTGAAAGCCTAGTACGCTATCAACTTGACCACCGAGGCGGCTACGAAGAAAAGTAAGTTTACCGTTAAAAACAGGTTATATAATTAGACGTGACTTAGTGAAAAGTATTGAAAATAAGATAACCATTGTGTGTAGGGTAAATTATCTTACAAAATAAATTTAAGATAGTTGTGTATTGTTACACAACATTGAATGTATTGTTACATTCGTTTAGATCAGAGGTTCTCTGAATCAGGGCTAAAATGACCCTGCCTCTGTTAATTCGAAGCTTCGGTTGACCGGGACTCGGATAATCGAGAGGCTACTGTATTAAGAGAAAACACACTACAGACTACACGATCAGTATTTGGGGTTTCTATATGGCTCTAATGTTACGTTTTCTAACACTTTTGGCAAACCTAAAGGCAAAATCAGTTCGGAGAATCGCCTTATAGCGCTTATAGCGTTCCATGTGGTAATTATTTTGAGTTGTATAAGGCAAAACTAATACGCGAAATCAGACTGAAGGAATACAAACTTGGTATTAACAAGTACTAGAGTACCACTGGCTACACCATACTGAAACATCCAGACAGTGTGGAAATCATATGACCAGGATTATCAAAAAGGCCATCAAACTAGAAAAACAAGGTGAAATAAACAGGAGGACTGCCCGCAATTAAATTTGAACTGAGTGCAATTATACTAAGGCCATTGTCAATTTAATTGGGGTTGATCTAAGTCAGCTCAAGCCAGCCCACTTCCTATTTTGTGCGTCGTACAGAGGTTATAACGGAAGCAAGCTAGTGAAAGTTTCATTCAGTTCGATTTAAGACTATACCGTTTTGGCGAAACGTCGGAACAATGTTTCTTCTAGAAACAGTTGTATCAAACGAATTTACGAGTTGTGTTCAGAAAGTAACGAGAATTTTAATTTTCTTAACAAAATATTTATTTATTCTTCTACATTTATGTTGTCGCCTTCAAAATAGTCCCCATTGGAGATTATGCACTTGTGACAGCGCTTCTTCCAATCCTCGAAACACTTTTCAAACTCGATCTTTGAGATAGCCTTTAGTTCTTTCAGCGATGCGCTTTTAATGTCATCTACGGCTGTAAAATGACGGCCCTTTAAGGTTCTCTTTATTTTTGGAAATAAGAAAAAGTCACACGGTGCCACGTCTGGCGAATATGGAGGCTGGGGCATCGTTACAGTACTGTTTTTGGCCAAAAATTCACGAACAAGCAATGAAGTGTGAGCTGGTGCATTATCGTGGTGCAAAAGCAATGAATTGTTTTTCCACAGATCCGGGCACTGATCACGCAAACGGCTTTGAACTTGTAGGTAGTACTCCTTATTGACCGTTTCACCTGGTGGCAGGAATTCTTGATGTACTATGCCATTAATATCGAAGAACACAGTGAGCATAACCTTCACATTCGACCGCACTTGTAGAGCCTTTTTCGGTCTTGGCGAGCCAGAATGCCTCCACTGGGATGATTGAGACTTAGTTTCGACGTCATATCCGTAAACCCGTTTGGTCACCTGTTATAATACTTTTCAGTAATTCTGCATCGTCGTTGACTTCATTTAGTGACTCCTGAGCAACTTCCATTCGCCGCTGTTTTTGTTCAAAATTCAACAATTTTGGAACGAATTTTGCTGCCACGCGTTTCATACACAAAACACTGGAAACAATGTCATGACATGATCCAATCGATATGCCAACATCATCAGCGACCTCTCTAATTGTAATTCGGCGATTGTTCATAACCATTTCTTTCACTTTTCCACGTTTTCATCGGTTGTTGAATCGCTGAGGCGTGCAGGGCGTTCGTCGTCTTCACGGTCTTCTTGGGAACGCTTATACCACTCGTTAACTCTTACTTTACTCATAACAGACTCACCATAGGCCTTTGTTAACATTTCACACAGTTTGTTACTCTTTACTCCATTTTTTTACGCAAAATTCGATACAAATTCTTTGATCCATTTCTTTTAACAAACATTGCTCATAAAAACACGTCTAACCTTAGTGACTGTTACAGACAAAGCCAGCAATGAAAACAGCTGAAAGTTTTATCAAGGGCATGTACCAACATAAAAAAAAATGTTTGACAATCGGACTCTCCAAACCCGCGAAATTTAAAAATTCTCGTTACTTTCTGAACACACCTCGTACACTTGCTTTTCAATATAATTCACATTTTCCTTCTTGAAGGAATACGTAATATATATATATATATATATATATATATATATATATATATATATATGTGTGTATATGTGTGTGTGTGTGTGTGTGTGTGTTGGCTCAGTGGAGGTCAGTGTATAACTGTCATAAAATATGAAAAAAATACAGTAAATTTCTATTAGGAAATATGCTAATTCATCGCCATCTTGGTGAAACGCAGACTCAAGACCTTGAAATGAAAACGACTCCTCAAAAAGTGATCTACAAGAAGACAACAGGTTCGTTGCTTATTTTAAATTCTCGTGTATAGGTGTTACCAAAAGGACAGCTCAAACAGCAAATTTCCGAATGACAATTCACTAATAGTTTTAATTCGTTATTATTTTTACCGCCAAAGAGAACTACGTATAAAAGTACGTATGTGTATTAACTTTACACATATTATATAGTCGATATTGTAACCGCTCTGATCTACATGTTACGGTTTTAGATTCAAAGTTCTAAAAATACTCCGCCGCGGGCGTCGTACCCAACAATGTATTTACTGTATACTGTATTTATATCTGAACTGAGAATAGAGAAGATACGCTAAAATCGTTTCTGCTCAGAACTGAATCACGGCAATAAAGTACCATCCCTTCTCTCCCCTCTCCTCCGGGATGTTTGCCCCGCTCTACGTATAAATACTTTAGCAAACAGCTGACCATGTATTTTTAAAATTAATACAGAAGTAAATTTACTGATCGTTAAGTGAATTGCCGTTAGTACTTGCTTCGGCTATATATACTACCTCCATCGACATACCAACTCAGCAGTCAACTCCTGACTTTGTGTATCAACAAGAGTTCTTTTGTCTTTTTAATTCAGGATTGCTTCAACACCCTAAATATTTTTTTTATTCCGTAGACCCCCAATATGTTTACAAAGTGTTGCACAAATATCACCACAAATTAAGCTTTTATTAGGAGTAATTCAGTAATACAATTTTTTTTTAATAATTATATTTTGTATTGTTGATATACGTTAAAGATATAATTATGTTTTTAGGAGCAGAAATTGAAATAAAATATAAATCACATAAACACATATAATTTTAATGAGATGGTTGCGGTTGATGTCCTTCGATTATCTTACTTATATCCGGGGAAATATTTGTTAATATTAATTGTAAATCACCACGTTCTGATATCTTAAGGGGTTAAAAACAGAATTTATTTCATCGCCCCCAATAGACACCCCCGAATTCAATCGACCCCCTTTAAAGTTAAATAGGCCACCAAGGTTGAGAACTTTGATAAAGAAAGCCCTCAATCTGTAGTGTGTCTGCCATCTTTAAGGCTTTGAACAACGTTGTATCCGATTCTGTGCGTTACCTAGTTTGTCCCGGTTCTAAAAGTGCACCCTAGGCTATCCACGATATCCGCAGGGGTGTGCAGACTAGCTGCAACTATTGAGAGGGTTTAGACGTCCCTCGTGGTACCCGAGTCTAACAAACACTTACATTTACAACACTACACTTACGACTTTAACACTTTACACTCACACTTACATTTAGAGAGTCGATAATAGCCTCAATGTGCTTTTCGCCTTTAAATAAAAAAAAAAAAAATAACAAAAAACAAAAACAAAATCCACGATATGTATTCAGTAAACCCTCCATTCAAGATTGTCTGTGCTCTGTTCACAGACTCGAACTACGAGCGCTGACGGATTAATGCAATTTTTGGGTGGGGGGGCGATTGGTTGGTTCATTCGACTTACAGAAGGGCCTCCATGGGGGATGGAAATTTTTCAAATAATACTCCTACATTCAAAAACTAACACTGCTAAGCTGTTTCAAGACTTAAAACCAACATAAAAGAGTGTAAAAATTTACTCTATTTGGGATAAAAGGATAGTGTAATTTCTTTAGAAGCTTAGTTTTGAAAACTCTTGCAAATCTGTCTCCATTTATAAAACATAGGCTAAATTTAATTTACTGTACAGAAATTTAAAGGTTTTTAGTAGTTATGTTATTTCATTCAGTACAATTACTTACAATGACACTCATTTTGAAACAAAAATTATACTTAAAAAAACTTTTCTTTTATATATATATATATATATATATATATATATATATATATATATCCTTAATTATATACAATCCTGAAGTATATACAAGGAGTCAAATCAACAACGTCGTGGATCACACAAGTCAGAATAGACCTACATGACGCAGAAATAGACTCAACAGACGTTGAAGACAGGCACGCATACAGGAGAAAGATGCTCGGTTGGAAGGTCCCAGAGAATGAAATCCCAAAGAGAGCAGGGGTAAAATGGACGGAGGAGCGGAAGAGGATCCATGGGGACAGGATGAGGGAGGTGTGGAGGATTAGAAGGAACAGGACATGAGTCGGAGTGCTTTGCGTGATCCAACAGGGTCTATACGCAAATAATATATATATATATATATATATATATATATATATATATATATATATATATATATATATATATAGCCGCATTTACTCCCGTGTAAACCCTTATCATAAACGATGATCCCTCATCCTCATTAGCCTAACTGGTTCAAAGTATGAAAGTTAAGGAAAAAATCTCCATTAACATATAACACAGTAAATCCAGTTAAGCACAACAGTTTCTCAACCAAGGTTTAATCAATTTTAGAATCAAGAAAGAGCTTTCTGTTGTTGCAGTTAACACAGGAAGAGAAGAGAGAACCAACATTAAATATCTAATTGATTTAACCCCGTTCTAACCCTCAGTATAAGTGTTACAAAGTGCACAAACGTAATATGGACAAAACTTCACCTACATACAAAGTTGAGATCGGGATAATATGACAGGTTTCGGACCCCTCAGATGCCTTTTTCACATTTTTCCAAAATACCTACCCAGGATCTACTCGTATACTTGTATTTTATGGAAGTAAAATATGATCTTTTACGTTTTGTATTTTATTTCTTTTGTCTCGGGAGGGGCGGTCGCCCCGCGCCCTCTTTAATCCGTTCTTGACTAGGAGGTACTAGAGTATCATATTGCTGGATACCTGATTTTTGGGTAGTTATCAAGAGTACTTGTAGCAAAAAAAAAAGAATACTTTAATATAATAACAGCTACTGACAAGCTACAATTAGCTATCAATAATTTTGAAATATGGACTAGAAAATGGCGAATTAAACTGAATGAGGGTAAATCAACTCATGTCAACTTTACTAACAAGCATTATGTGTATCAGCCAGTAAACGGACAAATTGTTCTGCATGCAAACGAGGCTAAATATTTAGGGATGACTGGATGCTAAACTTCTTTGGAAGTCTCACGTGAAAAAAAGCGCGAACAACTTGGAATGATGTACAGACAAATGTATTGGATTATCGGAAGGAACTGAATTGTCCCTACATAACAAACTGCTTCTGAATAAGCAAGTCCTGAAACCCGTCTGGACCTAAGGCATTCAATTATGGGGATGCACGAAGAAGAGTAACATCAAAATAATACAAACATTTCAGAACAAAGTGCTTCGTAGTATTGTCGGAGCACCGTCGTATAGCCGCAATGCAGATATCCATCGGGATTTGAAGGTGCCTTTAGTGGCCGAAGAGGTAAAAAGGTATGCTGGAGAACATGCAGCAAGGCTCTGTGAACATCAAAATGTAGGGCAACGTACCACAAGTGAGGAGACTGAAGAGAAAGAAACCTGTTGACTTGGTGCAGGATTGATACACATGATTTAAGTGTAAATGCATTGTGAAGGGCGACTCTGGACGTTTTTTTTACCACACAGACAGTAGACAAAAAAATAATGCTAGGTAGTCTTAGACTAGTTGTAATTGTATGTAAATATATATATATATATATATATATATATATATATATATATATATATATATATATATAACAACGTCGTGGATCGCACAAGTCAAAATAGACCTACATGACGCAGGAATAGACTCAACAGATGTTGAAGACAGGCACGCATACAGGAGAAAGATGCTCGGTTGGAAGGTCCCAGAGAATGAAATCCCAAAGAGAGCAGGGGTAAAATGGACGGAGGAGCGGAGAGGATCCATGGGGACAGGATGAGGGAGGTGTGGAGGATTAGAAGGAACAAAACATGAGTCGGAGTGCTTTGCGTGATCCAACAGGGTCTATGTGCAAATAATAAATATATGTATATAATTATACGTATTATACGGGCTTTGTAGAACCATCGATAATTCATTCTTTAAAGGACCCGGGTGAGGAGATACCCCAAATTCCTAATAAATCTTCAATTCTTGTTAGGGTGTTAATTATTTGGTTGTACCCTCTTTACAATTTTAAAAACTAATAATTAATATTACAATTGTTATTCCTAACAATGACAAGCTTGAATCAAATCGCACAAAAATTGTGAAGGCAATTACCAAAATTCTCTGTTTTGTCGTAGGATTATCATCACATCTCGTGCAAGCATCAGCAATAGTTTTGAGATTCCATACGTTTAAAACTGTTTATTGCGCTGACTTTAAAATGAGATGCCGATTACAATTTTACGACAAACAAAAAAGAGAAACCCGCCATAATTAGGGTACAAGCAATGTGCTTATCAACAATCAGCTGTTGCTGTTACCTCCTTTATGATAGAGTGTGGCGCATCGGACTTGGAGATCAGCATCGCACGTCCTGTTGTTTTCACTCGACCTTCACCTGAAATCAAACAGTATGCGTTTAGTTAAGTAAAAATCTGTAGGAATACCTTATAGAGGCTATATCGTACACCTTTAACGCAGTCTAGGTAAGTATAGGTCAGCCGCTTAGAAAACGACCTTCTAAGAACACCAGTAGGACAGAGAGGAAAAATGTGTGAGTGGGAAGTCGAGTCTACACTCTCTTACCACAGCTACCTCTTTTCCTTTAACTATCGCTGAGTAGTAACAGTTTGTAGACTCAGATCGGCAGACTCTGTCACTGTACTGTTGATGGGGACAGGAAGGGAATTCTCTTACATGCGCTAGAGATTCTCGCGCAGGCCGTTTACTAAGTAGCTCGACTACAGTAGATGAAATCTGAGAGATCAGGTCAATAAATTTCTTTTTTATAGTTAGGGATGATGGCAACAAGAAATAATAGAGGTAACGGCAATCTAATTCTTCCTACAATTCAAAATGGTGTAGTGTTGTCTGCCAGGAATAGTGGACTAATATAATGGTTGTCCTTTTTCGATGTTTCCTAATCAACGATTTTGGTCCTGTTTTTATAGCTGGAGCCACAAATCCGTCAGAATCTATTGAGAGTAGTGAAAGAACATAGACATTAGAGTGAAGCAGGAATTTATGGTAGATTCGAATGGTGCACCGTCAAGAACTGCCTGGGAAGAAATGTAAAAGTAACCTAACCTAATCAACTATTCTGTTCCTGTATAGCTGGAGCCATAAATCCGTCAGAATCTATTGAGAGTAGTGAAAGAACATAGACATTAGAGTGAAGCAGGAATTTATGGTAGATTCGAATGGTGCACCGTCAAGAACTGCCTGGGAAGAAATGTAAAAGTAACCTAACCTAATCAACTATTCTGTTCCTGTATAGCTGGAGTCATAAATCCGTCAGAATCTATTGAGAGTAGTGAAAGAACATAAACATTAGAATGAAGCTGGAATTTATGGTAGATTCGAATAGTGCACCGTCAAGAACTGCCTGGGCAGAAATGTAAAAGTAACCTAACCTAATCAACTATTCTGTTCCTGTATAGCTGGAGTCATAAATCCGTCAGAATCTATTCTGAGAGTAGTGAAAGAACATAGACATCAGAGTGAAGCTGGAATTTATGGTAGATTCGAATGGTGCAACGTCAAAAACTACCTGGCCAGAAATGTAAAAGTAACCTAACCTAACCTAATCTAACCAAGCGTTTCTCAACTTTTTTTTCAACCCCAGGACCAGTCATTCAATGATAAACACTTACCCTAGAAAAATGAGTATCAATTGTAAAGTATGAAGTATGAGTGTGGTATCCATTTTATGTGAATAGTTTTCATTCATTTATTATTTTTTTAAGATATTTTAAAATAAATAACAATTAAGTTTTTAATTCTGTATGCGGACCATTTCACCCATCCTCGTGACCATTGGTGGTCCGCGGACCACAGGATGAGAAACGTTGACCTGACCTAACCTAACCTAACATTTACAACCGAGACACGCGTTCCCAAAAAACAAGTCAGGAGCATGTATTTCGTACGGGAGTGTTGTTGACTTGATTTTTCGGCTTGGGCTTTGGAAATTGTAAGTAGTTAAACTGAAACTACGCACGATAGTTTTTTCTAGATACAGTCCTAATTAAAAAAATAACCAACTTTTCAAATTTACTCCTTTAAAAACGGCTGTTGTTCGAAATTTTAAAATAAAAATGATTCGAAAACTGTATATTTTTATACATGTTTTTGTAGTTCTTGAAATTTGTTATAGAACGACGTACTTGTCATAATTATCGGACAAAATACAACGGCAAAACAGCATTCACGAAATGTATTTGATTAAGTAGGCTCACGAAATGAGTAGTCAGGGTCAAGGACAGATAAAACTTACTAACAAAACTATTTAACTGAGGTGTGCGTCTTGGGAATTTTGAAGTTCGTTGAAACATAACTTAACGAGTGAGAGTTACAGTGACCTACATTGTATTGTTGCATTTATTTGACAACGTGTATCCCTGTTCAGAACAAACACCTGTTCTCTATTTAATCCGCAGGACAGACAGGAACAGATCCCAGCTTGACATTCGTAAAACGAAGCAGAAGCGTGCCAGGCTAGGGTAATTTGTAACAGTAATTGTGTGTAGCCTTCAGTGGGAAAACATTTTAAAGTACTTCGTCATAGTCAAGCAATGTTATAACCTTACTTTTGATTCATATAACACTATCAAGACCTGCATAACACTATCAAATTTTCTTTGTAAAAGATTTTTTATAACGATTTTTTATCAACAAAATTTAATTAAATAAATTAGATTTAAAAACTCATAGATGTTCGAGGTAATATTTCATTAAACTATCATTTGTGTATAAAAAAACAATACACGACGTTTCGAGACACAATCAACTTCCGTTCTCAAGTAAAACAATACACGACGTTTCGAGACTCAATCAACTCCCGTTCTCAAGTAAAACAATACACGACGTTTCGAGGGTCTGGATCAACTCTCGTTTTCAAATAAAACAATACACGACGTTTCGAGGGTCTGGATCAAATCTCGTTTTCAAATAAAACAATACACGACGTTTCGAGGGTCTGGATCAACTCTCGTTTTCAAATAAAATAATACACGACGTTTCGAGAGACTGGATCAACTCTCGTTTTCAAATAAAACAATACACGAAGTTTCGAGGGTCTGGATCAACTCTCGTTTTCAAATAAAACAATACACGACGTTTCGAGGGTCTGGATCAACTCTCTTTTTCAAATAAAACAATACACGACGTTTCGAGGGTCTGGATCAACTCTCGTTTTCAAATAAAACAATACACGACGTTTCGAGGGTCTGGATCAACTCTCGTTTTCAAATAAAATAATACACGACGTTTCGAAAGACTGGATCAACTCTCGTTTTCAAATAAAACAATACACGAAGTTTCGAGGGTCTGGATCAACTCTCGTTTTCAAATAAAACAATACACGACGTTTCGAGGGTCTGGATCAACTCTCTTTTTCAAATAAAACAATACACGACGTTTCGAGAGACTGGATCAAGTCTCGTTCTCAAGTAAAACAATACACGACGTTTCGAAAGTTCTGTATCAACTGCCGTTCTTAAGTAAAACAATACACGACCTTTCGAGAGTCTGGATCAACTGTCATTCTCAAATAAAACAATACACGACGTTTTGAGAATCTGTATCAACTCTCGTTCTCAAGTAAAACAATACACGACGTTTCGAGAGTCTAGATCAACTATCATTTTCAAGTAAAACAATACAGGACGTTTCGAGAACCAGGATCAACTCTCGTTTTCGAGTAAAACAATACAGGACGTTTTGAGAGTCTGGATCAACTCTCGTTCTTGAATAAATAATACACGACGTTTCATGAGTCTGGATCAACTATCATTCTAAAGTAAAACAATACACGACGTTTCGAGAGTCTGGACCAACTGTCGTTCTCAAGTAAAACAATACACGATGTTTCGAAAGTTCTGTATCAACTGCCGTTCTCAAGTAAAACAATACACGACGTTTCGAAAGTTCTGTATCAACTGCCGTTCTCAAGTAAAACAATACACGACGTTTCGAGAGTCTAGATCAACTATCATTTTCAAGTAAAACAATACAGGACGTTTCGAGAGCCAGGATCAACTCTCGTTTTCGAGTAAAACAATACAGGACGTTTTGAGAGTCTGGATCAACTCTCGTTCTTGAGTAAAACAATCCAAGACGTTTCGAGAGTCTGTACCGTTCTCGTTCTTAAGTAAAACAATGCACGACATTTCGAAATTCTGTATCAACTCTCGTTCACAAGTAAAACAATACACGACGTTTCGAGGTCTGGATCAACTATCATTCACGAGTAAAACAATTCATGACGTTTCGAAAGTCTAGATCAACTATCAGTTTCAAGTAAAACAATACACGACATTTCGAGAGTCAGGATCAACTCTCGTTTTTGAGTAAAGAATGCATGACGTTTTGAGAGTCTGGATCAACTCTCTTTCTCAAGTAAAACAATATAAGATGTTTCAAAATACTGGGTTAACTCTCGTTCTCGAGTAAATAATACACGACGTTTCGAGAGTCTGGATCAACTTTCATTCTGAAATAAAACAATATCCGACATTTCGAGAGTCTGGACCAGCTATCGTTCTCAAGTAAAACAATCCAAGACGTATCGAGAGTCTGGACCAACTCTCGTTCTCAAGTAAAACAATCCAAGACGTTTCGAGAATCTGGACCGACTCTCGTTCTCAAGTAAAACAATCCAAGACGTTTCGAGAGTCTGGACCGACTCTCGTTCTCAAGTAAAACAATCCAAGACGTTTTGAGAATCTGGACCAACTCTCGTTCTCAAGTAAAACAATCCAAGACGTTTCGAGAATCTGGACCAACTCTCGTTCTCAAGTAAAACAATCCAAGACGTTTCGAGAGTATTAATCAACAAATGATCGAAGTAAACAGAAATAAGAACATAAACCTTCAGTCATTATATAACTATTTTAAAAAGAGTATTTCATTAATATTTAGTCAACATGACTAACAATTTTATGCTTGCATGTAATTTTTATTTTATTTATTAAATTTCATAATGTATAGAACGAATTACATAAAGGGCTTCTGATAATAATCAACATTGTACGAAATTATAGGCTACAGAACCATACAGTGAAAATACGAAAATGAACCCTGACCGCTATCAATTTTAACTTAAGTTCAACTGATTTTGAAAATACATACGAGGTGGAGAATATATGAATCGCTAACTGCAAAGGGTAAAATTTCCACATAACATTATTTTTTTAAACTACTATGCATTGAAAACGTAAATTTTAGTATTTTTGTCAGGCGTGAGGTGTTTTTTCTGCCTTCTGAAAAATAACGTTTTGTTAAAAAGGGGATGTTTCCTTTTTGAAATTGGCGATTCATATATGAATTTAAAAAAAGGTTTATTGGATTTCTTGTAATAAATTTCAGATTCGTTTATTCTGTAATGTGCTATTTACACCATCGATATCCTAACCTAACATTACGCCTTCCTAACCTAACCTAAACAATTTTTGAGTCCACTAAAGAAATTCTTTTCAGAAACGCGTTTACAGTTTTTACGCTAATTACGACGTTAAATCAGAATTTAAAAAAAAAAATTGGAAATTGGCTTTCGTTAAGCAGCGAAACATTAGCAGGTCGCGAATATTCCACTATAGGCCTAAGTCTACAAACAAACTGAACATAAACAACATTAAAACCGTTTACAATACAATTTGTACTTGTTTTCTTTGCATCAGCGCTTTAATCTCGACCAAAGTAAATCAAACGAAATATCGACTTTCACAATCGAACAAGATTATCCGTCAAGTTTGTTTATAAACAGATTGTTTTTAACAAAAATGAAATCATGACGGCCGTGTTAGTATTTTCTGTGTTAGCGAGAGCACGGCCTTGCAAATCTCACGAAACCGTGTCTATTCTATTCTTGACCGGATGACGTTTGTAAGCCGAGATACGTCTGTTTTGTTTGTTATAATAAATTATGCACAGACAAAACGGATCTGCTCTCGTAAACACTGGTTTCCATGGAAATACGTTATTGCACTGAATAACAAAGTTATATTTACATCGCGCTATGTACTTCGCTTTAAAACCTTTTGCAACCAATCGTGTTTAAAGTAATCTTAGTAGCATGCGACTGTTTTAATACGTGCAAGAAAAACCCGTCAAGTACATTAAAATAATCACGCACACAGCTGTCTCGTTGACATCTTAATCATACCATTTTTGAAGTCCTGATATGTACAATTTTAATCAGCATTGATTCGCGTTTTAAACATTGCAAATGCGAAATGAACTGCGATCGACATAGAAAAATTCTTAATTTCAAATGATTTTTGAAATTTTTGCTAATTTATGCAACTTTTAACGCTGATTACGATAGTAAAATTGGATTTTCAAAAACATTTAAGGCAACCAAATGTCCGTTATTGAACTAAAATTGAAAATCATGTATCATGTTTTCTCTTAATTTTTTATTTTAATTACGATAATTTTTCGTAAAGACGACAAATTAACATTACTGGTCTTTAACAACATAACCAAAAACGTATCAGCTGTTCAATAAAATCAGCTGACATTTACGAATTAATATAAAACAGCTGATCTTTTACTATCGCCTCGGTGGCCTAGTTGATAGCGTACTAGGCTTTCACCCCGAGGACCCGGGTTCGATTCCCGGCCAGGGCTTGGCATTTTCATACGCTATAAATCATTCCATCGTCTGCATTAGTCCAAGTGTGCACAATAGTCAGACGTTAAAAAAAAAAAAATACTATAACTACCAAAATTAAATTAACGACTCATTTCAATTTTTTTATTTCAAATTTCTTAGTATTTTCCGTAGTGTAGTGGTTATCACATGCGCGA
>CM040183.1:81462907-81485407 GCA_022606455.1 Callitettix versicolor
GTCGAGGTCGTCACAGAGTTAAACAAATCATTGAAAACACACGTCACAAACACTAAACACAATTACACGATTGAAATACACACGATAAAATTTGGTTTGGCCAAACGATACGTGCAACTCGTATGTCGTTACATTTTTTGTTTTTGTTTTGTTATTTTAAGGCAAAAGAACATTGAGGCTATTATCGCCTCCCTAAATGTAAGTGTGAGTGTAAAAAGTTAAAATCGTAAGTGTAAGTGTGTGTTAGACTCGGGTACCGCGAGGGACGTCTAAATCCTCTCAATAGGTGCAGCTAGTCTGCACCCCCTGCGTCCGTCGTGTCCCTGTGTCGTTACATTCCAGACTGCACAACGACATACGAAGTGCACGTATCATTTGGCCAAACCAAATTTTATCGTGTGTATTTCAATCGTGTAATTGTGTTTAGTGTTTGTGACGTATGTTTTGTTTAACTTTGTAACGACCTCGACAGAGGGCTTTTTTTTGTATTACATTTTGTATTACGGCCTGAAGATGAAAGAGTAAGGTTTCGAAACCGCGGTAGCCTTTACGAGGTGAGTAAAGAGACCACTAGACGGAAAAATAGGTCATAATCCTAATTATTAGAATTATTCAATTTTTTTCAAAATAATGTAATAAAGGATATAGTGAAAGCTCCCTTGTTACGTCAGTAATGATGTCATCCACAGGCACTTGAAGATTGAACCAGTAGAAGTTGAAACACAAAAACAAGCTAAACATAAGTTTAGAGTCCATCAACACCAAAATGTTGAAGTACTTCAGCTGTTTGACAACGCAGAGCTAGTGTGACTGAAGCCTTTTCTGTTGGTTTAGGGTGCACTCTAGGTGTGGTGCTGTGACCAGAGGCATTGACATTGGGCAATAACCTAATAAACTGTTATAATTATTTATTAAATAATACACTATTGGTTATCCAATAGCTAGTTGTAGTGTATGTAATATTAAAAAAACTTGAGCAGTGCGGGACTGGCCGACAGAAGTGACTACTTTTGGCATGCCTGACTGTAGCCTATACTTTTTCACTATTACGATACGATTTAATTATTTTTATAAAAATTTAGATGCATGCAGGAAAGGGCAACTCCTGAAAATTATTTTCGTATTAAATTTCGCGCGTGTGTAGTTACACAACTTAAGCTATATAAGGGACTTTAATAATTAATCAGTTTATAACCCTATTTTTGACAGTTATCTGCCTAAGTGCAATAATAAATATAATATTTGTGATTCTGGCGCTCAAAAATTGGTATAGGTCATATACATTAAATAATTTAACTACACACGTTTAGAAAATACACATTTTTAAAATTAACAAGAACAATAAACGTAACCTCAATTGAAATGATATTGTAGCTGTGAGAAATCAGCTGTTTAGAAGTAGTCACTTGCAGTCTAGTTATATACAAGAACAATATATGCTGTGAGGTATGCATTACGGATTCAAGCGTGACGCGAAAGCAAATGTTTATACGTATGTTTTGTCAACCACGACCTTACAAGTTTTCACTTCAAAAGTACATTTTATTAATCACTAAACAAAAATTAGAGCGTTCCGTGACGGTAGAGCTTTCCGTGACGGCAAAATGAATTTTTCCCCGTGCAAAACGTACACCCATACTACGCGAAAAGTAGTCACTTCATTAAGTTCACTAAAGTGTGCGTATGGATGTGTTAGAGCGTTCCGTGACGGTAGAGCGTTCCGTGACGGCAACATTAATTATTCCCGTGCAAAACATACACTCATACCCCGCGATAAGAATTAGTCCTTCAAAAGAATCTCATGGCGTCATGCTTTTTATTAAAGATATTTTCTCCTAACAATTTTTTTCCTAAACCAAACTTAATGGCGATTTGTACGATTCTGTCATCTCGAAGAATTGCGATCTTTGTGTTCCTTTACTTCACAATTCTTCAGAAAGAGTCGATACGATAAAAATTACTCTTCCAATGAAATTACCGTTCACTTGTCCACTGTATAACGCTAGCGCGTACTGAATTATGCAGTTAACTAACCTAACCTACAAAAACCTTCTCACAACTGCTTCAAATACCAACTATAACCGCATTCCCCGGTGTCTAAACAACCTGTGCCAGCGCAGCTTTCCTTGATCTGGACCGACAGTTGAGAGATTAATTTGGCTTTCTGCAGTTCATTGGCATCTGCCAAAGAACACCTCCACACGTTACGGTGGCGTTGATTGACATACAAACAGTGCGATACAATGTAATGTTGTCTTTTAATTACACCATTGCCAAGTTTTTGAAGAATGTAATGCCTAGTAGTTCGTTGAACATACCTCCTTAATTAACTGCCTGTCCGCCGCTCCACGACAGCGCTCTAATCGCTTGTAACATTTCCCGCCAATTTAACCATAACTGTAATATTTACGATTAATTTTTCTGGATAAAATTTATACTATTTAGTTAGAAATTATAAAAATTATGATAGGTCTTGCCGTTTAGCCAAAATTACAGCAATAGCCAGCAACTACACTCGTCATCATTAGATCAGCGACCGCCATTTTAAAACGTAAGTGAATAGGAAAAAATCTTAAACACATGTCGTTCCACCTTTATACAACTTACCTTCATACTAAATTTCATAACAATCGGCCGGTGCGTTTGGCCAAAAATGCGTACACTAATTATACTTAAATCAGAAGCCATCTTGAAATGGAACTAAATGGGAAAAAAATCTTACATATAAATCTTTCGCGCTTTATATAAGGTACCTTCATATAAAATTTCATAACAATCGGCCAATGCGTTTGACCAAAACTGAGTATATACATCACAGTTATACCAGAAGTCGCCATCTTGAAATGGAACTAAATGGGCAAAAATCTTACATATAAATCGTTCGCGCTTTATACAAGGTACCTTCATATAAAATTTCATAACAATCGGCCGGTGCGTTTGGCCAAAAATGCGTACACTAATTATAGTTAAATCAGAAGCCATCTTGAAATGGAACTAAATGGGAAAAAAATCTTACATATAAATCTTTCGCGCTTTATATAAGGTACCTTCATATAAAATTTCATAACAATCGGCTAATGCATTTGACCAAAACTGAGTATATGCATCACAGTTAAACCAGAAGTCGCCATTTTGAAATGGAACTAAATGGGAAAAAATCTTACATATAAATCGTTCGCGCTTTATACAAGGTACCTTCATATAAAATTTCAAAACAATCGGTCAGTGCGTTTGACCAAAAGTGCGTACAATTAACATAGTTAAATCAGAAGCCACCATGTTGAAACGGAACTCAGTAGGTAAAAATATATACATACTTTGTTCGGGCTTTATACAAAGTACCTTCGTACCAAATTTCAAAACAATCGGCCAATGCGTTTGACCAAATCTGCGTACACTCATTATAGTTAAATCAAAGGCCACCATCTTGAAACGGAACTAAATGTGGAAAAATTTTACACACAAGTCGTTCGGGATTTATACAAGATACCTTCGTACTAAATTTCAAAACAATCGGTTAATGCGTTTCGCCTAAACTGCGTAACAAACAAACACACAAACCAAATGCCGAACGTTCCAAACAGAGAGCTCTCTCGCTTCGCCTGTCAACTGATGTACGTATTCCACGCTATTTTAAATTTACAAAAAAAAACCGCGGTTTTCCTGCCATTTACTTAAATTAATATCCCCGTCCAACGCACGTGAGTATCAATTTTACTTTAAAAATAGAATTTCAAAACAGTTCCATGTTCGTTTATACTACAGCTAAGTAACACAAAAAAATTGGCGTTTGCTCAATTTCGTTTGGAAAGTCTAATGACAAATTTTCGTCGTCTAAATTCGTTGCAAGTGTAAGTGCAAATTTTCGTTTGGAAAGTCTAAAGACAAATTTTAGTCGTTTAAATTCGTTGCAAGTGTAAGTGCAAATTTTCGGTTGGAAAGTCTAAAGACAAATTTTAGTCGTTTAAATTCGTTGCAAGTGTAAGTGCAAATTTTTGTTTGGAAAGTCTAAAGACAAATTTTAGTCGTCTAAATTCGTTGCAAATTTTCGTTTGAAAAGTCTAAAGACAAATTTTCGTCGTCTAAATTCGTTGCAAGTGTAAGTGCAAATTTTCGTTTGGAAAGTCTAAAGACAAATTTTCGTCGTCTAAATTCATTGCAAGTATAAGTGCAACTTTTCGTTTGGAAAGTCTAAAGACAAATTTTCGTCGTCTAAATTCGTTGCAAGTGTAAGTACAAATTTTCGTTTGGAAAGTCTAAAGACAAATTTTCGTCGTCTAAATTCGTTGCAAGTGTAAGTGCAAATTTTCGTTTGGAAAGTCTGTTGAACATCGAATATCGACTTGGCAACAGAGGTTCTTGATTTAACAGCTACACTCAGATATTAAATGGTTCAATAACACGCGTCAACAAACCTTGTCGCGCACATGGAGGCTTCAGTCAGCTGTAGGCCTACACTTGGCAAACAAATGTAAACTACAACACTGAATGTAGGCCACTGCCAATGAAATAGAAATAATGCTTCCAATTAAACACTACCTCTAACACTAATAACTTAATAATATGCAAATATTTTAACGACCTCTGAAGCAATAAATATTCATTTGCTTGTTAATACGTTTTCTGGCTTATTAACAAACATAAAATCAATTTTTTATATTTATAGAATACTATTCTGAGCCGAGCCGAGACTGTGACTGGAGTCACGTATATACTTCGTGGTTGGAAGGAAAGATATATATAATCACGGCACGCAACTGACTCGCTGACGTGACAATTTTCAATTTCTTAACAATAATTTTCCATGTAATTCATTTTCTGAAAATATGCTTTCACCACCATCGTGTATATTAAAAATAGAATAAATTAGCATTTTAAAATTTGAAACTACGTTGAAAATTTAAAACATCCGCCATTTTGAAACTGTTAAACGGATTTTGTTGGGTAACTTGTCCAAGCTATTACCAAAATCGATTTTTCTTTAAAGCCAAATTTGAATAAAACCTCAAAAAAAATGTACGCACTGTTTCAATTATTATAGAAATTTAGAACTTACATCAGCTGTTTAAAAATGTACATTTTTTGACAATTCAAAGCATCTGTTTTTTGCTGTTTTTGCGTCGGGCAGGCGGGCTGGCCGTCAGAGAGACAGACAGAGGATGAGAGAAAGGGAGAGATAGAAAGAGGGGGAGGGGAGAGAGGGATGGAGGGAAATAGAGAGGGAGGAGAAGGGATAGAGAGGGGAAGAGAGGAAGAGGGGAGAGAGGGCGGAGAGGGGGAGGGAGGGAGAAAGAAAGAGAAGAAGTGGTAGAGAGGGGAGAGAAAGAGAGAGGTACTACACGAGGCTTTTGTCACGAAACAAAATACCATTTATTTCAAATTTCGTAGGTCTGCACTCAAATTGTTATTTTGTCAAATTTCGTAGGTCTGCAATGAAATTTATAATTGTTCTCAAATGATCGATATTTCAACAAAATCTGGTAGATTTTGAAAATAATACTTTCTAAATTATTATGTTTTAATTTACATTTAATTTACATTTAAAACCAAAGTAGTTTTTCGATGGAAGTCGCTTGGTTCAATCGCATTCAGAAAGCTTAAAGGCGTAATTTAATTTGAAACCCTTTCGGGAACAATCGAATACAGGAAAGTTTGTGCAATGTTTTTGCGCCACTCGTTTTGTGTAAGTACAAAGTGGACTGCACTAACTTTGTCTGTTAATAACAAAGTTTAAATTTTCCGAAGCGAAGCAATGAACTTGTTAAACAATGCTGGCTGGGTCTACTAAAGTTAATTAACAGCTGATCTGATTATTTGGCTGCGGCACAGTTGCGCAACCTGGCAGACACGTCCGGCATTATTGCGTGCGTGTCGTGCCGCATCGCCCACTCCAACCACGCAACAAGACAAAACCGATTAGGATATTTCTTGTGGATGTTTTTCTAAACTGTTACTCGACTCCAGCAATTTTATTAGCATATTATTTCTGGAAAATAACTTATTTTGCAGCAGCCATTACGGCAAGTGCTCAGATTCTAAATAAAACTTTAGCAATGTAAATGTGTGTGTGTGTGTGTGTTTTAATACTCTAGCGTTCACAATTTTCGTCTGATTCGATTAAAATTTATGTTGACAGTATCAAAATTGATTTTGTGTTCAAAATCTGCATAGATTATTTATTACATACATTTTTTAAATTTGTTAGACAACACAAAAATTAATCACTTAAGTCACAACGATTTTTCTAATATTCGTGCATTGCCTCAGCAATAATGTCTATATCATTTGCTTTGCCTTCAAGATCATTGTAAATGTTATACCTATTTTCTACCTACCACTATTGCTTCTTTGAATGTCTATATCGCCTATTTTGCTTTCATAGATCATTGTAGAAGTTATATCTATTTTCTACCTACTACTATCGCTCCTTTGAAAGTACGAGGTGTGTTCAGAAAGTAACGAGAATTTTGATTTTTTGAACAAAATATTTATTCTTCTACACTGATGTTGTCGCCTTAAAAATATTCCCAATTGAAGATTATGCACTTGTGCCAGCGCTTCTTCCAATCCTCGAAACACTTCTCAAACTCGATCTTTGAGATAGCCTTTAGTTCTTTCAGCGATGTGCTTTTAATGTCATCTACGGCTGTAAAACGACGGCCTTTTAAAGTTCTCTTTATTTTTGGAAATAGGAAAAAGTCACACGGAGCTATGTCTGGCGAATATGGAGGCTGGGGCATTGTTACAGTACTGTTTTTGGCCAAAAATTCACGAACAAGCAATGAAGTGTGAGCTGGTGTATTATCGTGGTGCAAAAGCCATGAATTGTTTTTCCACAGATCCCGGCGTTTTTTCGGATTGCTTCACGCAAACGGCGTTGAACTTGTAGGTAGTACTCCTTATTGACCGTTTCACCTGGTGGCAGGAATTCATGATGCACTATGCCTTAATATCGAAGAACACAGTAAGCATAACCTTCACGTTCGACTGCACTTGTCGAGCCTTTTTCGGTCTTGGCGAGCCAGAATGCCTCCACTGGGATGATTGAGCCTTAGTTTCGACGTCATATCCGTAAACCAATGTTTGGTCACCTGTTATAATACGTTTCAGTAATTCTGCATCGTCGTTGACTTCATTTAGTGACTCCTGAGCAACTTCCATTCGCCCCTGTTTTTGTTCAAAATTCAACAATTTTGGAACGAATTTTGCTGCCACGCGTTTCATACACAAAACATTGGAAACAATGTCATGACATGATCCAATCGATATGCCAACATCATCAGCGACCTCTCTAATTGTGATTTGGCGATTGTTCATAACCATTCTTTCACTTTTTCCACGTTTTCATCGGTTGTTGATGTGCTGGGGCGTCCAGGGCGTTCATCATTTTCAACGTCTACACGGCCTTCTTGGAAACGCTTATACCACTCGTAAACTCTTGCTTTACTCATAGCAGACTCACCGTAGGCCTTTGTTAACATTTCACACACTTTTTTACACTTTATTCCATTTTTTACGCAAAATTTGATACAAATTCTTTGATCCATTTCTTTGAACAAAAGAAAATCGCCCAAGCCCACGAAATTTAAAAATTCTCGTTACTTTCTGAACACACATCGTATATATCTCTTATTTTGCCTACACACCCCTTAGCTCATTGCCTACTTTCTTTTATGGCCTCTTGAGACGTCATTACTCATTTTGCCAACTATGTCTCTTATATGCCCTACGAATAACGATTTTTCCAATTTCGCTTAATCGTCTCTTATCGTTCAACGCCGTCGTGAACGTCTACACCTACCTTTTATCGCACAGCTTCTGTAAATTCCGATATACCGACCTGTATTTCTGTTTTTGCTATCATCCTCTTATCGCCCAGCTGTAAATATCCTATTTGTTCCCTAACTGATCCTCCACAGAACTCTGTGTTCGACGTGGCTGACATAGGTCAGTCTGCTGCGTCTCTGAACTGCGCACTTCAAGGTTGTTAGTTATAAGTGCATTTACTACCTTTTCTTTACCTTTACCGTTAACACTGATCCCTCACCCTCACTCGTTCAACTGGTGTAAAGTATCTCTCTCTCTCTCTCTCTCTCTCTCTCTCTCTCTCTCTCTCTCTCTCTCTCTCTCTCTCTCTCTGAGGCTACCATATATATATAATATTATCCAAACGCACAATCTACTTACTCCTTATCACGTAATCCTGAACTCCGTGTTACACCTCACTAACACATTGGTTATTTCTGGTTTAAACACGACTATACATTAATTAAACAATGTTAAACGGCGATAAGACCGAATCAAGCCAAAGAATGCGGTATTGGCAGTTAATAGCTACATGTGATGGTGGCACGTCACCTGCCTCTGCCGCTATTAAATCAGAAGGTTAGGTTTTACGGACTACAAATTTAGCTCGGTCGCTTAATTTAGTTATTGAACTATTTAAAATAGGGTTGAACCAAGCGGTAAGATCCACGTATGTGTGTGTGTGTGTGTGTGTGTGTGTGTGTGTGCATTTGTGCGTGTTTGTGGTGTGTGTGTGTGTGTGTGTGTGGTGTTTGTGTCTGGTGTGTGTGCGCGCGTGCGTGTGTGTGCGTGCGTGTGTGTGTGCGCGCGCGTGTGTGTGTGTGTGTGTGTGTGAGTGGTGTGTTTGTGCGTGTGTGCGTGCGCGTGTGTTTGTGTGTGTATATCTGTGTGTGTGTGTGTGTGTTTGTGTGTTTGTGTGTGCGTGCGCGCGTGCGTGCGTGCGTGCGTGTGGGTGTGTTTTATCACTCACTCGTTCGCAATTTTTGTTTAATTTAAGTTAAACTTGTCATAAAAATCGATGGTAATAGATTAGACAAGTCCGTTACGGTAATCCGGCAAAATCAGTTATACAGTTTCAAAATGGCGTAAATTTCAAATCTTTAAAAAATCTTTCATTTTTTTGTATTAGTTTTTTTTGAAATTTTATTTCACCAATCGTAACCGGCGCTAAAAACTGCATAAATCGGTTATTTGAATTTTCAAAATCCTTTGTTATTCAGTAATTTAATTTGACGGCGATCAGGGTCCGTTTTCGTATTTCCAGTCTACTGGTATATTATGCGGTTTAAATTGTTGATATATGCAGGTTTTAGTGCTGATTATGATGGTGAAATCTGGACTCCAAAAGAATGGTGATGAAAAATAATTTTCGGAAATTCCGGTGCATAACGTCAGCGAGACAGCTGCGTGCCGCGTTTATCGAACGAAGTACGAAGAAAGTTTGTGAAAAAACTTTTCTTCTGATCTTGGTGGATCTATCCGATTTTTTTAGCCTGATTTGATATGTCCGTCTACCTGCGTTTCTGTGCACAGCGATATCTATTTCAATTGATTTTGGCACTTTATTTTACTATTATTTTTGTTAAGAACTGTTAAAAATTGGATTTTAAAACAGCTCTAAATATTCATCAAATTTTCCTCAGACTGCACAAACAAAATGCTGTAAGAGACGCAAAAATTTCTGGTTCGAATGCTGCAGGAAAAACCAGTAAAATCTGTACCAAAACCGACTGGTGAGAATATCCTCCAATACTCTGTATTAGCCTACGTTTAATACCGCGAATAATGAACCAAATTTGATTTACGCTTCAGGAGTATTTTGAAACAATAATAAATCCTGACCGCCGTCAAGCATATTTTTTACTCTATAATACTCTGTATTACGTTTAATAACGCGAATAATGCACCACATTTTATTTACGCTTCGGGAGTATTTTGAAACAATAATAAACCCTGACCGCCGTCAAGCATATTTTTTATTCTCCAATACTTCGAATTACGTTTAATAACGCGAATAATGCACCACATTTTATTTACGCTTCGGGAGTATTTTGAAACAATAATAAACCCTGACCGCCGTCAAGCATATTTTTTAATCTACAATACTCTGTATTACGTTTAATAACGCGAATAATGCACCACATTTGATTTTCGCTTCGGGAGTAGTTTGAAACAATAATAAACCCTGACCACCGTCAAGCATATTTTTTATTCTCCAATACTTCGAATTACGTTTAATAACGGCGAATAATGCACCACATTTGATTTTCGCTTCGGGAGTAGTTTGAAACAATAATAAACCCTGACCACCGTCAAGCATATTTTTTATTCTCCAATACTTCGAATTAAGTTTAATAACGCGAATAATGCACCAGATTTGATTTACGCTTCGGGAGTAGTTTGAAACAATAATAAACCCTGACCGCCGTCAAGCATATTTTTTACTCTACAATACTCTATATTACGTTTAATAACGCGAATAATGCACCAGATTTGATTTACGCTTCGGGAGTAGTTTGAAACAATAATAAACCCTGACCGCCGTCAAGCATATTTTTTACTCTACAATACTCTATATTACGTTTAATAACGCGAATAATGCACCAGATTTGATTTACGCTTCGGGAGTAGTTTGAAACAATAATAAACCCTGACCGCCGTCAAGCATATTTTTTAATCTACAATACTCTGTATTACGTTTAATAACGCGAATAATGCACCACATTTGATTTTCGCTTCGGGAGTAGTTTGAAACAATAATAAACCCTGACCACCGTCAAGCATATTTTTTATTCTCCAATACTTCGAATTACGTTTAATAACGGCGAATAATGCACCACATTTGATTTTCGCTTCGGGAGTAGTTTGAAACAATAATAAACCCTGACCGCCGTCAAGCATATTTTTTATTCTCCAATACTTCGAATTACGTTTAATAACGGCGAATAATGCACCACATTTGATTTTCGCTTCGGGAGTAGTTTGAAACAATAATAAACCCTGACCACCGTCAAGCATATTTTTTATTCTCCAATACTTCGAATTAAGTTTAATAACGCGAATAATGCACCACATTTGATTTTCGCTTCGGGAGTAGTTTGAAACAATAATAAACCCTGACCGCCGTCAAGCATATTTTTTATTCTCCAATACTTCGAATTACGTTTAATAACGGCGAATAATGCACCAGATTTGATTTACGCTTCGGGAGTAGTTTGAAACAATAATAAACCCTGACCGCCGTCAAGCATATTTTTTACTCTACAATACTCTATATTACGTTTAATAACGCGAATAATGCACCAGATTTGATTTACGCTTCGGGAGTAGTTTGAAACAATAATAAACCCTGACCGCCGTCAAGCATATTTTTTACTCTACAATACTCTATATTACGTTTAATAACGCGAATAATGCACCAGATTTGATTTACGCTTCGGGAGTAGTTTGAAACAATAATAAACCCTGACCGCCGTCAAGCATATTTTTTATTCTCCAATACTTCGAATTACGTTTAATAACGGCGAATAATGCACCAGATTTGATTTACGCTTCGGGAGTAGTTTGAAACAATAATAAACCCTGACCGCCGTCAAGCATATTTTTTACTCTACAATACTCTATATTACGTTTAATAACGCGAATAATGCACCAGATTTGATTTACGCTTCGGGAGTAGTTTGAAACAATAATAAACCCTGACCACCGTCAAGCATATTTTTTATTCTCCAATACTTCGAATTACGTTTAATAACGGCGAATAATGCACCACATTTGATTTTCGCTTCGGGAGTAGTTTGAAACAATAATAAACCCTGACCACCGTCAAGCATATTTTTTATTCTCCAATACTTCGAATTAAGTTTAATAACGCGAATAATGCACCAGATTTGATTTACGCTTCGGGAGTAGTTTGAAACAATAATAAACCCTGACCGCCGTCAAGCATATTTTTTATTCTCCAATACTTCGAATTACGTTTAATAACGGCGAATAATGCACCAGATTTGATTTTCGCTTCGGGAGTAGTTTGAAACAATAATAAACCCTGACCACCGTCAAGCATATTTTTTATTCTCCAATACTTCGAATTAAGTTTAATAACGCGAATAATGCACCACATTTGATTTTCGCTTCGGGAGTAGTTTGAAACAATAATAAACCCTGACCGCCGTCAAGCATATTTTTTATTCTCCAATACTTCGAATTACGTTTAATAACGGCGAATAATGCACCAGATTTGATTTACGCTTCGGGAGTAGTTTGAAACAATAATAAACCCTGACCGCCGTCAAGCATATTTTTTACTCTACAATACTCTATATTACGTTTAATAACGCGAATAATGCACCAGATTTGATTTACGCTTCGGGAGTAGTTTGAAACAATAATAAACCCTGACCGCCGTCAAGCATATTTTTTATTCTCCAATACTTCGAATTACGTTTAATAACGGCGAATAATGCACCAGATTTGATTTACGCTTCAGGAGTATTTTGAAACAATAATAAACCCTGACCGCCGTCAAGCATATTTTTTAATCTACAATACTCTGTATTACGTTTAATAACGCGAATAATGCACCACATTTTATTTACGCTTCGGGAGTATTTTGAAACAATAATAAACCCTGACCGCCATCAAGCATATTTTTTATTCTCCAATACTTCGAATTACGTTTAATAACGGCGAATAATGCACCAGATTTGATTTACGCTTCAGGAGTATTTTGAAACAATAATAAACCCTGACCGCCGTCAAGCATATTTTTTATTCTCCAATACTTCGAATTACGTTTAATAACGGCGAATAATGCACCAGATTTGATTTACGCTTCAGGAGTATTTTGAAACAATAATAAACCCTGACCGCCGTCAAGCATATTTTTTAATTCTCCAATACTCTGTATTACGTTTAATAACGCGAATAATGCACCACATTTTATTTACGCTTCGGGAGTATTTTGAAACAATAATAAACCCTGACCGCCATCAAGCATATTTTTTATTCTCCAATACTTCGAATTACGTTTAATAACGAGAATAATGCACCACATTTTATTTACGCTTCGGGAGTATTTTGAAACAATAATAAACCCTGACCTCCGTCAAGCATATTTTTTACTCTACAATACTCTGTATTACGTTTAATAACGCGAATAATGCACCACATTTTATTTACGCTTCGGGAGTATTTTGAAACAATAATAAACCCTGACCGCCGTCAAGCATATTTTTTACTCTCCAATACTCTGTATTACGTTTAATAACGCGAATAATGCACCACATTTGATTTACGCTTCGGGAGTATTTTGAAACAATAATAAACCCTGACCTCCGCCAAGCATATTTTTTACTCTACAATACTCTGTATTACGTTTAATAACGCGAATAATGCACCAGATTTGATTTACGCTTCGGGAACCCTGACCGCTGTCAAGCGTATATTTTCGATTTACTGTCAAACCATAAATTCCTTTTATATTCAAACTGTTGAAACAATTTTAAGCAAATTAAACAGACTGTTCTATTTTTTTTTAAGTCCCGAATCGGATTTAACCGGAAGCGGAACAACCGAACCGCAAAATAACTGAACCCGACAAAGTTCGTGTGATATTTATGCATCACTTGCTTTGCTCCGATGTGGATGCAATAAAATAAAAAAAGCAGAGCGGCACCAGTCGACACGTTTGACCTTTTTGTTCTAGCCTTTGCAAATGTAGGCCAAGGTTATGTTTCTATTTATTTTTTCATACTATATTTAGGTTACATTCGCAAGTCTATAAGACTGTTACGTCAGAATGTTTTGTTATGACTTAACGTGTTTCCTTGTAGCATAGTTTACGCTACGGCTCATTGAATGCTTAACACTGTAGTGCGTTACACACATCTCAAATTATTTACAAAAAATAAATTACGCAAAAACGCACAATTTTCCTCATAATAAAATATTACTAATTATTTACGTTTTGTAATTTTCCTACATTTTTACGAACGAACATTTCAATTTCCTCCATTCTGTTTCGACCACTGAACGAACATTCCAATTTTCCTCCATTTTGTTTCGACCAGTGAACGAACATTTCACTCTCCTAATTTTCCTCCATTTTGGTCCGACCACTGAATGAACAATGCAAGTTTCCTAATTTTCCTCCATTTTGTTTCGACCACTGAACAAACATTTCAAGACTCCTAATTTTCCTCCATTTTGGTCCGACCACTGAATGAACAATGCAAGTTTCCTAATTTTCCTCCATTTTGTTTCGACCACTGAACAAACATTTCAAGACTCCTAATTTTCCTCCATTTTGTTTCGACCACTGAATGAACATTTCACTCTCCTAATTTTCCTTCATTTTGGTCCGACCACTGAATGAACAATACAAGTCTCCTGATTTTCCTTCATTTCGTTTCAACCACTGAACGAACATTTCACTCTCCTAATTTTCCTCCATTTTGGTCCGACCATTGAACGAACAATGCAAGTCTCCTAATTTTTCTTCATTTTGTTTCGCCCACTGAACGAACATTTCAAGTTTTCTAATTTTCCTCCATTTTGTTCCGACCACTAAACAAACATTTCACGTTTCTTAATTTTCCTCAATTTTGTTTCGACCATTGAACAAAAATTTCAAGTCTTCCAATTTTCCTCCATTTTGGTCCGACCACTGAACGAACAATGCAAGTTTCCTAATTTTCCTCCATTTTATTTCGACCAGTGAACGAACATTTCAAATTTTCTAATTTTTCTCCATTTTGTTCTGACCAGTGAACGAACATTTCAAATCTCCTAATTTTCCTCCATTTTGTTCTGACCACTGAACGAACATTTCAAGTCTCCTAATTTTCCTCCATTTTGTTCCGACCACTGATGAACATTTAAATTTCTATAGAATGTATGTCTATATATATCTCTATAAAGAATATATTTCGAATATATCTTATATCGATATAAGTGGCGAATATATATATATAATAGAAGGTCTAGTTTACCTTCCACATTCCAAGATATATATATATATATATATATATATATATATATATATATATATACATATATATTTTTCGTTCTATGTTGGAAGGTCCCAGAGAATGAAATCCCAAAGAGAGCAGGGGTAAAATGGACGGAGGAGCGGAAGAGGATCCATGGATACAGGATGAGGGAGGTGTGGAGGATTAGAAGGAGCAAGACATGAATCGTAGTGCTCTGCGTGATCCAACAGGGTCTATATGCAGATAATAATAATATATATTTGCTCAACCATTCAGTAAAGTTCAATTTTGCAATTTCAAGTTTTCAGTTTTCCTACATTATGTTTCGACCACGAAACGAACCTTTCAATTTTCCTAATATTTCTGTACTTTTGCTCCAGTGATTAAACGAACCTTTCAGGTCTCCTAATATTTCCATATTATGGTAGAACTACTTAAGCAAACTTTTCAAAATATCACATTCTTCTATACCACTGAACGAACCTTTCAGGTCTCCTAATATTTCTTATTTTATGGTAGGACTACTTAAGAAAACTTTTCAAGATATCACATTTTTCTATACCACTGAACGAACCTTTCAGGTCTCCTAATATTTCTTATTTTATGGTAGGACTACTTAAGAAAACTTTTCAAGATATCACATTCTTCTATACCACTGAACGAACCTTTCAGGTCTCCTAATATTTCTTATTTTATGGGAGGACTACTTAAGAAAACTTTTCAAGATATCACATTCTTCTATACCACTGAACGAACCTTTCAGGTCTCCTAATATTTCTTATTTTATGGCAGGACTACTTAAGAAAACTTTTCAAGATATCACATTCTTCTATACCACTGAACGAACCTTTCAGGTCTCCTAATATTTCTTATTTTATGGCAGGACTACTTAAGAAAACTTTTCAAGATATCACATTCTTCTATACCACTGAACGAACCTTTCAGGTCTCCTAATATTTCTTATTTTATGGGAGGACTACTTAAGAAAACTTTTCAAGATATCACATTTTTCTATACCACTGAACGAACCTTTCAGGTCTCCTAATATTTCTTATTTTATGGGAGGACTACTTAAGAAAACTTTTCAAGATATCACATTTTTCTATACCACTGAACCAACCTTTCATATTTCTATTTTATGGTAGGTCTAGTTAAGAAAACGTTTTTCAAGTTCCATAATTTTCCTACATTCTGTTTCACTGAACGCAGCCGTCATACTTTCAACATTTTTATTTCCTTCTGTTTGTTACCGACAGCCAGACAGTGGGCGCATAAATCCAGCACCGGAACTTTGTTTTTATTCCGTGACTAATTTTTTCGAGCAACAATTTGTAGTTCTCACAGACGTGTTGTAGGGAGCCGGACGTGTTGTGGCATGCAACACGCTCTACGTCATGCCAAACAGCTGTGGACGCATGCCAGCCGCGGCGGTTCCTTACATTTCTATAAATAAAGCCGCAAAAATAAACCAGATACTTTTATTGAGCAGGTCGCTTTCAATAAAACCAACAAAGCTAAATAATAGCGGCACTCAACTGTCTCGCTGACCTGAGAAAAGCTAATTTAAAAAAAATCGGTTTGAAATCTGATTTTACCATCATAATCAGGGGTTCGATTTCGTATTTACAAAATATATCTGACAATTTAAAACGCAAATTTTAACGCTGATTAGGATGGTTAAAACAAGAAAATTGTTTTCTTTAAGATTTGAAATAACCGCCATTTTGAAACGATTATGCTGGAGAACAAATTCCAAAACCTAAATTTTCAGTATTTAAGAAACAAATTTTGACGCTGATTACGGTGGTAAAATCAGATTTAAAAAAATGTGTAAAACAAGAAAATTGTTTTCTTTAAGATTTGAAATAACCGCCATTTTGAAACGGTTGAATAGATTAAGCTGGATACCAAATTCCGAAACCTAAATGTTCACAATTTAAAACAATAAAGTTGTTTTCTTTAAGATTTGAAATAACCGCCATTTTGAAACGGTCGAATTGATTATGCTGGACAACAAATTCCAAAACCTAAATTTTCCGAATTTAAGACGCAAAATTTAACGCTAATTACGATGGTAAAAGTAGATCTTCAAAAAAGTGTAAAACAAGAAAATTGTTTTCTTTAAGATTCGAAATAACCGCCATTTTGAAACGGTTGAGTGCTTGATGAACAGAAGAATGGGCTAGAGGTACAGCCACCATTATAAAAAATGATATCAAGTGCTAAACTCTAAGTAGTTACACTATTTGCCGCTACAAACGCTGCACTCTGCACGGAAGACGTTTGAGAAAATAAACAGTACTATTATCTATTTATATGTAGCTGAACACTCTGTCGCAAGATACCACCAGCAGCGAGCGCTCATATCTTTCATAAGGGTTATCATTCTAGTAAATTTATATTCAATGTTTTGTTCGATAGTTTTGACAGTTATTATTACAAATTATTTTTGACGCTTTTTATAAAAGTCACTGTTTTTTTCATTTAAAATGTTTAAACGACCATTTTTAAAAGGGCTTATTGGAACAAGAGGCATAGAAAAAAATGGTGGATAGCCGGTTAAAAAAGCATTACCGGTTTTATCTTTATAAACAAATTTTCTTTAGAATGAGCTCGCGAAGTTTCCATATGTCTTAGCAAATCACTATGTACGAGTTGTGTTCAGAAAGTAACGAGAATTTTTAAATTTCGCGGGCTGGGAGAGTCCGATTGTCAAACATTTTTTTTATTATATTGGTATACATGCCCTTAAAGTATGATACAACTTTCAGCTTTTTTCATTGTTGACTTTGTCTGTGATAGCCACTAAGGTTAGACGTGTTTTTATGAGCTCGGCGATTTTCGTTTGTTCAAAGAAATGGATCAAAGAATTTGTATAAAATTTTGCGTAAAAAATGGAATAAAGTGTAACAAAGTGTGTGAAATGTTAACAAAGGCCTACGGTGAGTCTGCTATGAGTAAAGCAAGAGTTTACGAGTGGTATAAGCATTTCCAAGAAGGCCGTGTAGACGTTGAAAATGATGAACGCCCTGGACGTCCCAGCGCATCAACAACCGATGAAAACGTGGAAAAAGTGAAAGAAATGGTTATGAACAATCGCCGAATCACAATTAGAGAGATCGCTGATAATGTTGGCATATCGATTGGATCATGTCATGACATTGTTTCCAGTGTTTTGTGTATGAAACGCGTGACAGCAAAATTCGTTCCAAAATTGTTGATTTCGAACAAAAACAGCGGCGAATGGAAGTTGCTCAGGAGTCACTAAATGAAGTCAACGACGATGCAGAATTACTGAAACGTATTATAACAGGTGACCAAACATGGGTTTACGGATATGACGTCGAAACTAAGGCTCAATCATCCCAGTGGAGGCACTCTGGCTCGCCAAGCCTGAAAAAAGCCCCACCAATTGTGGTCGAACGTGAAGGTTATGCTCACTGTGCTCTTCGATATTAACGGAATAGTGCATCATGAATTCCTGACACCAGGTGAAACGGTCAATAAGGAGTACTACCTACAAGATCAACGCCGTTTGCGTGAAGCAATCCGAAAAAAACGCCCGGATCTGTGGAAAAACAATTCATGGCTTTTGCACCACGATAATGCACCAGCTTCATTGCTTGTTCGTGAATGTTTGGCCAAAAACAGTACTGTAATGATGCCCTAGCCTCCATATTCGCCACAGCCGCCTCGGTGGCCTAGTTGATAGCGTACTAGGCTTTCACCCCGAGGACCCGGGTTCGATTCCCGGCCAGGGCTTGGCATTTTCATACGCTATAAATCATCCCATCGTCTGCATTAGCCCAAGTGTGCACAATAGTCAGACGTTAAACACCAAAAAAAAAAAAAAAAAAAAATCCATATTCGCCAGACATGGCTCAGTGTGACTTTTTCCTATTTCCAAAAATAAATAGAACCTTAAAGACCTGTCGTTTTACAGCCGTAGATGACATTAAAAGCGTATCGCTGAAAGAACTAAAGGCTATCTCAAAGATCGAGTTTGAGAAGTGTTTCTAGGATTGGAAGAAGCGCTGGCACAAGTGCATAATCTCCAATGGGGACAAAATTTTGAAGGCGACAACATCAATGTAGAAGAATAAATAAATATTTTGTTCAAAAAATTAAAATTCTCGATACTTTCTGAACACACCTTGTATATGTAAAGTTTGTTTCTAAGTTTACTACTATTACAGAAGTAAACTTAACAACTTGCAGTTTAAGTTGGCCAAACCTTTTAATAATAGGCCTTTAATATGAATACGGTTTGGATGAGTACAGTAATCGACGTAATATATAAACTAGATATGTGTATTTAACAAAAACGTTAGTTTCACGAACATAGATTTTTAGTTAAATAGTTAATGCAACACTGCAAACCTTGTTCAAACAGTAGATGCGCCTTCAAAAAGGAATATATGCAACATAATTAACTTTGCTGCGTTTCGTACCAAAGCGAGGAAATAATTTAATTTAAAAAAACCATACAAAACAAAGTGAAGCATATTTCAAAAAACTGTTGTATTAGTGTACGTTTACTGACAATTTTTCGAAACTTTTTCATAAACCCGGTATGTCAAGACTCTTCATGAATTTTTGAAATGTTTAACATCGCGTCACGCAACTGTCTCGCTTCGTGATGTAAGCAAATTTCCAGACAATAAAAGCAACATAATAGTTTTGTTATTGTTACCATCATAATCAGCGTTAACAAAACTTCATAAATTAACACTTTGAATCTCCAATTATTAAATTTAGACTATGTTGGTGAAAATAGATTTCAGGAAACGTATTGTGGTATTTTTATTTTTTGAAAATTTCCTTTCATCACGTTAGCAAGAATTAACCGCTTCATACGGGACTATATACCTATGAAATTAAAGAAACAATTTCAAGAAAAATGATTCATATGCTCTGAAACTTTGGACGCCGTCCAAGAACTATAATGCGTTAAAATTGATCCATTACCTCATTGTAGCTGACAAATTTGAAAATAACAGGGACGTTAATTGCAGCCCATCTATCTAAACATTATAATTTTCTCACTCAATTTCATATATATATATATATATATATATATATATATATATATATATATATATATATATATCAAAAAGTGATCTAGAGGTCAGGATCGGTGCTCATTACAAGGTCTCGGATCTAGGTCTTACCACGATGGCTGCTCCAATAGTTCATTTTCAATGCGAATTTGCTAATAACATGAATATTCCATTATTAGGTAACAATTTTTAAAAAACGGGTAAAATATGTATTGCTATTTTCACGAACAAATCAATATGGCCATGAAAGTGCGAAAGAAGATACAACATGGCGGTGAGAGAGCGAGAGAAACCAATTTATCGATGAAAGAGTGAGGGAATATATAATATGGCGGTGACAAAGCCCGATAAAAACAATATTTTAGTAAAAAACGAGAGAAAACAAATGTGGTGGTGACAGAGCCCGGTAAAAACAATGTTAGTAAAAAAAACAGAGAAAACACAATGTCGTGGTGACAGAGCCCGGTAAAAACAATGTGTTAGTAAAAAAAACGAGAGAAAACACAATATGTTGCTGACAGAGCCCGGTAAAAACAATATGTTAGTAAAAAAAAGAGAGAAAACACAATGTGGTGGTGACAGAGCCCGGTAAAAACAATATTTTAGTAAAAAAACGTGAGAAAACACAATGTGGTGGTGACAGAGCCCGGTAAAAACATATTTTAGTAAACAAACGTGAGAAAACACAATGTGGTGGTGACAGAGCCCGGTAAAAACATATTTTAGTAAACAAACGTGAGAAAACACAATGTGGTGGTGACAGAGCCCGGTAAAAACATATTTTAGTAAACAAAAGTGAGAAAACACAATATGGTGGTGACAGAGCCCGGTAAAAACATATTTTAGTAAACAAACGTGAGAAAACACAATGTGGTGGTGACAGAGCCCGGTAAAAACAATGTTAGTAAAAAAAACGAGAGAAAACACAATATGTTGCTGACAGAGCCCGGTAAAAACATATTTTAGTAAAAAAACGTGAGAAAACACAATATGTTGCTGACAGAGCCCGGTAAAAACATATTTTAGTAAAAAAACGCAAGAAAACACAATATGTTGCTGACAGAGCCCGGTAAAAACATATTTTAGTAAAAAAACGTGAGAAAACACAATATGGTGGTGAAAGAGCTCGGTAAAAACAATATATTAGTAAAAAAAAACGAAAGAAAACACAATCAGGTGGTGAAAGAACTAAAGAAAAAACAATATGACGGCGAAAGAGAGAGAGACAATATATGGCGATTAAAAGACGAAGGAAAACACAATATGGCTGTGGGAGTGAGGGAATAGATAATAAGGCAGTGAATGAACAACAAAAATACAATATAGCATTGAATGAGCAACACAAAACACAATATGGCGATGAATGAGCAACCAAAATACAATATGACAGTGAATGAGAAACAAAAAACAATATGACGGCGAAAGAGTGAAACAAAACAATATGGCGATTAAAGGGAGAAGGAAAACACAATATGGCGGTGAATGAGCAACACAAAACACAATATGGCGGGGAATGAGAAACCAAAATACAATATGGTAGTGAATCAGAAACAAAAACAATATAATGGCGAAAGAGTGAGAGAAAACAATATGGCAATTAAAGGGAGAAGGAAAACACAATATGGCGGGGAATGAGGAACACAAAACACAATATGGCGATGAATGAGCAACCAAAATACACTGGCAGTGAATGAACAACAAAAATACAATATAGCATTGAATGAGCAACATAAAACACAATATGGCGGTGAATGAGCAACACAAAAAACAATATGGCGATGAATGAGCACCCAAAATACACTATGGCAGTGAACGAACAACAAAAATACAATATAGCATTGAATGAGCAACACAAAACACAATATGGCGGTGAATGAGCAACACAAAACACAATATGGCGGGGAATGAGCAACCAAAATACACTATGGCAGTGAATGAGCAACACAAAACACAATATGGCGATGAATGAGTAACCAAAATACACTATGGCAGTGAATGAGCAACACAAAACACAATACGACGGTGAATGAGCAACCAAAATAAAATATGGCAGTGAATGAGAAACAAAACACACAATATAACGGCGAAAGAGTGAGAGCAAACAATATGGAGACTAAAGGGAGAAGGAAAACACAATTTTTTTCCGGCGAAAAACCGTTAAGAATCATCGCCGAGAAAACACAATATGGCGGTGGAGAGTAAGAGAATACATAATATGGTGGAAATGGTGGGGAAGAGAAAGAATGGTGGAGAAAGAGCGAGGGAAGATACAAGTTAAATGTGAAAGAACTGGAGAAAACAATATGGCGGTGAAAAACCGAGAAATACACAAATTGTAAATTGTCACATCACAACTGCTATTTAACCACACAATATTATAATATAGATATAGATATTGCCGTCTTACCTGTGGGTACAGGAGGCCTTTGCTTCGTGTCACCATACATATAGCACCTACTTATTGGCACTCACAAGCTGCAATAATGCATCCTCCAATAATGCGACACCCTGTACAGTATTTAAAGCACTGTATTGTCAACAACGCAACTGCACAAACTTCCAAGTATTCAGATAACTAAAACTTAAGCGTAACTGCTATAAAAAAAAACAATAGGCCTATTTTCCTAATAAAGACTGGAATA
>CM040183.1:81490407-81595407 GCA_022606455.1 Callitettix versicolor
TGTCGTGAAAGTTTATGTTGCGGGGCACATAACTTTAAAGTCTATTTATTTCTGAGCTGCAAGTTCTATCAAAAAAGGCCGCCTTATCAAAAATGGCGACTAGTCAAATTTTCAAAATATTCCTATTTGAATTGTCAGTATATTTTTACTTTTAAACCTATACAAATCAGTTATGAAGTTATATTTGCCAAGCGAACCGGAAAATGGTCGTCAAAGTTTTAAATGAGATGCCAACTCACCACTATCAATGAATATAAACAGACTATAAGTACAGCCATCATTACAAAAAAAAACGTGCTCGATTTTAGCGGCTGAAATCCAAGTAGTTGCACTATCTGTCGCTAAGAACGCTGCAATCTGGGAGACGTTTGAGAAAATATACAGTACTATTATCTATTTAAACTGTAGTTTAACACATTGCCGCAAGAAACCATCAGCAGCGGGTGCTCACAATCTCTCGTAAGGGTTATAATTCTAGTACGTTTTTATTCGATGCCAGGAGTAAGAGATTGGGGAATATCTGATGAAG
This sequence comes from Callitettix versicolor, assembly GCA_022606455.1. Lineage (NCBI taxonomy): Eukaryota > Metazoa > Arthropoda > Insecta > Hemiptera > Cercopidae > Callitettix > Callitettix versicolor. Next base: position 81,490,937 of record CM040183.1, read on the forward strand.
AAGGTTAACTGACAATTTTGGAAAACCCAACAATTCAAAACAAAAAGTTCTTTTTTAATTAAGAGAACGTTAGATTAGGTTAGAGAGAGGTTAGGTTAGATAATTAGTAATTTTCTTTTTAAAGGATACGCGTCATTTATCAAGAAATGTTTTATCATAAAAACCGTTATTTAATGTACATCCGTTAAGTGCTTATTTTCCAAAAAACATTTGAGCTGAACATCAATAGTGTTGTCTTAACTTGGTATTAGGTTGTGCAAATTTCGAGCGCCATTTTCGATAGCTTGTTCTTTTCGAAATGAATTTGATGTTCCTTGCTAAAGAATAAACAGGTTTTAAAATGATGTGCCCACAACACAGGCTTCCATAAATGTTTACAGCATCCTTCACGGGCCGTTCGTCCAACCCCCCCCCCTAAAAAAACTTTGTACTACCGTAAATTAAATATTTTTTTGTACTCCCATTCACAAGATAAAAAGATGGTTCCATACTTCTGTAACACACTATATTATAAAAATCTTAGTGCCCAGCGATGTGCACAGACTGACATCCGAAACAAAAATCACATTTTTACATCAAAATTTATTTGTTGAATGTCACCATACTTAATGCGTCGTATATATAATACCAAATGCAAGTATTAAAATTAATTACAATAGCCTATCCACAGATCACGCCACTTTAGCTAGAGCGCACAACACACACGGGTACAGTCCCGCTGATACTGACAACCCGCGGCGCTCTGAAATAAACTTCCCTACCTCCCCTCCCCTCCCCTCACACCCACAGCGTGTTGTGGTCAATGGGTGAACAGCAAGTAATCCGGTACTACGTATATTAAGGCGACACAAGAGTCAATCAAGGATCCTTACCAGTATACGTAAACACATACACATACTAGAACAGTAGACCTCGTAATTATTCTTAATATACAGAGCGCTCCCTGTCAGCGTTTGTAACATTTTCTAACTACAGATTGATATGAATAAAGTTGAAAAACAAGAAAAAGTGAAAAAATTACTTCATTTCCACGCTATTACAATTAACTAATATAACATACGTGTTAATGAGGACGTTTTTCACCCATTACTGTTTCTCTGATTTTTTAAAAATTGTAAATCTGTTATATAGCAAACATAATCAATATGTTTCAATAGAAAAAAGTTATTTTTGATTGTCGGATAGTGAAAAATTATTGAATATTTTGCACCCAACGTGTTTTTATAAAGCCGTTAGGAGCCTACCAATGTTCTACGTTTGAATCAAGTTAAATTTAAAGCAGGGACCCGTGAGAAATTTCGCACTATGAAACTTTAGGTAAACACAGCCTTTTGAATAACAATAGTCGTTGAGCTGAAGGCGGTAGTGGGAAGGAAGAGGAAACGTGTTTAAAAAATATAACGATAAACGATCGGTTTGAAATAATAATAATTTATGACTGCCATCGACCGTAATATTTACATTAACCTGTTGTTAAAGAGGGGTGTGTAATGAGAAGTCGTAATATTCAAATACAAATAAGTAAATAAATGCGAAATGTTAGAACATTATGTTTGCTTCTTACCTGGTCCACAAAAACCTGTAAATGTATTTTGACATTTTAATTGTACTTCGTGTTTTATGATGTCCGTACTAACAATAGATAAATTCACGATGGAAGGAGAAATCACAAATATATTTGTGTAAAAACAGTGCCCCAAAACATGTGTTTGATATTCCAAATGCTTGTCCCGGCTTGTACGATGGGCAGGGATAGGGGACTGTCAGTAGGGCCACATAACCTATATGACTTTAAGTAAGTATTGAAATTGTTCTAAGCATATTATGCAAAAAAGTGGCATTTGTCTATTCGTGGTTAATAAGTTAGCTTCGTAAAATATATAAAATATTGTCTGATTTGTGACTCCGCGCATGCGCATCCATGATGCCGTGTTACCTAAAAGTATTATGTTAAAATTTTCCACAAACAAAAAGTAAAATCGTTTTCCAATGTCAGAAGCCGGTTAAAAAATCTTTCTAAATATACCTCATTTATGCCTATAACAATAGTATGTGCAGAGAATAAGGGACGTTGACTTAAGAAATAATATATAATTGAAAACAGGAGTGGTAGTAACAGGATGTGAGTCTTATCAATGGAATTTCGTTAAAAATACATTGGCTGACGCCGTTAGATACAGTTAAAATTAATATTTAACCAGTAGTTCAAAGAACAAGAAGAGCTCGCATTATATTCTTATTTAATACTAAAAGCTCTTCACATCGTTCTGACGCCCTCGAAAACTTTCCCGCCAATCTAACCGGTAACATGATATTTATAAAATATATTACCGTACAAAATTAATTGGAAATTTTATGCTCGTCCTCCATTTAGCGGTCAATATTATGATAGGTTTTGCCGTTCGGCCAAGAACTCTAAACGTTGAAAGCCGCTATCTTCAAACGGAAGTGAATAGGATAAATCTTACATTCGGTCTTTATACGAGGTACCTTAGTACTAGAATTTAAAACAATCGGCCAATACGTTTGATTAAAATTGCGTACAGTCGTCATAGTTAAATAAACGGCCGCCATCTTGAAACGGAACTAAATAGGAAAAATGTTATAGGCCTACACACCCAGTTGGGTTTTATAAAAAATACATTTGGGTTTCGGTAATACTGCGTACACTCTTTAGTGTGAATCAGTGGCCGCCATCTTGAAAAAGGAAGTAAACAAGAAAAAATGTTATAGGCCTACACAACCAGTTGGGTTTTATAAAAAATACATTTGGGTTTCGGTAATACTGCGTACACTCTTTAGCGTAAATCAGCAGCCGCCATCTTTAAAACGGAAGTAAACAAGAAAAAATGTTATAGGCCTACACACTCAGTTGGGTTTTATAAAAAATACATTTGGGTTTCGGTAATACTGCGTACACTATTTAGTGTGAATCAGTGGTCGCCATCTTAAAACGGAAGTGAATGGCTTCCAGGCTCGGTTAATATTGTGTACACTCGTTACAGTTGAATCAGAATCCGCCATTTTGAAACGGAAGTAAATGCGGAACAATCATACACGTACGTAATTTGTGCTTTGTACAACATACTTTCGTATCAAATTTAAAAACACTCGGTCAATGCGTTTGGCTAAAACTGTGTACAATCGTTATTGCTAATCAGAGGCCGCCATCTTGAAACGGAAATTAATAGGAATACATTTTAATATAGGTCGTTCGGGGCTTACACAAGGTACCTCCGTACCGAATTTCAAAACACTCGGTCAATGCGTTTGGCTAAAACTGTGTGCAATCGTTATTGCTAATCAGAGGCCGCCATCTTGAAACGGAAATTAATAGGAATACATTTTAATATAGGTCGTTCGGGGTTTACACAAGGTACCTCCGTACCGAATTTCAAAACAATCGATCAATGCGTTTGGCAAAACTGTGTACAATCGTTATTGCTAATCAGAGGCCGCCATCTTGAAACGGAAATTAATAGGATAAAATTTTAATATAGGTCGTTCGGGGTTTACACAAGGTACCTCCGTACCGAATTTCAAAACAATCGGTCAATGCGTTTGGCTAAAACTGTGTACAATCGTTATTGCTAATCAGAGTCCGCCATCTTGAAACGGAAATTAATAGGAATAAATTTTAATACAGGTCGTTCGGGGTTTACACAAGATACCTCCGTACCGAATTTCAAAACACTCGGTCAATGCGTTTGGCTAAAATTGTGTACAATCATTATTGCTAATCAGAGGCCGCCATCTTGAAACGGAAATTAATAGGAATAAATTTTAATAAAGATCGTTCGGGGTTTACACAAGGTACCTCCGTACCGAATTTCAAAACACTCGGTCAATGCGTTTGGCTAAAACTGTGTACAATCATTATTGCTAATCAGAGGCCGCCATCTTGAAACGGAAATTAATAGGAATACATTTTAAAATAGGTCGTTCGGGGTTTACACAAGGTACCTCCGTACCGAATTTCAAAACAATCGGTCAATGCGTTTGGTTAAAACTGTGTACAATCGTTATTGCTAATCAGAGGCCGCCATTTTGAAACGGAAATTAATAGGAATAAATTTTAATATAGGTCGTTCGGGGTTTACACAAGGTACCTCCGTACCGAATTTCAAAACACTCGGTCAATGCGTTTCGCCAAAACTGCGTAACAAACAAACAAATGCCGAACAATCGAGTTGTAACAAAGACCGAGCGAAGCCACAGTGTATGTTTATAGGCCTATACAGGAGGTGACGAATAGCAGTTTTCAGGTATCCATAACTTAAAAAGGAAAACATTTGAAATTCTTTTTATATTCTTCTTCTTTTCTGCCAGGATTATTGGCACTATGTTTGTGTGGATGCGAGGCAGTCTACATAGGACAAACGGGACGAAAATTTAGAACTAGGTTGAAAGAACATGTAAGATCATTCAAATACGGCAAAATGATTCAAATTATGCGTCACATTTAATAAAAGAGAGACACACACCTGGAGAAATAGAAAACTCCATGAAAGTACTACATATGGCAGAAAAAGGAAGACGTATGAACATTTTAGAGAACTTGGAAATTTTAAAATCTAAATTAAGGGGAGAAAACATAATAAATGAACAGATATTGTCGCAAGCAGATATTATGTTTAAAAATCTAAAATTTTTCAAAAATTAACAGGAGGGACGACTGTTGAAGAGAAAGTTTGAAAGGAACCAGTCAGAAGCGAGTGAAAACGTATGATTTTCAAGAACCAATCAGAAGCAAGCATGCCAGGTTTAATGTACACGTGTTGAATAGAGGAGGGGTACGAGGTGGAGATAGAAAATTATAAATAGGACGGGCCATAATATTGGTGACCAGTATAGATATAGTTTTTGAAGATGGAGGTTCTCCGAAACGCGTCAACAAAAGTAGAATTGACGAAGCTAGGGAAGGCAGATCATTATACTCAACATAGTAAGGAAAACATTTATATAACTGACATTACTATTAACTTAAGACACTTAACGAAAGGGTAAGAATTAAAAATAAAATTTTGAAAATCGGCAGAGTAGAAAAGCTAATTGAAAATGGCACTTTTAACCGTTTTCCCCTTCTTCAACGTTGACACGACTACAGCCTAATTACTTAAACGATTTTGATCAATTATTACTATACATATATATATATATATATATATATATATATATATATATATATATATATATAGAGAGAGAGAGAGAGAGAGAGAGAGAGAGAGAGAGAGATACACACACACACACACACACACACACACACACACACACACACACACAATCCGAAAATTAAATTTAACGTTATAATACTAAGACTGCAGTCAGGGTTCATTTTGAGGCTCTTAATGGAAATAATATAAAACGTGATTTAAAACTAATTATAAAATCAAATTATCAGAAAAAAGTATTAAATAGAAATGTTTTTTTTTTGGAAAATAGCTTCCATCACGTCATCGAGATAGCTGCGTGTCGCGGTTATGTTATTTTTACTCGATTCGAATTTAATGTAAGTTAGGGTGACATGATTTTTCTGTGGCAAGGCCTAGCGGAAGCTTATTATGGGTTGGGTAAGTCAGATGCCTTATAATGCAAATCAATAACACATTGTGTTCGCCATTAGCGTAATAGATACGCCGACTTGAATCTTAACTTGATTAATTTTTGAAAGACGTATTAGACAAATACGTAACAATGTAGCAGAAACTTTTTGTTGCAGAAACTAAACGACACTTTGTTCACATCCACTGATGATGGTAGACTTACTATCGAAACTGCCACTGCGTTAAAAAGAATAATAATTATAGATTTTATAAATAGTTCTTGTAGTTCTATGGAAAATTGTTTACTAAAACATTCCTTTATAGGCAGAAATAGGAGTGAAATCGTTGCAACTTCCTTTTCGTTCGAGTGGAAATGAAATCTTCCAGAAAACTCTTTCCCTCCCTCTGTTTTCCCCCAAGAAGGGATTGTACTCATTTCCAAATTTTATTTAAAAGCGTTTGCTTTATTGTGGCGCTTGACCTTGGATCGTACTAACAAGTTTTCTGCGTATTGTTAATGGCAGAGAAAGAAAAAAGCTCAGTCTTATTCAGGCTATCGTGCTGTTAACATAAATGTATTTGGCGAGTGACGTATTTGTAGACATTTCCCCCACCACAATCCTACTCGCTAGTCCTTCAAGCGTCACGATAAAACAAACGACCCATACTTAGTCCTCGTAAACTTTGGTTTCGCAAGCCCGAGTTCTCCTGAGTATTCGTGTAGAAAAGTTAGCTTCAATATCAATGGCACAGTCAACATCTGTGCGCAGGCTGCTCTTCTGTAACGTCTAAACACAGAGCTGACACAGCTGGACAGCTTTCTTCAGCATGGTTTGCCAACTCTTCTGCAGTAGGGTATGAAATATAATAAAAAACGGCAATTGGCACTCATCCGATTTGCTTGATCGGGCTAGGCAGTTATTGTTTGGGCATCTCTTACTGAAAAGCTTGGGTTCAGGTGGTAGCGATTCATATTTCATTAGTCCAGTACAAATAGTCATGTAACAATATGCATGTATAGATACGCATGTACAAATATGAAAGTACAGATATGCATGTACAGATATGCATGTACAGATATACATGTACAAATATGCATGTACAGATATGCATGTACAGATATACATGTACAAATATGCATGTACAGATATGCATGTACAGATATACATGTACAAATATGCATGTACAGATATGCATGTACAGATATGCATGTACAAATATGCATGTACAGATATGCTTGTACAAATACATCCTACAAAACAAACCTGGCACACAGCTTTCTCTATAATAGAAGCGAATTTGTAACAAATTTTTATCTTACACGTTTTTGGACATATAATCATAAACAAAATCAAAAATTTGCACATCTCAGCGTTTAAGATGTTCAGATTACATTGAAAATACGAAAAAGAACCCAGAAAGCCATAATATTAATTTTCGTAATTATAATTTTACACTGAAATGTTAAAATGCTAATTTATGAAGATTATAATGCTGATTTCAATGGATTTTTTAAATATTTGAATAGACCGCCATTTTGAAAATGTTAAACGGATTTTTCTGGATAACTAACTAATCCAAGCTGTTTCAAAAATCAATTTGTGAGTCGAATTTGATTCATATTGGAACTGTAAACATGACAGCTTTAACACACACACACACACACACACACACACACACACACACAACAGATTTTATTATATGCAGTATATATATATATATATATATATATATATATATATATATATATATATATATATATATATATATATATACTGCAACCCACGAAAAAGTGACCTACAAACACATTAAAACATTAGGTTGAAATAAATTATGTATATAAAGATTTGTATCCGGCGGTAGTAAATACAGCATTGCAGTGTAGTGCCATGCGCTATAGTCCTATATATATAGCCTAACACACTGATAAATCACTTTACGCAGTTGGCAGCCAGTAACCACGATTTCCAAACAAAAAAATGTTTTATTATCTCGTGTTAGGGCTGCTGGCACAAAACTGTCAAAATATCTTCAAACCGTATTTAAGTCTTCTGTGATAACAGAGGTATCATTACGCTTACCAAGCGAAATCTATTAGTCTCAAAATGGCAGATATTCAAAATCTAAAAAAAGATTTTGAAAAACCTCATATTGCCATCATTAAATAGAAAAAAAAAACTGATGTGTCAGTAACTTGTATCAAACAACACACCAGCAGGTGTTAATAACCTTGATAACGTATGCTCCCTCCACTCTGTGTTGGCAGGTACAAATATCAATTGATCTTCTACACACACCCTTTCTGATAAGTATTTGCCAGCTATTTTGTGTAGCATTGTTTCGCTTTCTTGATGACTTATGGTTTCCTGATCACATATAAGACTTAATTTTATTTATGGTTTGACCCCTCAGGTATCTGCTCCGAGGGGTATTTTCTTTGGTTATTAGTATTTTAACCTAGGCCTATGCATCTAGGTTTATGTTCTTGCATGTTTATGTTTTAAGTATTAGGCTGGTTTTAATTTGAAACTGGTAACTCGTACAAAGATGTTTTAAGGCTTATTTTAAAGACCTTTGTCTCAAATTTGAAAGAAAACTGTACATTTATCATAATTAAATGTACACTTAGGAAGGAAGGGCTATAAAGAGTGAAAGTATTTATAAGAAATTAATGTAAATCATCAACTGTGTTCAATATCAGTATTTTAAATAACAGCTCTTATATTGACCAAGCAATGTTTCAACTTGACTGTTTGGCATTTGGTTGTGCGTTTGTTAGGGCAAATGTATTGACCAATTGTTTTAAAATTTGGTATGGAGATACCTTGAATAAAGGCCAAATGAGTATGTGTAAGATTTTCCTTATTTACTTCTGTTTTAAGATGGTGGACTCTGATTTAACGATGACAAGAGTACGCAGTTTTGGCCAAATGCATTGATTGATTGTTTTGAAATTTGGCACAAAGTTGCTTTGTATAAAGGCCATCCAACGTATGTGTAAGATTTTTTTCCAATTTACTTGTGAGATTTCAAGATATCGGCCTCTAATTTGTAAATAAAGTTTATGTAGTTTTGGTAAAACTCATAAACCGATTGTTTTGAAATTTGGTACAAATATATCTTGTATTAAAGCTCAAATTAGCGTATACATTCTCATTTAATTTTGTTACAAGATGATGGCCTCTGATGACTATATAGAATTTTAACCAAACGTACAGGCTGATTGTTTTGAAATTTGGTATGAACGTACTTTATATAACTCCTGAACGTACATATTTGGTATGAACGTACTTTATATAACTCCTGAACATACATATTTGGTATGAACGTACTTTATATAACTCCTGAACGTACATATTTGGTATGAACGTACTTTATATAACTCCTGAACGTACATATTTGGTGTGAACGTACTTTATATAACTCCTGAACGTACATATTTGGTAAGAACGTACTTTATATAACTCCTGAACGTACATATTTGGTATGAACGTACTTTATATAACTCCTGAACGTCATATATTTGGTAAGAACGCATTTTTATATAACTCCTGAACGTACATATTTGGTATGAACGTACTTTATATAACTCCTGAACGTACATATTTGGTATGAACGTACTTTATATAACTCCTGAACGTACATATTTGGTATGAACGTACTTTATATAACTCCTGAACGTACATATTTGGTATGAACGTACTTTATAAAACTCCTGAAAGACGTATGTGTACGATTTTTTCATATGCACTACCGTTTAAAGATAGTGGGCTCTCAATCAACATTAAGAATGTAAATGCTGTTTAAATCCTGTAATAATGGCTGAAATCATGCGGATAATGGACATAAAATTTTCAATAATGTTAGTCTATTAACATTTTTTATAAATATTATGGTTAATGGTTAAATTGGTTTAGTAAAAACGTTATGAACGCTGTCGTGGCGTTCATATTAATGAAGAAGATGGTGTGAGGCCTACTATTCTTTGAACTACTAGAAGTATTGGTTTATTTACCTATTTTCTGGAGTTAGAGTTAGAAAATGTTTTCTGTTTTGGACATTTTTTTCTTCTTAAGTGTTCAAGAAATGTTAAAGGGACTTACAATAATGTGGAGATACAGAATAGCACTAAGTGTGCAGTAATTAATACCGAAATAATAAAATGGTGGTTGGTTTTTAAATTATTAATTAATTAAAAACATAATTTCTATTATTATTATTAACAAATATATTAGTAGCCCTTACAAACTACCATTACTGATACTTAATCAAATATCAGAATTCTTAAAACTAAATTGTAAGGCAATTCCATACAATTTGTAAAAAAGATTTATTTTATATTTACTATGTTGAGTGTAATGATCTGCCTTCCCTAGCTTCGTCAATTCTACTTTTGTTGGCGCGTTTCGGAGAACCTCCATCTTCAAAACCTATATCTATACTGGTCACCAATATTATGGCCCATCCTATTTATAATTTTCTATCTCCACCTCATACCCCTCCTCTATTCAACACATGTACATTAAACCTGGCATGCTTGCTTCTGATTAGCTCTTTAAAATCATACGTTTTCGCTCGCTTCTGATTGGCTCCTTTCAAACTTTCTCTTCAACGGTCGTCCCTCCTGTTAATTTTTGAAAAATTTTAGATTTTTAAACGTAATATCTGCTTGCGACGGTATCTGTTCATTTATTATGTTTTCTCCCCTTAATTTAGATTTAAAAATTTCCAAGTTCTCTAAAATGTTCATACATCTTCCTTTTTCTGCCATATGTAGTACTTTCATGGAGTTTTCTATTTCTCCAGGTGTGTGTCTCTCTTTTATTAAATGTGATGCATAATTTGAATTATTTTTGCCGTATTTGAATGATCTTACATAAAGCTAGGGAAGGCAGATCATTATACTGAACATAGTGAGAATAATCCTAGCAGAAAAGAAGAAGAATATAAAAAGAAGTTTATTTTATATCTATCACAACTTTTCAGCTGGACAGAAGTAACTTTAACATAAACAAGAACAATTTTACTTCTAATTTGAGTAAAATAAAAGATAAAACACTTACCTATTACAATGAACATCTAAAAGGCGTAGAAAAAGGTCCTGCTATACTGTGGGTGTTGAAAGAACTTTCCACACAAAACAAATAGTAGTCAACAGTAATTGCTGGAAACTCTTTTTGGTAATCATTAAGGTACCTGTTGTAACAATGTCAAGCCTAATTATAGTAACAATTTTTATTAAATATATTTAGACTGAAGCTTTAATAAGAGGAATAAGCAATTATTTTCAGTTTAATCTTTAGTACAGAATTTTGGTAGAATGTAAATGCCTAAATAACGGGAATCGCACAGTCATAAGGTGTACTTAGTGTGAGGCAAGTTTGGTAAACAAATATGAAAAATTTAGAAAGTCTCGAGTATTTAACTAAACCTTTTTGAAAATTCAAAACTTAAACACATCAAACGTCACTCAAAATTTGATGATCTTATTTACGAAAATAATGTTTCTATTAAAATCAAGGTTGAAAATATTAAAATTTAAATAAACTTAATTAATATCGATGTTCCAAAAGTGTATAATACTATAAAGGTGTACAGAACCCCCTTAAGTCGAACAACTGCTATTCTTACTCCTTGCAGGCTATCATTAACATCAGTGGCATATTTTGAATTTGGTTCTAGGGTAAGGGAGTCCAGAATATTTTTTATTGATGAAGTAATAGGGGAGTAGTCTTTGAGTGCACAATTCATCAAACAGCTGATAGCTGAAACAGCCTGTTATCAACAGAGATTCCAGTCAGTGAGTAATATGTATTACAAAATACAGTGACTTGACCCTAGACTAGTTAGTTCGAATTCTGAAAGGCGAGGATAGAATAAATATTAAATAAAATAATGGCAGAATTAGACGTTAAAAATTTTTAAATGAATAAAGTAAATAATATATTATTATTTATAAATTTTGCTAATGATACGTCTAACAACCGACAGACGAGTATGGAAGGCATTTTCAGAGGCCCTGATGCCAATGGCATAAGGGAAGGAAGAAGAAGAAAAAAAAGAAAAAGAAGAAGAAGATAAATTTTGCTAATAATAATAGGAACTATAATAATAGGCAGGTGTTTTGATTGGCAATAAGAATATAAAAACGTATAACCTGATATTGACATCACAACCAATGCAAAACTACTTTTTTAAGTGAATAACTTTTTACGCCCAATACAGAAAATTTTGTGGTGCACTGAAATCAAATTGAGAGCAACGTAACAAAAAATCGACAAACAAGGAGGCAAGTGCAAGTCATCAACCTCAATTAAAACTGATCATGCCTACCAGTATAAACAGTCATTAACAAGGCTCTTAGTCTGTAGGCACCATTTAATTTTTTTTACTAGTATTTAATTGAAACATTATTTTCGTCTAAGAATTTTAGTAACAAAAAATACGGCCTTAAATGCAAAAAACCTTTTTACATGACGTCTTTGAAATTGATGCCAGATGTGGGTAAGGAATTATTGTCCAAATGAGCAACAGTTCACGTCAAAGTAATTTCAAAATTCATTAACTGGTTAAACATAAATATAACACTGCTATTTTACTTCTAAAAAAATGCAAGTTTTTTTGGTTCTGTTTATCTCACCCCTACTTCTTCATATAAGCTAGCTTTTCTAGAAAAATGCTGTAACTAGGTCTAAGCTAAAAATATACATTAGAATTAGTATGACTGACACTTTATTACAAAGTTGAAATTTAAATATTGTACTCAGAACATGAAACTAACCTTAGTCCAAACAATTACCATTTTAGTCCTTCACAAACTTCCCAAAACACCTGGTTGCAAGAGTTGGAATAAGAATTAATTAAGGCATCATGACATGCTAACCAAGTAATGTCTCCTACCAGCCAAGGTCTGCGTTAATTATTTTTTTAACACCCAAATACGATATAATGATAAATGTTTTACAGTTATTTGAAAAAAATAAATTGTATTTAATTATCACAAATTACCAAAGGAAAATGATAATAATTTCACTGCTGAACATGATAAAACGTTCCCTGCTGAACATGAATTAACATATTTTTCCCAATACTTTTCTCCAATGATAACATCTGTTTGTTAAGGTCTATCCCGCAGGTGGGTGAAGACTAGCTGCACCTATTGAGAGGATTTAGACGTCCCTCGTGGTACCCGAGTCAACACACACTTACACTTACAACACTACACCTATGACTTTAACACTTTATACTCACACTTACATTTAGGGAGGTGATAATAGCCTCTATGTGCTTTTCGCCTAAAAAAAAAGTAAAGGTTTTTCGACGACACCACACGATAACAACGTCTATTAGTCAAGTTAAGTTAATTATTCAGCTAACAAAAGTACAAGCCAGTACACACTGCAGACATACATTTTGTGATATTATTGCGCATCTTGATATAATTCTACAAGTCGAAACATTAATATTAACATAACACTTTATTTGCTCATAATGTTATTATCATCATCACACAAGAAAGAATTACACTTAAAAAACTCAAAAATGATGAAATTAAAAAATAAATAAATTTGATACTAAAACCTCAAATAACTGAAAAGCATCTCAAGTTCTATTGGAAACATTTTCTCAAGCATAGTATACATAATTAAAAAAAAAAAAAATATTTTGTATCATTAATTTATCAGTTACACTATTTAAGTGATATCCTATTTGTTGTTAAGTGAATACTAAACAAGTAGACATTTGAGGGGGAGATCGTGTGTTGCGAAACTCTGGAGACCTAGTATGGTATACAGATGGCTCCAAGATAAAGACAGGCACTGGTGCTGGTGTGTACTGCCTGATACCAGGATTGAAGAAGTTATTATCCTGAGACAGCATACAACGATATTCCGGGCTGTAGTAATTGCCATTAATGGCTGCGTTCAGGAGCATTGTAAATGGGCCTTCAAAAAGGCTTGTGTTTATATTTATACTGATAGTCAGGTAGCAATAAAAACACTTGAATGTTCTACAATTTCTGTTGAAGCTAGTCTGGGAATGTTGGAAGAACCTTAACAGTCTGTCCCTAGGTAACCAGTTTACTTTTCACTGAGTTGCGGGGCATAAGGGGTTTGAGGATAATGAGGAGGCAAACCGATTGGCTGGACTAGGATCTGCAGCTGAGTTTATTGAACCAGAGCTGGCTTCAGAGATCTCTCTATCATTGCCTGTTATAAATAAGTGGATTAACAAGTAATACCAAGCAAGACCGAATAACCTTCATGGGCATTCCCATAGGAAGCTCTTCTTAAGCAAAGTTCTTTATGGGGTGTTTAAAGGAATGATAGACGTCTTGGGCAGAGCACAAGTCAAGAATATCATGGGGCTCATTATTGGGCACTGTGGTTTGAGAGTGCACATGAACAGGATAGGTTCATAGGATAGGATAGGAAAGAGGAGGAAACTGCAAGACAAATAATTCAGGATTGTGAGGAGGCTAGTAGGAGGCTAAGGGTTTTTGGTATCCAAGACCCTAAGGATCTTTAGCAGAATGAGCTAGTCAGTGGATTATAGGAACTTACTAAGGGCACCAATCTGCTAAAGTAGTACTCAAGAGGTTTAGTTGCACAATAGGTTCGTCAATTGCAGTGCGAAGGATTGTATAATCCCTTTTTCTAATTTATAATCTAATTGCCAATTAATCCTAGAATGGTAATGTTATTTTAGTACCCTTGTGTCAGTAACTATGAGTCAATTTGACACATATTTTCAAAAAATAAACAACAGTCATATTTTTAAGACATTTGAATACTCAAAATGAACTGCAAATACAAAATACACATTTAATGGTACATATACAGTTTAATTAGTTTCATTAAACCTGTTTAAAAAAATATGTATAATATAGCAATTAACGACAAACGATGCTGAAACTAAAGCAGGATCTTTGGTCCTAAGTTGCACTAAGGTAGACATACATGTATAGTATACAGCACAACAATAATTTCAGTGTATGGTAGCTAAGAAAACAAAACAAACTAATTAATAAAATAAAATAATTTTTAGAACCATAATTTCAGAACAGCTACTAAAATATTGTTAGGGCTTATAATAGGATGGCAAATATCCTTAGTTTTACTGGGTCTGTGTGACTTATTTACAAAAATAATCTTATAAATGAACAGTAAGTATGTTCTGTTGAAGAGTATTTTACACGCTAGAATACAATATCTTTGTTTAAGTTGTATGAAAAGAAATAAATCAGAGCATTTTGAAGGTTCAATACCAAAACAGTGGGCTAAAATTCCTTGTTAAATGTAAACAATATTTATATTTGGAGTTTTGGATGTGATTTACACGCTTCTATATAGTACCAAGAAGACCACCTTTTCGAAGCACAATAGCCTATATTAAAATCTTTAGACAACCTCGTACTGTTGACGAATAATTTTTATTATTTTCAGAAAATCTAAAGTATTTTATCTGCGCTTTGTTCCTTCCTGGGTTGAGCTGGTTGTTTCGTTTTGGTTTCTCCAATAAAGCTTAACCTTCTTAAGTTTCTCCTTCAGTACCTGTAGTAGGGTCAAAGGATCGTCTAGAGAATCATCAGAGTCAAAATCCAAATTATCTTCTTCTTAACTAAAGAACTCTTTTTCTAAAATCTTTTATAATTTGTTATTAAAATTTCAGTTGTTTTTCTATAATTGTAATTTAAATAAATATATTTGTTTTGGTAAGCATGCATCAAAATGCTCAATGAAATAGTAAGTTATTTGTATCCATGAGTGATTTTGATGCATACAAATGCCTCATCGGTATTTATAAGTTTGACTCACTGTATCGTGATAAAAGAAAGATAGGAAGCCACCTACGGTCTGATTATTTTGACAGCTGATGTGTAATTAACTAGTAGAAAGATATCCGGTTGGAGAGGGGGCTAGTGCATAGTCATTTGTCTCCCACACTTCATTATTTAAAGTATGTGCAACAGATTGACTCATGACTACTTTTATAGTGTTAAGAAACAGTACAAATGAAAAGTAAATTGGATGAGATTATATGTGCTAGTGATGAAGAAACATGGCTGACATAGTCATAGTGCAGTAAACAATCAGTTATTATCTCTTATGGGCCGATTTAAATCATATTTCAAAACTTGGTAAAAACTGCTTCATGGAAGAAATTAATTTAAACCGATGTTGATTGTAGTCTACTGCTACCTAAATTGCAATGCTTTGATTTAAATCTTTTCAATTATGAGTTTCCAGTTGAGGTGCAGATATCTTCAAGTCTCTCGTAAATGTAATTGCCATTTCCCAAAGTCATCGGTTATCAAAAGATTCTCCAATGGAGGTTTCTTCCTATTTATGTTTTCAATATTTTTTAAACAAACTGATGTGAAATGCAAGAACACAACGATTTTTGGTTACAAATTGATGTTTGCCCATATCTGTCCTATACTGCATAAATATAATATCCTGAATTCCTCTGATCCCAGTAGGCTATTACTTTCAGTTTAAATATTTGCCGTTTGCCATTAATGTGTGCTAAACCATGACAATTAGGTGTAGCGGCTGGTGTCAAACTCACAAGAGGCTAGCAGTGATTGTTTCTCACATGGCCAGTTGAAATCCAGAGCCATTTCATTTGACAGTATGGTTATACTCCAGCCAGAGAAAAAACCAGGAATATTGCTTACAGGTCCTAGATGCTTGAAAATATTTTGTAAATGTACAAAAAGTGTTTTTTGAAATCTCACTCCAAAAGGTTTACTGAGGTAAATTAAAATTTTTAATTGTTGACAAAGCTGTGATAGTGAAATATTAGTTTTGTGTATATGTATTACGTTTATAATTATAATTAAATAAAACACACAAAAAAGTTAGCACTATTTTTACATTAATTAGTAAAACATTCAATTTCAACTAAACATACATATTTTGTAAATTAAAGAATATTTCATAGATATTAAAATACTTGTACAATTAAAAACAAAAAACATGAGGTGCTTATAGGCTAATAGATAGTAGTAGTTATCTAATTTCATGCTCCTTACGTTTTTTGTTTTTAATTGTACAAGTATTTTAATATCTATAAAAATTCACTGTCACAAATTTTTAAGACAATCTGTGTGTGATTATGAATCTGTATAGGTTTATAAATCTCGATAGATTGATAGATTTATAAAAATTTATTTTATAATTTTTAGTTTTTTTTAAAAATGTGTTTAAAAAAAGTTTTTTTTTTATTTATATAATTATTTCATAAATTTTTCCTGGCCCATTGATATAGTACTTATATTATTTCCCCCTTCACCTTCTCCAGTATTGACTGAAATCAATCCTTCAACTGTGCCTGGAGACAAAACCTGGATTGAACAGAGTAAATAGCATTCGCGTGGAACTGTGAAACTACAGCATGTTCTAAGTACTGTATCTTACTGTTATTAACTTGTGTTATTATTGTTCTTTTACTAAGAAACTTCAACCATAACAATCACTAAGTTTTAAGGATAATAATATAAAATATCTCACCTTCCAACTGATCAGAGACATCTTGAAAGTCTTCAAAACGCAACTAATGTTAACGATGTTGATGATAGATAAGGGGCCTTGCAGATGGTTGTTGTTCCATGTGAATTTATTGAAACACAATCCTAAAACAAACACTGTAATTAACTATATGTTTTGTATCAAAATACACCTCAAATTGTGCTTGTAACAGACAATCAAGCGGTATAAGGCGGGTGACCACACATTTGCTGTATTATAACCACTACCACTTAATGTCATTTCAGCATTTTTAGTTGAGTTGCAGATACGTAAACAGGTTGCTATGATTGACTCTCCTGCCAAATGTGAGTTACACTGTGTCTTTTTGATTCATTATAGTAAAAGGAAACGGTGTTGCAAAAATTCATTGAAGAATGAGCCTAGTGACATTTTATGAGTAATGGTATTGTTCATGATTAGAGCAGAATATTTAAATAGGAGTGATAAGGATGTTGTAGCAGTAGATACGTTACAACTATCAAGTGATTCAAGAAAACCATATGTTTACCATAAATGAGTTTTAAGGGACATTTTTAATAATTTCAATGTCATCTTTTACATGATAGTAACAGAACACTTATGCTACAGAAAACTGTGCATTCGGTGGGTTCCAAAAATGTCTGATGACTGTAAAAGTTATTGCATGGCATTTGTTCTCATCTAGTATCTCACCCATCTCGACAATGACGATGAAAATCTTTTGAAATCAGTTGTGATTGGAAATGAGCTCAAGATTCAAAACAACCACACCAAAGGGCGCATTTTTAATGCCAATTTGCACAAATTACAATGATTTAATTACGCTGATTACAATCGTGAAATTAGATTTCTAATAAACTGTAAAATGTGAAGAAGTTATAAGTCTTTTAAGATTTGAAAGGACCACCATATTCTTCATTCATTCATTATTTCTTGCAAATTCTTTTATGCAAAAAGCACTCACAAAATAAAATTTTCAACTTTTGTAAGCTATGTAATACTTTTTAAAAGATCTTCCTTAAAAAAAAATACAGCTGCTGTTTTTTATGACCAGTTATTTTTATGTGCAAAAGTAATCTCCAAATCAAATACATAAAAACTCTGTAAAATTATTGTAAGTTTTAGCTTTTATAATGTATCTGTAAATGCCTGACTTATCATACTCATTTTTTTTGCCTTCCATAAAATATGTCCATAAAATATTTCAGTTGTTATCGTTTACTTTGGATCCAACATTTTTAACTTATGTTTTTCTTTAACAGATTTTGCATATTATGTAATACATAAAATGTACTTTATTACTGTATTTTACATTTTGATTTGTGAATAAGGCAGAAGTAACTTTTTGGTACTTATCTTCAATTTATACCTTTTGGTTTTTTAATATTCCACCCAAAACTTAGAACCTAATGCCAAAAGTTACAATTTTTTTCTTAACGTCAGTACCTTATATCAGTTAGACTAATGACGATGAGGGATAGCATTAATAGTAAGGGTAAAGAAACAGAAGTAACTGAAGCTCAAACTAATAACCTAGAGGTGCGTAGTTCAGAGATGTATCAGACTGACCAGGCTTTAGCACACATCGACCAAGACAAGTATATATAAAGAATTATTTTGTATATATAAACAAGTACTACTTCACTGAGATGATGACGCCATTAAAAGGAATTTTCATTCAAATTTATGATACTCATAGCGGAGTAAAAAGCCTCACTCTACCCAAAAATATACAGTTTGGTTCTTGAATTTTGAGTGATATTTACACACCATGAATGTCTTGAGTACTAAAATATGTTTTCAGGTGATTACTAAAAAAATGTTTTTCGTATAAATATGTTTGGATATTATTATTTCTTTATGTTGATGTATAAACATATTAACTTATTTTCCAAGTTAAATACCAGGAGTCTTTAGTTTGTGTTGGATTCAAGATAGGCTACTCAAAAGTGGCAAAGTACTTAAAAATAATAAATAAAAATAAAATCAATTTTACTAATTCTTGAAGTCAATTCATGAACTTTATTAAAAGTGAAGGTAGCCTTTCCACCAAATACATATTGCTATATTTAGGGTAATAAATTTTAAGGGCAAAATTAAGACGTTTGCATATAAGAAAAGAAAATTAAAGAAGAGAATCTCTGTATTTTTCAGTGTTTTTGTGTATATATAACTGGTTACACTAGTAATATTACCATTACCCACTTAGTATCATTTCATAAAGGATAATTATTAGAGAGAACTAACATTTTTTTTACATCAAAACTAACCGAAAGTAATAAAAAAATGATTGGAAATTTTTAAGAGTATGTACATAGACCAGGTGACCACCAATTATCGAAGAGTTGTGCTGGGTGGAGGCCTAAATATTTAGATTTAAAATATACAAATGTGTTATTTAAACTTACTGAACACTGTTTCCAGTTGCTGTTCATCTTTATTCTGCTCCGCTCTGCATTTGGTAGCTGCCCGGCCTTAGTCACTTACAAAACTCCTAAGAAATGTGAAACTAACATTTTCTTTGCGAAAATTATCTAAAACTAACTTTAGTTGTAGCATAATTGAAACTAACAATTAAGATAGTTTTAAAGTGTGTTATTCTTAAAAGCTCACTTTAGGGTCAATGTCAAGTTGTTAAAATAAAAACAATTCTTATTCACTTTGATTTTTCTAATTTCTAGAACTTTATTTTGTTTTTTTTAATTTTCCTGTTAAAATTAAACATTATAAAATAAATTATCAGTAAAAATTCTGGGAGAAAAATTCACCTACCTTAAAAAGTATGAGTTAAGATTTTCTGAAAACACGTTCTATCATTTTTACTGCAGACTTTCAAATAAACTTTTGTTGCAATTAAATTCTTTGAAATCACTCTTGCATGCTTACTGAATTAATGTACATTAGACAAACTTAAACAAAAATTACCCTACCATTTATTTTAGTTGTATTACATTCAGTTAATATCTTGATAATAGGTTTATACATACTAAAACGTTTCTTTGTAACAATATAAGCTCAATTACAAAATATCTAAGTAATAATATTAACCTATCAAATATATCAATATGTAGCTGTACAAAGAATGCGCCATTTCAACATTCAACTTTGGATGGAAGATTGAGGGAAGAGGACAAAAGATTATGCGTATATTTTGGTTTCCGGTGATTAGCCAATAAGTATGGATGTACAACTACTGTACATGTAACAAAGAATATATTTTAAAAATTGTAATTTTTGTTTAAATAATTAGCCGATTTTATGAAAGAAAAAATGAGTGTAATTTTTTATTAATCTGCATTATATATATATATATATATATATATATATATATATATATATATATATATATTTATAAATATATATATATATACACACACACACACACACATTATTTTATTTCTTATTTAAATTAATTATTTAAAAAGATTATTTTATATTTCTTATTTTCATTATTCTACAATATAAAGTAATAAAAAAAATATTAAAAAAACTTGTTACTATCAAAATTAAACAAATTTTTTTATTGATCAATTGCTTCATCATTTTTTTTGAAAACTGATCACAGATAAATTCGTACAGAAACTCGATGTACTATTTGTGTTGTGGTCTATTTGCCGACTGGTGAAATTGCCGAAAAAAGATGTCTGCCATTTAGGTTAGAGATCTTGACAGCCTCAATCATTAGCAGACGATACTCGATCTTGAGGCGATAAAGTAAGTGTTACCAACACATCGCACATTTCTTTGATTGGAGGGAAATATTGAATTTCTCATCGCCAAAAAGTTTTATATACCTTCTCTATGAGGAATGTTTTCGCAAAATATTGTTTGCTAAAATGCATCATAAGTTTTTGCAGTTTTCGAAAAGAGACCTTGCGAATGGAATTATGGTTATTTGATTTATAATTAGTGTAACATCACAGTGTTACTGAGCAACAGCTCCTTTAATGTTAATTCTGCTTATTTCTTTTTTTTCAAGGCATTTATAAATTTTTTATTAGAAAACTATTTTTACGCTAATAAAAAAAAATAATTTAGTTACTTCAACAATAACATTGCTCACTTAATTATTAATTATTTAGTTTATAGTATAGTACTTTCAACCATGCGCCATTACAATACTTGCCCAGGCCCAATATTAATATAAAATATTTACTTTATGCATTACTGTACCATTCAGCAGATCCCCATGAAATTTTGGGAAATTGTTAAGTACACTCCTGGAAAGGTTTTTGCAGAGTATTTTCAACCACATGCCATTACAATAACTGCCCAAGCCCAAAATTAATATTAAGTATTTACTTTCTGCATTATCATACCGTTCATCCGATCGTCAAGAAACTTTGGACCGGTGAAAGTAATTGAAATCACTAAATAAATATTTAGTAGTTTATCTATGGAACTGATTAAATACATTTTTTTTTACTGTTCGTGATCAAGGTTAATTTGTTAGAAAATAGAAAAAATAATACATAAGTGTACTTTCTAAATTTGAATTACTGTAATTTGTAAATAATGATTGTAATTTGTTAAATTATTTAATGTATTATGACATATACCAAATTTTGAATGCCAGATTCACAAGTATTATATTTATTATTACACTTAGACAGTATAACTGTCAAAAGTAGGATTATAAACTGATTAATTATTAAAGTCCCTCATATAGCCTAAGATAATCAAATTCATAGTCTGTGACAGTTTCAGTTATTTTTTAAGTTATTGTGTGTTGCAACACACACGCGAAATTTAATACGAAAATAGCTTTCAAGAGTTTCCCTTTCCTGCATGCAACTAAATTTTTTATAAAAATAATTAAATCATAATAGTGAAAAAGTATACAGTCAGCTATGTCAAAAAAAGAAGTCACTTCTGTCTGCCAGTCCCGCACAGGCTTTTTTTTAATTAGTGACATAAAATAAGTTATACTTTGAAAATATTTTAACTACAATATTTGTTTTTAAATATCATTAAATAGAAAATTGAAATCTGTTTAAAAGTTAACTACTGTAGTACTGTATTAAATTTAAGTAGCAAGCGCAACCTATGAGCACTAGATCGAACTAAATCATCACGTAACAAAGTACAGTATTTTACAAGTGTGTCATTATGAATACGGTTTAGTGTTTAAAAACAAATGTAAACAAAATAATATATTAATTAATAATAAAACCACTGAATTATTTATGCACTTAATAATTTCTGGTGATGAAATAATCATTTTATAATAGAAAATGCTACCAAATTTGATGACACCAAATTTGCATTTTATACGTTGTAGGTTAGGTCTATACTTATGTTTAGGTTGTTTGGAAAACAATTTTTATTAACAAAAATTATCTTTCACAAAATACAGCATCATACTATTTATATAATCTGTACAGTTTATAATATAATTATCTGTAAAACAGTGTAAAAATAACTTACCAATAAAATTAATATCTGTTCATTGTTAACACCAAACTTCACCATATTATTTGCTCTAAGACTTTTTGTTTCCCTCTTAAACTTGGAAAACTGACCGAGGAATCGACCAATCGAAATTCACGTATGCCATCGGTACTGTATTTAAGAAATATGAATTTATTTTTAAAAAAATTATAAGTTGTAATAATATAATTAGTGTATTATAATAGGTACTATATTACATAGATGTTATGGTATTATAAAACAAATTCAAACAGTAGTGTATAAAGTTTTTTCTACCAAATAATTGTACATATTTCATAATAATTACAAAACATAGAACTATTAATTTCTGAACTTTTTTCAAGTATAATATACTATTTTTCTTATGATTTAACATTGTACATATTGAATGATAGACACAAATGGACGTCTAGTTTTGTTATCTCTGAGTTGAATATAGTACAACAGATCTAGAAAGCCTTTACTTAGTAAAATATTTTTTTTACATTTGTCATTATTGTGAAGTGAATTCTGTGTGGCTGGAAAATTTTCCAATTATTAGGTGATTCTGGTTAAAAAACTTTCGAAATTTTTGTTAAAATCTTACAATTCGGGTACCTTGCGGTGTTAACCAGCAGAATTTTAAGATTTTACCATAACTTGAGTTCTTTTCGGGTGACAAACAAAATGTGATAAACTGTTGCTATGGCATTATAATATTTAAGGTTGGTAATTGCAATTAAGACCAGCATATCTTAATAGTTCTAGTGTACAAGCTGCAGTTATAATAGTAATATGCACTTTGTAGAAGTTTAATTAAGTTCAGTGTACTTACTGGTGAGAGGTTTTCTTCTGGTTGATGAATAAAAATTTAATATTTTAAACTTTAACATTGCTTGAAAGATGCTTAAAATGAATTAGTAATTGAATCACCATTTTTTTTCTACTGAACAATATAGGTATTGTTGTAAATTGTTTCTTTTTTTTTAATTTAACCAAAATTAGAATTTTTAAAGTGTAAAGCACAATAAGGTTATTATCACTTCTTATGTTAATTTAACAAATATGCTAAATAAATTAGTTAACCTATAAAAATGTAATATGAAGTGAGTAAATTATTAAGAGCCTAGGCTAAACTATATGTGGTTATTGTCTATTGTTGGATCAGTTAGATTTAGGCTATGCAGGGCAATTTTAGACCCACATTGTTTTACAAATTTTTAGTACTGATTTGATTCTATTGATATTTATCCCAGGTTAATTTTTTAATTAACAATGTCAGTAATAAAAATAACTGTCAGTGAGTAATAAAGTCATATTTAACCAAAAAAACTGGAACAAGGCTGATTGAATTCAGATGTTTGTAAAAACATGGACATTCTTTATCAACATCAGTTTCAACAGTACAGAGGAATCGTTAGAAATGTAAGAGCGTATTTGAAAGAAATCATACACAGATTTGATTTATTATAAAGTTACAAAATGAAAACAAAACTTATTAATGTTTAAAAATTGAATTACTTTAAAATTTTACTTGTTGACCTATAATCCAAAAACATCAATATTTTAGCGTTGTGAAAAAGCTTTTTTGGAAGGTTTTATTTTAAATTGTTATAATATGACTATGTACAAATTTATGTTTCCAGCTGGCAACTCAGAAGTAACATCACTCTGTAAAACAAGCTTAAATCTAGTTTTAACGGAGTTCCAATGTAATTAAATTTTTTCATATTACTGAAGTTACTAACATATTATTTTGTAACTTACATTTTATATTCGATAGTAGTACTTAACAACAGCCAGTATAATTTTGAGTTTCATTAAAATCAGGCAATAAATAATACAAATGGAATATTTTTTTGTCTAAAAATTTGAAATCAAAACTACGTAAAAAACAATTGTTTGTAAATCCAAATTAGTAATTTCTACAATTGTGTGAGAAGTATCAACACACCAAATTCCAGCTTTGGAACCTTAACAGTACAGTTTAGGAAGGGAAAAATTTAACAGAAATTTTTAATGTGTAGTTCTTGTATGTGACAAGCACACTCCAATAGATAGCCAGCAAGTTACCATGAATTGTCATGATATGTGTTACTGCAAATCTGAAAAATATCTTGTGATTTTGACAAGTTTTGGAGCAAGTACTATTGTCTTATAAATAAAGTAAAATAAGGTATTACACATTCAGAATTAAAATATTCCCATTCATTGTTTAATTCTACTAAATCTTCATCTGTTTTATGGTAATGATTACTCCAGTACGTTCTCAAGGCCAAACTGTTTTAATTTTCCTGCCATTATCTCTAATTTCTAGACTTGTCGCCGAGTATGCGCCCTGAGTGAACATACGCTTGCTAAATTTGCTACTTCAGTTACTATTGTGTACTGTTACGACTGTGATGCTTGACAACATTCTCCAAAATGAAGTACACAAAGGAAGTTAACCGATGAGCATCTTAAATCTTTTTTAATAGTTGTACAAGTAAATTCGTCCATAACTATAAACTATTGTCAGAGGAAAATCACAATTACGTAAATGTCATTAGTATTACAAGTGGATTTGGAAGTTATACTTGTCATTAAGCTTTACCTAGTAGTTACATAAGACCGAGTTATCATTCTGTTTTTTTATCCAAATTATCACAGCAACAAATACAACAATAAGCGATTAGCTGTGGTGGGCTGGATTGATGACACTGGTGAGCCGGATTTGGCCCGCGGGCTGTAGTTTGGAGACTACTGCTCAAGACAAACTAACACAATAGACTTTGAAAATTTTGATAAAAATTAAAAAAAATTTAGCTAGTACTATTTTAATAGAGGAAGTGAAAAAATTCCAATCCTTCCCAAAGTGAAAATTTAACTTTTTATTTTAGGAATGCAAAGAAGAAAATTACTATACTCTCAACAAACATCTCAACCTCTACAACCAAGTCATCATCAACAATCAACTCATCAGTCTACAATCAACAGCCATCCCTACAGACTTCAGTCTCAGGTTCTTATGCAGCAGTAGGGTGAGTGCTTGTTAATGCCCAATATGTCAGCTGATCTTGAGCTCCACATTACCTTTGCTCGCTTCCCTCTGTGCATGCTTTAAAGAGGCTAGGCAGGTTTGTTTATTTTCAGGTTTGGAGAAGCCCACTGTAGATTTTGTATGTTTTGTTTTGCCTGCCGGCCTCTGTTCCCTACTAACACAAAGGTATAATGGAAACTAGCCTAATCGGAATGTATAGCCTAATGAAGTGCAAGCTTCGTGTCGGTAATATTATTTTATAATCGGTCTAAACATTTTGTCACTTTTATTATTTTATTATTCATTAGGCGTTTATTATTCGTTCATATATCTCGTGGTCGGTTGCAGTTTTCACAAAGCTTGTATTTCGTTACATTATACATTCAGTACCAGATATTTTAATGTTTTTGGCACAGAGTTTCATTTCATTTTTTTAAAATGAGAAACATTTAAAAAATTTTCATTCAGATATAGTTTTGTTAATTACTTATTAAAGTATCTATTTCATTATTTTGAGTAATTAATGTATTTTTACTAAATTTGTAAATGAGAACTATGAAATAAATTTGTAAATCACTATAATTTTTAATAATGAACAAAATTATTTATAATAATTTTCTTAAGAAATTATTGTTAGTTTTAAAAATATCTACAATCTTAATAACATTTATTATAAAATAATAATAAATTCTTTTTTACTGATTTACACACACACACACACACACATAAATTATAATAAATATTTATTTTCATGAAAAAAAGTTTAAAACATTTAAAAAGTTTAAATGTAAGTAGATTTAAAAGATAATGAATATTCAAAATTATTTACTATAACATGATATATTCTTAAGTACTGTTATTATAATTTTATAACTAACAGTAATTTATTTAATGTATTTTTATGAACGTATTATTAGAGAGAGTAATTAAATAATTAAACTGAAAGATCCATAAAAGAAATAAATATAGTTAATTGTTGAGGCAAAATTGAAAACTATTCTAACTGCTAACAAGACCTGTAAAATTGTAAACAGATTATACATTTTTTTTTGTAATTCAATAACTCAACAAGTTCAGCTGACATGTTCACTTTTTTTGGTTTGGTTTGTACTAACTTTATATACAACATGTCTTTCAGGTCATCACTTCATCTTGTGAATTTTCTTCAGTCCACCCTTGAGGGAAAGAGCGCGTTTTCATGTTTAGCAAACTTTTTGAACAAATTTATTTTAATATTTTTGCACCAGATTAGTTTTTTTTCAATATAAAGTACAATCCTTTATATTTCACTCATTAAAAAAAATTAAACAGCCTAAAGAACTTACTTATATTCAAGATAGGTTTTTTTATATACAATTTAGTAAATTGTTTGAATAGTTCATTTTAAAACATAGTTAATTTTGTTTTTGTAAATTCAATATTTTGAGAGAAATATGTTTTTATTTTTTTGAAAGAAATATGTAAAACAATTTTAAAATTACCTTTTTTTAAGTAAAGTTTAAAATGTAAAATTAAATTTTGGGTTTAAGTAAGGTCAAAATTGGGGTGGTTTTTTGCGTTATTTTAAATACCATTTCAGGTTGACCTTCACTACATGGAACTTCACCAAGGAGTCATCACCTTGAACAAACACATTTTCTTAGGGAAAGGGAAGGGTGTGTAGGATTTTCAGCAAAACATTTAAAACAAATTTATTTTAATTTTGTTTTTATTATTACTTAAAGTTAGTTAATTAAAAATTTTGAACATTCTATTAAAACTAATACATATTTTTTTCTTAAGAAATTAGAATGAATACAAATTGATATACTTTTAAAAGTAGAAGTTTAGCTTTTTCATTTTATAAATTCATATTAATTTTTGTAAATTAAATATATTTTTTTTAAATCAACAAAGAGTTTTCTTTTAAAAACTTAAAAATATTACATAAGGGTAACAATTAGTTGTTAACGTTTTTGTAAATTTAAATTCAAAGATTAAGTAATTTTGTTTTTGAAACCGTATGAGACAAAATTTTGGGATTTATTATGCGTTCTACGTTTGATTAGGGACATTTTCAAGTTGAACTTCATGACACCAACCATCATTCAACAATATGTTTTATTATGAAGGTGAGTGACTAATAACATGTGTTTCTATTTCAGGTGTTGGCTCAACAGGGACGCCTAGTTTCCCCGTTGGGTCCATCACCAGGCGTAGCAGTATTATGTCCTCGCAACAAATGGTTGGGTGGTCACTAATATCTGTTATGTCCTGGATTAGCTTTGGGGGGTTGAATATTAGTTCCGCGGTCCCTGTTAGGGTTTTAGTGTTATTTTAGATCATTATATTATGTATATTTCTTAGTTGATTTATTGTTTGTAATATGTTTTCATGTATTCTGTTTTAGCATTTTGGGCTCTTTTAGTTTTAAGTAATTTTTTTTATTTTTTACTTGTCGCTCTAAGCTCGTGTTCATAATGTTTATAATATCACGTTCTTTTTATATATTTTGGTTTTCAAATGAAGAGATAAGAAGATGGTGCAATGGATACATTAAATAGTAAGTACATGTTCTTTCTTAGATCAACACCTGCAATGTATTGATGTAGTTAATTAAAATACATTTTGTTTTCTACTAGATATTGTACCACTTGGACTGTCTTTCTGCCTGTTAGCAACAATTCTTTGCCGAGACAGAACTATCCTTACTTCCCAAAAAGATGTAGATTCTCAACTGCTGGACACATGAGCTGAGCAGACTCGGAAGAGGGCCAGATGTTGATGGGTAATTTTAATTATAAGGCTGGTGCCTTTTAAGTTACCTGTGCTTTTTTGCTGATCCTATAAATAGAAAGTGTCAGCCTGTCTTGTCACCAGTTTATCTCCTGCCACAGCTGGCTGTGGTGTGGTGGGATGACAGAACACTTGAAAAGGGAGTGGTTCTCCCTTTAACTATTACACAGTTAAATGGACAGTGTCAGGCTATCTTGTCACCAGTTTATCTCCTGCCATAGCTGGCTGTGGTGTGGTGGGATGACAGAACACTTGAAAAGGGAGTGGTTCTCCCTTTAACTATTACACAGTTAAATGGACAGTGTCAGCCTATCTTGTCACCAGTTTATCTCCTGCCACAGCTGGCTGTGGTGTGGTGGGACGACAGAACACTTGATAAGGGATTGGTTCTCCCTTAAACTATTACACAGTTAAATGGACAGTGTCAGATTGTCCTGTTTCAACACACGTATATCTATAGATAATGGGGTCTCCCTAGTAATGAATGCTTGCATTTGTAAATGTCCACTGTTAAATGTATAATCAATATATTGATATTGTACAATATATTGTGGTGTAATAAAAGCTAAATTACAAATAACATTTAAGAAAATTAATTTAAATTATTAAAATATTATAAATAAAGAAAAATATTTTAGCTCTTTTTTCATAACAATAGGCACTTCACATTAATTCTATTAACATAATTTCAATGAAAATCGAATTATAATATTTAACTTTATTTAAACAATAAAGTTTATATATTACAATAAAAAAATGTATATATATATATATATATTTATATAGGTAATGATTTTTTAAAAAAATTATCAGTTAAAACTGTTTCTAAGCTTGAATATCTTTTTATAAGTACTGAATAGCTAAAGTTGATTTTTTAGAGTTGCCTAGGTAATAAGTGGGAGGAAGACCATGGATAATCAACTAAATCGCACAAAAATATTACACAAAACTTTCTCGCATTGAATTATTTCCATGATAAAATCTGAACTGGAAAATATCAACCAAATAAAATCGGAAATTCAGCCTAATTTCTTGAAATCGGTTCATCAGTCTTTTATAAAATTTTGATCTTATATGAAGATTCATAACACAACTAATTTTGCCAAATTAGAAATAAAAGAAATTTAAAGTTTATCATAGTATAAAAATCAAACTTGGTTTGATGACTTTTTACCTTTTGGGGGGATAACTTACTTTTACAATTTTGCTGGGATGAATTCATTTCACTACTTTTGAAAACGTTAATGTGAATGTTTATGCAGTGTTTTTCAGATTAATTTCAGATTCCAATGTTTTATTTAATTTGTTGTTTCATTTTAGTTCCAGTGTGAAGGTGGACAAGTGAAGACATTTTGAAGACAGTGAGAGTGAAGTCAAAGTTGCAACCAATTTACTGAAATGTAAGTAGTTACGGATTGGACAATTAGGTTTTTCATATTTCTTTCAACTAAAATTTCTCTATGATTAATTTATATAAAATTTAAGTATATTTATACAGAGAAAAGTTTTTAATGAGATAAATGCCACCTTTGTCTCATAACTCAGCTGACGAAGAAATCGATTGTTTTTACTGCTTCTTAGTCGTAAGAATAAAAATGACATTCCAAACCACACTATATTTAAAATATACAGAATGCAAATTAAATAGTTTAACAAAAAATTTTTGTAACCAAATCACAAGAACTATTATGAATATTGTTTTAATCAATGATGTCTTTGTATGACTGAAGTTATATTGGGCAATACTGTCATACTTTTGAGGATAATTCCAAACCTCAGAAATATATATTTTTAACGTTCTGAGGTGGAAGGGAAACTCAGGAAAACCATGTAACTCATTAAAGGGCATTATAGTCTGAGGGCGCACATGAAAAGTTTAGGAATGTACCATTCAGACAGTGTGTGTAAATTATGCAGGAAGGAAAAGGAAACTACAGGCCATATAATAATTAATTGTTATGGTTTTGCCAGAAGGAAACAAAGAGTGTTTCGCTTCTAAAACTCTGAGGACCTCCAGCAGAATGAACCAGTCAATAGACTGCTAAAACTTACTGAGGACATCAGCCTACTGAACTAGAATCCAATCTCAAAAAGAACTATTATGTGCTCTATAGGTCCTTTGATCATGGTCTTGGGGATCATCAAACTCCATAATCTCAAAAAATTAATCTAATCTAATAGGCATTCATACTGGCGTACAAGTGGAGTAATTATCAACTTTTTTCAAAATATAAATTTTACGCAAGTACTTTTATTAGATTAAATCAATTTTTACAAAAACTATAACTGTGCTTTAAATGAATTCAATTAAATTTGTAATTTATTTCAAGCCACTGAATATAACTTAATAGTTTAAATAATACACTATGTTAAAAAAGTTACAACTTTATACTTTTTTCTTATCAATACTCGACTGCTCCTATATTTGTTTCAACACTTTTATTTTTCTTAATTGTACAGAGTGTTCGGAAAAAACTCACTAGTTTCATGTGTAAATTTAATGAAAAACTACATCAACGAGTACATACAACGAAAGAGAATACCTTCAAGTTTTTTTTAATGTTTGTAAACTTGAACGTGGGATCCATTTGTTGTCCTACATTTGTCGAGACGATATTCCACTTCTCGAAAAGGTGTTCACCAACATAGCAGGTGTAACTGCCGCGATGATTCTTTCCCATAAATGGTGAACTTTTCAGAATATACATTTTTTATGTATTTCCAAGAGATTTTTTATGGTGGCCAAGAGATTGGGCCAGTCCTGCTTATTCACCTTCCGGAAAACTCACATGGTTACAGAAATGAGGTGGGGCGCCATCTTGTTGGAAAAACACAAGCCCTTTTTCCAGCTCAATATCTTCCATTTTGGGAAAGACATACTCTGTTGACATGCACAGTATATCTCCTTGTTTATTGTTCTTTCTATAAAAACTTCCTTATAACTTCCTCTTATATCTTGTGTTTAATGTTAAGATGTTTTAGTTAATTTTAGTATAAAAATAAATAATTAAGTAGATTTTACTTAGTTATTTAGAGCTATTACATTATTTTAATCACATTTTTTTAAGAAATATATATTAAATTAAAACTAACACATGCATTTTAAAGCTGAAAAATATATTAATAAAACTTTAATCATGAAATTATAAAAATTATGTTCTTTTTAATTTATATATAATACTTTCGTTTTTAATAAATAAATTGTTTTTGGTTTTTAAAAAAATTAGTGCCTAGTTTTTTTTAAATGTTGAATTAAACTGAAATAAATAAAAATAATAAAAAAAACAAAATATATAATTTTACAGCTGAACTAGCAAAGGATCATATGTTTCTGAACTGTATGTCAAATTTGTCACTGCCCATACCATAAGTTTTTTTAATGCTACATTTATAGGGTTAAAAATAAAAATATTTTGATTTTTAACATTTTGTAAATAAAAACATTTCACAATCTTGTCCTCTAATTTTTGTACAAGTAGATAGGGTAAATTACTCCAATTATATAGTCTACTCTTTACTATTTGTTAAGTATATATATATATATATATATATATATATATATATATATATATATATATATATATATATATATATATACCTTGAAATGAAATAGCCTGTGAACACAGTCATATTTGAATTATGCCTACCAATATTTTTACTTAAAGCATTTGCAATTTGTGTAATGGTTTATTTTTCTTGGTTTTAAAGTTTTTTTTATTAACTACTTTATTAATTAAGTAATATTAATAAATGTAACATTAATTTCTTATAATAAGTTATACTTTCATGCAATCCCTACCAGTAATTTGTTTCATTTAAAACCTTAGTAACTTTAACACAACTTTATTGGTTAGGTTATGTAGGTAGTTTTTTCCTGTCTTCCATTAATTTTTTTATTTGTATATTTCGGCATATTACTTATAG
Source organism: Callitettix versicolor (assembly GCA_022606455.1). Classification (NCBI taxonomy): domain Eukaryota; kingdom Metazoa; phylum Arthropoda; class Insecta; order Hemiptera; family Cercopidae; genus Callitettix; species Callitettix versicolor. The sequence continues at coordinate 81,523,120 of CM040183.1, forward strand.
GCATATATACTTGAATACTGAATTCAAGTATTTTCGCTGAAAAAACCTGAAACTAATTAAACTATAACGTTAGGAACTTTTACACAATACTATTATATAGGTTATGGAACATTGTTTTATTAACTTCATATTTTTTAGAAATTTTTGAAAACTTAGCGGTGCTGGACGTTTGTAATACTCTATAAGATAAAACAGATTAATAAAATTAGCATACTAAATACTACCAGCAGTAATTAAACCTATTCATTCTATTGCTAGAATGAAATTTAACCTAGCATTTTTAACACAAAGTACAAGTAGGTATATTCACTGTATTATAATTAAAAACGAATACTAACATAAAAATATTTATTAATAAAATTAAAAAATAGACAACTTTTTACATCAATGTTAATAACAATGTTAATCAACTTTTTTTAATCTGGTGAATACTAGTATATAGTTTTATATTTTTTACGATATCACGATTCACAACGTTATTTTAGTACAAACTCAAATTAATTGGAGGGATTTTCCCAAAATTTCGTTGGATTTTCTAAATTTACCGTAAGATAGTTGCCAGCCCTTAAACATTTCCAGGTTGACAAACTGTGAATTTTGTACAAAAATAAAACTTGGCGGAAATCCGCCATTTTCGTACAGTCAGTCTTCTCGTACAATGAAGATTTTCGGCAATTTGATGCACTGCCGTACTACGTAGTTGACCGATTCAGACAGAATCTATGTTCAGTTCTGTAAGTTGAGAATTTATGTTCACAGTCAGGTTCAGCTCAGTGCAGCATTATATCAGTAATTCAGTATCAATATAAACAAGACGTTTGGTAATGTTGCTATTGTGGTGAATACTTAATTTCTGTGGCTTTAATTCAGACAAGATGAATAACAAAAGTAAGGGTAATTTAAATTTTCAATAGGAATGTAAGTAATTATTAAAAACATGTCGGAATTCTTTTATTATTGTTGAATTGTTATTCAAGAACACATTTCAGACTGAAAATGTATAAACAGTTTTGACCAGTAGACTTTAGATCCTAATTTATTGAAAAAAGGTAAACAATGAGTATATTTTTATTAAAACAAATGATTAAAAAAGATATTGTTTTGGTTTTTTAAAACTAGCCTAAACTTTGCTGATAAACAAAAATTGTAAGCCTAATTGAAACATCTTCAAAATTTGTATAAGTTAGATCTAAACTTCATTGATATAATATAAAGAATTGGGACTAAGGTATAATATTAAACAAAAATGATATTATAGAAAGTAATTGGGTAAATATGCAGTTTAATTTGCTTCAGCTTTTTTCATAATTTTTTCACCAAAGTTCTAGTTACATGCCTAAAAGTAATATTACAAAATATAAAAGTGCGGAAACTGTAGAAAGTTTGAAAAAATGGAAAATATTTACCCATATAACCTAAAAAATCACTACTACCGAAAGTATGTAACATGCTTCATTATGAAGACAATTAATTAAATGTGTGTTAATAATAATGGAAACGATAGAATTTTTTTAAAACTAGGCTTAAGAACTTAACTAACCTGTTCCTGTATAAAGAACCTACAGTTGTGTGTGAAAAACCTAACATGGTTTTGTAGGAAAGTAGTATTGAACATGAATACAAGTGTTTAGTATTGCTATGATTTATAAGAAAACCAGAAACATGACCATAATTCTAACCTAAATTGACAAAAAGAAGTGAATTAAAAATTTCACAAATAACGGTTGCCATGATTGAACAAACTGATCACTGTAAGATCTAAATTAATATATCAATATAATGATTATGAGATTGTAATAACACATATGAATGAGCATGAACAATACTGGGTGACAAATAGCAATGACGTCACATTTTGCATAGTATACCTTACATGCTCTATACAATGTACACAGCAATGATGTCACAATTTAGTTTTGTTAAAAATTGCATAAAATTGTTACAGCATAAGAAATTTATTCTTCCACAGGTGAATATCTCTTAATGTAATAATAAAGTATGCGATAAAGAAAAGAATATTTAAAAATCCTTTAGGAAGACAAGTTAAACACTATAAATACCTGTTTATATCATATATAAACAGTATATACCTATTTACATATTATATGCTGTGTAATATCAGTATGTAAATAGTATAAACAATATAATTAAAGACTTGTTATAGAAGTTTAAAATAAAATGATAAAACTTTAGAACAGTGGGACTATTGGTAATAGTTTTAATTTTCCCTCAGAGTATGGACTCGTTTTGGTCCATACTCTGAGGGAAATTACTGAGTACAGCTATTAATTATAATGACTATGAAATAATAATTATTTATGCATTTCTCTTGTTCTTAGTTCTTAGTAAGCTTAACAAGATTTTCTGTCACTGTCGTAAACAAAATAAGGGCCCGATGTGATCCATGTTAACACTGAACACTATGAATTAATTTTCCACAATTATATCTAAATTTATTTAAATCAGTGTGATTTTCATCTAAAAACCAATCGGTGGTAATGAGTTTAGGGTGTAGACATACACATTTTACATATATTTTATCAATGTGTATAATTATTAATAGTATATACATAATTATATAATTAGTAATAATATAAAATTAATAATTATTCTTGTAGGGCCTAGACATACAACTGATATACATTTTCCAAGAAGTCCAAATGAAATTTTTTATACAGTAAAACTTACTCGAGTAGTAGGCCTATACGCTTCTGCTAAATGACCACTACTTTGTGGTCACAGTAGTTAAATAACTACTACTCCCTTTTCCACTGCGTTAAAATACTTTATGTACAATGAAATTATTCCCTAATATTATAGCATTAATTAGCAGCAGCTTATGAAATGATCCTTGAAAATCATTAGCATTTTGTGCTTAATTTGAACCATTTACATTAGTGATTCTGTATAAAAAAATATTAGTTCTTTAATAAGAACTTTCTTTTTGGTAATTAGAATCATTCCAGCAAAATACAAACTAAAATGTAAGTATTTTAATCACTTTAAAGTAAAAATGACCAACAATAAATTCAGCTGATCTAGAATTTAATCACAGCTGTATAAATCTCAGTAACTATATATTTGAGTACAAATGGTAGTCTATTAACTATAATACTTTTTAGTTTTAAAATTATTTTCCTTTTATTACTGTGTGAAACATTTGATATTTTGTCAACATTTTTTTTATCCCAAGTAGGCCAAAATACAATACAGTTTATTTTCAGTAATAATTATAGAAATAAGTAAGTTAACTAAATGTCAAATAATCACATAACATGACTGAAATAATTTTGAAGACTATAGGTTTATCTTATCAAACCTATATGTAAAGCTGCTATACTAATAAGTATTATTATTATCTTTCAGGTAAGATTAATGTAATGAGTACTGCTAAAATGACAGGAACTGGCCTGGAAGAAATTGGAGTTCCAGGTCAGACTTTTTTGCGAGATTCGTTGACAAGCTGTACAGATCCTTTAAAAGCTATCGAAGAGTTCCAAGTGAGTATTTTTTTGTTAAACTTTAATTTATTGCATATTTAAGTAGCTTTAAGTTTTTAGCAATAGATTGTGTAAACAATTTCTGCAAGCACAGACATTGTTCATGTGGAAATATTCATCATAATTTTGTAATGGTTTTATGAATTTCAAAAATTCTTTTTTTCAAACATTAAAAAAAAATGAAATTAGTACTGAAGTGTTTTACAAAGTTTTGAAGTAAGACAAACTACTGGGAAAATGAAAGAATAGCCTACCTGACATATTTCTAGATATACTAAAACAACAATAGAAATAGTTTCTCTTAAACAATCAAGAATGAAGTATAAACAGCAGTTTAACAGAAAGATGTAAACAATTCATCAAAAACAAGCAATTCATCAAAAAAAAAAAAATATTCAATTGAAAAATATTGAAATACTGGGCGGACAGGAAAGCACGACACACTGAACATTGATTGATCAATCGTCCCCCAAAGTGGGTGAAACGTAGAAGAAGAAGAAAAATATTGAAAAGGAATGGTACACTAACACAGGATGTGTACTAGTCCCTGATGTCCCGTAAAAGACATGGATTTTATCAATTGATCCCAGATATCACAAATAATACCGGAATTTAGAATTAAAATCCCCTTTTCCCTAGAAAATAATAATTTCCTTCTCTTCTCAGTGATTTTGTAAATTGTGATACAAAATGCCGATAAATAAGCCTTGATATGGAAAAAATTATAGAATGTACCTCTATTAGCCAAAAATTCAAGTAGGCTTCCAAAAAACTTAATTTTAAGGTTATTATGTACTATCTAGTGTATTTAATCGTGGAACTAATATTATGTACGATGCCGCTAATGTTGAAGAAATTCAAGGTCCCATGTTTTTGTAATATGTGTCCTCAAAACGTCCCTGATTTTTGCTTAAGAGAGCTGGTAGACACCCAGTAACATATTATTTGGTGTACCATTTAGTGATGTATACCATTTAGAATAAATTATTGTTAGTGCATTTAGAAATGTTTTGTGTATATTGATAAAAAGAACTGTTTGCTATATTAATTAATAGATAAATCATGTATTGTCAGGTTTATGTGTTAAATGAAAACCAATACACCTTACCAATACCTTATGGTTGCTCAAGGTTTCAAAGCTTGGAACAACCAATAACAAAAGAATATTGTCAAACTGTATTGGCATGTTAAATTTCTGTAATTACCTCTTTAATAGCCACAATAACTCATTGGAATAAGAACTTTTAAACTTTATAGCTAAACCCAATAAAGTGAAAAATATCGATCTGTCAGCTTGAAGTATAAGGTTTCAGAATTGTGAAAAAGGTTTCTTACAGCAACAATACTGCCTTTTATTTCATTTACCCAGTTGTTGACCATTGCAACAAATTGGTACTCGATTGGTGCTAGTTTGTAATCTCATCTTTCCCTAATCAATTCAAGTTAAAAAAGAGTCATGAACCACTCACTGTTGGCTAGAGTAATATATTTGTTTCGTAACTTTTAAACAGTATACAAAACTTAAAGTATCTAACATAGATTCAACAAAACAGAATAAAATTTAACAAAAACTTTTATTATTATTGAAATTCGTGTGTTTTGACCTCAATGGAATATTTCACAGAATCTATTAATATTCATTTTCTTCTATGAAAAAATATATCTGCAATTTCAATAAGCCAATAAATTAACAGTGAGATATATATATAATACAGTCAGTCTTCAATAGTTTGAATTAAATGGACGAATCAAGAAATTAAATTTTGAGGAAGGAAATATTCAGTATTATGAAACATCATTTTAGATGCACTCTTCTTAGAAGTCTTATCTAATTTTCTTGAATATTTCTTGGTATTGGATACTTTCATAATAATGAACACCAGCAATGAGTTAATAGTACAAAGCAGGTTAAAACTTCCTATGCGTAACGTAGCAAAAAGCTAGATTATGTAATTTCACAAACATCTTTTTTCTGTTAGAAATGTTTAGCATTTTATGTAAAATAATGTTTCTTTTACCTGGCCATTTGTTTGTTAAGGCAGGAAAGACATTGTTCTTGATGTACATCTAAAGCTTGTAGCAGCTTTTTTGATCTAAATAAAAAAAAAAAAAAATACTAGAAGTTCTAAATATTTTTTATAAATTTTGCTTTGAATTACATAAATAAAATTTGATTTTTCAACAATTTTTAATAACTGCATTAAATAGGAGCCATTGTAAATTTTAAGGTAATTTTTTTTAATCTGGAAATGAAACCATTTAAATTAATTGGGATTCTCTGTGTTAAAATATTTTTAACTCAAATACTTATTGATTTTCATATTTCTTAGCTGGAGAACGGTATTTTGTTGCCTTCGCTTCGTCAGATGCTACCACTGCTTGATCTGCATGGAGTGCGAAGATTGGATTTCCACACTTCGGTTCTAGAGGTGATAATTTAATTAACGATGGATGGTTTTAAAAATATTTTTTGTGCCAGATTTATTTGAATTATTGTTAGATGCAAAACTTTCATTTTGATTATCCAAGGAAAACAATATATACAGTTTATATATATATATATATTATTATTATTATCTGCGCATAGACACTGTTGGATCACGCAAAGCACTCCGACTCATGTCTTGTTCCTTCTAATCCTCCACACCTCCCTCATCCTGTCCCCATGGATCCTCTTCCGCTCCTCCGTCCATTTTACCCCTGCTCTCTTTGGGATTTCATTCTCTGGGACCTTCCAACCGAGCATCTTTCTCCTGTATACGTGTCTATCTTCAACATCTGTTGAGTCTATTCCTGTGTCATGTAGGTCTATTCTGACTTGTGCGATCCACGACGTTGTTGATTTGACACCTTGTATTTACTTAAGGATTCTGTTGGCAAGTCTTGTTGTTGGGAGTCTACTGATGTGTCCACAGAACCGAAGCCTCCTTCTTCTGATATCTGCTGCCAGGTTCGATATCTTCTCTGTGGTCTTCCGGGAGTGCAACCTGTATCCATCTTCTGTTAATCTCGGGCCAAGGATCTTCCTCAAGATTTTACGTTCTTCCTTCATAATACCCTCCATGGTAGCTTTTGTGTGGAGTGCTAGCGTCTCGCTTGCATATAATACCTCCGGTTTTATGACTGTGTTGTAGTGTCTGATTTTTGTGTGCGTCGACATACATCTCTTATTGTAGATATCACACGTTATACCAAGAGCCCTCTTCATTCTCAGTAGCAGAACCTTTTGCGCAGCCTTCTCGCCACCTGTGGGTTCAAGAATTTCTCCCAGATATTTGAAGTGCTTGACTCTGTTTATCTTACCGTATTTTGTGTTTTGTGTTTAGTTCTTGAATATTTAATTTTGTACAGAAGAATTCGGTTTTTTTAAACGAGATCTGTAGACCGACCCTCTCTGCACATTCCTTTAGGACTTATATATATATATATATATATATATATATATATATATATATAAGTGTTTGATAATCTGACACATATGGGATCAGGACCCTGTTGGATTATAGAAGATTATGGATTATTAGAGGTATTATTATAAAAATGCTAAATAACCTCTCAGGAAAGGGTAAAATGAGGTAAAAACTGTTTAAATGTGTTACAAACAACATATCACTTTAATACACTCGTTAATTTGTTGTGATATTGGATCGGTTGCGACAGTTTTCATAGATTGTTCAATCTTATGTTTATTTTTCAAAATATCATAAACAGTCGGTTGTGCCGTCTTGTAAATGCTTCTTAAAACCGCTGGCGAGGGGGGGGGAGAATCCCCGTTCATGTCTCTGAATAATCGCCCACTTTTCAGCTATAGTTAAAGTTACATGCTTTTGTTTTTTAGTCGACTGAGGATCCAGTGTAAACACAGGACACAGTACACACAATCAGTACGCTAAATAAAATTACTGTGTAAACGAAATTAGAATTAAACGTACCAGACAGAATGAACCGTATAACGCTGCTTTCAATAACTGTAAATAAACGACTGATTTGGGTTCAAGTTTTGACAGGAAAGATGAGTCTTTCCTCCTCCCAGCCATAAATCACGAGAGATATTGCCGCCAAAGCGTTATCGGATTATAGAACGTGTCTGACCAAAGAGTGTCGGACTGTTGAGAGTCTACTGTAATTATAAAAAAAAAAAATATGCAATGATTTGTTTCTTACTAATGCCATTTTCATGATAAGTTAAAGACTAAAATTATGCACTTTATAATTATATTTATTTAAAATTGTATGAATTACAGTAGGTATAAGCAACTTTTTTATACTGAAAAATAATGTTTTTATTTGTTCTTACTAACAACAGGTTTACATATTTAAAAAATGAGGAAAACAAGGTAACATAAAAAACTTACTTTTTTCCACACATCCCATAAACTAGTTAGCTTATATACGAGGGTTGATCAAATATAAACGAGACTGATTTTTTAAAAAAATTTATTGCTTACTTACAAATTATTCTTGATACAACTTATTTTTCTTCATAGTCTCCTGCACGAGTAACACATTTTTTCCCACCGGATTGGAAGTTTTTTAATTCCATCTTCGTAAAAAGTTCTCGGGCGTTCATTGAGCCATTGGAGCACGAAGGTCTCAACCGCAGAATCATCTTCGAAACGCTGACCTCCAAGCGCCTCTTTGAGTGGCCCAAACAGGTGATAGTCGCAGGGTGATAAGTCTGGACTATATGGGGGATGTTCCATTGGTTCCCAGCCAATTTGATCGAGTTTAAGCCTCGTAGCGTTTGCCGAATGTGGTCGGGCATTATCGTGAAGAAGAATGATGTTTCTCGCCGGTTTAGATTTCCTTTTCCTCTGAAAAGACTGTTTTATGCCTCTAAAACATCGCAATAATATTGTGCATTTATTGTGCGTCGTTGATGGAGGAAATCGACGTGAAAGGCGCATTGATTATCGAAAAATACAGTGGCCATTACCTTCCCGGCCGACGATCGTGATTTGGCCTTCAGAGGCGCCCTCTCTCCCCTCTTCCGCCACTCCATACTTGCCTGTTTCGACTCGGGAGTGTAATGGTGAACCCATGTTTCGTCACAGGTGACAATCCGGTTTAATAATGCCTCACCATCTCGTTCAAATTGGGTCAATAGTCGCTGGCAAATCTCCAAACGATTCCGTTTGTGAACGTCGGTCAAAATTCGTGGAACCCACCTTGCAGATACTTTGCTGAGTTCCAGGTTTGATGTAACGATTTTTGAACGCTACCATAGCTCAACTGGAGTTCATCTGCAATAAATCGCAGCGATATCGTGTCTTCGTCCAGGAGCTTCCGAACAGCATCAATGTTTTCGTCCGTGACGGAAGTGGTCGGGCGACGATCATGGCTGAGGTTTTCTACTGCTTCCGTCCTTCGGCGAATTCCTTGTGCCAAGCAAAAACGCGAGCTCTTGACAGGGTCCTGTCCCCGTATTGAGCCGTCAATCTACGAAAGATTTCAGTCGGATTGACCCCCTCCTTGGCCAAAAACTTAATAATAATTCTCTGCTCCACGGAAACGTGCACTTCACTCTCACTCATTGTATAGTTTTATACTGAAGGGTCCGAACGGAAATGTTGCCCGTCTACGCCCAACCCAAACCTCCCAGGCTACCTGAAACCCCACCCTTTAGAGTTCAATGTCCAACGGAAAAGTTTTTAGAAAGTCAGTCTCGTTTATATTTGATCAACCCTCGTAGTTTTTATAACCTAACATGGTATGTAAGTAAGTAGCTTCAGGTTAAGTTTGCCTACTGAAAACTGATTAACATGTTTAAAAAATCAGAAAAGGCGAAAAACTTATTTTATTTCTATGTGTTATGTTGGTTAGATTAGCAAGACTTGATATGTATGGGTAATAAAATTAAGTTTATTACTTTTTCTGACTTTTTACATGATAATTTGAAGGTAATAAGCAAAAATTAATAACTTCAGTTAGCTGACCTACGAGTTGATATTTTTGGTTGCCGTAGTGGAACAACCACACCAAACCATATCCATTTAATATTGTAAGGTATTCGCCTTATAAAGAAGTAAATTTTTAATTAGAAAGTAAAAATAAACGATCTCATTATGGAAATAAATGGTTTGTGACTGCCAAATGGTAGTACAGAATTACCAAATTTATTGTTTTATTCAATAAATCATTACAATTAATTGTTCAAGCCCAATTTGTTTATTGTAATATATTGGTACAATTTGTTTTATTAACATTTTGTATTAAAGTAAAATTTTATTACAGGCATTACGAGACAGGTTGGTGTCTCATATCAATGACATCGGCCAAAAAGAAGGACGAGAACGGGACAGAAAGCTTAAGGAAATGTTATCAAAAAGTTTCTCATTGGTGCGAGTTAAAGCACTTAGACCAATCGTCATGTGCATTCTTAGAAATACTACGCACATAGATGACAAGTATCTGCGTGTTTTGGTAAGTTAAAGTTTCAAGATCTGTTTACAAATATCTGTGTTTCACTATGGTCACTTTAACGATGCCTCGGAAAATAATCCAACATAGCTATTTTGCTGATGTGTTCAATTCCCATTCTTGATCTTAAGTCCTTTTTTGAAATTCTGATTTCATCATCATAATCAGCATTAAAATCTGCATAAAAGCATTTTGAGCTTTTAAATTGCATTGAAAATATGAAAATGATCCCTGGCTGCTGTCAAATAAAACTTCTTAAATTCAGTGGATTTTGAAAATTCAAAATGCTAATTAATGTACTTTTTTATGCTAATTATTGATAATGAAATCAGATTTTCAGAAAAACTGAAGACAAAAAAGTTATGAATATTAAAAATTTAAAGTCATTACTGCCATTTTAAAATTGTTGAATGAATTTTGCTGGTTAACAGTCTTGTACATGACCGAAATCAATTTTTATGGAAAGTTTGATTTTATTGTTGTTGTTATTTTATGGCGAAAAGCACATTGAGGCTATTATCGCCTCACTAAATGTAAGTGTGAGTGTAAAGTGTTAAAGTTGTAAGTGTAGGTGTGTGTTAGACTCGGGTACCGTGAGGATGTCTAAATCCTCTCAATAGGTGCAGCTAGTCTGCATCCCCCTGGGAAGTTTCAATCATATCAGACATGTAATATATATAATAAAATTTAACAATACAAGAAGTGATTTAGAGGTTAGGATAGGTGCTAATTTTTTAAGATCCTTACAATAATGGCTGGTCCAATAGCTTATTTTCCAATGAAAATTTTATGAAAATATAGTGAAAGGCCTAGTAATCACATACAACAGGATAGCAAAGTGTCAGTTAAATTGAAAATAACCGTAATACTGTAATAAAAGTCGTACAAATGTTAACATCCATTAAAAAAAAAAAAATAAAAAATTTTGTGTAATAATAGCATTTTTTAAATTGAGCTTTATGTAGTAATTTTCCATGATTTGTTATTGTAGAGCCACTTATTAACTGTTATTCCAGACACTGAGTGCAGATTTACTTTCCTGTTATTAGGTGAGAGACAGAGAACTATACAATGACACAGACACAGAAGTGAAAAGGCAGATCTGGAAGGACAATCAGTCGTTGTTCGGAGACGAAGTGTCGCCGCTATTGTCACAATACATCAGAGAGAAGGAGAATATTCTGTTTGACCACAACAACTTGACCAATCTGTTCTTCACTCCGTCGCCGAAGGTTTGTTGTTATCCACCTTCCATATTTCTGTTTGTTGCTGAGTATAACTTTTTTTGTACTTAATTTCTTTTTCTTTTGTATGTGTTGGAATTTCCCTAAATTAATCTGTACTGGATCAGATCTCAAGCAGTAGATTTACAGTATATTAATAATATAATATAGTGGAATTTAATACACATTAAATAACTTGTAATGAAATAGTTGAGGTCTTATTTAAATTTTGTTGGTTTACTACTCTACTAGTAAAACAATGACAACTTGTAAAACATTGTTTGATTATCTATAGTTTGTTTAACTATAAAACAAGTTTTGTTTTTGTGTTTAGATATGACGCCAAAGGGAAGTGCTACAGAAGTGAAATTTAATACACGTTAAATAACTTGTAGTGTTTAATGAAATAGTTGAGGTCTTATTTAAATTTTGTTGGTTTACTACTCTACTAGTAAAATAATAACTAGTAAAACATTGTTGTTTGATTATCTGTGATTCGTTTAACTATAGAACAGGTTTTGTTTTTGTGTTAAGGTACGACGCCAAGGGGAAGTGGTACAAAAGTTGGCGCACATGATTGGAAATAGCGTCAAGTTATACGACATGGTCTTGCAGTTTCTTAGAACTTTGTTTCTTCGCACACGGAACGTTCATTATTGTACTCTGAGAGCGGAATTGTTGATGGCATTGCACGATCTGGAAGTGCAGGTAATATTATCAATATGTATGGTTGATGTTGGTTTGTCTGTAAAAAATGTAAAACAGGATAGAAGAATCTTTAAGTTAATTTGTGTTGCCTAGGTAAACTGAGTTTGGCATTTTGCCACAGAACAACTGAGTGGCGGTCAAATGCCACAGAACAACTCAGTCTGACATATAGTTTAAATATGATTTATGTGTCCTAAACTAGTGTATGATGCATGTTTTTTTTAGTAGTGACATTTTGATTTTGTACAGTATAGGAGCCAGTTATAGAGTATGTAATAGGTTCAGAATTCTTTTATTTCCCTTTGGAAGTAAGATGCTGTTTGTCCTATAATTTTAAGATTCTGTCTATTTGGAGTATAATAATAAGACAATTCTGTATAGTCCATGAGCTTATATGTGGAAGTTCAAAATTGTGTTCTATAGTACGGTTCAAAGCCCATACGAAATCTCACGGTTTGTAGTTCATAACATTTCTTCTAGATAGCAGCAAATTTGGAAAACTAATTAGCAAAATACTAAAGAAATATAAATAATAAGTTTTAAGTTGATTTGTAATTTTACTTTAAAAGTTGCTGAGTATTTAAGTTTGTCGTGTTGATATCTCTGATATCTTGAAGCAATGTTTTTATGTTGGTTAATAATTTTAATGTTTTATAATTTGCGAATGGTGTATAGAATAAAAAATCATTCAAGGGCTGTGTTACTATTTTGGCTACAATCAGTACATAAAATAGTATTTGTAGCTATAATTTTTAGCATTAAAAGTTATCTTCTGATAAAAAGTTTCTTAAAATCGTAATTTTTGTTTTACTTTAAACTATTTATTTCTAAAAAAATATTTTGATTCAACAATCGTAGGTTTTAGTGATAAATGAAATGATTTTTTTTTGTACAGGACATTATTTCTGTAGATCCTTGTCATAAGTTCACCTGGTGTTTGGATGCTTGCATCAGGGAGAAGAATGTGGACATTAAACGCTCAAGAGAGCTACAGGTGAGGGTGCTTAAAACATTTCTTAAGTAAGTTTTTCTAGAAAATCTTTAAAAAAATGTAAGTTATTGACAAGTTTTAATTGTTTAGGGATTCCTAGACAGTATTAAAAGAGGGCAGGAGCAAGTTTTGGGAGACTTGTCTATGACTTTGTGCGATCCGTATGCTATTAATTTCTTAGCGACTTCTGGAATGAAGATTCTGCAGCACCTTATCAACAATGATGGAATGCCTAGGGTTAGTATTCCTGTACAAATTCAATATCAAACTTTGTGGTAAAACAACTTAGCGTAATATATAATCTATACCAGTGTTAAAGTACACAGTAAAACCTTGATAATCCGAATCTTAGGCCCGTTGTCTATTTTTGCGAGGAATGTAAAATGCTTAAATTCGTTATAATGTATTTTAAATATTTTAAATATACTGCTATCCATTCATGTGGGAATAAGATGAGTGATCCTACAGTGTTTAATAGGTCAACAAATTTTCGTTGGGATTGCTTTCAGAGTGAGTTTTAAAACATATCTGCAACCGCTCCCTCCACTGTTAATTCAATGTCACAGACCTTCAAATAACATATTGACACATTGATTGTAGTATCGTAATGACTTAAATAATTCACGTCACGGAAGCATCAAGTAGTGGGTATTAAAACGAAAGTAGAACAGTATTTTCATTGGGATTGCTTTCAGAGTGAGTTTTAAAACATATCTGCAACCGCTCCCTCCACTGTTAATTCAATGTCACAGACCTTCAAATAACATATTGACACATTGATTGTAGTATCGTAATGACTTAAATAATTCACGTCACGGAAGCATCAAGTAGTGGGTATTAAAATGAAAGTAGAACAGTATTTTCATTGGGATTGCTTTCAGAGTGAGTTTTAAAACATATCTGCAACCGCTCCCTCCACTGTTAATTCAATGTCACAGACCTTCAAATAACATATTGACACATTGATTGTAGTATCGTAATGACTTAAATAATTCACGTCACAGAAGCATCAAGTAGTGGGTATTAAAACAAAAGTAGAACAGTATTTTCGTTGGGATTGCTTTCAGAGTGAGTTTTAAAACATATCTGCAACCGCTCCCTCCACTGTTAATTCAATGTCACAGACCTTCAAATAACATATTGACACATTGATTGTAGTATCGTAATGACTTAAATAATTCACGTCACGGGAGCATCAAGTAGTGGGTATTAAAACGAAAGTAGAACAGTATTTTCATTGGGATTGCTTTCAGAGTGAGTTTTAAAACATATCTGCAACCGCTCCCTCCACTGTTAATTCAATGTCACAGACCTTCAAATAACATATTGACACATTGATTGTAGTATCGTAATGACTTAAATAATTCACGTCACAGAAGCATCAAGTAGTGGGTATTAAAATGAAAGTAGAACAGTATTTTCATTGGGATTGCTTTCAGAGTGAGTTTTAAAACATATCTGCAACCGCTCCCTCCACTGTTAATTCAATGTCACAGACCTTCAAATAACATATTGACACATTGATTGTAGTATCGTAATGACTTAAATAATTCACGTCACAGAAGCATCAAGTAGTGGGTATTAAAATGAAAGTAGAACAGTATTTTCATTGGGATTGCTTTCAGAGTGAGTTTTAAAACATATCTGCAACCGCTCCCTCCACTGTTAATTCAATGTCACAGACCTTCAAATAACATATTGACACATTGATTGTAGTATCGTAATGACTTAAATAATTCACGTCACAGAAGCATCAAGTAGTGGGTATTAAAACGAAAGTAGTGATTTATTTAATTTATAGTATCAGAATAGAACAGTTTAATACCGGCTTGGCCAGTGAAACTCTTCAAAATGATAATATAAACTCATTCGAACATTTCTCACTCTTTATAACATTTTACATCGTACATTTCTTAATGGAGAATTTACATTTTTGAAATGGAGAATAAGCCGTAGTAATCTAAACATTCGATAATCCGAACCCAATACTAATTTTAGCTGCAGTAGCAGAAATGTTTGCGCTAAGCGTTTTTGTTGCATCAGGAATGTAGCTGTCCTGATTATGTCTGAATATGCTGTGTTAAAGTAAAGTATTATACCAGTAAAAGTAGGGAAAATAATTTCAAAATGTTCTGCAATTAGTAATGTATGTTTATTTTTCACAGAAACAACATTAGACAAAAAAAAATTGTAAATAAAATTTACTCAGATAAATTAAAAAACGTAAATAAATTTAAAAAACAAAATAAATAAATTAAAAAATGAGAATCATTTGAATGATTCTCTCAAATGAAGGTTATATTTCAAATTCCTATGTTACATTCACAACACTCAAGTTTAATATTTTTTCACTTTTTTCTGTTTTGCTGGCGTGTTTGCACATGAAAACATCTTTTTTACAATCTCGTTTTCTCTTTATCTGAGCACCTTGGTTGTTTAGAAAGTGTCGCAATTTTAAAAACCACATGGGGTGTTACATAGGGCTGCTTTGTACTGAAAAGGGCAGTTGCATAAAATCAAAGTTGCATTTTTTGCAAATATTGAAAGCAAGACATTCTGACTTACCCTTTCAGAATTGTACACTTTACTAATCATATATTTTTGCCATAATAACATTTCCAAGAATGATGTGATGTTCTAATGTATAAATAAAAAGATTTTTTTTTGTTTTGTGTCACTAAGTAGGTCTTCTAACCTTATTATTTATGAATTATGTAAATATAATATTGAACAAGTAACCTGTCAAGTATGTCTTTTTTTGACAGTCCAAATCACTTCTGGTCCCAGTTTGGATTATCGAGGTTTCATTGTATATAACTCTGTCATGTGTTAAATGTTTGTTAAACTGTTTATTGCTCTATGAATGAGTTCAGTTTTTGTTATTTATAACAATATTTTTATTGTTGCTGGTCATGCCCAGTTAGTTAACAAATTTGTTAACCATGATAAAATTATTTCTTTTTAGAAATTAAAACTTCTCATCATGTTTTAGATGTAATTATTATTCTCTTAATGCAAGTTTAGGTAAGAAATAATAATCACTTTGTTACCTTGACCCACATTAATAAAATATTTTTTAAATCTTCAGGTAGGGCTCGGTAATCGATGTGGCTAAGGCACCACTCAGTTTGCTGTGTCTTTGAACTGTGCACGTCAAGTTGTTATCTTTGCCATCAATACTGACCCTCAGAGATAAAATATTTATTAATTAAAAATAAGCAAAATAAAAATAAATGCAACCATTATTTGTCTTTCTGACAGTAAAAGCGAATTTCCAAGTATGTTTTACTTACAATTTTTTTCAAAGTCTGATTTCACCTTGAGCACTAAAATTTAGGTAAAATCGTTATTACAAAATTGCATTGAAAAAATGAAAATAGGTCCAAACTCCATCAGATTTTTGTTCGTAATTTTAATAGATTTTGAAAATTTAAATAATAATTTGTGCAGATTTTGACTGTGATTAAATTGTAAAATTGAATTTTTATAAAAATTTAAGGTAATGTTGAAACTGTTGGAACAGATTTATTAGCGAAGTTTTATTCGTTAACAGATTTATTTATCCAACCTGTTACCAAAATCGATTTTTAGGTCAGATTTACATGAAAACAGTATTAATTTGCATATTAGACTTTCAAATTCTGTTAAAACACGAAAATGAACCCTTATCACTGTCAAATTTGATTTCTTAATTTCAGTGGATTTAATATACCCATGTATGCGTATTTTAAAACTGTTTAGAATGGTTAAATGAGATTTACAAAAAAATGTAGGATAAAAAATTGTATTTTTTAAAATTTATTGTAGTCTAATAAATAGCTGCCATATTGTAATGTTTTAATTTATTGTAATGTTTTAATAGCGGCCATTTTGAAATTGTTAAATGGATTTGGGCTGAGTAATGAATTAGTCCAGCCTGTTGCCAAAATTGATTTTAGTGCCAAGTTTGAATAAAATTAGATCAAAATTTTGAATGTAAGAGTTCTGAAACATACAGACATATTAGATTAGAATAGATTCGAACTATAAGAAGGGATAATACAAGCCCAGGAACTGCGATCAACAGACTTATTGTGCAACTAAACCTCTTGAGTACTACTTTAGCAGATTAATGCCCTTAGTAAGTTCCAACAATCCACTGACTAGCTTATTCTGCTGAAGATACCTAGGGTTCTGGAAATCTAAAACCCCTACCCTCCTACCAGCAAGAGCTTCACAATCAAGGATTATGTATATCATTTCAAGGTCCCAGGTCTGTTTCTTACCATGTTGATTGTTCCAGTACTTCATTTTCCAGTGAAAATTTGCTAAAGAGATACCATGAAAAGTAACCTATAAACATATCAGCTTTTTTTGCCTTGATGATTTAAATCTGTTGTATTGCTATCGTGGTTGAAATGTAGGCGAGAAATTGTTAAGCAACGTATCCAAGTTTAAATGTTAATTACTTAATAAATGTATTATTTATTTTTCAGGAAAACACAGTGCTTATATTGCTTCTGAGGATGCTGGCTTTAGGGCTGAGTGCCTGGGTTATGATTGATTCACAGGTAATTATGTTTTAATCAACAATAATAGTTACTGTGGATTCTGTTGCCCATATTAGATCTCTTCCCTATAAGACATGTTAATTAACAGTACAGATTACTCTGCTGTTTGTAACCCTTTGCGCTCGGAGAGCCACGATGTGTGGCTAACGATGATCTGCTAATCATATCAGATAAATATTTACTGCAGCGTACCCAGAACTCGGTTGTGCCTTTACGTGTGTCTTGTGCCATTAGGCTCGTCCTTTGTCACTCCTAGCACTCGGATTAAATCACTTGTGTTTGAATTTATTCTTTCAAATCAGTAACATTTATCGATCAGTATAATACTTTTTGGTCAAAATTTTGCCGTTAATATTTTCGTCATTGAATCATGTACTGTTTATTGATAAAGAATTTAATAGTTTTAAATAAATAATTTATTTAAAGTATATTTTTGTTATTCAAAAATGTGTAAAAAGTTCTTAGTGAACATTTTATTGCAAAATAAGTATAATTTTATGAAAAGCATTAATATTAATTATACATAAAACAAGCTTTGAGTTATTTCAACATTATTATAAGTTACTATTTAAGTGTAAAGAAACTGAATGCCATCCAATACAATAATGTAATTAAATTAATTTTAAACAGTATAAATTCAAATGTCAAATATAACTAATAATTCACTTATAATTTTTTTTAATAATAAGTTTAGTCTAGACATTGACTCTACGGAGGACATACTACCATGTGAAGAGTATAGATATTTGGGCGTAAAGTTTGATAAAAGCGGTACGGATGAAAACGAAATAAAATCGAGAATAACAGAAACAAGGAAAATAATAGGATGCTTGAATGGCGTATTATAGAGTAAGAATATATCAACATCACAAAAGCTCAATATATATAATGCGATTATTAAGAGTTTTTTTAATATATAGAGCTGAGATGTGGAGAATTAAAGAAAAAACCAAGAAAAGGATAAAGGCTAGAAATGGATGCGTTGAGAAGATCTGCTAGGATATTGAGAGCCCAAAGAATAAGAAATGATGTAATTCATCAACAGGTGGGAATAGAGGACACGATTATAAAGGATATTGAGAGGAGTCAGTTAATTTGGTACGGCCATGTCCAACGGATGAGCCAAGCGCGACTGCCAAAACAAGCAATGGAGTGGGTGCCGACCTTAAAAAGAGCAAGAGGAAGACCAAGAAAGAGCTGGATGGAAGGAATCCGTAAAGCTATGAGTGATCGAAATTTACAAACCGGACAATGGGAAGATCGGAAAGAGTGGAATCTAGACATCGGACAATGTCGCTGCATGTTTTAACCGATATTATTATTATTACATTTTTAATCAATTCAGTATAAAGTTACAAAAGCAAGTGCTGTAGCATTGTAGGTTGTACTATACATATAAAATCAGTATGTGCCAAAAATTGCAAATGCCAAGGTAGGCTAATCTAATGAACTAATTCGCTTAAATTTTATCAAAATTAACAGAAAAGGTTTATAACAGTAATATGTAAATCTTGCAAGTGTAGACACGTGGCACGAATGACTAATAAATAAATAATGTGACAACATATATAATCTCAAAAGCTGGGTCAATAACTTTTTAAATTAGGTCAGTTATTTGCCAGTAGATTGCAGCACTTCCCAAGTATATTGGCTCTGTCTAGAATTCATAAGAAAAAATAAATAATAAAACAAGTCAAAGTGCAGCACAAAGTAATGAGCCACTAAATGTGGCCTCCTGAGCTGAGACGAACCACAAAAACTTAAGATATAATTATGTTTGATATCTCATTTTAAAGGCTTGTGTGAGAGAATGCACGAGGTGTGTTCAGAGAGTAACGAGAATTTTAATTTTTGGAACAAAATGTTTATTTATTCTTCTACATTGTTGTTGTCTCCTTCAAAATAGTCCCCATTGGAGATTATGCACTTGTGCCAGCGCTTCTTCCAATCCTCGAAACACCTCAAACTCGATCTTTGAGATAGCCTTTAGTTCTTTCAGCGATGCGCTTTTAATGTCATCTACGGCTGTAAAACGACGGCCCTTTAAGGTTCTCTTTATTTTTGGAAATAGGAAAAAGTCACACAGAGCCATGTCTGGCGAATATGGAGGCTGGGGCATCGTTACAGTACTGTTTTTGCCCAAAAATTCATGAACAAGCAATGAAGTGTGAGCTGATGCATTATCGTGGTGCAAAAGCTATGAATTGTTTTACCACAGATCCGGGCATTTTTTTTCGGATTGCTTCACACAAACGGCGTTGAACTTGTAGGTAGTACTCCTTATTGACCGTTTCACCTGGTGGCAGGAATTCATGATGCACTATGCCATTAATATCGAAGAACACAGTGAGCATAACATTTACGTTTGACCACACTTGTCGAGTCTTTTTTGGTCTTGGTGAGCCAGATTGCCTCCACTGGGATGATTGAACCTTAGTTTCGACGTCATATCCGTAAATCCATGTTTCGTCACCTATTATAAATGAATTGAATATATGTTATAAATGAATTACGTTTCAGTAATTCTGCATCGTCATTGACTTCATTTAGTGACTCCTGAGCAACTTCCATTCGCCTCTGCTTTTGTTCAAAATTCAACAATTTTGGAATGAATTTTGCTGCCACGCGTGTCATACGCAAAACATTGGAAACAATGTCATAACTTGATCCAATCGATGTGCCAACATCATCAGCGACCTCTGTAATAGTGATTCGGCGATTGTTCATAACCATTTATTTCACTTTTTCCACGTTTTCATCAGTTATTGATGTGCTGGGGCGTCCAAGGCGTTGGTCATCTTCAACGTCTTCACGACCTTCTTGGAAATGCTTATACCACTCGTAAACTCTTGCTTTACTCATAGTAGACTCACCATAGGCCTTTGTTAACATTTCACACACTTTATTCCATTTTTTACATAAAATTTTATACAAATTCTTTGATTCATTTCTTTTAACAAACGAAAATCGCCAAGCTCATAAAAACACTTCTAACCTTAGTGGCTGTCACAGACAAAGTCAACAATGAAAACAGCTGTAAGTTTTATCATACTTCAAGGGCATGTATACAAACATAATAAAAAATTTTTTTTTTGACAATCGGACTCTCCAAGCCCACCAAATTTAAAAATTCTCGTTACTTTCTGAACACACCTCGTAGTACAGTTTTTAAAATATTTTTATTAAACATCTAAAAAAGCAGGCCATATTTCCACATACAAGTCTTTAAAATGAGATACCAAACTCAGGTGTATCTTAACACATACCCGGTGGAGGCAGCTGAAGGAGCAGCTGATGGTTTTAGCGATCCCATTGTACCTCTAGCTCATATTACTTTCACTAATCTACTCAATACACACACATTTACACTACATGGCTTGGCTATAAAGTGTAAAGCAACCTGTGTTGGTGTATCAGAAGAAACCCTGCGAGACCTGGCGACGTTCCAGAGTACAGGGCCTTACCTATGCATTCAGGGTTCTGTATGGGCAGACCTGATTTTTTAAGCAACTAATGGCTGTTTCCATAAGTAAGAATGTAACATAATAATCATGTTACATAACATATATATATAGACAATATACATAGACAATATATGTGTAGAATGAGCAGGATTTCAACGCACAACAAAACATTTGGCAAAATTGAGCAGAATCTCCATAATAAGAGTAAAGAGAAAGAATAATTGAAAGGGAATTAGCAGGGCAAGCATCTCAATGAGGAACTTGGAAGTCATAAATTAGAAGTAAGGGAGCTACTCAACTTGAATTCTTTCCAACTCCTAGATTTTATGAAGAGAGTAGGACTAGTGAAGGAACTTTAACTGAGCACCTCTGATATATAGAAAGGTGTATATAAATCTACAAAGTTCACAGTGTAATTAATAGTAACTCTAAAAATGTATTAATTCATTTATGTTAACAAATAGTGGAGTAACTAAGTTAATTAACATGAGTGTTATTGGGAATAGATTTAGTATGGAGGACGTAATCCGCAGACAAACAACTTTACCGTGGGAGGGGACTGTTTTAATTTGACCCTGGAATTTTGGTTTACAACTGATATTTTGTATATTGAAGTGATACATTTTAAAAATAATTGTGGTAGCAGCTTCAGAAAAGTCGTAAATTACATTACATTATCTGTTATGATCAGGTTTTCAAAAGTTTTGATTTTTTTAAAGATTTTAAGTGGCCGTCATTTTTAAACGGTTGAACGTATTTTGCTGAAAATAAGCCGTAATTAAAATCATTTTCTGTGCCAAGTTTGAATTAAATCGGCATAAATTAGCATATTACACTTTCAAACTACACTGAAAATACAAAAATGAACCATGACATTAAAATTAAAAATGTCAGATTTTAAAAATTAAAAAGATTCATTTTGTTAGTTCCATCAGATTTTGATAATTTAAACTGCTAACTTATGTGGATTTTAACACTGATTATGATTTTGAAATCCATTTTTCAAAAGAAAAATATTTTTAAATATTTGAAGTGGCTGCCATTTTGAAACTGTTGAAAGGATTTCACTAGGGAACGAACTTGTCCAGCTAATTATCAAAATAAATTTTTGTGTCAGTTTTCAAAGCCCGGGCCTGTGTCTTACCATGATGGCACTTTCAGTAGCTCAGTGTACAATGGAAATTTGCCGATAATAGTATGTGAAATCATTTTGACAGGAATTCAAAGAGCCAAAACTCGATAGTCAAGTGGTGACCAAGTTCCTCCCTGCTTTGATGTCGCTTATGGTTGACGACCAAGTCAGATCTCTCAATTCCAAATTACCGACTGACGAGAGAGAATCGGCCATCACTATTATTGAACACTCAGGTAAGCTGTAATTATTAACTGTGTATCATAATCCAGCCATCGTGGGAAACATTTAATACATTTTCAGTTTAGGATGGTGAAATCAGATTTTTAAAAAAATGTAAGATAAAAATATTATGATTTTTTAAAGGTGTATAATGGACTTTATTTTGAAATATTTGAGTGAATTTTGCTGAGTTACAAACTCGTTGGAACTATTATCAGAATCCGTTTTCATGTAAGTTTGGATCATATTTTAATAAAATGTTAAAACAAATTTTTATCATGAAAATGTAATAAAAAAATAACAGTAATTTTTACCGAGAATTATTACTTTCCTCTTAAAGGTACAAAGAATGTTGTACAACGTGCATACTCATCAAAAGATTAGAGAACTATATTTGATCAAAGTTTTATTAAAATCTAACAGAACTTATTTTAAAAACATATTTTTAATAATTTTTTTTCCCAACCATAAGAGGTGAAAAAAGGTCAAAATTCATCGGCGAGCTATACATACTTGCCAAAATTAGTTGATTTTCATAAAATTTGGCCAATTTTTTTGTCTCCATTAACTCTTCAGTGCACACTATATTTTATACACTGCTATACTTCCCGTGTGAGTATTGGAGGGAAGTAGGCCAAGGCATAAGTACAGGTTGTTTCTCAGAATTATTATTTATTTATAAGCTGTCTTCTAGGCGGATCTCTATTTATGCATAATCCGTATCTTCAAGCTGACTATCAGCTAATGGTAATAATAATAATAATTTTCAAAAATAATAATTTTCAAATCTATAACAAATAACAAATAAACACATATACAATCACAGATCAAAACGTAGTTTCAGGTATATACGTTAATAAATGTGTACACTATGATTACACTACAACTTCTATTAAAACATTAAATAAAACACTACATTTAAAAACTAAATTAACTGATTAGGTGTGTGTAATCATGACAGAAATCAGCGATCACATTGTCAAGAATAATAACAAACATATGTTGTCAAGGTTATTTCAAGTCTGTAACGAGAAATAAACAGCTATGCTAGCAAAGAGAATAAAGAAAAATGATAGACAATATACTGTAAACATTCAAGAGCCGAAATAGTTAACCTAAAAATCACACAGAATAAAAGAACACGATGTTTGTCATCATACACACATTTATGGATGGTATCGTCGAAACATACAGTGATGGAAGGTGTACCATTTTTGAAAAAAAATTGTAAAACAGTTTTAAAAAAATCTCATGAAATACACTGCTTAAATTACTTTTTTACATAGTTTCCACCTTTGTTCAGAAATTTGTCATAGCAGTTGATCAAATTATCCAGACATTCCTCAAAAAACAATCTTGCTAATGATAACAGCTACAGCTGTACAGAGCGCCTCGGTGGCCTAGTTGATAGCGTACTAGGCTTTCACCCCGAGGACCCGGGTTCGATTCCCGCCCAGGGCTTGGCATTTTCATACGCTGTAAATCATCCCATCGTCTGCATTAGCCGAAGTGTGCACAATAGTCAGACATTAAAAAAAAAAAAAAAAAAAAAAAAAAAAAGAGTCACACTATTTTTAGTTACTACTAAACTGGTTTAAAAAGTCCAGCCTCTTTTCACTGTACTATACCGCAGGGGAGTGCAGACTAGCTGCACCTATTGAGAGGATTTAGATGTCCCTCGTGGTACCCGAGTCGTACTGTTACACTTACGACTCTAACACTTTACACTCACACTTATATTTAGGGAGGCGGTAATAGCCTCAATATGCTTTTCGCCTTAAAATAACAAAAAAAAAAGTCAAAACACTACCAAGTCTCTGGAATCAGTCAGTGTTTTTGGAACCCAGTGGGAACATAGCTTGTGATAATAGCCTAAGAGGTCTGAAACAATCTCGGCAAAGAGATTGTGAAACTTGTAGAAATTCATCAGAAAGAATTGTCATTGTAAACCATCTGTTCTTATTGACAACAGAAAGCTACCTTCTCCGTGCTTCATAGTGAACGTTAGTTTGGCCTTCATTAAACGTCCTAACTCACTTTCTAGCCATTCCTTTACTCACTGCATTTTCGTCATGAACGTCTTGAATTTGACAATTAATTTCAGTTGGCTTAACATTCCTTCTATTCAAAAACTGAATGACAAAATGAATCTCACAGTCGGCTGGTTTATGAATTACCTTAAACATTTAAAATTCACTCAGAAAACTGGAAACACATAAAATTTTCCATAATGGCATCATTGAAGGTGAACCAGGTGCATGTGCGGAGTTATGACGGCAATCCTGCAGTGACGCTAGAACAAAATGGTACTTACTTTCTAGACGCGCCTTGTATAATAGATTTTGCCTCTGATTATAGCATACTTTTATTTTTTTGTTTTGCAGGTCCGCCACCTGATGCTTGTCAAGCCTACGTTCAGGAGAGCAGTGTCGCCAGTATTATAGCAATGTATTATACTTTACACACAGCGAAGCACAAAGACAGAGTGGGATTGATGAGGGTGCTCGGCACGTTGGCTAACTGCGACAGCGATAGGGCATTTGAAGATCCGTTTTTACATTTTTTGGTGAGTCAGATTTTGTTGAGAAGCTTGTTTCATGGTAACTTTTATCCTTTTTGTAAACCCTTTTTTAGTATACATGTACAGTTTTACTGGACGATATCTATTTTATAAAAATCTAATCCCAGCATTCTTTTACCAAATACAATAATTAACACTTTATGAGGCTTAGTAAAGTCAGGCTTTCAGACGTTCAAATGTGCTCTCTTTAAGTGCTCTCTACCTGGCCAGTACAACTTTTATTTGTAAGGTGGTTCATCACACATTGGGTAATGATTTTTCTGTGCAACTCGCATAGAGTTATGTTGTCTATGGTCAAATGGAGGGTGAGGTCCACCATGATTAAATAGATGATGGTTTGAGTGAAAGCTTAGAGGTACAGGTGAATTATTTGTAAGGTACAGGTGAATTATTTGTAAATTGCACTCACAAAAACAGCTTTATTATTTTTATATTTCTATACATTTTTTTTTTGTGTTTAACGTCTGACTATTGTGCATACTTGGGCTAATGCAGACGATGGGAGATTTATAGCGTATGAAAATGCCTAGCCTTGGCCGGGAATCGAACCCGGGTCCTCGGGGTGAAAGCCTAGTACGCTATCAACTAAGCCACCGAGGCGGCATATTTCTATAAAATTGTATGTGTTTATATCAAGTTGAAAATATTATTTTCATTAAATATGCCCATTAAACGTAAAATATTTTTAAAAGTTAAACAAATAATACACTTTCATTCTATAAAAAACAAGTGGCTTTGATATTGTTGAAATTTATGTAATTGTAGTTTTTTTAGACATAGTCTTTTATTACGTTGAGGTTTTTCGAAAGTTGCTGGAATCCAGACAGTTCCAGTTTCTTAAACTGTATTCTGTTTTGAATTAATAAATTTCTACAATAATTTGAGTTATTTAAAAACATTCTTGTTTCAATAGGGTGGATGATATTCAACCATTGTTTGCTTCTTGGAGATAGAAATATTTCTTGAATAATAAATTTTATGTATGTTTGCTTCTTCCTAGGACTTTCATAAGCAACATAGCAATTTGACTCGGCCGTGTAGTCTACAAAGCTAATTTCTATATTTTAACAGTCTGTGTGAAGACTTAAAATGGTACAACACATTGTGTTTTTAGGTGTCGTTGCTTATCCACATGAGCGAAGAGTTTGCTGCTGAAGATTTCTGCACGGTGATATTTGACGAATTCTTCTACGCAGGTCTTAACCGAGAGAATGTATTGAGGCATATGTTGAAATTGTTGTGGTATGTTTATCCTAAACTGCCTCCAGTAAGACTCCACACACTCATCAAAGTGCTGCAGCCTACGTCTCAGGTGACTAGATCTGTCATTTACTTAATATGTATCGCTGTATCAAAAGTATTGTACGTGGAATCAATTTATATACTGCTAGGGTATTGATTTGTAGTATTTGTTATCTGATATTGTAATCTTTAATACTCTCTGACATAAATACATATGACTTCTTCCTATGGAGTATTAAGAGTGAAAGATAAGTATGATTTGTTTGGTGATCACTGATCTTGCTTGATAATTTGGGGATGGAGGTAGGAATTTGGGAAAGTCAATAATGATGTTTATTGTATCTTGAATAAAAACTGATTTTATTTCTAATGAACAAAGAACTTTGCCTTCAAAAAGACGGAAATAATGCCGACTAAAAAGTTGGAACAAAAGTCTATAAAAATAGAAGGCAAACGAATAAAGACAGTGAATAATTTTAAGTATTTGGGAGAAAATATCACTAGAAACATAGCCGAAAAACTGGCAATAAAAAATAGAACGAACAAATTGAAGAAGGCCCTAAAGTTAACTTGGGGAATGTATAAGAAAAAGTCGCTTTTTCATAAAGTCGAAAATCAGACATTATAATACGGTCACAAGACCGGAAGTGTCTTATGCCGCGGAAACTTTATTTAATCTAAAAAGCTGAAACCGAACAGAGGAGCTTCAAAAAGTGGAAAGAAAAATATTGGAAAATATAGTGGAAAGAACCATTATCAACAAAAAACACATGGTAGAAGGAACATACAGACTGCTGCCAAGTTCAGCCATCTATCAGGATAATGAACATCTGTTAGATAATATTAGAAAGAGGAGACTGGCTTTTTATGGACACCTAATAAGGCTACCAGAAAAAAGACTGACGAAGAAAATCCTAAATTACCAACTTAAGATGAAAATAAAGAATGAGTGGCTTAAGGAAGTGGAACAGGACCTAAAAGAATTAGGGATAACGGAGGAACGTCTGAAAGTAGGAAGGGAAAGACCAATCCTTAGGAATAAAAACACTAGATTAAAATTTAAAGAAGGAATCAAAGTTGAAAGCCCAAAAGAACCAAAATTGACTAAATGTGCTCTATTGAGGGCTAAAAAAAACAACAAAGAACAAAATGTCAAAAAAAACCCTTCATTAGTTACTTTGGTTTGTGACATTACATTGATATCCCAGCTTGCAGTCAAACTGGACAATGGTCATATCGGACAACGGTCTAATTCACAAAATGAAAAATTACCCACATAATGGTTTAGGTTTCGGATAAAGAGCTGAATATATTATAAGAGTGTTTTCATGTTGTTAAATTATTTTTAAGCAGATGTGTAAACATAGAGATAACATTATGCTATGCTACAGAAATAAACATTGTGTTAACAAGCCTTTGATTGATGGGTGTTCGGTTTTTGTAGGGCAATAACGTACACACCATATTTCTTAGTTATCTGTTCTCAGAATGCTCCCTCATATTCCCTTTTCTGTTACCTACCTAATTTTACTTAGTGTGTCACCAATCCTTGTACTGTGTGTTTAGATTGTTAGCCCAAAAAAATATAATATTGTGTTACATACTTTTGATTTTAAATTTAACAGACCGTTAATTGTCTGTGTGTATGATTCAAATTGTTGTTTAAATCCTGTTTTCAATTTTTTTTTTTTTTAATATTAAACGGGTCCTAAAAGAAGTGCTTGTGGTACTAGAAATAAAAGACAAACTTTGACTATTGAACTGAAAAAAGCTACAGTATAAACTAAAAAATATACAGTATTGATTTGTCCTGTGAGTATATATGTAACATAATTACATTTGTATGAATTTATTTAAAATAAAGTGTGCCTTATGTGAATTTTCTTCATTCTTCATCTTTGACAAATTAATAGTGAGTACTCAATTATTTTTTGTTATGTAACAAATTATTGCTGACTACTTCAATCTTACCTTACAAACAGGAAATTTAGAGTAATGGCCGAAGAATCTGAATCAGCTCTCTACTCAATAAAAGCAGGAGTTCTGCAAGGTAGTGTTCGGGAACCTATTCTTTATCTGGTATACACAGTGAATATCCCAACTTCAAATAAAACCACAATTGCTACATTTGTGATACTGTGATAATGGCTGTAAGTAAATACGAAGCTGAAGCGATAGGAAATCTTCAGTCGGCATTAAATCACATAACACAGTGGACAGAAGACTGGAAAATTAAAGTCAACGAACTAAAGTCTACTCAAGTGACATTTTCACTGCAGTACATAGATCCAGGTTATGGGGTATATCTTAATAATAAACGAATTCCACAGAGTAAATCTGCTAAATATCTTGTAATGCATCTTGATGAACGCCTTACGTGGAAGCATCATGTATGTAAGAAAGGAGAGCAAATCAAACAAAAACTGCGTGATTTGTATTGGCTGATGGGACGAAAATCTCAGTTGGCCTTGTACCACAAGAGCTGAACTTAGGGGGTGTACAAAACCCTCAAATCAGCAGATTATCCAGCGAGTACAAAATCTTATTATTCGGCGGATGACAAATGCAAAATGGTATCAGAGGTATGATTACCTTCATGCAGACCTCAATTTGAAGTACTTAAAGGAGATAATATAAGACTGCGTCTCTTGGCACGAGAAGAGACTACATCAACATACGATCGTCGAAGCCATCCAACTCTTAGATGTGGAATTGGACAACAGACGACTTAAGCGTCATAAGCCGCATGATTTAGTTTGCTAAGTCCAATACATGTTAATGTTAATGAAATGTATTACTCATTTAATCTGTAAGATTAAGATTGTATAAATAAATAAATGATAAAAAAGTGTAACAAATTAAAATGATTTCCATAAGTCTCTGTTGACTCGCACAGCAGTCTGTTCGGATAACAGTCTTAGTTCTGGAACAAATTAAGACCGTTCCACTGTATTATAAAAGTTTTCTGTTGTTTTCTTTCTTCTTTCATTTGTTGTTTGCATTGATTAAAACGGTACAATTATATTTCAGCACAATGAAGCAGTGCACTTACTGTACGAGACATTACAAGAAAAGATAGGCAGCCAACAGGAACCACCAGCCATACCGGAGAACACAGACTACTTGGAACTGATGTCAGTGCCTACTCCAGCACCTCTATAAGTTGTGAGTAACTGTGCAGAATATCTGTTTTAAATGACTTAAAATAAATAATTTATACATTTGCTGACAACAAACATATTTTCTTTAATAAAATTAACAAACTGTTCAATGAAACTTGCTTAACATTACAAAACGGTGCTGAAGCCAGAAGCACTGTACGCAGCAGGAACCCTAACCATGAATTTCAAAGGTCAGATGGAGATGCTTGAACTGAAAAAAGAAAAATCAAGAAAATCATGGGACTGAAATTTCAGTATAAATCAAGAATGATGTATGTAGGGAGGGTATACATCAAGAATGAAACTCTCTACAAGACAATTAAAAAGCTCTCGGATACTATGCGAAAGAGGAAAATAAATTTTTACGGTCATCTTCTCAGAATGAACTCCAACAGATTAACTAAACAAATATTTGATTCCTTCTATAACCGCAAAACAAAACCCAACTGGTTTAAGGAAGTTGAGAAAGACGATGGAATTGAGAATTGCAGAAGATTCTTTGCTTGATGGAACGGCTAAGAAAATTACCAAAGGTGACAGTGTAAGGTTCCAAGATAAATCTACACCAAAATCTCCCACACCAAAAATCTACACCAAAAAAACCCCTCATCTCGGAGGACGAGAGAAGGAGGAGATCTGACAGAATGAAGCAGTACTGGGAGTTGAAGAGGGGACAACGCATGAATAAGTGACTGATTCCACTTACCCCAAAGAGGGTGGAACGTGCATAAGAAGAAACGTGTGTTTCTTGTCTCATAAAGAAAATGACAAACTTGGTGATTTTTTTTATAATAAAAATAATAGTAATAAAAAACAATCACATAACATATATCACTGGATAAAGAATTGTGTATTGTTATAATAATGTTATAATTTTCATTGTTTTACAGCTGTTTTTCTGTCGATGATCAACGACAAACAATTCATGTTCCACTCTGTATGGAACGGCAAGTTTTGTGGTCGTGTTTTCGATACTTTTAAACAAATAATCAATTTTTTCACCAGATTCAAGTTTGGATTTTTAACAGTCCAGATTTTTGACGTCCAAATTATTGACACTCTGTCGTATTAAAACAAAATTGTAAAAGGACACATGATAGAAGGACACATGTATTAAAAAACAAAAACACATGGTAGAAGGAACATACAGACTGTTGCCAAGTTCAGCCATCTATCAGGATAATGAACATCTGTTAGATAATATTAGAAAGAGGAGACTGACTTTTTATGGACATCTAATAAGGCTACCAGAGGAAAGACTGACGAAGAAGCTCCTAAATTACCAACTCAAGATGAAAGTAAAGAATAAGTGGCTTAAGGAAGTGGAATAGGATCTAAAAGAATTAGGGATAACGGAGGAACATCTGAAAGAAGGAAGGAAAAACCAATCCTTAGGGATAAAAACACTAGATTAAAATTTAAAGAAGGAACAAAAAGAGTTGCCTTTTACTCGAAGTTAGACTACAGAGATCTATAAGACTGAAGTATTGGGAGAATCTCAAAAACCTAAAAGAACCAAAGTTGAAAGCCCAAAAGAACCAAAACTGACTAAATGTGCTCCATTGAGGGCTAAAAAAATATATAAAAAAAAGTAACAGTTAAAATACAATTGTAAAAATATTACCAAAAAAGTCTACTTGAGGAAATGAAAAATTGAAACAAACGTTCCTCCAGCTCTCCATCTCAGTTGCTCAGTGCTTACAAATAAACTTTTCCCCGAAACGTGTTATTTCTATGCGCTACCAGATTCTGGTAGTTTCCTCTTTCTGGCTCAATACATATGTCATAGACAGACAGTTATTGTCACAACAAAGAAGAAAAACTAAAGTGTCATATTTTCGTACGCTTTGCCAATACAGAAATTCACAAAAGAACGAATGAAGAAAAACAAGCGATCAAAAATTCATCTGATTATATGGAGATCTAATCTTTTCAACAACACAACATCGTCAAATTTACCTTATCAAATAAATTAGATAAATCACAATATTTTAAACGTGGTATCCACAGCGTACATAAAAACATCACAACCAAGCAATTCAAAGATTATTCTTTATAATTATTTTAGAAATGTATTTCTCATTACTGAAATCTGATGAATATCAGACAGACAGTAAATACATTTATTGAAAATCTGATAATATGTTATGAAACCTTTTTTTTTGTGTTTAACCGCTCAGTAGTTCATTTTGTAATAGAATTTCGTTAGAAGGTATTATATTATTTTTTTTTTAACGTCCGACTATTGTGCACACGGGCTATGCAGACGATGGGATGATTTATAGCATATGAAAATGCCAAGCCCTCGCCAGGAATCGAACCCGGGTCCTCGGGGTGAAAGCCTAGTACGCTATCCACTAAGCCACCGGAATGTTCTGAAACTATTGATAATTTTTCAGGTTTTTGAATCTCACATCAATATTTTTTTATTAAAAAACACAGTTCCAAAAAAAGATATGATCAAAGTGCCTTTAAAATATACTTTGCTTGTCACTGTAACATTTTGGCAGATCTAGAGTTAAAAAAAAGTTATCAGATTTGATCTAGCACTACTATATTTGAAGTTTGTTAAAAAAATAAGTTTTGTATTTAAAATAAGTTATATTTAGCTGTAAATATATGTTTTAAAGATCGTCCATTCCAAATTGGTGCCTGGCTTTTAGGAGTTCTGATATCTCTTCATTCTACCT
This sequence comes from Callitettix versicolor, assembly GCA_022606455.1. Classification (NCBI taxonomy): domain Eukaryota; kingdom Metazoa; phylum Arthropoda; class Insecta; order Hemiptera; family Cercopidae; genus Callitettix; species Callitettix versicolor. The sequence goes on from CM040183.1 coordinate 81,555,004, forward strand.
TCGTCTTCATCACACTGTCACTTCAGATGTAGACTATGTCATATCACAAAGTTATTACCTATAGATAATATATGCATTATTTAATAATACTGCTTCACGTTAATCAGTCAAGTGTGATATCTTTGTTAATCGTATGAACAGTTGTTTAATTTCATTGCAAATAAATATAGGTTTATGTTTGTATTTTCTACTGTACCTGGTATATAGGGTCGCACACCAGTTTGGAATGGACAAGCTGTTACAAAACTGGATCCTTGTAAGCACTTCATCAGAATCCTTCTCAAGTTGCTTTATCCAAATTTGTTTTCTTCCTACAGTTTCTCCAATACCATACTGTATTCCAGATTCCATATTATCCTCCAGACTGTTTCTACTTACCATTATATTATCAGTTACAGTTACACTAACCAGTCATTTTTTCTTTTCACAGTTATAGTATGGTTGCATATATGTATCAAGCAGGCTACTGCGAATGTTGTGTTCATCTTGTAAATATGTTTAAGTGATAACGGGCCTTACGCCAACGTAGTCAGAAAGTTATACCTCGTCCTTGCAACCAAAAGTAACATCTTTCTAGTAGGCCTGTATATGTAAGTTCTTTGGCTTATGTTAACGCCAGTAAAGTAAGTCTACTTAGTGTTTTATGAACAGACAGATTTCATTCAGGGATTTCTGTAAAAACTAGTTGGACAACATTTAATTTTCCCTGTATCTTACAATTAGGAGAAAGTGAATATATGTAAAGGTCGGGACAAAGATAAGACTAATAATGACTATTTCAATGATAAGACTAACAGAAACACTTTGAACAAGTCCATTCTATCATTTACATTTGAATGAATGATAAAAATGCTTGTTTATTATTACATACAGTATGTAAATGTATTTTTACATTTTTTCGTTTTTACATAGCTTCATTGGAAAATGAACAAGGTGTGTTCAGAAAGTAACGAGAATTTTAATTTTCTGAACAAAATATTTATTCTCCTACATTGATATTGTCGCCTTCAAAATAGTCCCCATTGGAGATTATGCACTTGTGTCAGCGCTTCTTCCAATCCTCGAAACACTTCTCAAACTCGATCTTTGAGATAGCCTTTAGTACTTTCAGCGATGCGCTTTTAATGTGATCTATGGCTGTAAAACGACAGCCCTTTAAGGTTCTCTTTATTTTTGGAAATAGGAAAAAGTTACACGGAGCCTTGTCTGGTGAATATAGAGGCTGGAGCATCGTTACATTACTGTTTTTGGCCAAATATTCACGAATAAGCGATGAAGTGTGAGCTGGTGCATTATCGTGGTGCAAAAGCCATGAATTGTTTTTTCGGATTGCTTCATGCAAATGGCGTTGAACGTGTAGGTAGTATTGACCGTTTCACCTGGTGGTAGGAATTCATGATGCATTATGCCAATAATATCGAAGAACACAGTCAGCATAACCTTCACATTCGACCGCATTTGTCGAGCCTTTTTTGGTCTTGGTGAGCCAGAATGCCTCCACTGGGTTGATTGAGCCTTACTTTCGACGTCATATCCGTAAACCCATGTTTCGTCACCTGTTATAATATGTTTCAATAATTCTGCATCGTCGTTGACTTCATTTAGTGACTCCTGAGCAACTTCTATTCACCGCTGATTTTGTTCAAAATTCAACAATTTTGGAACGAATTTTGCTGCCACGTGTTTTTTACACAAAACATTGAAAACAATGTCATGATATGATCCAGTTGATATGCTAACATCATCAGCGACCTTTATAATTGTGATTCGTCGATTGTTCATAACCATTTCTTTCACTTTTCCACGTTTTCATCGGTTGTTGATGTGCTGGGGTGTCCAGGGCGTTCGTCATCTTCAACGTCTTGACGGCCTTCTTGGAAACGCTTATACCACTCGTAAACTCTTGCTTTACTCATAGCAGACTCACCATAGACCTTTGTTAACATTTCACACACTTTGTTACACTTTATTCCATTTTTTACGCAAAATTTGATACAAATTCTTTGATCCATTTCTTTTAACAAACAAAAATTGCCGAGCTCATAAAAACACGTCTAACCTTAGTGGCTGTCACAGACAAAGTCAACAATGAAAACAGCTGAAAGTTTTATCATACTTCAAGGGCATTTATATCAACATAATAAAAAAAAAGTTTGACAATCGGACTTTCCAAGCCCGCAAAATTTAAAAGTTCTCGTTACTTTCTGAACACACCTCGTTTGTGTGTGCGTGTGTATATATATATATATATATAAGTTTCACAATAAATGAAATACTTTATATAAATTTTTACAATTTATGTAAAGAAGTGTGTGTATGTGTGTATGGTATGTATATATAACACTGTCACCATCCACAATTTTGGTCTGATTCAATTCAAACTCGGCATGAAAATCAATTTGGTAATAGCTTGTACAAGTTTTTTACTGAGAAAAATTTATCAACAGCGTCAGAATGGTGGTCACTTCAAATTTTTAAAATTTGTTATCCTTTTTGTCTTAAGTTTTTTGGAAATTTGATTTTACCATTAAAAAAAGTATAAATTATCATTTTGAAATTTCAGATCCAGTGAAATTCAGAAATTGAATTCGACTCTGGTCAAATTTTTTGTATTTTCAATGTAATTTAAAAGTTTAAAATGTTATCGCAAATGATATACAATGTATGTTGAATTTTTAAGGTCATATGTGAAAAACTGACAATAAAGTGTAAATCAATGGCATGTATAATTTGTATAGTACTTTATCCATGTTATTGTTGTATTATGCTTCCTGATGACATGTTTATATTTAGGTAATAAGTGCCCCCATGTTATGTACTGTACATAGTTTATTTTTTTCTGATGTATAGTGCATATTACACTGTCGTAGAAACTCACATTTCTTTGATCAAAGATCTTTGATGAAATAAATTTGAAGGTTTTTTGATGAACTAACTGTTTTATCAAAATTTCATGAATCTTCGACAAAGATTTTTTTAAATATGTAAGCATAACCTAAAAATTTTGTCATTTCCTGTTTGTGTATTCCTTTTGTAGCAAATAATTTAAAATGATGGTGAAATTGTCGTGGAATTTTGAAGAAGTAAAAACATTAATTCTATAATATGAAAAAGAAGTGTATGTGTGTGGAATACCACACCAATGCTTACAAAAACCAAGATTTAAAATACAGTCATTCTTAAAAATCGTCTCTTTGAATCATAAATTTCCAAATGAAATTCTTTAATAATTTCACTTGACACCTTTAATAATTAATATTAATTTTTAATAATTAAGGTACACCTAGTATCTTTCTTTTTTGTTTCCATGGTCGGGACCCAAACTCGTTTTTTTCATTTTCCTCTTTTTTTAGTAGCACCATTGCAAGGTAAGCGCTTAATGCAGCAGGATAACAAGTCAGTATTATTCGATCCATTACAGCTACTGCACTAGAGTAAACATAACCCCAAAATATAATGTAGTTAAAATCCCAGCCAACCAAAGAAATTTGACATTTAATATGTTTTCTTTGATACAACTATGACAAATATTTGAACATTATATATGGGCAAAGTTCCATGAATATTTAACAAATATTTGACAAATATCTTTGATAGTGTAATATGCCCCTAAGACAACAATAAAGAAATAAATACCCACACATAAACAGTAATAAAATGTTTGTCAGATAAACAACTCATGCATGAGTCTGTATTATTTGGGTCCAATCTGACTGGCTTGTACTGTACAGATAAGATAACCTGGGTAGAGTGGGTCCACTGAACACTTATCTGGCAAACACTCAGCTGATGAATAAAGATCTGAATTGACAGATTGTAAGTCTAGTCTAATAATTTTCTCCAGACATCTTCTTTCTTTTTATACAATTAAGTTTTAGTAACAGACTTGGACTGACTAGTTAACAGACATTGATAGACGAAAAAATAATTATGGATATTTCATTGTATTGCTGCAATATGTGTTTTGAAGCATACAAATATTGAAGAATGTTTTAAGATTATTTCTCTGTAAACAGTTTATTTGTGCCATTTAACGGTTAAGAACATTTTCTTTGGTTATTGTAGTTATAATGAAACGTTAGAAATTTGTAAATAAATTAAGAGCTGTGTTATTTTGTTATAAATATTTGTAAAAATTAAGAGTGCATACAAAAAATTAATGACAGTTTTATAAAAAATATAATTGTAATTTTGTTCATTTTATTTTTAGCCTAACCTTCTTGTTTATATTCCTAATCACTATCAACTCTTTCAGGGCTGGGCATTTTTTTTCATGCACTAATCAGAAGTGCTTGGTATTTTTCCACGTAGTGTACACAAAATTTCTGACCCATTTTTATAGGAATTTGTACAGATTTTGTAAAAAGCTGTATTTTTGTTATTTACTAATCCCTTATAATGTTAACTACTAATCCTTTATAATCTAAGAAAAAAAATTGTCTTAAACATTTTGAAGAAATTTTTAGTTGGATTGGAGAAAACTGGCAGATAAACCAAAAAACTTGCACACCACTCAGAGGCACAACCTGTGGTGAAAATTATAGGCCAGTATCTTACTAAATAAAAAAAATTTGTATAGTTTTATACAAAATTGAATAACAACTGCTGACTAGATTAAAGTTTGCACTTGAGGATTGATTTTAGATATTGTAACATATGTGAAATGAAAAGACTATTCTTCCTTAGCTGGCTGATATTAAAAAATAGAAAAGTATTACTTTTTTAATTTTTTATGATTTTTCTTCTTTAACGTTTGGCACAATCAGATGGCACATTTTCAAATGTCTGGTCTAGCCGAACGTTAGCACTTCTTGCATTGTTTAAAATGTTCAGTAAAACTGAATCTTGGTATTGAAAGGGTTAACAATTAACAAACCAACAACAGTGTACACTCAAGAAAATTATAGATAAGTTTATTATAAAATGTAATTATTTCAAATCTTGGTTGAATGACATTCCAGAATGTCGCTACTCCTTTTCATGTAAATTTCTAGACGTTTCTGCTCGTCAAGCGTAAGCCTAAGTATCTAGACTTATGTTTTAGTTGCTAAGTTCGTGTTTTAAGTTACGTACATGAGAACAGGAATTGATCCATATTCTCAAAACAATGTTTTGTTTCTATACACACAAAGGATGGCAAATGTCAAAATATACAACAAAAACTGTATTTTCCTTCTCAGTCTAACTACATGGTGATAAGATACTCTAATCTTCGTTATTTTTGCACATGTTGACTTCTTTCATCTACATTTGACCTGTCTCATTAGTTATGAAATGTGACCTTTAAGTCTCTTGGTTTCTAAGTTTAACCTGTCGAGTGTCCATTGCCCAGTTATGTGGAATTAGTATAGTTAAAAGAAAAACCTATTGGTCCACTAACATGCAAACAAAAGCTTTTAATGTTAAAAAAAAATGGCTGTCCTATTATCAAACGTTACAGAAAAAGGTAGATGTGTAACAGACTTTTTTTTTAAACGATATGGATTGAACTGTTGCACAAGTGAGAAGGTTTGGGTAGGTTATTGTCTTTTTTTTAAATTGTATTTTGTAAATTTTAGAGTAATCGTCACAATGACACAGATTTGAAGAGTATGAAGAACAAGATAATAAATATATTAATATTCTTTGGAGACCTTGTAAGTATGAGTTTTCATAATGAAGGTAATATTTCTTTTTATATTCTTCTTTTCTGCTAGGATTATTATCACTATGTTCAGTATAATGATCTGCCTTCCCTAGCTTCGTCAATTCTACGTTCGTTGATATGTTTCGGAGAACCTCCATCTTCAAAAACTATATCTATACTCACTATAATCAGAGTATAGATATAGTTTTTGAAGATGGAGGTTCTCCGAAACGTGTCAACGAAAGTAGAATTGACGAAGCCAGGGAAGGTAGATCATTATATTGAACATAGTAATATTTGTTAATTTTGAACAAGAGTGTTTGATTTATTTGATTACTGATGGAATTAAAATTTTAATTTAGTAATTAGTTTTGAATATTGTACATGGTACAGTCAAAGAGTAAACACTATTGACAAACAGGAAAATTATGAAGCTGCTCACACATTACCTGATTTTATAAATAATCAAGGCATGTATGACAGCAGTGTGACTAAAAGCTAGGGGAAAATGTTCTAAATGTTCAGATTAAAGGGTCTTCAAAGGGCAACTGGTTGCCAGGCAGTACTGCTGGACTACCAGTGAAGAATTTCCAAACAGAAAGTTACTACGCCACAGTGAGTAGATTTACTTTTGTGTACACATCCCTTTTGAATATCTTGGGTTAAAATCCTTTTGAGTAGTGACATTTTAATATTTTCTGTCAAACACTTTAAGAGATAGTATTCAACCTTTTTATTGTGGCCCAGGAAATGAATATTTTAATACATAGTATAGTAAGAAGATAGTTTAATACATTTAGTTTATTGATCGCAGGGAGAATAAATGTTAGAAGAAAGCACGATTTTATAATTTATTTGTATACTGGTTCTACTGATGGGAAGTTGAGGCTATGATCGGATCTGTTTATACAACACCTTCAACTGTTATTCTGCAAATCCATAATCATTGCAGCACACAAATAGAATAAAAAATAGCATTGTGTTAGAGTATATTCTGAGTTTGGGTTTTATTGTAATGACTACTCTAGTAAAGCTTATTTTTAATAGAAATTCATGAAGAATGACTTGCCATTTTAAGACTTTATTAAGACGATATATCCTAATGACTTGCTATTTATATTAGGATTGTTAGGATTTAGGGAAACATTAATTTTTAGTTACTAGTCTTAAATATTATAATGAGGTTACAGCCAAAGAATGAACACTATTGACAAAAAACATAGGCAAAATTACTAAACTGCTGACATACTGCCTGTTGCAATAAGCAATAACGTATGTAGAACAGCAGTTGAAATAAAAGCTCGGGGAAGAAGTAGGGGAGGGACAGTCAGTATATTCCGGGTGATGGTCGTTTCTGTGAAGACCCGAAGACTTTGTGTCGGCACGATCTACGGAAGAACATTCCATCCGGGCATTGCTGAGAAGTGGCAGATCGGCGGTAAAAGTAAGTAGACAATCATTGGCGTACCCCTTTTACTTTTGGTTTGAATACATTAATATATATTTTGGGGAACGTTTTGTTTCACATAAGACAGTAGTGTTCATTCTTGGGGTTGCCACCAACCACAGTAGTAACTGTAACAAGGTAAATGTAAGGTAACACATCTCAAAGTATTAAAGGTAATTTTTTTGATGAACCACCGATAGGAAATTGTTTGAAGGACATGAGTAGAGTAGGAGTAGACCCCTTACCCCTAACAGAATATATCATCATTAATGATCTTTCATTCTGTGTGATCCCGCTTACACTTTTTTAAAGTTTGATATATACCCAGACCCAAGATATATATATAATAAGTAGCAAGTCATTAGGGTGTATCATCCTAATTAAGTCCTAAAATAGCAAGTCATTTTTCATGAATTACTATTAAAAATGAGCTGTATTGGAGTGGACATTACCATGAGACCCTAACCCTATGTATATATATATATATATATATATATATATATATATATATATATATATATATATATATTCCTTAACCCCAAATATATCTCAGGTTTTGGCCCTAATTGTAATGACCACTCCATTAAAGTTCATTTTTAATGGAAATTCACGAAAAATGACTTGCCATTTTAGAACTTAATTAGGATGATATATCCTAATGACTTGCTACTCATTGTGATATATCATAGTTAATGACCTTTCATTCTGTGTGATCCCACTTCAATTCTATTTGATAATGTTAAGAGATAATATTATTAATGCTGAATGATCTCATCTTTATCTTAGCTTATCTACAAACACCTTTTGAGGGGATAGGTTAGGTAGTGCTTTGTACCATTAACAGTACAAAGCAATTTCTTTTTGTCAATTTCCGTTATCTAGTTTATTTTAAAAATGATTTTTTGAAATAACACACTAAACTGATTTCATTCTAATCCGGTAAGTAAACATTAAGATATGAAACTGTATTTACAAAGTGTGCAGTTATTAATTATTGGTTAACAAGTTAACTCTACTGGTCTGTACTTGACAAGAAAATAGACTCAAAAATTATAATAAATTAGGTGTTTGTGTTTTTTAAACGATTTGAGTTAGATGACCTAATGGATGACTAAAATTTCAGTGAAATGTGTCCAGCAAGTTTTGAAGGAGTATGTCTATAGTTTTCATCATTGCAGATTAAAATTTTGTTTGCCACTTTGTACCCAATAACAAGGGTTGTAACCAATTTTTTTTAAATTTCCAGTTTTGTTAAGTGACAAGTTAAGATTCTTTGCATAAAACCGAAATTTGAGCAAATTACGATCAACCGATTTCGAGAAATTAGGCCAATGTTTCTGTTTTTTGTTCATTGTTTCCAAAACCACAATTTTTTGTTTAACCGAAAATTTGTGTTAATGTTTTTGCGCCATTTAAAAATATATTTAAACTGGTTTCCTTTTTTTTAAACATTATTACAAACAGAATGTTAAAAAATATTACAAACAAAGAATGTCAAGTGCAGAATATTAACAGACATTTTTCTATTTTATTATGTATAAGCTAGTAAATGCATTATAGACAGGGGTAAAAATACAGAAGTGTTTGAATTTCTTTCTGAAACTGTTTGAAGGTTAAACGCACCTTTATTGGTTTAGTTAAAGATCGACCAATCGAAGTGTAAATTCAACAGGTTTCAATGCCATTGTTAGATGTTAGGTAATATTGTGTTCGTTGTGGAAGAGTGTAGGATAAGTGGTGTGATTAAGTGACTTTACAAAAAATAGGTGTCTGACCTTGTTTGTATATGTCTACCTTCTGTGCGGTAGTAGTCCGATGTCAGTTGAGCAGATAGTGTGAGCTATAATGGACTCGAGTGTTGTTTGGTGTCTAATGAAATTATAGTTCTGTTGTCATTGGCTTGCGTACAATCACGTTCGTGATTTTAGAGGTTATAGATTTTGTTCAAGGTGAAGGCTACCAAACCTAAGCCGGTAAAGTACATCTACTTTTGGTACATTTAAATTTTTTATATTTAACTTTGTTTTAAGTAAAACACAAAAGAAAAAACTAAAATCATACTACTGTCAAATAATATTTCAAGTCGTATGAATTTTCATTAGTGTCCTTTTTACAGTGGTCATTTACTAAACGTTTTGTTGAATGTACCGTACTGCTTTTAACAGCCTTAGTAGTTTTTCATTTAGTTGATAGATGGTGCAATAAGGAAATTTTGAATGCGTACAAATTTGAAGACTACAGCAGTAGAGAAGTAGGGGTGGGCGTTTCTGCTATTTTTACAAAACGCCAACAAACTATTTGTTGAGGAAAAAAAGCTGCTTTTTAAAACAGTTGAAAAAAAAACAGGTTTAGAAAACTGAAACTCGAAGTTGTATTAGCAGCTAAAACATAAAGCACATAAGTTCAGTTTTCTAAGACTACTTTTTCATTCCCATTACCACCATGTCCTTAACTGTTTTTGAGTGTAAAGCATTTAGAAAAAAATAATCCTTATAAGTGTAGTAATAATTAAATTACATTCTCAAAAAGTAATTTATATAATAGATGTAAGCCATTTTATATTTACAAAATGCAATGAATTTCTAATAGAAGCATTCTTTTTTTTACTTAAAAATTAAAAAGCCTTTGCATATTTACTGAAATGCAAACAATTTAGAATATTTTTAGTTGATTAAAAAATATTGATGATTGATAATAAATATAAAAAATACGTTTAAATAAAATTAGGTTATGTATTTACAAAATGTGAGATGTTACTGTCATATTTTTATTTGGGAGAAAGTAGGTTTTCACTTTTCAACACTGAAAAAAGTAACCTTAAAAAGTACAATATAGTAATAAGAACATAGGCCAAATGTTTTTAAATAAAATTAGTTCTATATAGTTACAAAATTATAGGTTATTAACATTAGGTTATTATAGGTTAATGATAGGTTATTAACATTAGCATTAGCAAAAAAATAAGTTTTCCATTTAAAAAAAAGTAAAAGAAAACTTTCAAAATTGTCCACTAAATATTTTTAAGTTTCTAAACACAAAGTAAACTACGGAGAAAAATTAATATAAAACACAATTATGGCTGATTTTACAGTTTAAAAAATGTTTGAACAACAAATTTTACATTTAAAACTTTCAAACAACTCGCAACAAAATAGAGATAAACGTTGACAACGACCAAACAATTCTTACTTCACTACAAGCAACTTTGAAATAAAGGGAAAAGCATAAAGCAGGTTGAAGAAAAGCAGTTAGCAGGAAAACAGCAAGAAAAAAGTCTTAGCGCTTGCGGCAACGTTCGAATAGAACGTGGGTGGTGGGGAAGTCCCAACAGCTGTTCCTTGTTTAACAAATCACGAACCAGTCCAAATCAAACGGCTTGTTTCCGTTTGAAAAAATAGTTTGTTTGTCGTTTATAGAAAAGCAGTTTTTTTTAACAGTTTGTTATTTTCTGCTGCACCACTATAGAGAAGCTAAGGTACTAATTTTTTTTACTGTAGAGAAGCGAAGAGTAAAAAGGTAACTTTTTAGAGTTAATGAATTTGTTAATTTGTAAAATTAAATTTATTTATCGATTGTTTCAAATAATGAAAAACAATTTTTACAGTAACTTACATGAATGTTTATAAAACAGTAGGCCTACTTTCATGGAAACAATTTTGTGATACAAGTACAGTAACCAGGTGTTTGAAACAAAAATTTTAATTTAATTTGTAAAGCTTATTTTTCACACCTTTTACAAAGGTTTATTTTTATCGATTGATGACAGATTGCACACTATGTTGCGGATATTCTGGATCTCGGGTATTGTGCTGTTAACAGTGATTTGGTTAACGCAGTTGTACGAAGAAAGGTTAGCCTTCTCAACATCGCCTCCTGAACTTCCGCCAGAATGGTGGGGCGATGGTCCAGAAGGGGTGCAAGATGTGTCCGTGAAACCTTTCAAAATCGATGTACCTGCTGAGGTAACTTGTATTTAAGTTACTTTTTGTGAAACAAAATCATAAAAAATTTATGATTCTTCAAAAATTTGACTAACATTTATACAGATTTAAAGCTTTTCTGTTGTTGATTTTTCAGTTTATTTTCTTGATAGAACAATAAAAGAGTTTTGTTTGAACAAAAATCAAGAATAAAATAAATACATTTTTATAAAGTTTTTACTTATTTAGATTTTATTTAAAAACCAGTAAAGTTTTTAGAAATTACAATAGGTAAAGCATATTGTATTAACAACCCTATATCTTTGTCTACATTGTTTTTTTTAAGTACCACCATAGAAGTTTTCAGAAAATCACAAAGAAGTAGGTTTATCTTTCAACATATAAGTATAATGACAAACATACATGCTAATTGTATGTTGTTTTGCTAACCCTTACAGTAACATAGACAAAAATTGAATATATTTTATTTTTTGGACATACTTTAAATTTAACCCTTCGCTGGGCGCGCCTAGGTATCACACAACCGGGCGCGCCACGGCAATTTGGCCTCAATGCCTAATTCCGCTTTTGTACCCATGCAAACTAATTTTAGATGGTCACATTGCATTATTGTTTATTATAGGCCTACTTTGTTTCTAATTGATTTATTTTAATTTTCAGTTTTTTATAGTTATATTTATTTAAAAAAGATTTAATATTTGAAACACAGATAATAGTTAATAAATACAAACACTTGTCTGAAAAAGGATTTCATTTTATACAAAAAACATGACATATTACGGAATTCTTAGTGGTCACACTTATCAAAAAACTAAATTTATAAACAAAAATTTAAATATTAATATTTACAAATGTAATCTGAATCAACGTTCATTGCTTCAGCTTCGAGCAAACAGTTTGTGCAAACAGCGTTCATCTGGCTGTGATTCTTAAAACATTCTTATTACATTCTTTGCAGACAATTTTGGTTACGTTATTTTTGTGTGGTCCGCAAATATGACAAATAGGCCTACGTGTTGGCACTTGAGCTGTTGATTTTCCAATAACTTATATTTGCCCAAAAAAAACTTGAAGATCTTTTGGAAGAGTTAGGATTGTCACTCTAGCTACCAAGTGTCCACTCATGAAACTGAGTGCCAATTTTTTTTAAAAAGTTTCGTCTTCGCTCACTGTAATCCAGACGGTTGAATTTGTAAATTATATTTGCATTTATTCCGGCAATGTCTAAATGCCGATAAAAAGGGTCATTGTCCAACGTCTCGTGCTTCGGGATGTCGAGTAACTGGCACACGTTTGAACGACAGTATCAACGCCACATTTTGTAGCGTTATAATCCGAATTTACAATAGACTTTTTGGAATCTTCGTCAATAGAATAGAAACACGGTAAAAAAAATACTAAACTAAAACATTAAACACAAAATAAAACAAAAAAAGAAGGGTAAAAGTGACTATGTATGCACAAATATAGTGAGAATAACACTACGAAAGCAGTTACACGATTGGGCGCGCCGCGGTAACTTGGCCGCAGAGGTAACTATCTCGCATTCGTGCCTTATTTCCAGACGGACTGAAGATAAGGTGGTATTATTTTTATACAGTTCGTGTCCCTCAAGGTGGTCTTGACAAGTACTCAAAGCCCTGAAAACATTTCTCCATCGATACCTACCGTAACATGCGAAAATAAAAGATTGCCGCTAGCGCGCCCACTTAAGGGTTAATGAACATATTTAATAAGAGTATGAAATAAGAAAAAAAATTAGCAAAATGGTCAGCTGTGTTATTTACAAAGAACCATCTGTCCTTGTCAGTTTCCACCCGAATTATCCACCGTTTATTCAAGCTTAGCCTCACCTCTCCCTCTACGTGTTGGCACTTGAGCCTGTTGATTTTCCAATAACTTATATTTGCCAAAAAAAAAAAAAAAAACAACTTGAACATCTTTTGGAAAAGTTAGGATTGTTGCTCTAGCTTTCAAATATAATTGGAAATACAGTTTTTACAATACAGTTGGAAATGGCAAACTCAGAGTTGCTATAGAAAAATCAATGGCCAATGTGGGGTTTGAACCCGCTCATATATAACACAAGTACGCGCCATAGACCTTTCAACCGTTTTACCAATCTGAAATCAACACTTTAACAAGTCTCTTTAGCCATTGGCTGTTGTATTATTAATGTTTGCTTGGGTTATTTGACTTATTTTATACGGTTTGATATTAAAACATTTTTTTTAACTAAAGAATAATGTGGTTATATTTACACAGAACAGATGTCCAATCAATCGGACGTTAGGAATAAAAAAGTTAAATTTTAATTTTTTACTAAAATAATGTTTATAATAAATATATTGTTAATGCATTATTGCAGGTAATACACGACCTGAAGTTGCGTCTTAATTTAACCCGTACTTTCCAACCCCCCTTGGAAGATGTCGGGTTTCAGTATGGTTTCAACACCAAGTTCTTACAAACTGTCGTCGACTTTTGGAAAACAAAGTATAACTGGAAAGAAAGGCAAACTTTTCTCAACTCGTTGCCGCAGTATTCAACCAGCGTTGCTGGACTCAACATTCATTTCATCCATATGAAGCCTCCGAAGATAAACGGTGTAAGTTAATCAGTTTTATTTTAGAGTGTTTGCCCAGAGAAAGAAGGCACTTTGGCAGCTGTTACTGTGCTTCGGAATTTTTGAGAAAGTTTAGTTTTAAGAAACAGCTGTTAGAAAGAGAAAAACACTTCTAGTAGGAAGCTTGGATCTGCTTGATTTTATATTACAATTTTGCTTTTATAAAATATATCTCATGAACGTTTGAAATTGCTTAAAATTTTGTCACAGCTATATTTAAACAAAATTGAGACAAAGAGAATGGAAATAAACTAACTTGTCTGCATCAACACAAGTTTTTTTATTTCTGATGATTATGTACAAACATGTCTGAACTCGCACGACTAAAATTTTTATAACTCCAGATGTGCAGTCTCCATCTTAGGCTGTATTATTGCAGGTTAAAGTACTGCCCTTACTGATGATCCATGGATGGCCGGGCTCGTTACGGGAGTTCTATCAAGTATTGCCCATGCTCAGCACACCAAGGCCAGGCGAAAAAATTGTTTTTGAAGTGATAGCACCCGCGATACCAGGCTATGGTTTCTCCCAAGCGACCAACAAACCAGGCCTCGGAGCCCCTCAGATCGCTGTGATTATGAACACGTTGATGCAACAGTTGGGATTCTCTGAGTATTACGTGCAAGGTGGGGATTGGGGAAGTATGATTGGCCAAAATATTGCTCAGCTTTATCCGAACAAGTAAGTTATTAGTTCTACGGTTGAATGTAGTTACTAGTTAATTATTTTTTTAATTTACGGTTGAAGAAATGATGAAGAAAGACGTTTTATAAAACCTTAATAATAAAATTGTTTAAATATTTCACTGCTTATAATTATGCTTTCAAGTCTGATGATTAAAGCTGCTGGTGGAATTTTGAATGTGGTATTAAAAATTGTCTCTCACCAAGTTTTTGAAGCGTATAATTATGTTGCCAATCATTTTGTTTTTATATTTTTTGTAAGTGAATTCAGTTTAAACATGAATAAAACAGTTGTTATTGTGTAGTATCAAGCTAGTTGTTTAATTTGCTGGACCAAAGTAATCGTTTAAGTATTCTTCAAATTGTTAAACTTCTTTCTTCCAATGCTTCGACACAAACGAGTTTCTCTCTCTTTTTTTGTTCTGTTACTGTACAAACTTGTAGTTCTTTAAATTTTCTTATAGAATGATCATTTTAAAAAATAATTCTTTTATTTATTTTTTATATAAAATTGTCTTAAGGATAAATGCGATAGTTACAATATTATTACGAATATGAAAAATTAATTTAGTATGGACTGTGTGAATGAAAATGGTGCAGGGATTTTTTTCTTTACTTGAGTTGAATTTACGGTTCACTGATTTAACGATATGCTGTTCTTAAGTTGATTACATATATTTATGTACAATCGAAATATCAGTATGTTTCATGAACTAGCCTAAGCTACTAGATTCAGTTGTTGTGCCAAGTTTGAATTAAAATCAGCATTAAGTAGTATATTAAATTAGATTGGGTGACTACCAAATGCAGAGCGGAGTTGTGCTGAGCAAAGCGCGCACACACACGCACGCACACACGCGTGCGCGCACACAATTTTAATGACTCCCCCCAAAAAAAGTAATGCATCAGGATTGGCGCTCATTTCAGGACCAAAGGTCCAGATCTTACCATGATTTTCACTACAATACCTTATTTTCCAATGGCAGTTTGCGAATAACTATTTCATAATGTGGTTTGAACGTTGTTTTCAATGTGCTCATTGTTGTTTTAGAGTACTTGGTTTCCACACCAACATGTGCAACGTAATTCCACCGCTGATATCCCAATTAAAAATAATAATCGGAAGCTGGTTCCCGTCCTTAGTTGTTGGCGAGCAGGATGATAAGGACAAAATATATCCTCTGTCGACACACTACAGTTTTCTGATTGAGGAGATGGGCTATTTCCATTTACAGGCTACAAAACCAGACACTGTGGGTGAGTAACGAAACCTTTTTTTTTGTTATTTTAAGACGAAAAGCATATTGAGGTTATTATCGCCTCCCTAAATGTAAGTGCGAGTGTAAAGTGTTAAAAGTTGTAAGTGTAAGTGTGTGTTAGACTCGGGTACCGCGAGGGACATATAAATCCTCTCAATAGTCTGCAACCCCCTGCGGGGGATTTTATAAAAAAACCTTTTTTTAGTAATGAAAACCTATTTCAGTAATGAAACCTGATTCGTAGTTTGTTGTTTCTTATTTTTTATGATATCTGTGCACTCTCATTTCTCATAAATGAAGAAATTAAATTATACAAATTATTTGCTGCATTAGTATTTTACTCATTTCATATTAGCACTGTATGAATGCACAAACCTCTCAAGCTTGTTTTGTAAACACTTAACTGTCGCAACGTACATATTTTTAAAGTACGAGGGCTATTTTTTTTTCAAGGTCCTATCGGTCGCAAAATAAAAACCACAGTAAAAATTAAAAATTATTTATTTGTAACAAGTACTTACATAATTACGCTATTTTTCTATAGTCGCCACTCAGATTTAGACATTTATTGTAGCGTGGTACCAACTTCCCAATACCCTCGTTGTAGAACGTAGCCGCCTGTGTTTTCAGCCATGTTTGTACGCTGGTCTGCAGCTCAATGTCTGTGCCAAAATGTTGTCCTCCTAACCAGCGTTTTGTGTGAGCAAACGGGTCCGGGCTGTATGGTGGATGACCAAACACTTCCCATTGAAAAGACTGTAGGAGCGTCTTTGTTGAAGCTGCAGTGTGCTGCCGAGCATTGTCGTGGAGAAGGACAATGCCTGATGACAACATTCCTCTCCGCTTATTCTGAATTGCCCTTCGTAGACGTTGAGCCTCACACTGTATGAGGCTGCTGTAATGGTTGTGCCATGTTCCATGAATTCCACCAAGAGAACTCCATTTCGGTCCCAGAACACAGTAGCCATGCACTTTCTGTTGGAGAAGGTTTGCTTGAACTTCTTTGGTTTACTGGGAGAGTGAGAATGCATCCATTGTTTGGATTGTTATCTTGTTTCTTCAGTTTCGTAATGGACTGTCTCGTCCCCTGTGACAATTTTGTTCAAGAAAGTTTCTCCTTCATTGTGGTAACGCTGGAGAAACGTTAGGGAGGCTTCCATTCTCTGTGTTTTGTGATGGTCGGACAGCATCGTGGGAACCCATCTCGCGCACAGTTTGTGGTACTAAAGTTTCTCGCTCACAATGGTGTAGAGAGCTGACCTTGAAATTTCAGGAAATGAATCGCTCAATTCAGAAATTGTGAACCGACGATTTTCTCGAATTGCCTCATCCACTCGCTGAACGAGATTATTGGTTGACACTGACTTCTTTCCCTGACCGCCTGCATCATGAACATCTGTACGTCCTGCTTTAAAGTTTCTGCACCATTGTCGCACTTTGCTGTCACTCATTGAAGTTTCACCGTACACAGTACTTATTCGTCGATGAATTTCGGCCGCATTACACCCCTCAGCCTGAAGCAATCGAATTACCGCACGAACTCCACACTTGACGGGAGATGCTATTGTTGTAGACATGTTTACGTCCTGCCTACGTGAACACAACTAAACGGAAGTGACGCGACGCGATTGACAGCCGTACTAGAGACGCTGCGCAACACATCTGCGCACAGGTTCATCCGATTTTTACGGGAGTTTTTATTTCGCGACCGATCGGACCTTGAAAAAAAATAGCCCTCGTATATTTTATGCCACTTTCTGAACATTGTGTAATTAATTTAAAAGAGGTCCTGCTTTCAGATTTTTGTCAATGAATAAAATGATTGTAGAAAGGCTGGGTTTCACAGGCTTTCTAGTTAAAAATCTAATTCTCCATGAAAGAACTAAACTCAGCTGTACCACTTTACGAAGTTGTTTTACCTCTTTCTTTCCATAACAACACCAAGAAAAGAAGAAGTGTTGGTGGGAAATGTAAGAGAGACATACATTTATAACACAGATGTTGTACATGTTCTCACTGTCTGCGTTAGATTTTATACATAATTTTGTTTTGTTTATCTATAAAAATAAAATTTAACTTTTGTATATTTAATGGTAGTTGGGCCTCTTCGGCCTGATCCATTGTTAATTGATAATAACTATTGTGTTGACATTTTTTAAAAACAATATTCTGTTTTGACAGGCGTAGCACTTAGAGAATCACCATTAGGTTTAGCTGCGTATATTTTGGAAAAGTTTTCCACTTGGACCGATCGTGATTGGAAGAAACTAGAAGACGGCGGGTTACAGTTGAAATACGATTTGACGGATTTGCTTGATAATGTTATGATATATTGGGTGACAGGTTCCATTACAACCTCCATGAGGCTTTACAGTGAAACCTTCAACAAGAAGGTGTTCAGCCTTGGCTTTGAGAGGTTAGTCGTTTTATAGTGTTCATATCTCGTATAAAGATATTTAAGTAAAAAGAAACTGCATTCTTTAGTGCAATATGTGTGTTTGAGTTAAAACAGTAATTCAAATTCTTTCTATGTTCAAGTTGTTCTTGTTGAGCAACTTTTGTCACAACACACAAACGCATGCACACACACACACACACACTCTCTCTCTCTCTCTCTCTCTCTCTCTCTCTCACACACACACACACTTTTTAAAAAGTCAAGGATTATATATAGTAAGTAGGATGGAAAGTCCTGCAGTAGTAAGGAGAATGGAAGACAGCTGTCCTCCATGTGGTTTAAACTTAAACTTTACGTCAGTGGTCTATCAACTCACCTCATAAAGGCTATCGCGGTTACAAAACTCTATAGTTTCATCTTCAGGCCACACAAAATGTTAAATCCCTCTGTCGAGGTAGTCACAAAGTCAAACAAAACATTAAAACATACATCACAAACACTGAGCACAATTACACGTTTAAAATATTCATCATGAAATTCGGCTTGGCCAAGCTACACACGTGACTCTTACGTCGTTACATTCCGGACTGCCTCTCTGCAACGTTCTGAGCACAGAACATGTGATTGTGCTCAGTGTATGTTTTAATGTTTTGTTTGACTTTGTGACGACCTCGACAGAGTGATTTAACATTTTGTATCACGGCCTGAAAATGAAACTATAGAGTTTCGAAACCGCGGTAGCCTTTATGAGGTGAGTTGATAGACCACTGACGGGAAAAATAGGTTATAATCCTAATTACTTAAATATGTGGTCCGGTGGCTATGTTACAATAATTAAACTTCACCTGTGTCTTCCTCTTCCTTGGAGTGTTCAGAGAGTGTCCTTGTCTGTTTCTAGGCAATGCCCTTGTCCCGCAAGTCTCCTAGAGGCTGTTTTCCGTGTACCTTGCCTCGTAGTTTTTCCTTGATATCTCATTCAGAGCATGTGTTCGCGAAGCATATTCTTTAAACCAACATTGAACTGTTAAACACAATTATCTTCTTCGTTGATGTTAAAGCTTCAAATATTTTGATGACTCAAGTTGCTGTATTGTTTCTATAGTTAGAAAGTAATTTATCATTATGGCTAAAAAGTGGTAATTAAACAATATTTTAGTAAGTTGAACCGTTTTTAAGATTTAAAAACTTTAAACATTAATACAGGAACGTATTTAATATAATTTGTTTGATTATATTTGATTTAGGTCAAGATAATTTATTTTCACTGTTAGCTATTTGGTTTTTTTTAATTAATCGTTTCTGTTATTTGAGCGTACAATTGCTGTTACTGGATTTACACGTGGTTCAAATCTATTTGTATAACTGAACAGCTGAGCAAACAAAAACGTTGTTAGTGACCTTCAAGTATTTATTGGTTTCAGTTTGAATAGCTACAAAAAAATGTCAGTGTAATGAATTTCCGTAAAACCACATTTTGGTTTAAACTTTTTTATTGATGACTGAATCTGTTGTAAGCTTTAAATTGTCTGGACCGTGCCCTCAACTTCCTTTTATCCGAGTCAACTTCCAAGCAACCGTTGAACTGTGACTTACGAGATGTTGAATGTTTCAGCGCTGCTGTAATGGTACCGTCCGTGTGTGCTCGGTATCCTAACGAAATTGCATATCAGCCGAGTAATATTCTGAAGCTGAAATATAAGAATCTTGTCGGATTGACTGATTTAGAAAAAGGCGGACATTTTGCAGCATTTGAAGAGCCAAAGTTATTTTCTGACGACGTGTGGAAGTCTTTTAAATTGATCGATAAGTTAATGAATTAACTAATAAGCTTGTTGTGCTGTTTATGTTTTATATTTTGTGTAAAAATAAAGTCTGTTTTTTATATAAACATGTTATTTCTTAATTACCCCTTTTTTAAAATCTAACCATACATTTCCTTACTGAATTTCCAGTGGTAAATTAGTTATTGGAGCAGCCATTGTGATGACCTTTGAATTTGAAAATCAGATATAATGGTTTTACCTAAATGAAGTCCACTAGAACGCAAACAAAACTTATTGGTCTTATCACCCCAATAAATCTGGGTTCATAAGCTATCGACTAAAATCAGAAAGTGTACTGATTTTCAAAATCGGTTAATCAGTTTTCATTCAAACTTTGGTCACATATTAAATTTTTCAGTTTTCCATTGTGCCATAGCTAAATAAATGTAGACTAATTTATGGTTCGAAAGTACAGTGAAAGTAAATTCTGATTGCTGTTGATGTAAAAGGAAAAAGGTAATAATGAGTTTAAAGATAAGAGAGGTAATAATAAGAAAAAAATGTGATAATCTATATTTATAAAATCAAATATGTATATCTGGAATAGAAATGTTTACTACATGGATTTTCATAAAATTTTGCATAGTTTTGTATTCTTCTTTTCGTTTCACCCTCTTTGGGGTACGCTGAATTAATCATTTCTTGCGCGCAGTACTTTTCTTTGTTCCAGTAGCTCTTCATTCTTTCTGATCTTCTTTTCCTCTCCTCTTCTGAAATGATAGGTTTAGGTTTTATTTTGGTTTTATCTTGGAATCTTATTCTTTTGTCTTTGGTAATTATCTTAGCAGTTTGGTCAAGCAGTGAACTTTCTGTAATTTTTAATTCTATTAGGTCTTTTTCAATTTCTTTAAACCAGTTCGGTCTGTTTTACGATTATGGAAAAAATCAAACATTTGTTTCGTTAATCTATTAGAATTCATTCTAAAAAGATGCCCGTAAAAATTTATTCTCCTTTTTCTCATAGTATCTGACAGTTTTTCAATTTTCTTGTAGAGAGCTTCATTTCTTATATATACTACCTTATTATCCTGAAATTTTGTTCATATAATTTTTCTTAAGATTTTCCTTTCCTTTATTTCAAGCATTTCTATCTGGCCTATGCGATTCATGGTTAATGTTTCTGCTGCGTACAGTGCTTCCGGCTTGATCACTGTTTTATAATGTTTAATTTTGGACCCCCATGAAACGGATTTCTTATTGTATGTAACAAGATTTCGTATTGTATTAATAAGTTTTGTATTATTATACTAAAATTATTATTATAAGACTTGACAGTTTTAACCTAATTCTAGAACAAATATATATATATATATATATATATATATATATATATATATATATATATATATATCAGTTAAGAACATTTTAGAAAAAAATGTATAGCCTTTACACAAAATTTTCACATTTTTTTTTGTCAATAACAGATACAATTACGTAATTCAACAGTTCTGTTCCAGGAATTTGAAGAGTGAAGATTTTGATGTAGTACACTCATTCACCGGTAGATGTAGCGAGTTGTATATTTTGTTAATGGACCTACCTATTGCATGTGTTACTGTTATTTCTTTTATTCCAATAGATAGCGCAGTTAGTAAGTTAGTTTGCCTGACCATTTAGTTGGCTAGTTTTATATTGTCTGCTGTAACTTGTAGCTTAAACAGAAATTCGAAACTAAATATTATGAAATTTGACGGTTTTAATCTAAATCTAGGAAAATTATATACAAATTAGAAATATTTTTTTAAATTTTTTAAATAACTCTATATGACAAAAACGTTACACTAACTTTCACATTTTATATTGTTGCATTAAACCAAACGGTTGTCAGGGTTTATTATTATTTTAAAAAAATTCATCGTTGACTTGTAAATTTCGTTTATTTCAAATTCAATACATTTGCATGTTAAAAAAACCTGACTAACCGAATTTTCAAGATTGGTTAACTTTTTGTTTTTTCGAATTGAACTTTTTAGCGAGTTAGTAACTTGTACATTTAGTTTTGGATACTAAATTTCAGCTACACGTTATCGACATCATTAGAATTGATTTAAAAATCCGATTTTTGTTAATTTGTTTTTTTAAAAAAAAAACGGCCCAATTAGTTTAGTTTTCAACAATGACACATTGAGATAGAAAAGTTTGCTTAAAATTAAATTATATAAAGTACTCAAATATATTACACAAATGTTCTCCCATTTGATTATTATTTTTGTTTTTTTAAGCATTGGTACGAATTTGAAAGTTAACCTTATAAAAAAAAAACAGTTGATTAGATTTTGCTCTATATTTTGGTTTTATGTATTCATAACTAATGGCGAGGTCCATTGTTTGTTAAACTATCAATCAATCATCATTGTTTTCTGAAAAATAACGTCACCCGTTTGTGAAATATCTCGCAGTACTCGGACTTCCGGGACACCTGGTATACGTTTAGATGTTCCTTGATGCCTCACTCGGTCCGCAGCGTTGTGGTCCTTGCAACCCTGTACAGGATCAGCGATCAGCCGATTTGTTGCAGTGTAATTCATCACGACCGATGTTGATGAAATGCCGACCTTATCCGGCTAGAGGAGATTGAGCTATTCTAGACAAACAGGAAATTAGGTCGCTTTTAAGATACTATAAAACGATACAGCACATAAATCAAAATGGAATGTTGTTTGTGTAATAGGTAGTCGGATATAGCCGGTTTCATGGTAAAGTTTGGTTAGTGATAAGAAATAATCACCGCACGCACATGTCTCGCGCTGGTATAAGGGGAGTGCGAATCTGCGTAAAGTAACATTTTAAATTTTCAAAATCCATTGATAAAACGTAGATCATTTTTCATTTTCCTATTTTTAAAGTAATTTAAAGTTTAAAGCATTAATTTATACAGGCCCTAATGATTATTCTGAACGTTAAATCGTATTTTCAAAGGATTAAGAAGGCAGTGTTAGAATTTTGCTTCCATCACATGAACGAAACAGCTGTTTGCTGCACTATTATTGTTTTGGTCCGTAAAACCATTTCTCGAAGTTTTGTGTAGACAATTTGCGAATATATGTCAGAGTGGAAACCAGCGACAATCGCTGCCAACTGAAAATATGCCACCCAGTGTTGCCAAATGTTACATACGTATTTTCCCACCAGCTGCATAAAATTTTCCATATTATAAGATTTTGTAAAAAAACGTTTTGTAAATAAATAAATAAATCGTACAATATGTTTGGTGATTTACAAAAAGATATTTATCTATTTTATTTTATAATATTACAAATATCGAGTTTTCATTGTTCAGTTTGTGCCTTGAGTAGCTTTCACATGAAAAAATCACTTAAGGTTTTAAAATAAATTGTTTATGGAATCTTAATAAATAAATTCTAAAGGCTATACCATATTTCAGTTTACTTAATAACTAGCTGGGTGATTTGCGCGTGAAAAAACTGAGGTGATTTATGGATGATTTAACAAAATAAAATGATGAATTTAAATTTAGGCTATTGTACATTAGGTTGGCTTTAAAACAAGCTGTAAATTTTCACTGACATGGAACTTTAAATGGAAAAGGGAAAAATTATAACTACCCTGGGGGACTTGCAAGAGTGGACCTAGGGTGTGGAAATATGTACAAGGAGGAACTGCGGTTATCGTAATCCCGTGGAATCTACCAGTCTTGGATTGGATCAGAATGTGGGGATGCTGGGTAGACCAACTTCAATATCCCTGGGGGACCTGCAGAGGTGAACCTTGGGAACGGAGGAAACTGGGATGTAATAATTCCTGTGGAATCCACCGGAAGCGAATTGCAGGAGACAGTGGGGATGCTGGACAGATCCATTCGACCTGCTGTCGAAAAAGTAAGAGATGGGAATATACACCTCATTATAACCAAAACGGCTATCGGGAGATCAAAGGCGCCGACTGAAAAGATAAAAGGCAGTATAGGGCTTCCAGTGACATTTGGAAGAAAACCTGAAGATGATCAGTCCGTGGGTGTGAGGAAGATAAATTCGGGGTTGAGTGACAACCGAGCTAGTTCCTCCCAACCTAAATGGCTGATATTTGTTGGAAGTAACCCCAAGGCTGAGGCAAGGAAAAATCCTCAGACCAGTAACTGGTTGGCATGAAATTGCACTCCGGAATTGGAGGCCTGACAGCTGGGGATATTCAGGGGGCAGTAAAGGTGGTAATTGTATCGAATAATGTCACAGAAATGGTTCTGTCTCAAGGTTGATCCAGGTGATCATTCTAGGCGAAGTAATGTCCTTTGAAGATAATGGCTATGTACCCAGGTTCAGTTTTTTTTAAGAGTGGGGCTTTTGGATCTCCTGCTCAGATGATAGAGCCAAAAAGGTTTGAGAATAAGATCCCCTTCATAATTTGACGGAGAACCTAGCGCTGAAGGTAGCTTTAGCCAGGGTCGTGTTCCAGATGGCGAAGGTGATGGTCTGGATACTGAATCCCCTGGATAAACTTCCACCAGGCCAATTGCCGAGGGTTATGAGAGCCTAAAAAATAGAGCTTAAGGTTCAGCAATGGAGGGAATTGATCGAAAAGTGGCAGAACTAGGAAAGACTCTGGTGTTAGTGATTAACAGGAACCACTGCAGACAATGAAGGAGGTGTGTCTGGATCTCTTTAGAGTTGTCATCAGAGTGATTTCCACACCTAAGAAGGATGAGAGTAGTTCAAGCCATGCTCCATCACATTAAGGCTGTCTTACGGAGGCTGCTTGAGCCGACGTTGCTTTGGAATGATGTGAGGCACAATAACAGGGCTGGCTGGAAGTAAGGAGGGACTCTACAGTTATTCAGTAGTTAGTACTGAGCTACGTGTGGGATCTAGGAGCAGAATGTTGTACTGATCAATGCATACTTCCTCCTCGAAGATATGAACAGCTTTAGCAGGATGAGCTAGTCAGTAGATTGTTGGAACTTACTAATGACACCAATCTGTTGAACTAGTTCTTAAGAGGTTTAGATGCACAATAGGTCCGTTGATCGCAGTGTCTGGGGGTGTATAATCCCATCCTCTAGTACGTAATCTCTTAGAGGGGGGAGGATCGATACTGTTTCTAAAAACGGGCTCATCGGGTGGTGTTTTCCGTTTTCTGGACACCTAATTCCGGACACAAACTACATAGTTTAGAAATACTTTTAAGAAAGGTTGCACAAATACTTGTAACCTCTCTGAGAAGAGAATGAAGTTTATTTTCTCCTAACTGACAACAGTGTTTGACTTTTTGCGCTGACTGAAGTTGAAGTTTCGCCAACAAACTGTATTTAAGTTTGTACCGTAGACAAAGCAGCGTTTGTTTAAACTAGACTGAACAACAAACAAATTGAAAGATTAATGAATTTATTCAGAGTTAATTGTGTTTGTACGAGTCTGGTCCCGAACAATATCGGAACAAGTTGTACGCGAAAGTTTATTTGGTCCTGTAAAAGTTGTAAATTACTCTACTAGTGGCTGGCGTTTCTTTGACAAATTTATTTTTCAAGTTCATTACAAATTTATACAGGGACGTTTGTGAACTTTCCTAATTTGAACTGTAGCCTAACTCTGTGACAGCTGTAAACGTTTTAGATTAAAAATCGGTAACTATTTTTTCTTAGCGTTCATACTTCATGCCAGTTAGGAGGGATCAGTGTTAACGGTAAGGGAAAACAACTGCGGCTCGAACTAAGGACCTTTAGATGCGCAGTTGAGTGACGCAGTGGACTGACCGGTTCCTTAGCCACTTCTACCACCGAGGCTCTAAAATCGGTAAAATTTTGCGTTGTATATACAAGGTAATTCAAAACTATACGACAATCTCTCGGAAGCTGATTTTATACTTCCCGCAGGGGTGCAGACTAGCTGCATCTATTGAGAGGATTTCGACGTTCCTAACACACACTTACACTTACAACACTACACTTACGATTTTAACACTTTACACTTACATTTAGGGAGACGATAATAGCCTCAATGTGCTTTTCACCTAAAAATAACAAAACAAAAAAGATTCTATACTTAGAAATATGGAAAAAGTGCATATACACATATATCCGAAAACGAATAATTTTTCCACTATCCGCCATATTGTTTTTAAAGAAAATATTTTATTTCATAGAACAGTTTGATCAGTAAACTTCAAATATAGGATGCTTCTTTGTCTGATAAAGGCTTAATTGGAAAAATAATCATTGTAGGCTATATTACATAAAATCTTTAACGACCCCCTTCAAAAGTGATCTAGAATTCAAGATCGGCGTTCATTTCAAGGTCCTTATCACAGAATTTCAATTTGGTTTTCAAAATAAACATTCCACATTTGATCACGTTCATCGAATTACTAACGTAATTGAACAACCATTAGAAGTTTGCTCGGCATTGTTCTTGGACGTTTCCCTGGCCTTCGATAAGGTTTGGCACGAAGGACTGAATCACAAGCACAAACAGTTCCATTCTGTTCAATATTCTAATATACTAGAATCCTGTATTTCAGAAAGATATTTTACGATTAAGGAAAGAAGAAGCCAATTTTAATCTGAAGAAAATCCAAACAGGAGTGCCACAGGGTTGTGTATTGGGGCCAATCCTGTATATTAGTGATTTACCAACATTTGAACAAAATATTGTTGCTGCATTTGCTGACGACACAGCTATTTTTAGCTGTTATTGACAATAACATTGTGTCCACCAGAAAACTACAAACAGGTTTAGATAATATACAAAGCTGGACTGAGAAGTGGCGAATCAAACGAATGAAAGCAAATCTGTGCGTGTCGATTTCACCAGTAACTGCATTGAGCACAAACCTGTATTTATCAATCAAGTTCCATACGAGAATACAGCCAAATATCTTGGCATGACGTTAGATGCTAAACTTAGCTGCAAGCCGCATGTAAAGAACAAACAAGAGCTGAAACTAAAATACAGAAAGATTTATTGGTTAGTTGGGTCGTCGTTCTTCCTTATCAGTATACAACAAACTATTGCTTTATCAGCAGGTCCTTAGACCAGTATGGATTTATGGTATTCAATTATGGATTGTGCCAGCCAAAGTATTAGAAATATTATTTAACGTTTTTCAAAATAAAGCACTTCGTGGTATCCACGAAGATCTTGAGGTTCCAACTGTTGATAATGAAGTCGGAAAATTTATTCGAAGACTACACCAACACATCAACGTCGAAGCCGTCCAGCTGGTCAACAACGATTGTTTAGAATATGGAAAAGAGTAAATCCATTTGAACTAGTGTAGTTATTTAATCAGATTACTAGAGTCTAATTATTGAAGCGTTAGCTTCTTATACCGCGTTGTGCACTTTGTATTTGTCACCATGGAGTGATTCGGTTTCATCGAGTAGGCTTACGAAGCGTAAGTAACGCAAGTAGGGGAAGTATTACACATCCCCTCTAATTCTCAGCTCTTCTCCTTTGTTTCGTCTGCTGGTTCCGACTGAGTTGGTCGCGCGCGTATGTATGTTTTGTGCCTGTATGTACATACAAAGTCTCTCTATCTCTTTCTTTTCTCTCTCTTTTTCTCCACTTTTCTTCTTTTCATGTTCTCGTCGCGCGCGCATTTAATGATGTGTTTCTGGACTAAGTGATTATCACTGGATGAAACTTAGTAATTACTTATTAATTTAAGGTAGAAACGAATAGCTTATTAGTGTCCTATCAGGGGATTCGGTGGTAGATGTGGTAAAGCACCGGTTGGTCTGCTGCGTCTCTGAACTGCGCACCTTAACTTTCTTAGTTCTAGCCGCAGTTACTCCCGCTGCTTTTACCCTTACCGTTAAAGCTGATCTCTCGTCATAACTAGATAGCTATGTAATATTTAAAAAACCAAGGTCGTGGTGTGGGTCTAACTACAATAGCTTTGTTCCAAATGGAAAGTCACCAATAAATATAAATTTTTAATATTTTTATTTCAGCATTCAATTCAGCAAATTCAACCGCTGAAATCTGTAAGCATAGATTAACTAAATTTTTGCGCTGGCCAAATTATCTATGCGCTGCAGCGCCTCAGACTGGAATGAAAACGTAAGCCACCTGATTTAACGTAAAGCAGTCATTAATCATTCGATAAAAACCCGGTAAGCCGAGCCTAGTCAACTTGGATTCGTTTACTACTTAACCTAAAAGCTTTCAAGGTATTGACAGAGTTTTGCATAATCTGATTGTATTGATGCATTTATCTTGTCTTCAGATATTCTGCTCTAATATGCGGCTGAGCAGTAGTGCACTATTTGCCTTCAGTCGATTGCAGCGTTATTAAATAGTTTATGTTTTAGAATGTCTTTACAGAGACAGAACAGAAAACATTATATTCTCGAAAACCTATAAGAATTTGATGCATTAAATATCTTTAATCAATCTGTAAATAAAAACAAAAATATTCTCGGCACGCAGCTGTCTCGTTGACGCAAATTTCCAAAAGTATTTTTCTTTATCTTACCCTTTCTTAAATTCCGATTCCACCACCAAAATCAGCTTTAAAATCTTCATATATCAGCATTTTCAAACTTTCAAAACGCATTGTAAATACAAATTTTTTTGTTTTGTTTTTTGTTTTTTTGTTTTTGGTGTTTAACGTCCGACTATTGTGCACACTTGGGCTGATGCAGACGATAGCATGATTTATAGCGTATGACAATTCCAAGCCCTGGCCGGGAATGAAACCCGGGTCCTCGGGGTGAAAGCTATCAAGTAGGCCACCGAGGCGGCTGTGAACACAAAAATGAACCCAGACCGCCTTCAAATTAAATTTCTTAAATTCAACGTGTTTAAAAATTCGAAATGCTAATTTACGCAGTTTTTAAAGCTAAATTTTGTTAAGACAGAAAATTATGATTTAAAAAAAATTAAAAATGGCCACCTTTTGGAAACTGTTAAACGAATTTTGCTGGTTAACTTTCTTGTCTAAGCTATTACCAAAGTCGATTTCTCGCCACGTTTGAATGTAATGGGACTAAAATTGCGAACTTGAGGGTAAATTCTGTTACAAAAATAGCTGATCGTGCCAACAAATGTGATTATACGTTTGATGTCTATCATTAAACTACAATAACACATTTTTTTGCTGTTTTAATAACAGCTGACTCTATGTAAAACTTTTAATGTTTCATATGAATAAATAGAATGGATATAAATGTTTATAATTTAATAGAAACCCCGCAGGGGGTGCAGACTAGCTGCACCTATTGAGGGGATTTAGACGTCCCTCGCGGTACCCGAGTCTAAAAAACACTAACACTAACAACACTACACTTTTAACTTTAACACTTTACACTCACACTTACATTTAGGGAGGCGATTATAGCCTCAATGTGCTTTTCTCCTTAAAGAAAAACAATGTTTAATAGAAATATAAATAGTGTGAATGCAAGTGTTTAGTGTTTAATGGAAATAGTGTGACTACAAGTGTTTAGTGTTTAATGGAAATAGTATAAACAGTGTTAATACAAGTGTTTATTGTTTAATAGAAATAATATAAAATGTGTGAATACAAGTGTTTATTGTTTAATAGAAATAATATAAATAGTGTGAGTACAAGTGTTTATTGTTTAATAGAAATAATATACATAGTGTGAATACAAGTGTTTATTGTTACGTAGGAATAGTGTGACTACAAAGTGTTTAGTGTTTAATGGAAATAGTATAAACAATGTTAATACACGTGTTTATTGTTTAATAGAAATAATATAAATAGTGTGAATTCAAGTGTTTATTGTTTAATAGGAATAGTATAGATAGTGTGAATACAAGTGTTTATTGTTTAATAGGAATAGTGTGACTACAAGTGTTTAGTGTTTAATGGAAATAGTATAAACAGTGTTAATACAAGTGTTTATTGTTTAATAGAAATAATATAAATAGTGTGAATTCAAGTGTTTATTGTTTAATAGGAATAGTATAAATAGTGTGAATACAAGTGTTTATTGTTTAACAGGAATAGTGTGACTACAAGTGTTTAGTGTTTCATGGAAATAGTATAAACAGTGTTATTACAAGTGTTTATTGTTTAATAAAAATAATATAAATAGTGTGAATTCAAGTGTTTATTGTTTAATAGGAATAGTATAAATAGTGTGAATACAAGTGTTTATTGTTTAATAGGAATAGTATACATAGTGAAAATCCAAGTATCTATTGTTTAATAGAAATAGTGTGACTACAATTGTTTATTGTTTAGTAGAAATAGTATATGTAGTGTGAATACTAGTGTTTATTGTTTAATAGAAATTTTATAAATAGTATGTATACAAATATATATTGTTTAATAGAAATAATATAAATAGTGTGAATTTTAGTGTTTATTGTTTAATACAAATAATACAGAGGCATGTTATTTAAATCTAAATTAAGTTTGAGTACGTCACGTTTGTTTAGGTTACTAAACCATCATAAAGTATTAAACAGTGTACAGAATACTCAACAGAATAATACGGGTGCTGTTCAAAGTAGCAGCCCTTTCTAAAATTGCATGCCTTTTATTGACCTTGACCGCCGCATTATTCCAAAGACACCTGTTTGAGCATGAGTAACAATGTGTAATCACATTTTTTGGTATATTCTGCTGTTTTTTCATTCAATAATTATCGTTGAATTGATAACACAATACACTAAAAGAATTTTTTTAAATAATGTCCTGTAATCTTACCTGTTTTTTTAGTGTTTCCTCAGGTATAAAATTTTTATTCGGTATGAGATTTTTTTTTGTAAAATAATGAGTCTAGCAAATCCATGCAAAATTTCAATACCTTGATTAGTGAATTTCCACTGAAAAATGAGGTATTGTAGCAGCCATCGTAGTAAGACCCAGACCAGGGACCTTAAAATTAGCACCGATTCGAACATATAGATCACTTTTTGACAGGGTCACTAAAATTGTTACGTCCGGCGGAAGCAGCTGAAGTGAGCAGCTGATGGGCTTAGCGATCCCACCATACCTCTAGCTCATAATACTCTCATTCATTCACTCAACATTCACACAATACACAACACACACACACACACACACACACACTCTCTCACACAAACACATACACATCCGCAGGGGGTGCAGACTAGCTGCACCTATTGAGAGGACCTAGATGAACCTCGCGGCACCCGAGTCTAACACACACTTACACTTACAGCACTACACTTACGATTTAAACACTTTACACTCACACGTACATTTAGGGATTTGCTGTTCTTGTTCGGTAATGTCTGGGAGTGGCGATACTGCTTGGTTTCCTTTGGCGGGGCCAAGTATGTGGAACCTGATGTGTGCCTAGCACTGCCGAGGACCTCTGATGGGACAAGTTCGGGGACCGAGCAGCCTATAGGCGCCTGGCAAGCACATGAGTGTTGAATTATGGGTGTCGGAGCCCATAGCTGAGTCTATCGAAACAAGTGGTTGCATTCTGTGAGTACATAGAGGGCGACTGCCAGTGGTACTTGGGTTTGGGGAACCGTAACTTTGTACCGGAACCCATTCCTAAAGATTTCAGACATGTATTTCGGCACCAGGATATTGGAGGCTCCCCTCAATTTATTGGGGATTCTCGCTTTAGTTCGAGTATACTGGGCTACTGGTGACGTTTGGGTACACCCTGTGCCATTTGTTCGAATTATCTTCATTCATGAATCGCTCGGAAAATACAATTATGGAAAACACATAAAAAAATTCCAAAAGTTTTGTAAAGAGACCTCGTTCGGCTTCGCCAAACGAGTCTATTAGTAGTGAAGAGAATATGGAGAAAAGAAGTTGACATGTGAAGCTGCCAGCTCCTAGATTCCTAATTTTTAAAAACGCTTCAGAAGGAGGAGATCTGTCGAAGGTTTCTCCATTTCTCATCAATAAGACGATTGTTGGAAATGCAGGTCCCGTTGTTTCAATCAAGAACTAGTGGAAAGCAGCAGCGACAAACAAATTGTCGCTGCTGAAAATGGATTCGTTTTTGGAAAGAGTTAATGTGTCGGTGGAGC
This sequence comes from Callitettix versicolor, assembly GCA_022606455.1. NCBI lineage: Eukaryota > Metazoa > Arthropoda > Insecta > Hemiptera > Cercopidae > Callitettix > Callitettix versicolor. The sequence continues at coordinate 81,586,755 of CM040183.1, forward strand.
CCCACCGAACCTTAAATTTTGCAAAAGGGGGTAACATGTCGGGACTTGCTCCACGGCCGACAGTATGAAGCTCGTCCGCATGTCACTGCTCCGCTTGGTATTAGAACTATCCGTGTTTTGGACGACTTTCGCGTAGAACTGCCTCCAATGTTTGAAAGGTCGTTTTGTTTTGTCCCTCCATGGACTATTAACATGCCAACGTTCGATTTCTCTCTATCCTCGTATGTCAAACGCAACACCTTTGAGCTTATATATTGTCAAGAGTTTTGCCATCTTCTTCATTCCTACCCATCTAGTGAAATTATTTTCACACATGTCTCGAAATTGGAGAATAATGTTGGTTGCGCATTTTACACAATTGATCAAACGGAAAAATATGGATTACCCTTAGTTTGTAGTGTCTTCACCGCCGAATTATTTGCTATCTTTAAGGCTTTGACAACAGTTGTATCTGACTCTGCCCATTATCTAATCTGTTCCGATTCTAAAAGTGCACTGCAGGCTATCCAGGACATGAACTCCACAAATCCTCTTGTTCAACGTATTTTGTGCTCAATCCACTGGCTTGAACTGCGTAGTGTTGGTGTGTCATTTTGCTGGATACCTGATCACTGTGGGATAGCTGGAAACACTAGAGCAGATAATGCGGCGAAGGAAACTACCTTGCTGCTGCCAAGCACACAGGATGTGATTTCATCAGATTTTTTCTGTTATGTAAAGCACTTAAATCATATGCATTGGGAAAACGAGTGGGCAGCTATCGATAATAATAATCTGAGGGTAATTAAAAATACTGTTCGTCCTTGGAGGTCGTCTGTACGTACAAGTCGTAGGGAAGAGGTAGTGGTTACCCGTCTCCGCATTGGACATTCTCTTTTCACACATGGTTTCTTGATGAGAGGCGGAGACTCGCCCCTTTGTGAGTTTTTGCCAAGCACTCATTACCATTGAACATGTTCTGCGAGATTGTAATGGTCTAAGGAACATGCGCCGATTATGTGGACTAGTGTCAATTTAGAGGAAATATTAAAAGATGATTCTACGGCTATTGACCGAGTACTAATATTCTTTCGTCGCTTGAATCTTTTAAATAAATTTAACTTATTGTTGTTATTTTTATATTTAATTTTGCTTTGTAAATTGTACTCACATTTTTTTTCAGGGACAATTTACATCCTTTTATTTTAATTTATTTTATTATTTTCTCTAAATAACTTTATCTATGTTGGTTTTACATATACTTTTAGGAATTGTTATTAAATTTTATTCATTGTTATTTAGTTCTTAAGTATTCGTTATTGTAATATAGTTATACCTGTTATTTAAATTTTTGTTTTAATTATTTTCACTGTTATAGTTTGTTGTTGTTGTTTTTTATATACTTTTATTTTGCGTAACGGCAATGATAATTTTAACGGTTATTTAAAAAAAATAAAATTGTTTTGTAAATGTGTGTTAGTAAGCTCATGTTCGCAATTTCGGTCCGATTTGATTGAAACTTGGCACAAAAATCTATTACGGTAATAGATTGGACCAGCTCGTTACCGGTAAAATGTGTCCAATTGGTTTCAAATACTCTATTACCTATTGGATACGCCTCAATGGATATACTCTATTACCTATTGGATACGCCTCAATGGATATACTCTTATTACCTATTGGATACGCCTCAATGGATATACTCTTATTACCTATTGGATACGCCTCACGTTTTTCGTTTTAAACAAGTATTTTCATAGCTATTAAAAATCCACAATTACAAATTGTCAGGACAATATATCTGTACGGGGTTAGGAGAAGTTATTTTATAGTTTTTAGTCAGTTTTAAAAACGTGTTATATTAAAAATTGTCCTTTACTTTAAGTAATTGTTTGCATGCTTAATCATATTCTAAATTCTTTAAACACCCTGTATATAAAAGTGTACATTACGTAGTGTTGCAGTCAGTAATCGTCCATGAAGCAAAACACCTGCTAGTGTCTTGTAAGAATAACGGCGATGGCTTCTTACTAATCATTTCTTCTTATTATATTATAATCCAGTCTCGCTTTGATAAGCCTCATCTGTAGTAACAGCAGGTGTGGAATATTATACACACTTTGTATTTAGAGATTAGTCGGGGAAATTGTAAAATTAATGCTTGATATTTTAAAACATAATTAGTGTTTATTTCCAGAACGTTGTATTAAGAAAATGAAAGAAAATAATGATTTATGTAAATGTAGGCTACTTCAATCTGTTTCTCGAACGACGTTAATTCTTGGTTCGTTTTGTGCTCTAAAGAAGTTATTTACCGATGAACCTAAAGTAGGTGTGATTAAACGATTTCAAAAACATGTTTTTCAGGTTTTTCCTTACCTCTCAAACCGTATTTTGAGAATTAAGCGACCCAAACTTTATTTTTGGTTAGTTTGTAACTACATTTTAGTTAAATTTGTTAAAACAGATTTTGTGAAAATTTATTTTAACAGTTTATTTTTGAACGAGAAATTGTTAAATTAAGGTAAATATGCAGTGTAGGTTGTTTTAGATTTTTCGGTAAATTTTTCGTTAAAACGCCCAAAAGCAAAATCCAAAATATAAAAGCGCGGAAAGCACTATAAATCGAAAATAAAATTTATCCGTATAACCTCAAAATTGATGCCGCATGAACGTCAAAACGATAAAAAACCGTTTACTTTAAAAAAAAAAAATATACCTAACTGACACGGTTGTTGGGTAGTGAACCTAATACAAAAAGAGGCAAATCGCGAAGTTCACAAATAATGGACGCCATTTTAACAATGTTTTCATTACGAAAATGAACCAACGAATAAAGGAATATAGTTTAACATTTAGTAATGGCTGTCAGAATGTGTAACGCGCATGAGCAGTAAATTCGTGTATGAACGTAAAAAACGGCCTACAATCGTAAGAAATCGTTAAAAAAATATTTTCCTTTGGTAAATATGTGTTAATTAGATAATATGGTATAAAATAAAACAAAAAACTATTATTTTTCAAAAATAACTGTTTGAAAAAAAAAAACCTACACTGCGTAAATACCTAATTAAAAACGGTCTCTAAATACAGACGTACTAGAAGTACCATTTCAAAACAATCTCGTGTTCTTGATAGATTGTACTTTAAAACTGAAATTTTGATTACATAATAAAAGTTTTGCTCTGTAATGGGAAAGTAAATGAAATAAAATTTAAGTTGTTATTTTTTGTAAGAAGTACTTTTAAAGCCCTCAATTAGCAGGTGCTGTGCTCACCCACCGTTTTGATACTGGAGCAAAAATCTGATTAATAAATTTTGAGACTTTTCAGTTTTTCGTAGCTCTAAAATCGGGTACTTTATAAGACTAAAATTGAGCAAAATTTGATCAAAACAATTTTTAGTAAATACGAATTTTAACAGTTTTTAAATGAAAACCCCCGCAGGGGTGCACCAGCTGCACCTATTTTTTTTTTTTTTTTTTTTATTTATTGTATAACAATTACAACTAAGAATTTACACTTAACAAGTAATTTACATTTGATATTACGATGTCACTTTGTTTGGATCACCATTCAGTAATGGAGTCCCATAAATTTTAAACACAATGTTCATGTGTTACTCTTGTTTTATTTATTATCGTCCACTAATATCCAAGGGCTTTGTTCTATTAAGACGGCGAACATCATCTGTGTTATTCAACAAGCACAACACTTCAGGATTGACATGTTTTTGTAGTCTGTTTTTATGCATGATTGCGTATTTCATTATTTCTTCTGAAACCGTATTCATCCTGAGGTCACGATGCAGGTCATCATTACGCACGAACCATGGTGCATTAACAATACTACGCAGAACCTTGTTCTGGAATACTTGAACGGCTTTAGCATTTGTTTTCTTCGTGCACCCCCACAGCTGTATTCCATAAGTCCAAACAGGTTTGAGTAATTGCTTATAAATTAAAAGTTTATTGTGTAGGTCTAGTGTAGATCTCCTACCAAGCAGCCAATTCATTTTCTTGAATTTAATATTTAGTCCCCTTATTTTCTTCTTGACATGCTCTTTCCATTGAAGTTTTGCGTCAAGCGTCATCCCAAGGTATTTTGCTGTATTAACAGGAGCTAATGAGTGACCATTTAGTTCAATATTGGTTGGGTTTATCTTTCTATTGGTAAAGTTTATGTAGTTTGATTTAGATTCATTTAATTTTAATCTCCATTTCCTTATCCAGATACTGACTTTATCAATAGATTTTTGAATTTTCAGTTTTGCTTCCTCTACATTATCCCCAACGGCCAAAATTGCAGTATCATCTGCAAAAGTAGCAATTACTGTATCGGAATCTTGAGGTATGTCTCTTGTATATAACAGAAACAAAATAGGTCCTAATACGCTTCCTTGAGGAACTCCTGCAGCTATATCCTTTATTCTAGAATATTCACCATCACATTTGACCCTAAAGCATCTTTCTGACATGTATGACTTCAGTAATTCATAAAATTGGTTTGGAAGATCTCTTTGTAAGCTGCACCTATTGAGAGGATTTAAACGTCCCTTGCAGTACCCGAGTCTAACACACTTACGACTTTAACACTTTACACTCACGGTTACATTTAGGGAGGCGATAATAGCCTTAATGTGCTTTTCGCCTTTAAAAAAAATCAAAATTGGATTCTTAAAACTCTTTTGAAAAAAACCCATGAAAAATGATAACCAAGATACGGACGAAACAGACAAACATTCCAAATTTTACACTGACACAAAAAGACAGAAACTGCGTAGATCCAAGTTCACTAAATTTTTGTATATTTTCTAAAATAAGAAAGTAAAAAAATATCATATCTTGCAATAACGTTTATAAGACGCGCGAGGATACAGTGTTCCCCACATATTATCCCGTAGCACACTCCAACGGTTTTGATTAAATTTGAAACTAGAAAAAGTACATTCAAGCTGTCGTTTTTCGTAAGAAGTATTTTCCAAAGCCTCGAATTAAGCCGGTGCTCTGCACCCCTCCCCGCCCTCCACCTCACCCCGCCCCGACACACTTGAGCTCCCTTTACATTGGCGTTGTTTAATTAATTGCAATTTGGGAATACAATAGCTGCACAGATTGGTAAACACTGAACAAGCTCACGGAATTAGATTCAGCGAAACCTCCACTGACGCATCTAAAATGTAACACTTCGTTCATCTGTGTTTGTGTTATTAGCACGCAATCACAGATGCAAAATTAATGAATGGATATAGTTTTTAATTAATTATTTTATTTAGTACACATAAAACTTGTACATATTCACAATGAATAAAGAAATATTTTCTACTATACTCTAAAAAAAAATTTGTTTCGCGTAACAGGTTATAATTAGGTAATTCTTAGGCCACTGGATTATTTTGCACTTACCATCCCATTGCACTTACAATTATTCAGGAAAGTAACTATTACTGAAAATCTGAAACACTTAGACAATATTTTTGGTGCAACTTAAATACACTTATAACTAAACAATTCCTTCTTTAAAAGTGCAAAAGAACGAAATATACAATACTTATAAACATTTACTACACCATTTCCGCATCGATCGTATTCAACCGTTTACCAATTCTGAAAATACGTATCTATTTCCACAATTTTGTATACGAAGTGTGTTCAGAAAGTAACGAGAATTTTTAAATTTCGCGGGCTTGGAAAGTCCGATTGTCAAACATTTTTTTTATTATGTTGTATACATACCCTTGAAGTATGATAAAACTTTCAGCTGTTTTCATTGTTGACTTTGTCTGTGACAGCCACTAAGGTTAGATGTGTTTTTATGACCTCGGCAATGTTCGTTTGTTAAAAGAAATGGATCGAAGAATTTGTATCAAATTTTGCGTAAAAAATGGAATAAAGTGTAACAAAGTGTGTGAAATGTTAACAAAGGCCTATGGTGAGTCTGCTATGAGTAAAGCAAGAGTTTACGAGTTGTATAAGCGTTTCCAAGAAGGCCGTGAAGACGTTGAATATGACAAACGCCCTGGACGCCCCAGCATATCAACAACCGATGAAAACGTGGAAAAAGTGAAAGAAATGGTTATGAACAATCGCCGAATCACAATTAGAGAGGTCGCTGATGATGTTGGCATATCGATTGGATCATATTATGACATTGTTTCCAATGTTTCGTGTATGAAACGCGTGGCAGCAAAATTCGTTCAAAAATTGTTGAATTTTGATCAAAAACAGCGGCGAATGGAAGTTGCTCAGGAGTCACTAAATGAAGTCAACGACGATGCATAATTACTGAAACGTATTATAACAGGTAACGAAACATGGGTTTACGGATATGACGTCGAAACTAAGGCTCAATCATCCCAGTGGAGCCAATACCGAAAAAGGCTCGACAAGTGCGGTCGAACGTGAAGGTTATGCTCATTGTGTTCTTCGATATTAATAGCATAGTGCATCTTGAATTCCTGCCACCAGGTGAAATGGTCAGTAAGGAGTACCACCTACAAGTTCAACGCCGTTTGCGTGAAGCAATCCGAATAAAACGCCCGGATCTGTGGAAAAAAATTCATGGCTTTTGCACCACGATAATGCACCAGCTCACACTTCATTGCTTGTTCGTGAATTTTTAGCCAAAAACAGTACTGTAACGATGCCCCAGCCTCCATATTCACCAGACATGGCTCCTTGTGACTTTTCCTATTTCCAAAAATAAAAAGAACCTTAAAGGGCCGTCGTTTTACAGCCGTAGATGGCATTAAAAGCGCATCGCTGAAAGAACTAAAGACTATCTCAAAGATCGAGTTTGAGAAGTGTTTCGGGGATTGGAAGAAGCGCTGGCACAAGTGCATAATCTCCAATGGGGACTATTTTGAAGGCGACAACATCAATGTAGAAGAATAAATAAATATTTTGTTCAAAAAATTAAAATTCTCGTAGCTTTCTGAAGACACATCGTATGTTTCGATAATGCGTTAAAGTAATTATTTGCACCTCCTACATACATACAACAATACTGATAATTTTGTTTTTGGTAAGATATAAACAGATTAAATTAATACAAATGAGTGAAGATATATTTTTTTAATTGTTTGACTTTTCATTATACCTGTTGGAATAATCAAGGATCCACGTACCGGTTGGAAAAAACCAACGGTTCTAACTTGAATTAGTCGCCTCGGTAGCCTAGTGGATAGCGTACTAGGCTTTCACCCCGAGGACCCGGGTTCGATTCCCAGCAAGGGTTTGGCATTTTACGCTATAAATCACCCCATCGTCTGCATTAGCCCAGGTGTGCACAATAGTCGGACGTTAAACACAAAAAAAAATCTAACTTGAATTGAACCTGCTTAAAGGTTCGAGATTTAACAAAAAGCCCAACGGAGATACGAGTGCTTTCCACAAGTAAGTGTCAATAAAAACTGCACAAATTATCTTACATTCAATTATTTCAACGAAAAAATCTGATTGGGAAAACAATTAAACTAATTTTTCAAAATCCGATTATTAGATTTTACTCAAAATTTGATCACAGATGAAGATTCTTAAGTTAAAATAGATGCACTGAATTGGATATAAAACGAATTTACGGTTGTAAAGTAAATATAAAAAGACATTAAATTTTGCTCTTATTTCAAATTTCCTAAATTTTCTTAAATTGCGAATTTTATATACGTCCAACAAAAAGAAAAAAGTGTTTTAAAATTTTGGCAAACTATGCAGCTTTTTAATTTTTTTCAGTAGAAAAAAGTGAATTACATTGAAAACCGGTGTACATCCGTTCGACATAACTGTTTCTAGAAGACGCTGTTCCAACGTTTCACCAAAATCTTATCTGCCATCTCCTACAAACTTTCAATTATGAAATCGAACCGAAACAAACTTTCATTTGATTTCCCCTTTCATAACCTCCGTATGGCGCAAAAAAAAGTGGGTTGGCTTGAGCTGACGTAGATCAGTCTACCATTAACGCACATAAATGTCTACGTCAGCTCAAGCAGCCCATTTTATATTTACATCGTATGGAAGTTATAAAAAGAGCAGTGAAACCTACCTTCAGTTCGACTTCATACTTGGAGCGTGAACCACCTCGAAGATGACAGATACGATTTCGGCCAAACTTCGGAACAATGTTTCTTCTAGAAACAGTTATATCGAATGGATGTATATAGATTTGTAATTCTTTATGTGCATAGTATATCTCACTCAAAAAGTAATAAAAATGTTAGTGGTGCTTATTTTGAAGTCTCTGATCTGAGTTGATTATGATTACAGTTCCTTTACCTCATTGACTAATAAAAATTCACTTGAAATAGAATAAATGAACACTTGGTTCACTCGGATCAAATTAACAATTCTTTTTTTCTCCGCAGGGGGGTGCAGACTAGCTGCACCTATTGAGAGGATATAGACGTCCCTCGCGGTAACCGAGTCTAGCACACACTTATACTTACAACACTACACTTACAACTTTAACACTTTACATTCACACTTACATTTAGGGAGGCAATAATAGCCTTAATGTGTTATCACCTTAAAATATAAAAAATTATAAAATAATAAAAAAAATAACAATTATTTCAGATATAATGGCGTTTCTCTCGAAGTAATTTCTCTTTGATCATGCGCATTTTCCGACAAACGACTATTACGAATGTAAAAACAGCACTGGCACAAACGTCCACT
>CM040183.1:81600407-81605407 GCA_022606455.1 Callitettix versicolor
ATATCTAAAATCGATTTGCACCGAGTACGAATTGAATTAGCATAAATTAACTTTTTAAACTTTAAAATTACATTGAAAATACAAAAATACGAGATTTACTGTAATTTGAACTCTGATTACAATGGGGTAATCGTATTAAAAAAGGGTAAATTAAGTAGTTATTTCGTTGTAAATATTGTGTTATTGTTACTGTTTCCTAGCCCCGCGCAACCAAACCCAACCTGGTTCAACTTAACATATTTTGTTAGTCACAAAGATATTTTTCCCCCACTGTATTCAAACAAACGTTTATTTTCAATAGGAAATATGAAACGCTGACGTGATAGAAGCAAAATTCCTTGAAATTTTATTCAGTACGAAAATTAAACCTGACTGTCGTAAAAAAATACCTCGTTTCAACGGAATTTAAAAATTCAAAAATGTATGCAGTTTTTAACGCTGATTACGGTGGTGAAATCAAATTTTCAAAACGTTATCAATTGGTAAAGATTTTAAATTACCGCCATTTCGAAACTGTTGAACGAATTTTGCTTGTTTAAGGTAATACCAAAATCGATTTTTTAAAAAAGTTTAAATCAAATCGGATCAAAATTGAGAACGCGAGCGTGCTAAAGCACACACACACACACACACACACACACACACACACAATTCATACGTAGTAGCTGTCGAACCTCTAATGGAGCTCATGATCGATGAAAGAGCGAAGCTGTACCGTCGCAAGCGAGCTGCTGAGCAGCGGTATAGTCATGTATTGGTAATTAAAGAGGAGCGAAATGGGGCCCTGAGTACCTGGCAGCGACGGTGGGACGAATCAGCAAACGGTTGAAGAACGTACCAATTCATAAGCAACATCCAGGATTGTGCACCAGGGAGCATGGAGAGGTGGACTTCTACTTCACACAGGTTCAATCTCGCACGGTTGCTTCCGAGATTACCTTTTCCATTTTATCCTGGAAACAGACTCGGCTTGTTCCCTCTGTCTTCCAGCAGTGGAGGAAGATACAAAGCACGTATTTTTCAGTTGTCAGAGATTCGACGAGGACAGGATGAAACTGCAAACATACCTGCGAGGCAGCATTACACCGGAAAGTCTGGTTGCGACAATGATGATTCCAGAGGCCAAATGGAGGGCCATTGCAGGTTTGGCAGCGGTGGTCATGAAGAGGCTGAGGATTGAAGATCAAGAAAGAGCCGGCGCTGTAGGCGGACAGCCAGTTCACCTTCTCGTGAAGTAATGCCTGGCGGCGGTTCCGTGAGGTGGTTTGCAGAAGAGGAATGCTTTTGGCGGTATTTAATAGGTAGAAATATCTTGAGCTTGAGTCCCACACTCTGAGGAGTGACAATACCCTACTCCAGTTAGTATATGAATGACTTTTTCCACCTTCTTTGGCATCGCACACGCACACACACACACACTCGCGCGCGCAAAACTTTTAACGAACCAACTCAAAAAGCGATCTAGACGTCAGGATCGGTGCTCACTTCAAAGTTCCGAGTCTGGGTCTTACCATAACGCTACTCCAATAGCTCATTGTACCAATGGTGTTTCGCTAGTAAGAAATTCTCGTATACCAGTGGTCTCCCCACTTTCCCCAGGGTCCATTCTCTTTTCTTTTTTTTGAAATCCGCTTCCAGGCTACCGAGACAGCTGCGTGCGGGATTATTTTATTTCCGCTATTACTCTTAACTTTTTGTACTATGAAATGTTTAGCCTAATACTTATCCAGTTACTCATACTCATACTTATCCAGTTATCCTAATACTCATCCAAACGTCAGCTTAAGAAACAAATACACATTCTTGCACTTAAAATTAGCTTTTACTGTTACTAGGTTACAACAATTAATATAAAGTCCAGGATGATTAATGAAAGCGTGTCCCTGATTGCAGCATTAGTATTCAAACAGTAATCTTAGACATGAACTTCGCTTCCCTTAATTAAATGCCGTTCCAGAGATTAGGTCCTCTGGGAATTCTATCTTAATGATTTCTCAGACGGTCTCGCAAATAATGTTTACAACTTTTATTCATCACAGATATTATGAACGGAAAAATTGATTTTAAAACGCCAGTGTTGGTGCAGAACAGTTATTTGTGCAAATAATGATCACAGTGGCACTGTTTAAACGAGAACATGTGTTGCTGAGTGCGGAAATTTTCTCGAGTTGAAAATAAACACTTCGCTCACAACATTTTTCCTGTACTAATTCAATAATATAAATTGAAGTTTCAAACACAGTGTGAGGTTATGTTAGCAAACGTTTTAAAAATCTAGAAACAAAAATACAGAAACAATAAGGTCACGAGGTAACTTAAAATAAACAAAATGTTGCCAACTGAAACACCAAAAAAAATTTACTTTTAGTTCCAGTAATCACGCTTTATTATTGAAACGAAGCTTGTAACGTTACCTATGGCTAGAGGAATGAATAGAAGTCTGCCAAACGGATGAATATAACGGAAATATTGATGAACGAGCAAAGGATTTTCGTCTCTGTCTCTTTTTCGATAACAGTACACGCGTATTTTATGAAAACCTTGTGTTGTTTTAGTTTCGGTATTTTTGTTAGTTGAAGAACACGCGCACGTTGTAACCGTTTATAATACATTCGAAATTAGTATAAACGTTTATAATAATTGTTCATATTGCTAGTTTTTAACAACATAACCTGAAACTTAATATAGCCTATCAGCTGTTCAATGAAATCAGCTGATCGTTACGAATTAATATAAAACAGCTGATCTTTTATCACAACTACAGCAAATAATATCCAAACTAGGTCTACGTATTTATTTATTTAAACAAAACAAGATATTTGCAAACATATCATCAAACTAATTATATATTCAGCGAAGATATCGTTAACAAATGCTTGCGTCTGTCGGTAACTCGCCAAGTAACACACGTGTACTTTTTTATGTACAATGTTCATTTATGCCTATTTTTTTTTATGTACAATTTTTCATGAAATTACAATTTACCCGGAACATTATTTAAGATGAACATACCGTGCAATATGTTCCATATTATATTAAAGAGTGAGCAAAGCTCAAGTTTGCTCACTGTTTTTGGTTTGCAAAACAGTCAGTTTGCTCACTAATGCAGGAAAAAAATACTTTTCTAAACTTCACGCAGCTGTGTCGCTAATGAAATGGAAGCGCTTGAGCGTCACATTTCTTTTTTTGTAATTAGCGTTATTTGAAACGTTTGAACGTCAAAATAACGTTGAGTTATTTTGGGAAAAACTGAAAATTTTATGAGATTTCAAAATATTTTTATCGTTGTCGTCTAAAGAACATGTATTGTTTCAAAAGTTAGAGGAGAAATAATTTTTGTGCGGTAAACATCTTCCGGCGAACATGCTATAATGAGTTTGAGATGTGTGCTGAGGCTACAGCTAGAATAGGGTGTTCACATCACCTGTGTGAATACATTAGCCTCGCACGGTCCTGTCTTCCGCATATAATGTGATGTCACTTCGCTACGGTATGAATTATGCAAATTCGTGCAATCGATATATGTTAGAAATTCTAATGAGATGGTACATAGGGGCAATGGGGTAGTGGTCATTTCTCAAGCTTTAGGCTGACATGACACGACCCCCTCCTTTGTAAAGGATACTAGGCTTACTGGGGATTTGGTTAACGTTTGCAATAAAACTGTGTGCTCCTTATTGTCCGTTCAGATTTAGAAAATAGGGCGCATGTTGTGGTCGAGTTGCGCGTGGATCTTTTTCAGCTTCGTTTCCTCCTAGGACAGCCATTAACACAGGTCGGGAGCCAGCTTTTATTATCACTAACAGTAACAGTCGGACGTTAAACAAAAAAAAAAAAACTTCTTTTCAAAGATCGCTGGGATATTAAGAAGGTATTATAATTCACACAAATTAAGACAATCACTGTATTATTTATTATACTAGGGGATTCACTACACTCCGCGAGCCCCACAATGCGATTTGTCTGCTATTTTAAGTTCATGGTCAAGGTCAGCTCCCCTTCAGCCCAAAACTTAACCGCCCATGCTCATCAATTAATCCACGACCAAAAACAAAATGGCGGTCATGCAGCAGTTGTCTCAGCACGTGCACCGACGCTGGGAGTTGAACGGACAGTGGTCTGCGTGCGCTCGAGTGGGGAGGCCGCGTATGCGCACTGCGCATGCTACACGCAGCTGTCTCGCTGACCAAATTTTTTATACCAGAAAATTTTCAAATTGTCCTTTTTTTTGGAAATATAATTTCACAGTAAATCAGCTTAAAACATTTTAAAATCAAATTACATTAAAAATACGAAAAAGAATGCCCACCGTTGGGGTAGTTCTCGTATTTTTGTGAAATTTGAAATGCTAATTTATGCAGCTTTAAAGCTGATTAAAATGGTGATACAAAAGTTATGGCGTATTTTAGGCGAATTTTTTCAAGCTATTTCAAATATCGATTTTTGTGCCTTTATAGAATTTTCAAATTCTAGTGTCCAATAGCTTAGACGAATTAGTTATCTAACAGAAATACGTCCAAAAATTCAATTAGAAATCTTAAAAAACTATGTCTTTTTCATAATTTTAAAAAAATTGATTAAACTTTAAATTATTTCATAAATTAACGATAAAAAAGAAACAAAATTGACAGCGGTTTATTTTCGTGTTTTTAATGTAATTTTAAAGTTTGAAATGCAGATTTTTCAAAAAAAATGCACGGTAAAGATAACATTTTAGGAAATTTGCTTCTATCACGTCAGCGAAACAACCTTGAAGTCAATCAGGGGTGGAGGACGTATCCGTTCTCCGGGTTGTTAAAGACAACAGCCCGAAACGGTAATCGCATTAAGTGGCCGGTGACGCTACATAAACTTGTTTTGACAGATCCATTTCGTCGACAGTCCCATTGAGGTTGGTTTTGTGTCGCAATTAAAAGTTTGGCTTAACAAAACTTGCGATGTGTGTTTGTGTCGGGACGTGTCTGCCAAGTTTTTATTACAGCTTCCGACCCACTTCGGTA
>CM040183.1:81612907-81650407 GCA_022606455.1 Callitettix versicolor
TATCTTTACCATTGTTCAGGAGTTCGGGTAACCTGTCTCTTTGTAAATTTCACGTGAGCACAACGCTGGAAATATTGTTTGATAACAATTTGAATGTAACTAAGTCATCTATGGTATGTTTGCCCAAGGAGCAGTTTTACATTTTACCTAAATCCAGATTTACATTCTACCGAAAAACCGAATATCACCTAATTTTATTTTTAATATTTAATAAATCCAAACATGAAAAAAACTTAGGCAGTCGGCCGACAAAAGTGACTGCTTGTTTTGGCATGCCTGACTGTATGTTCACTCTCTCTTTATTTGTTTCACCCAACTTTGGGGTACACTAAATTAATCACTTTTTAATGTTTTGTGCCTTCCTCATAGCCCAGTATTGCTTCATTCGTTGTGATCTTGCTTTTCTTTCTTCGTCAGAGGTTTGGATCGTTCGCTTGGATTTGACTTTGCCTTGGAGTTGTTTCTTGTCCTTGATTATTGTTTTGGCTGTTTTGTCCATGAGCATAGTGTCAGTGATCTGCAGTTCTGTTATGTCTTTCTCCGTTTCTCTAAACCAAAGTGGTATGGCTCTTCTACTGCGAAAGTAGTCAAATATTTTTTTGGTTAGTCTATTTTTGTCCATTCGGAGGATGTGCCCATAAAAATCAATTCTCCTTTTTCTTATTGTGTCTGATAGTGTTTCAGTTTTTTGGCAAAGAGTTTCATTCCTGATGTGGAATGAAGAGAACAATATCAGAGAACAATATAAGAGAACAATATGAATTAATTAGTAATTGGTTGTTACGGAATTTGGGGCCTAAGATTTTTCGTAATATCTTTCTTTCTTTGATCTCCAGCCTTTCAAGTGGGCCCTGGGTTGTGAGAGATAATGTTTCAGCTGCATATAAGGCTTCTGGTTTAATTACCGTATGATAATGCCTTACCTTTGTATTCCAGGAGAAGGACTTCTTTATGTATGTTCTGTATGTTCACTATTAAGATGTAATTAATTTTACAAAAATTTAGATGCACGAAGGAAAGGGCAACTCTTGAAAATTATTTTCGTTATGAATTTCGCGCGTGTGTAGGTACACAACTTAAAAATCAACTGAAACTATTACGGACTATACATTTGAATATCTTAAGTTATACAAATGACTTTAATAATTAATAGGTTTATAACCCTACTTGTGACAGTTATACTGCCTAAGTATAATCTAATTCATATTATATTTCTGAAAGTTTGTGTGTTTGTTTGTTTGTTTGTTTGTTATTCAATCACGCTTTAACCACTGGACCAATTGAGATGAAATTTGGTACCTATATGGTTTAAGTATCAGAGATACATATAAGCCTATACCCGTTTTACAAAATGTCATTATACTACTTACCCAGCCCAAAATAATTATCAGTTTTTAGTTTTGTAACATCTGTTAACTATAGTTAGGTTTAATTACTGTTTACTGAACATGAGATTTAGGCACCTGAGATGGACATAGATCTAATCCCATTTTACAAATCTTAATCTATGTTTTATTTATTGCAAAATTATTGTTTTTAATGTTACATTTCCATCTAATAATCACAATATTGTATTTTTCATTTAAGACTATTCAATGTTTTTAAAGCAGAGTGCAGAATATATATATTATATACAATTTTATTAGGATACTTTAATTGTAAGGTAGTATATATATTTGTGTAATTACATTATATGAAAAAATGGTAAATATGCAGTGCAGAATCTATTGGAGTTTTCGATATTTTCCTTACTAAAATGCTTTATTATGTGCCCAAAAGCAAAAATCCAAAATATGAAAGCAGGAGAAGTACGATAGAAATCGAAAATAAATAAAAGTGACCAACATAACTTCAAAATTGCTACCGGCGAAAATCGGTACCGTGTTGTACTGATTTTAGACGTATTTTTATTGTTTTACTGATCTACAGATCAGTAAAATAATAAAAATACGTCTAACACGGGTTTGGGTGATAGGAAACCCATTTTTTAAAAGAATAGTGCATAACCTAAGTGACACGGTTGTTAGGCCTAACAGGGTGATGCGTGAAAAAACCTTTATATTTTTTTAAAGATTATTTGGCTACATATCCTAACTGTCACGGTTATTAGGCCAAACACGGTGATGCGTAAAAAAACCTTTATATTTTTTTAAAGAATACTGCATATCCTAACTGACACGGTTGTTGGCCTATCACGGTGATGTGTGAAAAAACCTTTAAATTTTTTAAAAGAATACTAAGTATATTAACTGACACGGTTATTAGGCCTAACACGGTGATGTGTAAACAAACTTTTATATTTTTTTAAAGAATACTACATATCCTAACTGATATGATTGTTGGGCCTATCATTGAGATGTGTGAAAAAAAACTTTATTTTTTTAAAGAGTATCCAAACCTTAACTGACACGGTTGTCAGTCCTAACATAGTGATGAGTGATGAATCTTTATATTTTTTTAAAGAATACTCCATAAGCTAACTAACATAGTTGTTAGGCCTAACACGGTGATGCATTAAAAGAACCTTTATTTATTTTTTTCAAAAGAGTACTCCATAATCTAACTGACACGGTTGTTGGGCCTAATACGGTTATGCATGGAAAAAACTTTATATTTTTTTAAAGAGTACTCCATAACTTAACTAACACGGTGATGCGTGAAAAAACCTTTATATTTTTTAAAAAAATACTAGGCTACATATCCTGACACGGTTGTTAGGCCTAACATAGTGATGCGTGAAAAATCTTTATATTTTTTTACAGAATACTTCATTAGCAAACTAATATGGTAGTTAGGCCTAACACGGTGAAGCATTAAAAAAACCTTTATTTATTTTTTTTAAAAAGAGTATTCCAAACCTAATTGACACGGTTGTTGGGTTAAACGGTGATGCAGGGAAAAAAATTAATTTTTTTTAAAGAGTACTCCAAAACTTAACTAACACGGTTGTTGGTCCTAACACGGTAATGATCTTTAATGTATATTATGATTGCGGGCAAAGCCGTGACGGGTAACAGCTAATCATATTATATTTCTGAAAGTTTGTTTTTGTTTATTTGTTTGTTATTCAAATAAACTTTAATTACTGGACCAAATGAGATTACATTTGGTGTGAACACGTTTTAGGTATTTGAGATAAACACAATACTATTCCAGTTTAATTGTATAATAATGACTTTTTAATAATACTGTATTTTATTAAAATATGACATGACCCTGTTTTAGCGTATCGAGTAGCAAAAATTTATATGTCTTTGCCGAAAACCATAAATCATATAATATTGTATATAGCAATATATTAAAATGAAATGACCTATTCTGATTTTGAAAATTGACTATAAATTTAATTGCTTACATTATAATTGCAGGCAAAGCTGCAACGGGTAACAGCTAGTAATAAATATAATTAACTTTAGAAATAGAGACTTCTTTAGAAGACTTTAGAAGTACGGGTCTATACACGTTATTTTGTTTAAGTGTACAAAAAATATTTTGTATATTTAAAAAATAGCGGTTGTTAACTTTAAACAAACTTTAAAAAAATCAAAAAAAAATCAAGTTTTAATTTTTCCCTTACGCTGACCCAAAGAATGATCTGCTGAAGTTTCGGAACAAATTTTACGGACACTCTGTATATAACTTTTAAGTACATCTCAAAACGTTGTTTGAAGGAAGAATTAGCGCTCATTCCCAATGTACCTGGTTCTTACCATGATGGCTGCTTTAACAGCTCATTTTTCAACGAACAGTGACTAAAAATATGGTACGATACTTTAAATATTTTATGTGTAGAGTTGGGTTGTTGTTCATTTCAGCGAAATCTGTAGTGACGATTTCAAGAAAATAGGTAATAAAGCTTCGTTTGCACGTTTGTATTTAGGTCAACATTTTTTTAAATTGTCTGACAAGATGTCCGTGTATAATGCATACAATGTGTCTGACCCATTTGCATACGTGTTGGAGAAAAAAAGGTTTATTCACAAAGAATTTTCAAAACGCGGCTGCTGACGCTCTTTCAGAATGAGTGAATAAAAACAAAAGATAATTAATTAACAGAATTAAAACTGTGAGATGGAGTTGCAATTTATTTCCACACTGCAGAGCTTTGTTATAAATTTCTAAAATGGTTAAAAACTTTATATTTTTTCTTTTTTAAAAAAAAGTAATAGGATGTATCCGATTGAAAGTTTCTGGGAACTAAGAGGAAAGTTAGATTGTGCTGCAAGGATTGATCAGTGGTTGTTCGTACAGGGTGTGCTAGAACTTTGTACTGATATGATTTTTTTGTCTTTTAACGAATTTCAATTGAGAAAATGAATTGGACATCAAAAAACAATTGGAGCAGTCATCATGGTAAAACCCAACACAGAGATCTTGAAGTGAGTACTGATCCTATCTACTAAATCTATTTTTGATGGATTATATATATATATATATATATATATATATATATATATAGACATGTTAATTAAAATTCCCCTAAGGATTTTTTTTTGGTGTTTAACGTCCGATTATTGTACACACGGGCTAATGCAGACGATGGGATGATTTATAGCGTATGAAAATGCCAAATATACAAAAACGCCCTGACCGGGAATCGAACCCAGGTCCTCGGGGTGAAAGCTATCAACTAGGCCAGCGAGGCGGCTAATACTCGTTAAAGGCCGCCATCTTGAAACGGAAGTAAATAGTAAAAAACGTTACGTATAATACGTCATTTGATATACGTGATACCTTAAAATAATTGATTGATTGTGTTTGTCCAAAACAACATACAATCGATATCGAAAACGACCGCCATATTGAAACGGAAGTAAATTGAAAAAAATCTTACACTTAAATAGTGGCTTTTTGCAAGGTACCTTCCTACCAAATTTCAAAACAATTCCTTTAAGGAGGGAAAGATATGAAAAGCAGTGTACACTAGTTCCACAAAAGTAATTCTAGAAGAAACGTTGTCCCGAAATTTCGTAAAACTCTGATCTGGGATCTTCGAGGTGGTTCTTGCTGAAGTCGAACTGAAGGCAGCTTTCACTTGTTCCTTTTATAACCTCAGTATGATTTAAGTAGAAAGTGTACTGCATGTGCTGGCGTAACCATTATGTGCATTAATGACGGATCGATCTACGTCAGCTCAAGCCAGCCCACTTTCTATTGCGTCATACGGAGATTATGAAAGGAAGCACGTGAATGATGCCAGGTACGATTTTGGCAATACAATAACAATTAGTTGTGTCGAACACGTACACATTTTTTATATTGTAATTCGTTATAAATTACCCAGTACAATTCGTTGAACAATTTCAAAATGGCTGCTATTTCGAATCTTTTCTATATTATAATTTTTAGAAATTTTATTTGACCTCAGTAGTAAACATTAAAATATGCATTTATAATTATTTTAAAGTGTAAAATTCCATTAAAAAATAGGAAGAGAACTTTTAGGTGATTGTGGTTTATTTTCATATTTTCATTGTAGGCCATGATTCGAAAGCTTAAAATGTTTACACATTATGATTTGATTAATTTCAGACAAGTTCGTTCCCGCACCAAGTAAAATAAATATTTTTTTTTCAAAATCGTGTATATTTCTTAAAATTTTGGTTTTTGCAATAATAACCAGCAAGAGCATTTCAAAATTGGAAAATGTACGATACTACTGGTGATTTATTACCTGGGTGCTTTAAAAGCTGACCAAACGTTCTCTAACGAGGCCAAAGGCCGACCAAGCCGATCGACCACGTTTAGGTCAACCACTACGCGAATTCACATACTTCAAAAGTATACTGTAACATTCACTTCCACTATACCGTGACGCAGATATACAAAATATTGCAAAAATAAATCTATAAAAGGAGGGGAAGGGTGAGGAGAGGGGAGGGAAATTTACACAGTATAGATGGCGGCGACACGAGATCAGTCAGCTGTGCGTTATTACCTTCATTAGCATTTTATTGCTTTCACGGTATACAGGGTGTGTCGGTATACCGGGGCGCGGCACTGGATGCAAAGTGCAAGAAAAATAAAACCAATTTGTGTGTCAGTTGAAGCTGCGCTAGATTACATTGCAACCTAGATAAATGCAAGCACAGACTTTCTCATTAGCAACATCACGAGAAGTACTTATTCAAAGAAAAATACGGGATGAGCGTTTGTCAGCGAATTTCCATTTAGTGAAGCAATGAAATGTGCATCGATCCTGACTTCTGTAACACGTTTTAACATTCGATTTACTAATAAGTGATAGCATTATAGTATTCGGAAGTTTAGTGCTATTGGTATCCCGCAGGGGGTGCAGACTAGCTGTACCTGTTGAGAGGATTTAGACGTCCCTCGCGGTACCCGAGTCTAACACACACTTACACTTACAACACTACACTTACGACTTTAACACTTTATACCTACACTTACATTTAGGGAGGCGATAATAGCCTCAATGTGCTTTTCGCTTTAAAATAAATAAATAAAAAAATGGTTCACACGTGGCACGAGATTGACTCTGATAGTTGTTTGTACATTAAATTCCTTATCAGCAACCATTAAAATCTTAGTTTGTTTGTTTTATACTTTTCTGAAAATGTGATTCCCCCAAATTTTTGCTGAGTTAAAGGCTGGAATGGTCGAGGTGACTAAATCACTAGTCAGTTTGCAGTTGCACACACACACACACACACACACACACACACACATATATATATATATATATATACAAGTAACGAGAATTTTAATTTTTGTTCAAAAAAAAATATTGAACAAAATATTTATTTATTCTTCTACATTGATGTTGTCGCCTTCAAAAAAGTCCCCATTGGAGATTATGCACTTATGACAGCGCTTCTTCCAATCCTCGAAACACTTCTCAAAATCGATCTTTGAGATAGCCTTTAGTTCTTTCAGCGATGCGCTTTTAATGTCATCTACGGCTGTAAAACGACGGCCCTTTAAGGTTCTCTTTATTTTTGGAAATAGGAAAAAGTCACACGGAGCCAAGTCTGGCGAATACGGAGGCTGGGGTATCGTTACAGTACTGTTTTTGGCCAAAAAGTCACGAACAAGCAATGAAGTGTGAGGTGGTGCTTTATCGTGGTGCAAAAGCCATGAATTGTTTTTCCACAGATCCGGGCGTTTTTTTCGGATTGCTTCACGCAAACGGCGTTGAACTTGTAGGTAGTAATCCTTATTGACCGTTTCACCTGGTGGCAGGAATTCATGATGCACTATGCTATTAATATCGAAAAACACAATGAGCATAACCTTCACGTTAGACCGCACTTGTCGAGGCTTTTTCGGTTTTGGCGAGCTAAAATGCTTCCACTGGGATGATTGAGCCTTAGTTTCGACGTCATATCCGTAAACTTATGTTTCGTTACCTGTTATAATACGTTTCAGTAATTCTGCATCGTCGTTGACTTCATCTAGTGACTCCTGAGCAACTTCCATTCGCCGCTGTTTTTGTTCCAAAATTCAACAATTTCGGAACGAATTTTGCTGCCACGCGTTTCATGCCGTTTCTTACTGACATGATCCAATCGACATGCCAACATCATCAGCGACTCTAATTGTGATTCGGCGATTGTTCATAACTATTTCTTTCACTTTGTCCACGTTTTCATCGGTTGTTGATGTGCTGGGGCGTCCAGGGCGTTCGTCATTTTCGACGTCTTCATGGCCTTCTTGGAAACGCTTATACCACTCGTAAACTCTTGCTTTACTCATAGCAGACTCATGATAGACCTTTGTTAACATTTTACACACTTTGTTACACTTTATTCCATTTTTACTCAACATTTGATACAAATTCTTTGATCCATTTCTTTTAAGAAACGAAAATCGCCGAGCTCATAGAAACACGTCTAACCTTAGTGGATATCACAGACAAAATCAACAATGAAAACAGCTGAAAGTTTTATCATACTTCAAAGGCATGTATACCAACATAATAAAAAAAATGTTTGACAATCAAGCTCTGCAAGCCCGCGAAATTAAAAAATTCTCGTTACTTTCTGAACACACCTCATGTGTATATATATATATATATATATATATATATATATATATATATATATATATATATATATATATATATAATACATTAGTATGGCAACTAGATTTAGAGACTTATGTAAAAAATTTTTGTACTAAAAATGTAAGTTGTGCCTAAATTTAAACAAGTTGGAAAATTTAATAGTAAATTTATGTTTTCTGTAGCGTAATCATTAAAAGTGTGTATTAATAGATTGTAGAGTTCTCAATAAACCTATAGTGACTGTAATTAATGTTAAGATTTTGTTTGTGTTCAAGTAGATCAATACAAAATTTAGTTATCATTGAAGGCAAATTTTGATTATTAATTATAATGTGATTTAAAGTTTTGTTTAAAATTGAAGTTTTTAAATTAAATTAAATCGATTTGTTTATAACAAAAATTGCATGTTACAAAATGGCGCCCAAAGTGGTGGCTATTTAAAATTAAAGATTAAATTAAAAAATGATAATTTACAGGACAAGGTTTTGTTAAGTATACAGACAAGAATGGCTTTGATATCGAGCCCGGTAATAAAATAAAATTAAATATTAATTTTCTTTCTACGTTAATATTAAATGCTAATTAAAAAGCACTTGAAATGATTTCATTAAAGTCTGAACGAATAATTACTACCGAAAGTAATGTATTTATTGAAGTGCGCCAGGCTACATTCACTTTATAGCATGCATTAAAACTTACCTGCCATATTTCACTTTGGCCTTGCTGGAAAATTAAATTTTAATAACTTTCCATAGAATAAAAGCAACAACTTTGAAATTACCTTTTACGGCATTTTCAGATTTTTGTTTAAAAGTTATAGGGTGTTTGAAAAAAAGACGAGTTGAAGAAACGAGATTTTAATAATTTTTTAATTTTTTTTTGAAAACCAAATATTTTAAAAATGTTGAAATACTTTTTACATGGAATTATAATACCCGCACTACTTTATGTTATTGCTGTAAGTGAAATGTGAAATAATCGCGGCACGCAGCTGTCTCGCTTACGTGATGTAAGTCAATTTACAACAATAATTTTCTATTTTATGATATTTTGAGTATATAATTTCACAATTAACATTATACTGCGGCAAGTCAAAAAGTATAGGGAAATTTAAATTTCCCTCAGTATCACATGTATGTCAACACTGCTTTTTCTCCTATAACTCATAACGTCTATCAGCTGTTGAAAGTATTGTTTCATTGTTAGATAATTGTGATTGTGTTTAAAATACTGTGTAAAATGAATTCTCCTTTGTCAAATTAAACAAAGAAATAAATGAAAAGAGCAGTGACACGTTTCCTCAATTCAGAAATGTGATACCAGCAGGGATTATTCGTCGAATGCATCAGCAATATGGAGAGAATTATTTGAGTGGAAGCTAGATATACGAATGGATTAATCTCTTTAAAAGTGGTAGGATTTCTCTGTGTGATTAACAGCGGCCTGGTAGGTCTTCCACTTCAAAGTCTAATGATAATATTGATACGATTACATGATTCTCGATAATCGACGAATTACAGTTGATAATATTGCAAGTGAGTTGAATGTAAGGCATGACTCAGCGTATTCAATCATCCACGATTCTTTAAAGTTTCGAAATTTTGTGCTCGCTGGGTTCCACGTGAATTGAACAGCATCCACAAAGACAATAGTTTTAAAATTTCCCAGAAGCATTTGGAACTTTATGAAGAATTAGGAGGCTCATTTCTTAAGCGAATTTGATGAGATATGGGTCCATCATTTTGAGTCAGAAGTAAGCGGCAAGTTTGTTGTGGAAACATCCTTCATCTCCCCTGCAGGAAGCGTTATGATTTCTATATTCTGGGATATGGAAATTTTCGTCCAATTTTCGTTGACTTCAAACCTAAAGGTCAAACAATAAATAGTGACAGCTACTGCTTTTATTTAAGTCAAAAATCAATTCAAAAAGGCGTGATTTTGCTTCAGGATAACGCTCGACCTCCGGCTAAAACACAGTAAAACCTTCAAAATCTTGGTTTTCAGTTGAAGACCACCCTCCATATAGTCCTGACCTGGAGCCAAACAATTTTCGTCTATTTGGCCCATTAAAAGAAAAGTTGCTAGGGAATCATCTATCTGATAAAGAGACCGTACAATCGGTGCAAAATTTTCTGAACGCCAGGCCAAAAACCTTCTTTCATGAAAGAATTCCAACGCTGGTTAAAAGATAGACTAAGTGCATAGAAGTAGGAGGGGATCATGTTGAAAAGTAATGCTAGTATCACTTATGTAAGCACAATAAATATAGACTTTTACAATTTCACTTTTACCTTCTTCACTTTTACAATTTATTGACTTACCTTCTTAGTATACATAAATTAACGTAAACATATGTAAGTTACATTGGAAAACAAAAATGAACTCTAACCACCGTCGAATTCATTTTCATATTTTCAATGGAATTTTCTAAGTTTAAAATGCTAATTATGTATATTTTAACGCTAATTACAATGGTAAAATTGTCTTAAAAGTGTTAGGTAGAAATGTTATGTTTCTTTAGGAATTACGATAGCTGCCATTTTGTTCCCCGCATAGGGGGGGCAGACTAGCTGCACCTATTGAGAGGATTTAGACGTCCCTCGCGTTACCCCAGTCTAACAAACACTTACACTTACAACACTACACTTATATTGATAGCCTCAATGTGCTTTTCGCCTTAAAATAACAATATATGTTATTATTATTTACGTATAGACCGTGTTGGATCACGCAAAGCACTCCGACTCATGTCTTGTTCTTTCTAATCCTCCACACCTCCCTCATCCTGTCTCCATGGATCCTCCTCTGCTCCTCCGTCCATTTTATCCCTGCTCTCTTTGGGATTTCATTCTCTGGAATCTTCCAACCGAGCATCTTTCTCCTGTATGCGTTCCTGTCTTCAATGTCTGTTGAGTCTATTCCTGCAACATGTAGGTCTATTCTGAATTGTGCGATCCACGACGTTGTTGATTTAACTCTTTGTATATACTTAAGGATTCTGTTGGCAAGTCTCGTTGTTGGGAGTCTACTGATGTGTCCATAGAATCGAAGTCTCCTTCTTCTGATATCTGCTGCCAGGTTCGATATCTTCTCTGTGGTCTTCCGGGAGTGCAACCTGTATCCGTCTTTTGTTAATCTCGGGCCAAGAATCTTCCTCAAGATTTTGCGTTCTTACTTCAAAATGTCTTCCATGGTAGCTTTTGTGTGGAGTGCCAGCGTCTCGCTTGCATATAATACCTCCGGTTTTATGACTGTGTTGTAGTGTCTGATTTTTGTGTGCGGATGTTTGATACTGTTGAACGGATTTCGCTGCGTAACGAACTTGTTTCAGCTACAAAACAAAATCGATTTTGTGCCAAATTTGAATCAAATCGTAACAAATATTGTGTACGTGAGAGTGTTAATACATATTATTATATTTATGCACACAGTGATAAAATCGATTATAGTTTTCACTTTATAGTTCATTTTATAATGAGAGAGTTGTAATAGAGTCTTTATTTACTTTTGTGGCCGGTCGAATTTGACCGAGATCCCGGTGCGCCCCTAATAATTGGAGGGAGGCAGTTTCGTGTCAACCTCGGTACGGCAGTTCAGTTAATTTTCAATTCAATGTTTTCACAGTTAATTGCCTGAAAATTTACATTCATTTTGTATTTTATTAATAGAATCAGTCATAATCGATACGGACTGTGTTTGTTTATTCAATACTTCATCCTTCAATTATGCAAATTACGCGATGTGTACGTGGCTTATTAACGATTGGCTTTTAACAAATTTAAATTACATTAAGTTTAATCGAATTTAACTTTGAAAATGAACTCGATTACGACAGTAATCGGGATTAATTTTAACATTTTTGTTGATATTAGAACACGAATATTTGCTCATTGGATAAATGAGTTATTGGAGCGATAATCATGGTGAAACCTAGGCCCGGGACCTTGAAGTGAGCATCGATACTGACCTCCTGGTCAGTTAGTTTTTTAGGGGTCGTTATTTAAATGTGTACATATGTGTATGTATTAGAACTTTCACGTTCGCAATTTTGGTCCGTTTTTATTCAAACTTGGCACAAAAATCGATTATGGTAATAGCTTGCATAAGTCAAACCAGCAAAATTCGTTTAACAATTCCAAAATGGCTGCTACTTCAAATATTTAAAAATTCTTAGTTTTTATATTTAACATTTTTTTTGAAAGTCTGATTACACCGTCACAATTAGTGTTAAAAATTTTCAAAATCAGTTGTAATTATTTTTGACGGAGGTCAGGGTTCATTTTCGTCTTCACTGTGTAATTTGAAAGTTTAAAAACTTTATAAGCAGATCCTATTGCTGATTGTGTTGGTGGAATTACAATTTCAAAAATGGTAAGACAAAGACAAATATTTCTGGTAATTCGCTTCTATCACGTCAGCGAGACAACTGCACGCACATTAGTAATCTTTAAAATAAAATTTTTTAATTAAATCAAAATTAGCATTTTGAATTTTCAAAATCCGTTTTGATGGCGGTCAGGGTTCACTTTTGTATTTAGAGTGTAATTTAAAAGTTTAAAAGTAACACTAAGGACTGATGACCATCAAATGTGGAGCGGAGCGGAATGAAGATGTGGCAACCGGAAGCGGAAGTCAGTTTGAAGAACGCGTTTATAACTTTTAAATCTAAACATTAATGCCTTCTATAACTGACTCTAGGAAACTGATATGTTTAAAAACCGTCACCTAGGCAACGATAATATAACGAGAAATAATAATTTTTGAAGACGTAATGGGGAAACGGACTCAGCTTGAAACCGAACCTAGACAGAGTCGAAGCTACGAAGTCCAGCTTGATTCCACTCAGCTCCGTTTCGCTTTCAGTGGCCGCACTTACGTTAAAAAGAATAGGTTAGATTTTGAATGCGTAGTTCGCTCAGCTCTACCAAACTCGGCTTAACATTTTGTGACCACAAGGCCTAATTTTATGGTTATGGAAAAGGATAAGATAGAAATATTCAGTGCGATAGCAGTGTGACATTATAGAATATTCCAAAATGGCTTCTAGTTGAGTCCAAGTGCAAGCGGAGACACGAATTTAATTTACGATTGAATAGCCTCCATAGAAAATCCAAAAATTCCTGAAAGTAATCAGGTTTTATATTCTTTTTCCAATCATATAAGTTGAAAACAACACGATTTCGTCGCCTTCAGTTGTTTAAATACGACATGATTTAAAAGTGTGTTTAACAAAGTTGTCACGATCCAAAGATATTTCCTGAAGCTCGGTTGCTAAAGAACAAAATGTGGGGCGAAACGAAACGACTTTTCAGAAAATGAAACACGTGACAGATTGTAAGCAGTGGATTGGCCGAGCCCGTGGTCACGGATAAATCAAAACACAAAGCTTGGTTAGCCTCGGCAATATATCGTAGCCTCGCCCAGGGTATCTAAACAGATAATCGGCTCAAGTGGTTTTGTTATTTGTAACATGTATAAAGATAAATTACTGATATTAGTATTAATGTATTAGTATAATTTAAACAAATAATCACTGCACGTCTGGAAGCAAATTTGTTAATAATTTTCTTCTCGCATTTTCTGAAAATAAGATTTTACCATCATAATCAGAGTTCAAATCTGCATGCATTTTAAATTTTCAAATCAAATTGAAATTACGAAAATGAACCCTGTCCACCGTCAAATTCATTTACGTATTTTCAATGAAAGTAAACAAAAATCCTTTTTTAATGCAAATATTAAACTATGGTGAAATCAGATTTTCATATAGTTGCAAATAAATTTTAAGATACGGTATTACCGCCATTTTGAAATGCATTTCGCTGAATAACGAACTTGTATAAGTTATTACCGAAATGGTTTGAACCAAATCGAGTTAAAGTTAATGGTTCGAGACTAGAGTTACTGCATAAGCTTTTCCTACGTCCGACCCTCTTCCTTGTAGGAAAAAAAATGGTGCATAAATACAACGCGCCTTCGATTTCTTGTACTTGCCCCTTAGTTTGTCAATTGCTCTCAATTCGATTTCACTGCATCACAAAACTTGCCATACCGGGCGTAAAGAAGTATTCACTTGAAAAATGTAGTTTTTCGTCGGTTATGACGTCAGCATTGGCCATATACGTTTTCACATACTTGGTGCCAAGTATAACACTTTTTCATAATTATAGTTTTTATTATTATTACCAAAATTTATAAATAATAATATTTCACTTACTTTTTTCCATTTTAACATTTCAATTCTACATCTACAATTATTTTATTTACTATTTATTCCATTCTCGTCTTTCAGTATTCGAACTAAGTAATTTATCTATGATCAAGTCGTTTGATTTTGTAATACTTGTTTTTTTTGTAATACTTTGTAATATTTTTACTCACTGACTGGCATCTGTGTAAAAAACAGCTGTTTCAGCTATCAGCTGTTTCGTTAATTCTACAATGTTTCCTTCAGTTACTCTTAATTACATTTTACTGAACCACAAAATTTGCCGTACCGTACGTAAAAACGTATTCACTTCAAAAAGTAAATGAACGCATACAATTTAAAAGTATTTTTTAACAAGCAGGGACTTTTTGTATAAAAATGTGGACGAAACAGACCTATATGAAAAATTTCGTCAAAAATGGCAATTACGTTATTCTCCAGCTGAACTACATACATATTGAACAGATTAAAATAAAACTTTTGGACTCAAAGTGTCAAAAACAGACAAATTAATTAATATTATACCTTATTTTAGCGTCATCAAACTTCGTACATACTTTGTGTATCGAGAAAGTATATTTTTAGCCTGTCGGTACAAAGTAAAATTTATTACCGTATAGAAAGCAAAATAGAAAATGTACCCTATTTCTGTAAAGTAAAATTTATTACCGTTTAGAAAGCAAAATAGAAATTCTAGCCTTCCTGTGCAAAGTAAAATTTATTACTGTTTAGAATACAAAATAGAGAATGTGTCCTACCTATACAAAGTAAAATTTATTACCGTTTAGAAAGCAAAATAGAAAATGTGCCCTATCTGTGCAAAGTAAAATTTATTACCGTTTAGAAAGCAAAATAGAAAATGTAGCCTATTTGTGCAAAGTAAAATTTATTACCGTTTAGAAAGCAAAATAGAAAATGTGCCCTATCTGTGCAAAGTAAAATTTATTACCGTATAGAAAGCAAAATAGAAAATGTAGCCTATCTGTGCAAAGTAAAATTTATTACCGTTTAGAAAGCAAAATAGAAAATGTGCCCTATCTGTGCAAAGTAAAATTTATTACCATTTAGAAAGCAAAATAGAAAATCTAGCCTATTTGTGCAAAGTAAAATTTATTACCGTATAGAAAGCAAAATAGAAAATGTGCCCTATCTGTGCAACGTAAAATTTATTACCGTTTAGAAAGCAAAATAGAAAATCTAGCCTATCTGTGCAAAGTAAAATTTATTACCATTTAGAAAGCAAAATAGAAAATCTAGCCTATCTGTGCAACGTAAAATTTATTACCGTTTAGAAAGCAAAATAGAAAATGTAGCCTATCTGAACAAAGTAAAATTTATTACCGTTTAGAAAGCAAAATAGAAAATGTAGCCTACCTGTACAAAGTAAAATTTATTACCGTTTAGAAAGCAAAATAGAAAATGTAGCCTACCTGTACAAAGTAAAATAAATAGAAAATGTAGCCTACCTGTACAAAGTAAAATTTATTACCGTTTAGAAAGCAAAATAGAAAATGTAGCCTACCTGTACAAAGTAAAATTTATTACTGTTTAGAAAGCAAAGTAGAAAATATAGCCTACTTGAAAAAGTAAAATTTATTACTGTGTAGAAAGCAAAATAAAAAATGTAGCCTACTTGTACAAAATAAAATTTATTACTCTTTACAAAAGAAAACAGAAAATGTAGCCTATCTGTACAAAGTAAAATTTATTACCGTTTAGAAAGCAAAATAGAAAATGTAGCCTACCTGTACAAAGTAAAATTTATTACCGTTTAGAAAGCAAAATAGAAAATGTAGCCTACCTGTACAAAGTAAAATTTATTACCGTTTAGAAAGCAAAATAGAAAATGTAGCCTACCTGTACAAAGTAAAATTTATTACTGTTTAGAAAGCAAAATAGAAAATGTAGCACCTGTACAAAGTAAAATTTATTACTGTTTAAAAGCAAAATTAAAATGTAGCCTACCTGTACAAAGTAAAATTTATTACCGTTTAGAAAGCAAAATAGAAAATATAGCCTACCTGTAAAAAGTAAAATTTACTATCGTTTAGAAAGCAAAATAGAAAATGTAGCCTACCTGTAAAAAGTAAAATTTATTACCGTTTAGAAAGCAAAATAGAAAATGTAACCTACCTGTACAAAGTAAAATTTATTACCGTTTAGAAAGTAAAATAGAAAATATAGCCTACTTGAAAAAGTAAAATTTATTACTGTGTAGAAAGCAAAATAGAAAATGTAGCCTACTTGTACAAAATAAAATGTATTACTGTTTACAAAAGAAAACAGAAAATGTAGCCTATCTGTACAAAGTAAAATTTATTACCGTTTAGAAAAGAAAATAGAAAATGTAGCCTACCTGTACAAAGTAAAATTTATTACCGTTTAGAAAGCAAAATAGAAAATGTAGCCTATCTGTACAAAGTAAAATTTATTACCGTTTAGAAAGCAAAATAGAAAATGTAGCCTACCTGTACAAAGTAAAATTTATTACCGTTTAGAAAGCAAAATAGAAAATATAGCCTACTTGAAAAAGTAAAATTTATTACCGTTTAGAAAGCAAAATAGAAAATGTAACCTACCTGTACAAAGTAAAATTTATTACCGTTTAGAAAGTAAAATAGAAAATATAGCCTACTTGAAAAAGTAAAATTTATTACTGTTTAGAAAGCAAAATAGAAAATGTAGCCTACCTGTAAAAAGTAAAAATATAGCCTACTTGAAAAAGTAAAATTTATTACTAGAAAGCAAAATAGAAAATGTAACCTACCTGTACAAAGTAAAATTTATTACCGTTTAGAAAGTAAAATAAAATATAGCCTACTTGAAAAAGTAAAATTTATTACTGTGTAGAAAGCAAAATAGAAAATGTAACCTACCTGTACAAAGTAAAATTTATTACTGTTTAGAAAGTAAAATAGAAAATATAGCCTACTTGAAAAGTAAATTTATTACTGTTTAGAAAGCAAAATAGAAAATGTAGCCTACCTGTACAAAGTAAAATTTATTACCGTTTAGAAAGTAAAATAGAAAATATAGCCTACTTGAAAAGTAAAATTTATTACCGTTTAGAAAGCAAAATAGAAAATGTAACCTACCTGTACAAAGTAAAATTTATTACCGTTTAGAAAGTAAAATAGAAAATATAGCCTACTTGAAAAAGTAAAATTTATTACTGTGTAAAAGCAAAATAGAAAATGTAGCCTACCTGTACAAAATAAAATTTATTACTGTTTAGAAAGTAAAATAGAAAATGTAGCCTACTTGAAAAGTATAATTTATTACTGTTTAGAAAGCAAAATAGAAAATGAGCCTACCTGTACAAAGTAAAATTTATTACCGTTTAGAAAGTAAAATAGAAAATGTAGCCTACCTGTACAAAAGTAAAATTTATTACTGTTTAGAAAGCAAAATAGAAAATGTAGCCTACCTGTACAAAGTAAAATTTATTACCGTTTAGAAAGTAAAATAGAAAATATAGCCTATTTGAAAAAGTAAAATTTATTACTGTGTAGAAAGCAAAATAGAAAATGTAACCTACCTGTACAAAGTAAAATTTATTACCGTTTAGAAAGTAAAATAGAAAATATAGCCTACTTGAAAAAGTATAATTTATTACTGTGTAGAAAGCAAAATAGAAAATGTAGCCTACCTGTACAAAGTAAAATTTATTACCGTTTAGAAAGTAAAATAGAAAATATAGCCTACTTGAAAAAGTAAAATTTATTACTGTGTAGAAAAATAGAAAATGTAGCCTACCTGTACAAAGTAAAATTTATTACCGTTTAGAAAGTAAAATAGAAAATATAGCCTACTTGAAAAGTATAATTTATTACTGTGTAGAAAGCAAAATAGAAAATGTAGTAAAAATAAAATTTATTACTGTTTACAAAAGAAAATAGAAAATGTAGCCTACCTGTACAAAGTAAAATTTATTACCGTTTAGAAAGTAAAATAGAAAATATAGCCTACTTGAAAAAGTATAATTTATTACTGTGTAGAAAGCAAAATAGAAAATGTAACCTACCTGTACAAAGTAAAATTTATTACCGTTTAGAAAGTAAAATAGAAAATATAGCCTACTTGAAAAAGTATAATTTATTACTGTGTAGAAAGCAAAATAGAAAATGTAGCCTACCTAGAAAATACCTGTAAAAGTAAAATTTATTACCGTTTAGAAAGTAAAATAGAAAATATAGCCTACTTGAAAAGTATAATTTATTACTGTGTAGAAAGCAAAATAGAAAATGTAGTCTACCTGTACAAAGTAAAATTTATTACCGTTTAGAAAGTAAAATAGAAAATATAGCCTACTTGAAAAAGTATAATTTATTACTGTGTAGAAAGCAAAATAGAAAATGTAGTCTACCTGTACAAAATAAAATTTATTACCGTTTAGAAAGCAAAATAGAAAATATAGCCTACTTGAAAAAGTATAATTTATTACTGTGTAGAAAGCAAAATAGAAAATGTAGTCTACCTGTACAAAATAAAATTTATTACCGTTTAGAAAGCAAAATAGAAAATATAGCCTACTTGAAAAGTATAATTTATTACTGTGTAGAAAGCAAAATAGAAAATGTAGCCTACCTGTACAAAGTAAAATTTTTATTACTGTGTAGAAAGCGTTTAGAAAGTAAAATAGAAAATATAGCCTACTTGAAAAGTATAATTTATTACTGTGTAGAAAGCAAAATAGAAAATGTAGTCTACCTGTACAAAATAAAATTTATTACTGTTTACAAAAGAAAATAGAAAATGTAGCCTACCTACCTGTACAAAGTAAAATTTATTACCGTTTAGAAAGTAAAATAGAAAATATAGCCTACTTGAAAAGTATAATTTATTACTGTGTAGAAAGCAAAATAGAAAATGTAGTCTACCTGTACAAAATAAAATTTATTACTGTTTACAAAAGAAAATAGAAAATGTAGCCTACCTGTACAAAGTAAAATTTATTACCGTTTAGAAAGTAAAATAGAAAATATAGCCTACTTGAAAAAGTATAATTTATTACTGTGTAGAAAGCAAAATAGAAAATGTAGCCTACCTGTACAAAGTAAAATTTATTACCGTTTAGAAAGTAAAATAGAAAATATAGCCTACTTGAAAAAGTATAATTTATTACTGTGTAGAAAGCAAAATAGAAAATGTAGCCTACCTGTACAAAGTAAAATTTATTACCGTTTAGAAAGTAAAATAGAAAATATAGCCTACTTGAAAAAGTATAATTTATTACTGTGTAGAAAGCAAAATAGAAAATGTAGTCTACCTGTACAAAATAAAATTTATTACTGTTTACAAAAGAAAATAGAAAATGTAGCCTACCTGTACAAAGTAAAATTTATTACCGTTTAGAAAGTAAAATAGAAAATATAGCCTACTTGAAAAAGTATAATTTATTACTGTGTAGAAAGCAAAATAGAAAATGTAGTCTACCTGTACAAAATAAAATTTATTACTGTTTACAAAAGAAAATAGAAAATGTAGCCTACCTGTACAAAGTAAAATTTATTACCGTTTAGAAAGTAAAATAGAAAATATAGCCTACTTGAAAAGTATAATTTATTACTGTGTAGAAAGCAAAATAGAAAATGTAGTCTACCTGTACAAAATAAAATTTATTACTGTTTACAAAAGAAAATAGAAAATGTAGCCTACCTGTACAAAGTAAAATTTATTACCGTTTAGAAAGTAAAATAGAAAATATAGCCTACTTGAAAAAGTATAATTTATTACTGTGTAGAAAGCAAAATAGAAAATGTAGCCTACCTGTACAAAGTAAAATTTATTACCGTTTAGAAAGTAAAATAGAAAATATAGCCTACTTGAAAAAGTATAATTTATTACTGTGTAGAAAGCAAAATAGAAAATGTAGCCTACCTGTACAAAGTAAAATTTATTACCGTTTAGAAAGTAAAATAGAAAATATAGCCTACTTGAAAAAGTATAATTTATTACTGTGTAGAAAGCAAAATAGAAAATGTAGCCTACCTGTACAAAATAAAATTTATTACTGTTTACAAAAGAAAATAGAAAATGTAGCCTACTTGTGCGAAG
The DNA here is from genome assembly GCA_022606455.1 of Callitettix versicolor. Classification (NCBI taxonomy): domain Eukaryota; kingdom Metazoa; phylum Arthropoda; class Insecta; order Hemiptera; family Cercopidae; genus Callitettix; species Callitettix versicolor. Next base: position 81,633,199 of record CM040183.1, read on the forward strand.
TAAAATTTATTACCGTTTAGAAAGTAAAATAGAAAATATAGCCTATTTGAAAAAGTAAAATTTATTACTGTGTAGAAAGCAAAATAGAAAATGTAACCTACCTGTACAAAGTAAAATTTATTACCGTTTAGAAAGTAAAATAGAAAATATAGCCTACTTGAAAAAGTATAATTTATTACTGTGTAGAAAGCAAAATAGAAAATGTAGCCTACCTGTACAAAGTAAAATTTATTACCGTTTAGAAAGTAAAATAGAAAATATAGCCTACTTGAAAAAGTAAAATTTATTACTGTGTAGAAAGCAAAATAGAAAATGTAACCTACCTGTACAAAGTAAAATTTATTACCGTTTAGAAAGTAAAATAGAAAATATAGCCTACTTGAAAAAGTATAATTTATTACTGTGTAGAAAGCAAAATAGAAAATGTAGCCTACCTGTACAAAGTAAAATTTATTACCGTTTAGAAAGTAAAATAGAAAATATAGCCTACTTGAAAAAGTATAATTTATTACTGTGTAGAAAGCAAAATAGAAAATGTAGCCTACCTGTACAAAGTAAAATTTATTACCGTTTAGAAAGTAAAATAGAAAATATAGCCTACTTGAAAAAGTATAATTTATTACTGTGTAGAAAGCAAAATAGAAAATGTAGTCTACCTGTACAAAATAAAATTTATTACCGTTTAGAAAGCAAAATAGAAAATATAGCCTACTTGAAAAAGTATAATTTATTACTGTGTAGAAAGCAAAATAGAAAATGTAGTCTACCTGTACAAAATAAAATTTATTACCGTTTAGAAAGCAAAATAGAAAATATAGCCTACTTGAAAAAGTATAATTTATTACTGTGTAGAAAGCAAAATAGAAAATGTAGCCTACCTGTACAAAGTAAAATTTATTACCGTTTAGAAAGTAAAATAGAAAATATAGCCTACTTGAAAAAGTATAATTTATTACTGTGTAGAAAGCAAAATAGAAAATGTAGTCTACCTGTACAAAATAAAATTTATTACTGTTTACAAAAGAAAATAGAAAATGTAGCCTACCTGTACAAAGTAAAATTTATTACCGTTTAGTTTAAGTAAAATAGAAAATATAGCCTACTTGAAAAGTATAATTTATTACTGTGTAGAAAGCAAAATAGAAAATGTAGTCTACCTGTACAAAATAAAATTTATTACTGTTTACAAAGAAAATAGAAAATGTAGCCTACCTGTACAAAGTAAAATTTATTACCGTTTAGAAAGTAAAATAGAAAATATAGCCTACTTGAAAAAGTATAATTTATTACTGTGTAGAAAGCAAAATAGAAAATGTAGCCTACCTGTACAAAGTAAAATTTATTACCGTTTAGAAAGTAAAATAGAAAATATAGCCTACTTGAAAAAGTATAATTTATTACTGTGTAGAAAGCAAAATAGAAAATGTAGCCTACCTGTACAAAGTAAAATTTATTACCGTTTAGAAAGTAAAATAGAAAATATAGCCTACTTGAAAAGTATAATTTATTACTGTGTAGAAAGCAAAATAGAAAATGTAGTCTACCTGTACAAAATAAAATTTATTACTGTTTACAAAAGAAAATAGAAAATGTAGCCTACCTGTACAAAGTAAAATTTATTACCGTTTAGAAAGTAAAATAGAAAATATAGCCTACTTGAAAAAGTATAATTTATTACTGTGTAGAAAGCAAAATAGAAAATGTAGTCTACCTGTACAAAATAAAATTTATTACTGTTTACAAAAGAAAATAGAAAATGTAGCCTACCTGTACAAAGTAAAATTTATTACCGTTTAGAAAGTAAAATAGAAAATATAGCCTACTTGAAAAGTATAATTTATTACTGTGTAGAAAGCAAAATAGAAAATGTAGTCTACCTGTACAAAATAAAATTTATTACTGTTTACAAAAGAAAATAGAAAATGTAGCCTACCTGTACAAAGTAAAATTTATTACCGTTTAGAAAGTAAAATAGAAAATATAGCCTACTTGAAAAAGTATAATTTATTACTGTGTAGAAAGCAAAATAGAAAATGTAGCCTACCTGTACAAAGTAAAATTTATTACCGTTTAGAAAGTAAAATAGAAAATATAGCCTACTTGAAAAAGTATAATTTATTACTGTGTAGAAAGCAAAATAGAAAATGTAGCCTACCTGTACAAAGTAAAATTTATTACCGTTTAGAAAGTAAAATAGAAAATATAGCCTACTTGAAAAAGTAAAATTTATTACTGTGTAGAAAGCAAAATAGAAAATGTAGTCTACCTGTACAAAATAAAATTTATTACCGTTTAGAAAGTAAAATAGAAAATATAGCCTACTTGAAAAAGTAAAATTTATTACTGTGTAGAAAGCAAAATAGAAAATGTAGCCTACCTGTACAAAGTAAAATTTATTACCGTTTAGAAAGTAAAATAGAAAATATAGCCTACTTGAAAAAGTAAAATTTATTACTGTGTAGAAAGCAAAATAGAAAATGTAGTCTACCTGTACAAAGTAAAATTTATTACCGTTTAGAAAGTAAAATAGAAAATATAGCCTACTTGAAAAAGTAAAATTTATTACTGTGTAGAAAGCAAAATAGAAAATGTAGTCTACCTGTACAAAGTAAAATTTATTACCGTTTAGAAAGTAAAATAGAAAATATAGCCTACTTGAAAAGTAAAATTTATTACTGTGTAGAAAGCAAAATAGAAAATGTAGTCTACCTGTACAAAGTAAAATTTATTACCGTTTAGAAAGTAAAATAGAAAATATAGCCTACTTGAAAAAGTAAAATTTATTACTGTGTAGAAAGCAAAATAGAAAATGTAGCCTACCTGTACAAAGTAAAATTTATTACCGTTTAGAAAGTAAAATAGAAAATATAGCCTACTTGAAAAAGTATAATTTATTACTGTGTAGAAAGCAAAATAGAAAATGTAGTCTACCTGTACAAAATAAAATTTATTACTGTTTACAAAAGAAAATAGAAAATGTAGCCTACTTGTGCGAAGTAAAATTTATTACTGTTTAGAAAGCAAAATAGAAAGTGTAGCCTACCTGTAAAAATTAAAATCGATTACCGCTTCGAAAGCAAAACAGAAAATATTGCGTACATGAAGAAATTAAATCGATTATCGCTTAAAAAGCAAAGTATAGCCTACCTGTAGAAATATAAAATCGATTAACGCTTATGACTGATTATAAAGAACGAAACAAGCACTTGGCCTGACCGTGTATTGTATCGTTCATTGGTTTCGACATCAGCAGTTTAAAATTGCACACTTCATTAAGGGCACTTTGCTGCCAGCGCACTTATCTAGCAATAACCAGGATTACTGTTATTACGCTATTGTATAAAGTTAAGTGGCTTAATAGCATCAACGCTCAGCGCTGGGTCCGGCCATTTAAACTGCAATAACTGCTTGTGTATGTTTTAATTAAATCTTTGTGATAACATACTTTGCCCTTGTAATCCATATTAAGCCGTGCAAAAACTTGGCTCTTAATTAAACTTAGAACAGATACAAAGCTTACCTAAACCACGGCACGCAGATGTCTCGCTGACGTGATGGAAGCGAATTTTCATAGTAGTTTTTTTATATTGTTTTTTTAAAATCCTGGATTTACCATTAACTTGAAAATATGTGTTCAGTAACGTTTCAAATTATATCGAAAATACAAAATCGAAGTCTGACTGCCGTAAAGTTCAATTTCTACGTATATTTTTAAATTATTTTAAAATTAATTAATGTTTCGCGAGTACTTCCCCATTATCAAGACGACAAAGTACAAACAACAATTTTGATAATGGACGTATTCCGAAACAAGTTAACGAATATAAAATGTTTGAAGCTAGAAAAAGCTTGTATGTATTTAACAAAATAACAACATTCTTAGCGGAATAAAGACGATTACATGAATAACGTTTATTTATGCAGTGTTTAAAGCTGATTAAAATAGTGAAATCAAATTTTAAAATGAAAATTAGACAAATATTTTATGAATTTTTAAAGATTTACGCGATCTACAAAATTTAAAACTGCCGAATGAATTTTGAAGTGTAACTAACTTGTCGAAGCTATTACAAAAATCGATTTTATACCTATCGTATCGAACAGAAATTGCGAACGTGAGAATTATAAAACACACACATGCGCGCAAGCACGCACGCACGCACGCACGCACGCACGCACGCACGCACATGCACACACACACACACACACACACACACACACACACACACACACACACACACACACATTTTTAATTCATCAAAATAATGGAACAAGTGTGAAACAGCTAATAAGGCGCAGGTAGGCAATATCATTGCTGCGTTGGTGTTGCATAACCTAAGCGCCGTTCAAATAAAATAATATACTTAAAAAACTGTACTGTATTGCTGCATTGTTTTGTTGAGTTTTCAGCGACAGTTCGTTGTAACACACACACACACACACACACACACACACACACACACACACACACACACACACACACACACACACACACACACACACACACACACACACACACACACACACACACACACACACACACACACACACACACACACACACACACACACACACACACACACACACACACACACACACACACACACACACACACTCAATTTTTAACGATTCCTCAAATGTGATCTAGGGGTATATCTTTTGAATTAACGTTTACTACCACTCAAAAACTGTGGTCGCAATTGGTGATTCTCAGATCCATTTTTGAAAAATTGGGCTGATTTTTTTTAGTTTTTGCTTATTGTTTTCTAACGAGGTGTTGTAGGAAATAATGGAATGTGAGAAAGTTTATGTAATGTTTTTGCCGAATTTAGTTTTGACAATAGTTTCGGACATCGGTATGAAATAATGTTACCCTAGTGGGTCCATGCGACCGTTAGCAGTTGATGGGATACATAGCTACTTAAGTAAAATCGTTACAAAACCATGAAGGCCTACTTTTTTTTCAATATGAACGTCTGTTAAAATAGACGTTATAGTTATATTTGATTCTTTGTTCTACTTTTGTATTTAAAACTATAACCAATAAAATTAATAACTGAATTCTAACATTGTACATTACTGAAATATTTGCAGATGAAACCTATTGTAACCGGGTTTTACATTAAATACCTAAATTAGGCTACAGTATTTACTTAAATCAAAGTTTTTTATTTAATAACATTTACAAAAAATGGTATTTTATGATGACATGGTATTTTTATTATACACCAGAACCATCATAGATTGTCTTACCGATTCTACTTTAAAAACTGTTTCGGTTAATAATTATTTACGTCTTCTATGCAGTCATAATGTAAGTATTACTTTCAACAATGTTTTTTAACAATTAGCTGTTTTGGTACACACACAATTATTTCTGTCACATACGCCTGCATTATGCTGCACTCTCACGGGGACACTTTATACTGTTGCAGAAATTTTGTTGCACAACATTTTATCGGTTTTAAGTCGGTTTTATTTCATTGTAAAGCATTAAAATGGAAACGTATGCAGTGCGTGAGTTACCTGGTGTTCTGACGAACCTGTAGGTACACTTTGTACGTAGTTTTAGTAACGTAAGTGCTTCTTTTTGTACAAAACCGAACGGAATGGTTAGGGTAATAATATATGAAAGGGTAACCATATATATATATATATATATATATATATATATATATATATATATATATATATATATATATATATATATATAGGGGGGTTAGGGTAATAATACAACAATTACGTTTGAATTTTTTTTTACTTTTTAGCAAATTCCCATCGGAAAATGAACTATTGAACCGCCATCATGGTAAGACTCAAACTCAGAACCTTGAATTAGCGCGATCTTGATCTTTAAATCATTCAATGGATTCCAGTTTCTAATTGTTTCAATGAAATTCGTTAAAAACCAATGATTGATTGCGATGTGAAACAGTCTGCGATGGGGTAACATTAAGTCTCTTAAAGACACGAGCTGTGATACAGGGATGGGAACAGCTTAATGCTTTCTGCACACTCGACTCCCGACTAAAGTCAATAAGCCCCCTCCCATCCACCCCACTCACTTACTGTGACGTTGTTTAATTAATTGCAATTTGGCGAGACAAAGGCGTAGCGAATTGTATACTGCATTTTACCTGTAAATTTTTCAAGGTCGTAGGTTCGATACTTCACTGGGTTCCGGGACATAGGGTGGTTGAAGGTAATGAGGAGGTAGATCGACTGGCTTACCTTGGATCTGCGTCTGAGTTTATCGGCCCTGAGCCGGCTTTAGGGATCTATGTCGTTGTTCTGGTCTGCTATTAACAGGTGGATTACTACACCAGGTAAGATGGGATAACCTTCATGGGCATTCCCATAGTAAATTTCCTTTTGAAGCATTCAAAGGGGCAGCAGATGTCCTGGGTAGAGCACAACTCAGGAACATCATAGGAATCATTACAGGGCAATGTGTTCTGAGGGTGCACATGAACAGGATAGGTACGTACCATGGAGAAAGCGTGTGTAGGTTGCGCAGGAAGGAAGAGGAAACTGCAGGTCACATACTTCATGATTGTGAGGCTCTTGCTAGAAGAAGGCTAGGGGGTTTTGGTTTCCAAGATTCTAGGAATCTTCAGCAGAGTGAGCTAATCAGTGGGTGCACATGAACAGGATAGGTACGTACCATGGAGAAAGCGTGTGTAGGTTGCGCAGGAAGGAAGAGGAAACTGCAGGTCACATACTTCATGATTGTGAGGCTCTTGCTAGAAGAAGGCTAGGGGGTTTTGGTTTCCAAGATTCTAGGAATCTTCAGCAGAGTGAGCTAATCAGTGGGTTGCAGGAACTTATTAAGAGCACCAATCTGCTGAACTAGGTATTTTTTAAAGAGGTTTAGTTGCATAATTGGTCAGTCGATCGCCTGAGGTTGTAATAATTCCTTCATCTAGTCTTTAATCTTAATCTTAACTTAGGTTAGAGACTGCAATTACTGCCGTAATGTTTCCCTTTGCCATTAACACAAATTTTTGTCCTCATTAGTCTAACAGATATTGTAGCCTACACGATACACTTACACACAATAAAGTTCTATAAACATACTTAGGCTTGAGGAATATATTTCGGAATACACTATATCATGATCAGTTTTTATAGTATGTACTGGGAAAACACGGCACGAAATTGGTCTTTGGAACGGCCATTTTGAAACTGTTGTCCAAGTTGTTATTAAAATCGTATTTTCTGCGAAACTTAATTCAAATCGGAACTCACATACATACAATTACTAACGAAGCTTCAAAAAGTAATCTAAATGTCAGGATCGGTGCACATTTCAAGGTCCTTTATATGGGTATTTCCATGATCGCCGCTCCAATTACTCATTTTTCAAGAGAAATTCAACAATAAAATTAAATACTTAAAAACGTGTAAAACTATTAATGTTCGTCATTAATAAATAAAAAATAAACCCTGACCGCCGTCGGTTTTTTCGTATATCACTCTACATAATTTTCTGTAGTTTAAAATTTAGTACATTGACTTGCATTATGGTTTTTTTTATATAGAAACAACATTTAGCGAAATATTATAAGCAGATTTTGAGAATTTAAGCATTTTTTAAAATGTTCTTGAAGTAGCGTTTCTTATGTTCAATAAGGCCAGTGTTAATTTGACACGTATGGAGAGTTAACTCTGTAATAAACGCTTTTACCGCCATTTTGTTGTTTATAGGGTTTTGCGTTTACGGCCGTGCAACATGTTGTTATTGTTACAATTTGTAATAAACAACAAACCAATTAATTTTGTTATTGACGTTATTTCAACACATTACCACAGCCTGGGTTGTTATTCTGCTCGCTGCACATAGTACACACAGTTTGTTTAGTAAATGTACTGGAATATAGGTGTTCTATTCAGTTTTCATTACCCGTCGACATTTTGTAAATTTATCGTCTGACATAATGTTTATTAAAAATCACCGTGCCAGCTGATACTGTCATCAAATAACAAAATCTAACCTCATCTAATGTAATCTAACCTAACCTAACGTAACGTAATGTAACCAAACCTAACCTAACGTAACGTAACGTAATGTAACCTAACATATCCTAACCTAACGTAAGGTAATGTAACCTAACCTAACGTAACGTAACCTAACATATCCTAACCTAACGTAACATAATGTAACCAAACCTAATCTAACCTAACCTAACATATCTAACCTAAAACGTAAGGTAATGTAACCTAACCTAAAGTAAGGTAATGTAACCTAACCTAACGTAACGTAATGTAACCTAACCTAACGTAACATAATGTAACCTAACATAACCTAACCTAACATAACGTAATGTAACCTAACCTAACGTAACGTAATGTAACCTAATCTAACGTAACGTAATGCAACCAAACCTAACCTAACCTAACGTAACGTAATGTAATGTAACCTAACCTAACCCAACGTAACGTAATGTAACCTTAAATATCCTAACCTAACGTAACGTAACGTAACCTAACCTATCGTAACGTAATTTAACATATCCTAACCTAACGTAACGTAACGTAACCTAACATAACGTAACGTAACCTAACATATCCTAACCTAACGTAACGTAATGTAACCTAACCTAACGTAACGTAACCTAACGTAACGTAATGTAACCTAACCTAACGTAACATAACCCAACATATCCTAACCTAACGTAACGTAACCTAACATATCCTAACCTAACGTAACGTAATGTAACCTAACCTAACGAATCATGAACTAGGAAGGAATTAAGGAAAGGTTTTTCAATCTGCCAGCATCATTTTCTGTCTGTACGTCCTATAGGCCTAATCTTGTATTTATTTATTTTCATATAAGATATTTTTATCTTGTCTATTGCATTCCCCTTTTATACTAAATACACAGGTTTTAGTGCAGTGAGTTGCCAAATAAGCAAATAAAAATAAAGTTTTAATGTGAGTTGAATATTAAAACGATAATTTTTGCAATATATTTACACTGATTATGATAGTGAAATCGGATTGTAAAATATTGCGATAATTTTACCTTTTGGAAATTTTCTTGCATCTCGTCAGGAAGACATTTGAGCGTTTCTGTGACGTACAGATCAACTGTGGCTTTATGAATCTGTGAATTTTGAATCTATTTCTTAAAATGTCAATGTTCATTAACAATACAAATTACTACGCTATTTGTTAAGGTAAAATTATGTTTGGTATCTCATTTTAAAGGTCTTGTATAGTCCGCGAGGTACGAGAATGAAACGCGAATCATTGCCTAACTAAAGACACATTTACACGATGCCAGTGCGCGTTCCAGTTGAAGTTGTTGAGGTGCCAGCGACTAGCACCGTGTAAACGCTCTCTGATAGTGACTGGAGAGGCCAGCAAGCCCCAAACGTGTCAGTCGCTGGCGGAACAAATATTTTTGTTTTACTGGCGCCCCAGCTTCCCTCCACCCCTCTACCGCACTGGCGCCAGCCGACTGACATCGTTTAAAACGACAACTACCGTCCGCCAGTCGCTGGAAACATTCAACCACATGGATTACGTTTACCAAGTTCTGTTTAAGTAGTTACAGGAAAATAAAAATGGCTATTTGTTTGAGTAAGGAAAAAACTTTTACATCTGTACAGTTGTACCGTGACTACACAAAACTTATGGAACTTGTACAGTAAAGATTACCGCAATCGGGAGGCTGAGAATGCCTCGATGCAAGCCATCGTTGATGACATGAATGTGCCAAATGTTACAGTGAAGGACGTGCAAGAAAAAAAAGCTTTAAGATCTACATAATATTTAGATTTGACGAAAGTTGAGAAATGTAAAGCAAGTGGTGCGCGAAGAGATTTTATGTATAAACCATCAGTGCCATGGTTCAGAGATATGGACCACTTAATAAAGTGAGCTGGCATTCCTATCGCAGCATGCCAGTGACCTTCCAGTCGTTTCTCAACTGGCATGCCAGCCACTGGCAACGTGTAAACGGTAAAGCGCCAGTGAGCTGGCATTCCTCTCGCTGCATGCCAGTGATTTTCCAGTCGTTTCTCAACTGGCACACCAGCCACTGGCAACGTGTAAATTGTAAAGCGTCAATGAGCTGGCATTCCTCTCGCTGCATGCCAGTGATTTTCCAGTCATTTCTCAACTGGCACGCCATCCACTGGCAACGTGTAAACGGTAAAGCGCCAATGAGCTGGCTTTCCAGTCGCAGCATGCCAGTGACTTTCCAGTCGTTTCTCAACTGGCACGCCATCCACTGGCAACGTGTAAACGGTAAAGCGCCAATGAGCTGGCTTTCCAGTTGCAGCATGCCAGTGACCTTCCAGTCGTTTCTCAACTGGCACGCCATCCACTGGCAACGTGTAAACGGTAAAGCGCCAATGAGCTGGCTTTCCAGTCGCAGCATGCTAGTGACCTTCCAGTCGTTTCTCAACTGGCACGCCAGCCACTGGCAACGTGTAAACGGTAAAGCGCCAATGAGCTGGCTTTCCAGTCGCAGCATGATAGTGACCTTCCAGTCGTTTCTCAACTGGCACGCCATCCACTGGCAACGTGTAAACGGTAAAGCGTTAATGAGCTGGCATTCAAGTCGCAGCATGCCAGTGACCTTCCAATCGTTTCTCAACTGGCACGCCAGCCACTGGCAACGTGTAAATGGGCCATTTATTGAAGGCGTTTTTATTACATTACCAACGCGTTAAGCCCTAGGCGTTTGTTTCTCTTTTGACCAGGACTGAAGATCAGATTTTAAGGTTAATGATAAAGTGAACATCGCTTTAAATGTTGTATATGATCATTTTCACTTTCTTGCTACTCGATATAGAAAGAATATATTATATATTATAGCCGCCTCGATTGCCTAGTTGATAGCGTACTAGGCTTTCACCCCGAGGGCCCGAGTTCGATTCCCAGCCAGGGCTTGGCATTTTCATACGCTATAAATCATCCCCAACGTCTGCATTAGCCCAAGTGTGCACAATAGTCGGACGTTAAACACAAAAAAAAGAATGTATTATAATAGTGTCAATAATTCGTGATGTACCTACAAAAAGTTATGTAAGCCAATCCTTTAAACACAACTTATATTTTAGTCACCAAATGTCATTTCAGTATTTCTCTACTTTTGTATAGCTTATATATGGGATATAAACATCAATTACATCTGTAGTAGCAGTAGCGTTGAAATATTACAACAAACTGATGAAGTGTTACGTATTATTATTATTTATTTGCAATAGAAGTGTCATTCCACATATCAGCTGATAATGTGTGTGTCGAATTAAAGTGCTGCGTTGGTTTATTCGCTTTATTCAGGTGTTTATGACGCGAACTATTCAGATGACTTGATAATACACCGTAACGAACTCTGCGTTCCTTTGGAGAGAAATTACGTTTTCTTTATTTTTGTCTTTTAATTAGTCTACGTGATTTTAAGATTCGACGTGCAGACAAAAGGTCGCCCGGTCAAACTGACGTCCGTACAAAAGATTAAAAAAATTATTGAAACATATTTGTACAATACAAACTAATCAACGTATAAAAAAGAATCATTTCTGCTGAATCGTTTAATTTTTTACAATGAAAGCATTACTAAAAATTATACCAGGCTTATAAACTGTTAAAACAAATGGTAGGCTATAAGTTAGTAGAACAATTACGGTGCAAACAGTTTAATTAAAAATTTAAAAAATTGGAAAATCAAATTTCAATTTATGGTTTTTATAAAATGAAATGGAAATCGAAGAAAAAATTTAAAAAAAAAAATTAAATCACGACATAAACCCATTAAGTTACAATATGCATACTTACTAGTATTCAGCAGCTCAAAAGCCTTCAACTGCTCCTATACTGTGTGTTACACACGGACGTATGGGAAGCCACGATAATTCTCGTGAACCACAATGGGGAAGAAATCCATGTTCATTCTCATGGCTCACAATGAAGAACAAAAATACGTTCATTCTCGTGACTCACAATGAGGAACAAAAATACGTTCATTCTCGTTATTTTCAATGGGGAACAACAATACGTTCATTCTCGTGGCTCACAATGAGGAACAAATCCATATTCATTTTTATGGGGAACAAATCCCCATAAAATCCCCACGTTCATTCTCTCGTGGCTTACAATGGGGAACAAATCCACGTTCATTCTCGTGGGAATAAATCCACGTTCGTTCTCTTGGCTCACAAGGGAGAGCAAATCCACGTTCGTTCTCTTGGCTCACAAGGGAGAGCAAATCCACGTTCGTTCTCTTGGCTCACAAAAGAGAGCAAATCAACGTTCATTCTCGTGGGAATAAATCCACGTTCGTTCTCTTGGCTCACAAGGGAGAGCAAATCCACGTTCGTTCTCGTGGGAATAAATCCACGTTCGTTCTCTTGGCTCACAAGGGAGAGCAAATCCACGTTCGTTCTCGTAGCTCGTAAGAGGGAACAAATCCACGTTCATTCTCGTGACTCACAATGGAGAACAAATCCATGTTCGTTCTCGTAGCTCATAAGAGGGAACAAATCCACGTTCATTCTCGTGACTCACAATGGGGAACAAACCCAAGTTGATTCTCGTGGCTCACAGTGGGGAACAAATCCACGTTCGTTCTCGTAGCTCACAAGAGAGAACAAATCCACGTTCGTTCTCATAGGGAACAAATCCACCTTCGTTCTCGTGGCTCAAAATGGAGAACAAATCCACATTCATTCTTATGGGGAACAAATCCACGTTCGTCCTCGTGACTCACAAGGGAGAACAAATCCACGTTCGTTATCGTGGCTCACAATGGGAAACAAATCCACGTTCATTGTAGTATTTCACAATGGAGAATAAATCTACGTAAAATCTCGTGGCTCACAGACTGTATGTGAGAATGTGGTCAGCTTTTTACATTTTATAAATAAGTTTTGTTTTGAAAGTTCTTTGTTGTTAACAAATAGCGGGGGTAATATGTATCATTCATTAATTAGCATTGTCTTAAATGGAATAAATTCAAAACGGCCTGGACTACAGACTACAGACTCTTAATTGCACATAAGGATGGTCAGTGACTACACAATTTGCGAGGCAGTTTTTACTGCAGAAAACTAGGCCACTAATGATGTCTGTAATCTTGGAACAATAAACCTGCAGCTAATTGGGGAGCCAATCTAGAGCAACTTTAGTTATGGTAGCCCTAGGTAATTAGAACACACGTAATCACTTCCCTTTGTTTTACCTTAGAACGGGGACGGGGTATTAAATTACGATCAAATTAAAACTGTTTGTTACCGCCTAACTCCCATTATGTTTAAAGTATATATATTGGAAGCTCAGTGAACCTGATCGATTGATCTTGGTGTGTGTGTGTGTGTGTGTAGGTGTGTGTGTGTGTGTGTGTGTGTGTGTGTGTGTGTGTGTGTGTGTGTGTGTGTGTGTGTGTGTGTGTGTGTGTGTGTGTGTGTGTGTGTGTAGGTATGTGTGTGTGTAGGTGTGTGTGTGAGAGAAAGAGAGAGAGCGCGTGCGTGTGTATATGTGTGTGCGAGTGAATGCGTGCGTGAGCGTTTGTTTGTGCGCGTGAGTGTGTTTTTTTGTTTGTGTGTAGGTGTGTGTAAGTTTGCGTGCGCGCGCGCGCTGTGTGTGTGTGTGTGTGTGTGTGTGTGTGTGTGTGTGTGTGTGTGTGTGTGTGTGTGTGTGTGTGTGTGTGTGTGTGTGTGTGTGTGTGTGTGTGTGTGTGTGTGTGTGTGTGTGTGTGTGTGTGTGTGTGTGTGTGTGTGTGTGTGTGTGTGTGTGTAGTGTGTGTGTATGTGTGTGTGTGTGAGAGAGAGAGAGCGCGTGCGTGTGTATATGTGTGTGCGCGTGAATGCGTGCGTGAGCGTTTGTTTGTGTGCGTGCGTGTGTTTTTTTGTTTGTGTGTAGGTGTGTGTGTGTGTTTGCGTGCGCGCGCGTGTGTCTGTGTGTGTGTGTGTGTGTGTGTGTGTGTGTGTGTGTGTGTGTGTGTGTGTGTGTGTGTGTGTGTGTGTGTGTGTGTGTGTGTGTGTGTGTGTGTGTGTGTGTGTGTGTGTGTGTGTGTGTGTGTGTAGGTATGTGTGTGTGTAGGTGTATGTGAGAGAGAGAGAGCGCGTGCGTGTGTATATGTGTGTGCACGTGAATGCGTTCGTGAGCGTTTGTTTGTGCGCGTGCGTGTGTTTTTTTGTTTGTAGGTGTGTGTAAGTTTGTGTGCGCGCGCGCGTGTCTATGTGTGTGCGCGTGTGTGTGTGCGTGTGCGTGCGTGCGTGTGTATTTGTGTGTGTGTGTGTGTGTGTGCGCGCGCGAATGTGTGTTTATGTGTGTGTACATATATATATATATATATATATATATATATATATATATACACACACACACACACACATATTCCCTTTTTTAAAATTAATTTCACAAAACTTCTTTAAAAACAATTTTGGTAGTTATGACGTGTCATGGTTTACTTTTTGCCAGTGTGAAACTTCAGCACAAACAAAGAAGATCCATGTGAAAAAAAACAGAACCTCATGAGCTTCCATATTTTAAACTTTTTAAAGTAAATTAATTTGTTTGTAATTAATTTGTTATATATTTAATTATTTTTCGTCACTATAAAGGAAAATAATCTTCAAAACGGATTATCAAACATTAATTTTGATTCGGTATTAAGGGAGATATTTCATACTGACAAAACAACTTGGAGAAATAATATATAGAGATAAACAAAAGTTAAAAACACTAGAGTATAAAGACACAATAACAAATTTTTTTAAAATATATATAAAATTCTAACGTTACTCAGGAATCGATCTAGCGTCCAGGAATGGCGCACATTTTTTCTACGATTTCCGCTCCAGTAATTCATTTTCTAAGAAAAATCATTAAAAATCGACGTATTTTCCTAGAAGCGGTATCATAAAACGCTAATGATTTTAATTGTTCAGAAGTGGAGTATAATGGATTTATTGCAAGCTGTAAGCAATACGAGACTAGTTCATTAATTTGATCGATTATCCACTTACAAAATGTTGCAAGTACAGCAACTAGATCACAGTTTCAAGTATGGACTTGGAAGTTTTAATTATTTGCAAGAGTAATCTTGAAACTTGCAGTAACTTATTATCAATTAATTTAATGAACTAATTTCGATATTAATTGCTTTGGTTTTATAACGAGCCAGAAAGGAGCCTTTCGGGTCAAGTGTATTTAAAACTAAAGTGTATTAAAATCAGTACTTCTTCACTTGATAGTTTAGATTACTTTTCTGTTGGTAAAATTAGTAACTTAATATTGGTCATAATATATGAATTACTATACGCAGCTGTGTCGCTGACGAGATAGAAGGGAATATCTTTATTTTTTAAATTTTATACTTTTTTGGAAATATGATTTTACCATTATGAATAGCGCGCGCGCACACACACACACACACACACACACTATATATATATATATATATATATATATATATATATATATATATATATATATATATATATATATAACACTACAACACAGTCATAAAACCGGAGGTATTATATGCAAGCGAGACGCTAGCACTCCACACAAAAGCTACCATGGAGGGTATTTTGAAGGAAGAACGCAAAATCTTGAGGAAGATCCTTGGTCCGAGATTAACAGAAGATGGATACAGGTTGCACTCCCGGAAGACCACAGAGAAGATATCGAACCTGGCAGCAGATATCAGAAGAAGGAGGCTTCGGTTCTATGGACACATCAGTAGACTCCCAACAATGAGACTTGCCAACAGAATCCTTAAGTATATACATGGAGTCAAATCAACAACGTCGTGGATCGCACAAGTCAGAATAGACCTACATGACGCAGGAATAGACTAAACAGATGTTGAAGATAGACACGCATACAGGAGAAAGATGCTCGGTTGGAAGGTCCCAGAGAATGAAATCCCAAAGAGAGCAGGGGTAAAATGGACGGAGGAGCGGAAGAGGATCCATGGGGACAGGATGAGGGAGGTGTGGAGGATTAGAAAGAACAAGACATGAGTCGGAGTGCTTTGCGTGATCCAACAGGGTCTATGCGCAGATAATAATAATACATATATATATATATATTTTATGAATATTAAACGCTGATTATTATTGTAAAATATTATTATTTTCGAAAAAAATATTGATTAAAAAAATATGATTTCTTTCAAAGTTTTGAATGGGTGTCATATGAACACGGATGACCAATTTTTCTGAAATACGAACTCGTCTAAGCATTGTACGAGCCACGTTTGAATATAGTCAGATGAAAATTGCAAATGTGATCCGTGCTAATCTTCTCTCTCTCTCTCTCTTTCACTTAATAAAGTTACGTTTTGTTAGAATATAAGTTAACAAACTTATAACTCTAGATCATAAGCTAACCTAACCTAAATTAACCTATCCTAGCGTAACGTAACCTAACCAATACCAACGAAATGTAACATAACATAACCTATGAGCCTATAACATAATTTATGAGCTTATGAACGAGCTTTTATTTTTGTTTGATCGATCTATAGGCAGAACCGTTTATTTATTAGGCCGACTTCTCCACTTCTCTGTGGTTTGGAGACCTGTTGCGGATATGGGTACCATCCGGCACGGACATTCCTCGCAGCCTTCTCCCTGATATTCAAGGTCCGAGGGAAAGATCCGGTCACCGTCTCAATTGAGGTACTCTTCACCTTTCAAACTCTATCTCCCTGCTATAGGCTTCCTGGTAACGCGAAAGCTTATAAAGAAAAGAAAATTCTCTCTGAACCTCACGCCGGCGTCTACGGGTCTCTTCGGAGCTCTCGGACAAAGGCCTGCTTATGAACAGTAGCTGGGTTCCAAAATAGGAACCTGATTCGCTTTCGTCCCGTAGGTCGCACAGCCGAGCTGTCAATTTCAACGGCTCTCCAACGACAGAATTTCTCCCAGGGTTTAGGATCCTCTGACTCTTTTCAACAGTTATTCACCCCTTTTTCCAATCAGTCCTCTAGGTCCTCATTAGAATATTTGCTACTTACTACTTTTATTACTTGGAGTACTTACTGCCATCAAGAGCTGCGCCGACGATGGCTCCAGGCAGGCCTAAGCCTTTGCGCTCACCGTCATGACCCTTCCACTCGTCAACACATAACAGCGAGGCACCTGCGAAGGTGCTGCCCTTGTGCCATTGACGATTGAGTATAGAGTATACAGCGCCATCCACTTTCAAGGCTAGTTGCATCGGCAGGTGAGTTTTACACACT
>CM040183.1:81655407-81715407 GCA_022606455.1 Callitettix versicolor
CAGCTCAAGTCAGCCCACTTTCTATTTTCGTCATACAAAGTTTGTAAAAAGAGCTGGTGAGTGAGAGCTTCCTCTCGAAGATAAAATTTTAGCGAAATGTCGAAAGAAATTTCTTTATGTGTCAAACGAATGCACTCCGGTTTTCATGTATACAATAACCTCTCTAAAAGCGCTCATTTCAAAGTCGGTAGTTATTGATTTTCGAAAGAAATTTTGTTAGTAAATTTTCGTTCTAAGTTTTAATAAAATTAAAATTTTGAAAAACTGGATCGTTTTTACACGCACTCACTCGCACTAAAATATTTTCCAAGATCTTACCGTACCGTAATTGCTCTTATAGCAATTCGTTAAAAAACAAACAAAAACCTACTTCACAAAGTCAACCATGTAACACTTTGCGGCTTGCTGGATTCTGTCCACTGCCCACTGTTAACTATAGCAGATTAGCAGTGGCAGTGATATTCATTTGCATTCATTGCAAGTACGGAACACAATAAAGTAACGGGTGATAGGATTCGGTTTATTGTGTACAAAATTTGCATATTGATTACATTTATTATTTGAGACAAAAACGAATCAAGCCAATTATAACATGATAAACTGAGCAAACACAAAAAAAGTTGAAATTAATTGGTTTGTTGGATAATTAAAAAAACTTTGTTTTACTGAAAAGCGAATGATATGTAGGCCTATACATGGTGTGTTAAAATGTAGGTATTTTTCACTGACGTATTAATTAGTAGTGCAAAATATTGTACAAATATTCTCATATCCGAATACGAAAATATCCGACTCACTTTGACGTTTCATTTTTTATTTTCATGTTTTCAAATTTTCGTCCTGAGTAGTATAATTACTTATTTGCAAATTTCATACACTGTCCTGAGGTATGAATTTGTGACGATTAAAATTAAACATTTTGAAAAATCATGCAGGCGTACTCTTTTTGAAGTGACTACTTTTTTTCGCGGGATATGAGTGTATTGTGCATTGGGGAAAATTCAGTTTGCCGTCACGGAAAACTTTAGCACATCCATACGCACGCTTTAGTGAACGCGGGAATTTTTTTGTTTAGTGATTAATAAAATGTATTTTTGAAGTGAAAACTTGTATGGTCACGGTTGACAAAACATGGGTATAAACATTTGTTTTCGCGTCACGCTTGAATCCGTAATGCATACTTCACAGCATACATTGTTCTTGTATATATCTAGACTGGAAGTGATTATTTCTAAACAGCTGATTTCGCACAATGGCTACAATATCATTTCAATTGAGGTTATGCTTATTGTTCTTGTTAATTTTAAAAATGTGTATTTTCTAAATTTGTGTAGTTAAATTATTTAATGTATATGACCTATACCGATTTTTGAATGCCATAATCACAAATATTATATTTATTTATTTAGACAGTATAAATGCCAAAAGTAGGGTTATAAAGTAGGGTTTAAAATTATTAAAGTCCCTTATATAGCCTAAGATACTCAAATTCATAGTCTGTGACAGTTTCAGTTAATTTTTAAGTTGTGTACCTACACACACGTAAAATATAATACGAACATAATTTTCAAGAGCTAACGTTTTCTGCATTCATCTAAATTTTTATAAAAATAATTAAATCATAATAGTGAAAAAGTATACAGTCAGGTATGCCAAAAGAATTAGTCACATCTATCGGCCAGTCCTACACTGCATAAGTTTTTTTGTCAATAGTTTACGAACTGTGTTTTTGGTGAGGTTAGGTTTTTGTTGTTCAAAAAACAATTATTCAAAACGTCTAATTTTTGTTATTTTGAACATTGTGCTGATACAGTCAATCCTTTCGTTCCACTCTAAAAACATCCACGCGTGGATTCATTACTTGTTCCCCCTACAAAACAGTAAACCAACAATCACTTGGTTCTTATCAGCTCTCGTGCCTGAGAATAGAGGATTTTACAGTGTGTAGATGACGTCACAAGATCAGTCAGCTGTGCGTTATTGCCTTCATTAGCATTTTATTACAGCCATAGTGACGACATCTTTTAGACGGCATAATACAGCTCTGCCTCTTCCAATAAAATATACATATACATGTCGAAAATACATGGCCGACACTATTCAAAGGCAAAGTGTGTGTCGATTTTTATTTTTTCGTAATATTACAACAGTCGTTGTGAGTTATGCGTTGAGAGTGGAAAATTAGCAATAAAAACCAATAAGTACAACTTGTGTTGCTTTTATTGCTGGAAAATGTAAGAAAACATAAAATTTATCAATGTTTGAGTTGTTACTGATCTGCTTGAAACTTGGAACCATTTGACAATGACATTTTGGGATATTGGTGTAAACTTGCAACTACTTTGTACTTAAATATAGTGATACTGCACAAACGTAGAATTACTTTACACTAAAATGTAGTTATAATGCACAAACGTAGAATTACTTTACACTAAAATGTAGTTATAATGCACAAACGTAGAATTACTTTACACTAAAATGTACGTAGTTATAATGCACAAACGTAGAATTACTTTACACTAAAATGTAGTTATAATGCACAAATGTAGAATTACTTTACACTAAAATGTAGTTATAATGCACAAGCGTAAAACTACTTTACACTAAAATGTAGTTATAATGCACAAGCGTAAAACTACTTTACACAAAAATTTAGTTACACTGCAAAGAATTAGAACTACTTTACACTAAAATGTAGTTATAATGCACAAACCTAAAACTACTTTACACAAAAATTACTTACACTGCACAGATTAAAACTACTTTACACTAAAATGTAGTATAATGCACAAACGTAGAACTACTTTTCACTAAAATGTAGTTATAATACACAAAATTAGAACTACTTTACACTAAAATGTAGTTATAATGCACAAAGGTAGAACTAATTTACACTAAAATGTAGTTATAATGCACAAACGTAAAACTACTTTACACAAAAATTTAGTTACACTGCACAGAATTAGAACTATTTTACACTAAAATGTAGTTATAATGCAAAAAAGTAGGACTACTTTTCACTAAAATGTAGTTATAATGTACAAACGTAGGACCACTTGACACTAACAGTAGATACACTGGGGTTAATGTCTGACTACTTTACACTAAAATGTAGTTACACTGTATAAACGTTGACTACGTTATCCTGAAATGTAGATGAAATGTTATCATGTGAAATGTAATTTATGACTACTTTACACTAAAATGTAGTTAAAGTGCACAAAAGTAGGACTACTTTGCACTGAAATTTAGATACACTATGCCTATTTATACACTAAGTATAAATACACTGGACTAAAGTCTATCTATTTTACACTAAAACGTAGTTACACTGCATAAACTTAGGACAACCTTACACTAAAATGTAGATACACTGGAATAACTTATGACTACTTTACACTAAGAAATAAATCATCAAGTGCATAAACTTAGGGCTAATTAACACTACAATTATTATCACTACTTAAGCATAGGACTACTTCACACTAACATATAGTGACATAGTAGAAATTTAGGTTTAATTTACACTAAAGACAATAATACACAGATTTAAAACTATTTGACACTGAAATATGTGTACACTCCTAAAACTTAGAACTAATTTACACCAAAATATAGGATAACTGCACAAACTTACATCTTTACACTAACATACAAGGACCTTTCACTAAGTTAATTTAAGACTTTTCTGTTTTTACATATTACAAAAATAGTACGGGAATTAAAAATATTAACATTATCGTCAATCATGGTGACAAAATCAGAATTTCAGTAAAATGGATGACAAACAATTTTTTTATTGCTTTTTTTGAAAATTGCTTCTATCTCAGCTGCGTGCAGTGATAATTTTTAATTCTTGAAAAACATATTTTCAGCAAACAAAACTAACACAACTCTATCTTATACTTCGTATTTCCCTTTCCGAGTTTTCGTGGAAAGAAACAAAAATCCCTGGTTTCTGTCGTTTTCGTAGCTCGGATAAATTTTTCCTTTATCAAGTTAGAAACATTTATTAAATCGAATTTCTCCCTCGAGCCAAGTGTTAGGCCTACCACTACACTACAGCACACATCAATAGCAAAGCTTGTAGGGCTATTGCCATAGTAACCGTTCTAACAACTGATTCAATTCAAAGCGTAACAAAAGACTTAAGGCGGGGCGCGTGTTAGTGTTGCTTTAACAAAATACAAATTAATTAAGTATCGATTCGAGCGACGCGATACGCTTACAAATTCATTAATACCGTGTAAATAATGCTTACAGAAGTACAGAGAAGTTCACTTTTACTAAATATTGCTGTGATGTTATAATTTTTTTTTTTTTTTTTGTGTTTAACGTCCGACTATTGTGTACACTTGGGCTAATATAGACGGTGGGATGATTTATAGCGTATGAAAATGCCAAGCCCTCGCCGGGAATCGAACCCGGATCCTCGGGGTGAAAGCCTAGTACGCTATCCACTAGACCACCGAGGCGGCTTGTGATGTTATAAACGAGAGCTGTATAATTACCAACGTTTTTAATGAGTTTCAATTGGAAAATAATCCAATGATAAGGCCCACCTGAATTCTGATCCTAATATTTAAAGAACTGTTAATATATGTTCCGCGCGCGCGCACGCACGCACGCACGCACGCACGCACGCGCACACACACACACACACACACACACACACACCACAGGGCTTGGTGGTCGAGTAGCTAAGATACCGGTCAGTCTGCTGTGTCTCTGATCAGCGCACCTCAAGGTCATAGATTCGAGACTGTAGTTACTGCCGTAAGCGTTACCCTTTCGTTAAAGCCGAAATCGTAAATAAAACTGGCATAAAGTGTGAAAGTTAACCCAAAAATATAAGAAAATTTAATGAAAATGTGAAAGTGAATTATACTGAAAATCAGCGACATCTATTCGACAGAATTATTTCTAGAAGAAACAATATTCGGACGTTCAACCAAAATCGCATCTGGCATCTTCGAGGTGGTTCTAGTCGAACTAAAACTTCGTTCCTTGTGTTACCTTTGTATGATGTAAATAAAAATTGGGATTGGGCTGGCTTAAAGCTGACTTAGATCAGTCCGCTATTAAGAACACTATCTCAGCTGATTAGGTCCAGTGATATAGAGAACGGCTTTTGTAAGAATATAATTAAGTCAAGTACAATTTGAAATAGTCCTACAAACAGCAGATAAATTATCGGCGTCATCACTCCCTATTTAGTTCAGCTGTACTCGCACTCGTTTCAAAATATCGGGTTTCGGTCTTACCATGATGGCCGTTTCAATAAAAAATCGTTAGTAAATATCGTTCCTATTATTTGTTATGTGATTTATTCTGTATTCTTGATTTTTTTTACTTCTCTGTTCCTCGCAATCAGTGGCCCTAAACACTTCCCTCTCACTGCGTCACGTGATGTTATTAATGATGTTAATTTTTCTTCCTTCAGAAATGAAACTCGTAATTTCTTCTTCTTAATATCCCTTAATTAAAGCCTATCCTCGGAGGGTAATAAATTACAAATCTTCTGCATATAACGGCTATCTGATCTTGCGCGCTAATTTCTTGCCTCTTCTTGTGCCCAGTCAGTCTGCAACGTATTGTTTAGTACCAACCTCGGGGAGCGTGGCTTCCATTAGCGTTAAATTAAAACTCTATAAACGTGGGAACCGTTTCTTGTCTCTAAATCACAGATATCTCGGAAGGAATTACTTATTAAATATTTCAGTTAAAAGATCCTTTTGAGCTAGCTATGTTTTCTTAAAACATACGGGACTAATGATTTTTTTCTCGAATGATAAACTTATAATTTAACACGTTCTCACTAGCGACGCACTGCAACTGCCGGTAAGGAAAGAGTGTGTCATCAGTGACGCACATTCGCATTCAAAATAGGCAGTGTGTGCCACGAGTGACACACTCTCTTTCTTACTTCATTTGGCCTTATTTATAATGACGCCATGTTTGAAGCCTAGAATTGTGTTGTACGACCATTTTAAAGTATACGAGAGTAACCTTAGTCGGATTAGATTTTGGTCTATTGTATTATTTTACCCTGGCACACCTTATAGGTAATTTAAAAAGATAATAAATTTAAATTCAATAGTAATGTTAGAAGCATCATTTTAATTTCTAAACTTAATTTTAAATGTAACGAAATAACATTATATTTTGGCCTACTGGTTTTTTTCTTTATCTTGGCGACTTTTCATGGTAAACTAAAATGAAAACACTTTCAAAATAATAACATCTGTTTAGTAACAATTATAACGCTAATACATCGAAATGAAATCATATAACGTATGGAGTCTTTTATTTGAAATTTTGTGTGTACGGATCGGTAACAGTGTGCCACCAGTGACAACAGGACATAGCCTTTAAAATATATAGGATGAAGTTTTTCCGTTAGATATCACCTAAAATGGAATATACAAAAATTTTCTAACAATTTTATGGAAACAAAATTTACGCCTTTAGTTGAGATTTCAAGTTAATTACCATAACACAAATAATATGTCTTTTAAAAACGGCCGTCGTCGTGAACGTGTTAAAAAAAATTATATTGATATAATAACAGCATGTCTCGCTGACGTGACAGAAATGAATTTGTAACATAAAAACTTTTGAAATACCGATTTCACTATTGTACTGAAAGTTCCAACCGGTATATAACAGAAGATTCAATCAGAACGTCGGTTATTAAGTGTTGAATGAACGAATGAATTTATAGGGCTACTATTGCACTGCTATCTTTGTAGATCTACTGTACCTCCTTTTTATATTCCTGGAGGGCTCACTTACAGCTCCTTCTCCAGGCCTAGTCTGTTTATAAAGTCTACGAAGGAGGGGATATAATGTGGGTGACTTCCCTACTTCAAATTATTGACTTCCCAGTTCCTTATTGCAGATCATTGTTCTGCTAATTCCTTTCAATTTTCATTTCTCTCGACCCTCATTACAGAGGTTTTGCTCTATTCGGCCATCCTTTTTCTTATACGGTGAGCCGCTAATTCTATTTTATATTATTAGTTATGAAAACACCCGTAAGTAGCTGAGGAAATGGTCCACCCATACAGTAAGGCTAAGGGCCAAGGTACACTGGGAGATCGCCAAGTTTCACAAGGCTTCATTTGATAAACCATTAGGCCAGTGTCACACTCCATCAGATTTACACTTTAAAGAGTTAGCCAAGTAGAGTATTGAATATATATATATATATATATATATATATATATATATATATATATATATATATATATATATATATATATATATATATATATATATATATATATATATATATGTGTGTGTGTGTGTGTGTGTGTGTGTGTGTGTGTGTGTGTGTGTGTGTGTGTGACGAGTAGATGAGTGAGAGTAGTATGAGCTAGAAATGGGATTGCTAAACCCATCAGCTGCTCACTACAGCTGCCTCCGTTGGAGTTTTTAAGTGTTGAATCAAGTACGTCAATACAAAGGATGCTTGTTGCCTTTACAAATGGAAATATAAACACACACATATTATATATATATATATTATTATTATCTGCGCATAGACCCTGTTGGATCACGCAAAGCACTCCGACTCATGTCTTGTTCCTTCTAATCCTCCACACCTCCCTCATCCTGTCCCCATGGATCCTCTTCCGCTCCTCCGTCCATTTTACCCCTGCTCTCTTTGGGATTTCATTCTCTGGGACCTTCCAACCGAGCATCTTTCTCCTGTATGCGCGCCTGTCTTCCACATCTGTTGAGTCTATTCCTGCGTCATGTAGGTCTATTGTGACTTGTGCGATCCACGACGTTGTTGATTTGACACCTTGTATATACTTAAGGATTCTGTTGGCAAGTCTCGTTGTTGGGAGTCTACTGATGTGTCCATAGAACCGAAGCCTCCTTCTTTTGGATATATATATATATATGCCAACATTTTATTTATATCTTTGTTAATAAATGTAAATGTTTTACGAATGAATGCAGATGTTTTTCGAATGAAAAATTACATCTGAAATACGTTCTTCATGACTTGCTCTGCATGTTGTAACTCGATCAGTGAAATTTGTAATGATTTTAAAATTAGGTTACTGTAGCCTAGGAAGTGTTGACTCATTAGATGCACTGTGACGCCCTAGAGCCGTAACGAAGCTTCCGCCCAGTTCTGCGTAACACCCACCATATTTGCAAAGTGTTTTTTCACAATCAATATTCGCTAATCTATTGTAAAGCGTAAACTAATATAAAAAATATACTGATTAACAAAGATATAAATAAAATTTTGGCGCGCGCGCGCGCGCACACACACACACACATATATATATATATATATATATATATATATGTATATGTGTGTGTGTGTGTGTGTGTGTGTGTGTGTGTGTGTGTGTGTGTGTGTGTGTGTGTGTGTGTGTGTGTGTGTGTGTGTGTGTGTGTGTAAACATCAACTTTATAAAATTTAAAGAAAGATTTATTATTTTGTACACTCTACATTTACGTTTGTTTTTCCTAAAGATTTCACAACTTTTTGATTTACCTTTTAAACGCTAGAGGTGTGTTACACACAGACAAAAACGGTTCCAAGTTACTTTATAACGACTTTTGTAAGGGTAGTAACATCCCTGCGGGGAGGCACGTAAAACTTTGCTTTAATTTGTTAAAGTTGCTCCGCTTAACAAAGCTTTGCATGCCTTTTGTATGAATGTAAGAAATATTCGAACGCTTCGCTCAAACGCTCGCGGCTGTCTCGCTGACATGATGGAAGCGAATTTAGAAAAAGCGATTAACGTAGTATTAAAAACGTATAGAAAAAAAATACTTATATGCAATAATATCCATCGATTTTCCCCCAGATTTTTAGGAAATAATATTAATTTTAAATATCAATACTTACGTTAATTGAATTATTATTTTTTTTTAAAAATAACGAAAAAACGTCGAGAGCCAGAATAAAAATTATAACTTTCTACCTTACAATTTTTTTTTGAAAATTTTATTTCACCATCATTGATAGAGATATTTACAGATTTTACAGACTGTTATGAGGACAACATTTTTCAAAATTGTTCAATAATGTAAGAATATTACAAGATTTGAAAACCCGTAGTTTTAAAACAGTTCGCTATAGAACCAATGACCTTTTAGATTCAGTAGTCAAATCTGTCAATGATTGTTGCTCCAATAGTTAATTTTCAATGAATTTTTGTTTTTAAAGACAATGGCACAGCTTACAGCAGTAACTTCAGTCTCGAAAGGGCGACCTTGGTGCGTTCGTTAGTGCTATTCGGACACGCTGCTGCTAAAAATTCTCTTATTGAACCAAAAATAGAAATCATGTATCATGTTTTACCTTCCTTTTTTATTTTAATTACGATAATTTGTTCAAAAACATGACACATGATTTTTATTTTTTGGTTCAATAACTGAATTTTATTATTTTTTCTTAAAAATTACAATTAATTGTATATTATTATTAAGTAATCTTGTATTTATTGTATTAATTGTTAGTTTAATTTACGATTTTTTAAATAACATAGCTAGTTATTAACAACATAACCTGAAATTTATTAAAACCTATCAGCTGTTCAATAAAATCAGCTGATCGTTACGAATTAATATGAAACAACTGAACTTTTTTTTATACAGCCATCTATGGACTACAATTACACAACTTTCTTCCTTGTTAACCCCTGCTTCCTCCTACGCCAGTACACCTTCATTCTCTGGCTCATTCTATGAGTTCCGCCTCCGAAACCACTAGCTTCCTTCCTCTTGGATTCTCTTCAGAGATGTTTTTCAACTCAGCAGCAGCTACCTTCCTCCCACACGTGTCCCTATTTTGTACCTCTTCAGCGCTCATTCCACATCTAGTCAGATCCTGATGGACTTCCTTTAGCCGTGGAATTTGTGTTTTCCTGTTTTTCTTGAAAGTCAGCTCTGTTTTCGCTATCCTTTTTGGTTTCATCCTGCTGATGTGCCCATAAAACATCAATCTCCTCTTCTTCATTGTAATAGTAATTTTTTTAAACCTAACTGATCTTTTATTATAACTACTAAAATTAAATAACCATTCATTTCATATATTTACATTGGACAAACGTCTTCGTAGTTTCCGTAGTGTAGTGATTATCACGTGCGCCTCACACATGCAAGGTTCCCTGTTCGATCCCGGGCGTAAACATAGGACATTTTAATTATAATTAATATGAGACTTGCGACGCGCAAAATATACTATTACATGTCAATAATGGATTACGCGATGCGCAAAATATACTATTACATGTCAATAATGGATTACGCGATGCGCAAAATATACTATTACATGTCAATAATGGATTACGCGATGCGCAAAATATACTATTACATGTCAATAATGGATTATGCGATGCGCAAAATATACTATTACATGTCAATAATGGATTACGCGATGCGCAAAATATACTATTACATGTCAATAATGGATTACGCGATGCGCAAAATATACTATTTATTACATGTCAATAATGGATTACGCGATGCGCAAAATATACTATTACATGTCAATAATGGATTACGCGATGCGCAAAATATACTATTTATTACATGTCAATAATGGATTACGCGATGCGCAAAATATACTATTACATGTCAATAATGGATTACGCGATGCGCAAAATATACTATTACATGTCAATAATGGATTACGCGATGCGCAAAATATAATATTACATGTCAATAATGGATTACGCGATGCGCAAAATATACTATTACATGTCAATAATGGATTATGCGATGCGCAAAATATACTATTACATGTCAATAATGGATTACGCGATGCGCAAAATATACTATTACATGTCAATAATGGATTACGCGATGCGCAAAATATACTATTTATTACATGTCAATAATGGATTACGCGATGCGCAAAATATACTATTACATGTCAATAATGGATTATGCGATGCGCAAAATATACTATTACATGTCAATAATGGATTACGCGATGCGCAAAATATACTATTACATGTCAATAATGGATTACGCGACGCGCAAAATATACTATTACATGTCAATAATGGATTACGCGACGCGCAAAATTCAACATCAAAACCAGTCTTAAAACATGATATATGTTAAAAAATTAACTTATTTCACATACTGAATTTGGTAGCACTGTTAAATAGCAAGAGCCCCAAGTACGAATGAGTATCGCTGGTCGATATTTTCAAAACTTACTAATAATCCTAATAATAAGTCCTCTTTAATAATCCAAATATACACACATACACTTATAAATATATAAATATTTTTTCCTATAACCCTCCAGATGTTATGTGTATTTACGATTTTGATAAGGAAAATATTCTTACTGCCAACTGTAGTAAAAGTTTATCATAATCTTATTAGCGAAATTATTTTTGAAAATGAGCTATTTGAATGACTAATAAGGTGAGACTAGGGATCTTGAAAAGGGACCTTGAAATCGATCCTTAGATCATTTTTTTTCAATGGTCTTAAAAATGTATGTGTATTTATACATTTGTACTCAAGCTTTTAAAAATTCGTTAGGATTCAAACGGTTCAAAATCAAATTTAGTAAAAGCATTGATTTGTTTGTTATCCATCGAAATCCATTTAACGTTTTAAAAATTTCGACAGTCTTAAAAATTTGTTATCTTACACTTTTTTTTGGAAATTCCATCGTAATCTAGTTAAGAACTGTATGCGTCTGACAGTGGTCAGGGTTTATATTTGTACTATGTTCAGTATAATGACCTGCCTTCCCTAGCTTCGTCAATTCTATTTTCGTTGGCGCGTTTCGGAGAATCTCCATCTTCAAAAACTATATCTATACTGGTAACCAATATTATGGCCCGTCCTATTTATAATTTTCTATCTCCACCTCATACCCCTCCTCTATTCAACACGTGTACATTAATCCTGACGTGCTCGCTTCTGATTGGCTCTTCAAAATCATACGTTTTCGCTCGCTTCTGATTGGCTCCTTTCAAGCTTTCTCTTCAACGGTCGTCCCTCATGTTAATTTTTGAAAATTTTTAGATTTTTGAACGTAAAGATATTTCTCACGAGGGACGCATACCTCCAATAATAGAAAACTCCATGAAGGTACTACATATGGCAGAAAAAGGAAGACGTATGAACATTTTAGAGAACTTGGAAATTTTTAAATCTAAATTAAAGGGAGAAAACATAATAAATGAACAGATATTACGTTTAAAAATCTAAAAATTTTCAAAAATTAACAGGAGGGACGACCATGGAAGAGAAAGTTTGAAAGGAGCCAATCAGAAGCGAGCACGTCAGGTTTAATGTACACGTGTTGAATATAGGAGGGGTAGGAGAGTGAGATAGAAAATTATAAATAGGACGGGCTATAATATTGGTGACCAGTATAGATATAGTTTTTGAAGATTGAGGTTCTCCGAAACGCGTCAACGAAAGTAGAATGGACGATGCTAGGGAAGGCAGATCATTATACTGAACATAGTGACAATAATTCTAGCAGAAAAGAAGAAGAATATAAAAAGAATTTTATATTAGCACATTCAATGCAATTTTAATGTTAAGACAATACCTTAACAAGGCATTGCGAATTAATGTAAAACTACTTTGTGGATTCATTATTAGGTACACTTCAACATATGGCCTAACTTCTTTTCAAAAGTTAAAAAACGTCAATAGAAACGCACAACATATTCAACAACCACTACAAATGCTGTCATCATCGCCGACAAAAGTTATCAGTTCCCTAATCAAACTCTTTTAATAAATTCTTACATGACAATGCGGTGGCAAAGTTCAGCGGGAGATGTCTGACTGAAACCAATTTAAAGTTTGCATGCCATTGAATGTTGGGACAAAGTGACAAGCAATTACTGCGTCATGACACCGGCTTGCCACGGTGTGCTGCTGGCATGGCGATTGTATTTGCAAAAACTGGAGTCATCTTCACGCGCTTTGTCTGACGCATAATTTTATTTCTCTTTTCTGTTTTACAAGATGTCAATCAACGGCGAGATTGTCTTGAGGACCTCTTCTACGGACAAAGCGAAGCGAAGTCTCCGTTTCAACTCGACCGTTGGTCATTCGGTTTGTGTGTTTGTTTGTTTGGCATTTTTGGCTAAACACATCGACCGTTTTGAAATCATGGGGTTTTATAAAGCCCGAGTGAAGTATGTGTTTGATTGCTTCCCGTTTCAAGATTGCATCCTTTAATTTAACGATAACGAGTGTAGTTTCTGGCTATTTCTTGTAATACTGGCTGCACGGCAAGACCAATCATAATTTTTACCTCTTACCGATTAAATTGGTGGACAATTTACCAACGAGTCAAAGCAAGGCAATTAATTAAAAACATAGAACGAGGTATACTGTTCTTTGAACTACTAATTATAGAACAAAAATAAATAATTAGGATTATAACCTACTTTTTCGTCTAGTGGTCTATTTACTCACCTCGTAAAGGCTGCCACGGTTTCGAAACCTTACTGTTTCATCTTCAGGCCGTAATACAAAATGTTAAATCCCTCTGTCGAGGTCGTCACAAAGTTAAACAAAACAATGAAAACAGACGTCACAAACACTAAACATAATTACACGATTAAATTACGTTAGTGTTTAAAATTTATTGACTAAATATTTAAAACTAAAAAGAAATAATTATTTATCCTCTATCTCTCTTACTCTCTTAATCCCTTATCGCTGGGTTTTTTAGTAGGTTCCGGTCTTTGACATCATCGGCATAAGTATTTAAGTATATATATATATATATATATATATATATATATATATATATATATATATATATATAGTTCAAATAAAAGTAGCCGCCTCGGTGGCCTAGTTGATAGCGTACTGGGCTTTCACCCCGAGGACCCGGGTTCGATTCCCGGCCAGGGCTTGGCATTTTCATACGATATAAATCATCCCATCGTCTGCATTAGCCCAAGTGTGCACAATAGTCGGACGTTAAACAACAAAAAAAAACACCAAATGTCGGACGTTAAAAAAAAAAAATCAAATAAAAGTATTTATTTTACACCGGTCAGGGTTCATTTTCTTTTGTATTTTGAAGGATTCGCATATTAAAATGTTCAAATTACGTTTTTAAATTTTGATACCGTTTGGAAATTTCAGTTATGTCAGCAAACCAGCTGTGCAACGAGATTAAAATAGTACATGCAGATTTAAGACTTAATTCCTTTGAAATTAAATTCAAAATTAAATACAATAGAGTAGAGTGGAATGGGGGCAGTTAGTTGTATTGTAGGCTGCTATCAGGAGAGCAATACATTTAGTCTGAGTTTAGCTTAGATAAGATAACCACAGCTTTGTAAACTATTCCCCTTGGCGTGCATAAACTGAAACACTATTTAAATTCTTTGTTTTTGGCCTCTTTGTATTATTTTAACAATATTAGAAATAACGTATAGTGAAATATCACTAGTGATCTTATTAAAAACATTATAATCAATGTATTCTGTAGTGAATAATTAACTGTGAAGCACGTATCGTTTAGTTCTTTTTTTAAAGCTGTTACTTAAGCATATCATGACTTCTTAATTCATTTTATTAGTAAGGTTTTTTGTGGACATTTTCAATCATTTCTGTATATAGTTTCGAGAGTGTGTGTCGACTTTGAAGTGTCTTAAAACATAAATTTAGAAAATAGAAGATAAACCTCCGGCCTATGTTAAAACACAGACAGTTCAAAATGGACGCCATTTTGAAACTGATGTACGGATTTTGTTTAGTAAAGAACGTTTTTTTTTAAAGAAATAGCTAAATCGATTTTTGCATCAAGTTTGGATCAAATGGGAATAAATTTTCAAAAGGGAGAGTGCTAAAAATCATACGCATTTGAGTAAAAAAGTAATATTTTAATCACCCGAAAACATTGTTCTAGAGATTAGGATCAGTGCTCATTTCTAGGTTCCGAATCTTATTTATATATTTTGTTGTTATTTAAACGTGACAAAAAAATCAATTTTGATAACAAACAGTTTAAATAAGTTCGTTACCAGTAATTACCGGTTTCAAAATGGCGACTATTAAAAAAAAAGCGTAATATTTTTTATCTCATATTTTTGAAAATCTTATTTAACCATCGTTAAAATCGGCATAAATCAACATTTATAGTTTTAAAAATTTGACAGCGTCCAGTGTGTGTAAACTAAGTCGGCCATATTGAATATATCCGCTAAAAGACTAATGTTAATTAACGATACATATTACTCCGCTATATGTAAAGACGGGACCAGTTTTATACCTTATATTCACTGGTGATTTACCCATGACACAAGGGGTAATCACTGCCACATTTGCAGTTGACACTGCTATAATGGCCTCCAGTAATGACCCTCAGACAGCTTCTCAAACATTGCAGCATAGTTTGAAACTAGTAAAAACTTTGGATGGAAAAATGGCGTATAAAAGTTAATGAAGCTGAATGTCAACATATAACCTTCACATTAAGGAAGGTTATATGCATGTCCAGCAGTATCCCTAAATAAAAAACTGATACCACAGACCTCAGAAGTGAAGTACCTGGGAATTCATTTGGACAGACGTTTGAATTGGCAGAAACATATTTTTACTAAGCGTAAACAACTTGGTATTAAACTCAGAAATATGTACTGGCTGATTGGGCACAAATCAAAACTTTCAACCAATAACAAAATATTACCCTTTCATTAGACAATACCGAAACCAATATGGACGTATGGGATACAACTATGGGGTTCTGCTTGCAAATCAAATATTGCAATTTTACAACGCTTCCAATCTAAGATACTACGTTTAATCTTAACAGCTCCAAAAATAATCCACAAGCAACTCAATGTTCCGACCATCACAGAAGAAATTGAAACTTATAGCAATAGTTACCGACATCGAATATTATCCCATCCAAATGTTTTGTTTGAAAGTTTGATGAGATCGACAACACGAAGACTCAAGAGGAGAATACCTAGCGACCTGCCTGACAATTAACAGCTGACCTAACAGATATAACATTATGTAGCAATATTTTATTATTATTATTTGCATAATACTCATTATTTGTATGTATCAATGGGTACATGCTTTCATGTTATTATTTTATCCATACAATTTACTTAGTGTCCTGTAGACAGATTGTAAATAGTAATAAATAAATAAAATGTGTTAAGACAAACTTATGTTTGACATCTCATTTTAAAGTTCTTGCTTATAGGAATGTGGTCCGCTTTTTATATTTTGCACATATTTTTTTCTTTTAAAGATACAGAAGTTAGAAATACAAAGCTAAAAATATTTACAAAAAACGTTCCATACTCAAAATGGGATATCAAACGTAACAAATCTTAAATCAATATATCACACGAGGGAACATGAAACATAAAAATCATGTATTGTGTTTTGTTTTCCTTTTTTATTTTAATTACGATAGTTTGTCAAAAACATAGGCAGTTTTTAACAACATAACCTGAAAATTATTATAGCCTATCAGCTGTTAAATGAAATCAGCTGATCGTTACGAATTAATACAAATGATAAATTAACTAGTTTTTAACAACGTAACCTAAAACATATCAGCTGTTCAATGAATCAGCCGATCTTTACGAATTAATATGAAACAAGTAATCTGTTAATATAACTACCAAAATTAAATTAACAATTCTCTTCCTATGCTTAAATCGGTGAAACGTCTTCAAAATTTCCGTAGTGTAGTGGTTATCATGCGCGCAAAGCCCTCCATTCGATACCTTTAAAGCCGCCTCGGTAGCCTAGTGGATAGCGTACTAGGCTTTCACCCCGAGGACCCGGGTTCGATTCCCGGCGAGGGCTTGGCATTTTCATACGCTATAAGTCCTCCCCACGTATGCATTAGCCCAAGTGTGCACAATAGTCAGACGTTAAAAAAAAAAAAAAAAATCGATACCTTTAATATAATTAATTAATATAATTAATTTAATATAAGACCTGCGATGCGCAAAATGTTCAGTTACAACGTGTTGAAACATGTTTCCCTCAAAATCCATCATCACCATCAGCCCAACAAAGTGATACTAAAAAATGATGAGTCCATTTCCATGATAACTCAACTCGATTTTGTGACTCCAAAACTGCACTCAGATTTGCAACTAACTAATGGTTTGTCTGGACTCACAACGCCTGGTATTTACGTTGAATGGGATACGTTCGTACAAGTCTAAGTAAGGCCGCGCATTGAAGAGCGCAGTTGATATAAAATCCCTACGGTTGATCTGGGAAGTGTATTCACCACGAGAACAGTTGACTTTGTACCCTGGCAACGTATTGGCAGCTATTTGTATTCCTGCCAACGCCTCCCTTTACTCTTTACCTTTATTTCATTTTGCTTTCCTCTTGATTTGTGCAGTAACATTCAGACCTCAACCCCCCCCAATGTTTTTGTCAATAAAAGCGTTTACAAAGTATTTATTTCGAATTATTAAAACACTTTCATTTAAAGCCCTGTACTCAAACATCGTTTACTTTTGAAGCTTCGTTGTTTTAAGCCCGTTGTCCATTTCAGCAAGGAATGGAATATAATATGTGGAATACTAAAATTCGATATAACGTTTTAAATCGAACGCTATCCATTCAAGCGGGAGCGATATGAGTGACCTTGGCAAATGACGAAGAAGCTACCGTACTTCATTTTCGTTGAGATTATGGCTTCCTAGGGTTACTGTTGCACTGCGACCTTTGTAGATTTATTGTGTCCTCTTTGTATGTTCCTGACATGTTTAGTTACAGCGCTTTCTCCAGCCGTAGTCTCTTCATAAAGTCGAGGATTTTAAGAGGATTCAAGGTGGGTAACTTCCCCCTTCTAATTATTGACTTCCCAATTCATTATCGAGATACTTGCTTCGCTAATTCTCCTTCAGTTTTCCTTTGTCTTTAATATTATTAAGGAGTTTGTGCTCCATTTGGCCAGTTTTCTATTGTGCTGTGAGATCCATTGTGCTTAGTCTCTTCATAAAGTCGAAGATTTGGAGAGGATTAAAGGTGGGTAACTTCCCCACTTCTAATTATTGACTTCGCAATTCATTATCGAGATACTTGCTTTGCTAATTCTCCTTCAGTTTTCCTTTCTCTTTAATATTATTAAGGAGTTTGTGCTCCAATAGGCCAGTTTTTTATTGTGCTGTGAGATCCCGCTCATTCTATTTACATTTTAAC
This sequence comes from Callitettix versicolor, assembly GCA_022606455.1. NCBI lineage: Eukaryota > Metazoa > Arthropoda > Insecta > Hemiptera > Cercopidae > Callitettix > Callitettix versicolor. The sequence continues at coordinate 81,673,582 of CM040183.1, forward strand.
TCATGGAAAAATGAGTAACTAGGGAAATTATGAGCCCAGCATGAATGGTAAGGATAACGTATACTGAGAGGTCGCTAGGTATCATGACTCCGTTTGATACACCATTAGGCCGGTGTAATTTACTTCATCAACACGGGTCGCTTTACACTTTAGAGTTAGCCAAGCTATGTAGAGAATATTTGTTTATCTTGAGTAGATGAGTGAGAGTAGTATGGGCAAGAGGTACGGTGGGATTGCTAAACCCATCAGCTGTCTCAGCCGGTTTTCGCTAGGATTGCTATCACAGTGAGTTTCTGAAGACACATCTCTGCCATCGCCCCGCTTGCACAGTCAATGTCATTCAATGTCACAGACCTTCAAACGATGCATTGACATATTCTTTTATGATGTAACGACTTACGTCATTGGACGTCAGAGTCTTATAAATTTGTCTGCACTGTGTATAAATAAATACGTATTGTATATTTCGGATGTGTATAGTAAATTAATGTTTATTAATAGGTATGTTAATTTTTAACTTAGGGAAATTAAAACTATTGAAGAATTGTGCACTTTGTATTTGTCACCATGGAGTGATTCGGTTTCATCGAGTAGGCTTACGAAGCGTAAGTAACGCGAGTAGGGGAAGTATTACACAGACCCCTCCAGTTCTTAGCTTGTCTCCTTTCTTTCGTCTGTCGGTTCCGACTAAATTGGTCGAGCGCATATGTATGTTTTGTGCCTGTTCTCTCTCTCTCTCTCTCTCCCTCCACTTTTCTTCTTTTCATGTTCTCGTCGCGCGCGCATGTAATGACGTTGTGTACATTGTGTATATTGTCAGCAGCAACAGTTCAATGGTATACGGTTTATATTCAGTAATAACACGTTTGATTTTATTTTTCTTATATTCTACAGACGTTAAATATCTTGTACTTATATTTCCTATATTCTCGAGACGTAGAATATCTCGTCTCGAATATTCTGCCGACAGTCCCAATGACTGTACCATTATTTTTTAAAGATATTTATGTTACGTTGTATAACAAAAACAGTTGTTTTCAGTTATTAAACCATTGATGAACTAGTTATGAAATAATTTTTTTTGCGAAAACATTTTCAAATATAAATTATTTAAAAACCGTCTTTACTTAACCTACATGTTAAATTTGTTGTGGTTTTTCAGAAGAATCAATTTTCCAGGTGCGTCCTTACACAAAATTTTTGTAATATTTTGGCGTATTAAAATGAAAAAGAAATACGTAACTTAGATTTTACAATAATTGTTTATTACTGTAGACATACAGCTAAGTTCTCATCTGTTCCGACTAATCGACTGCAATAACTGAACGTTTTTAGAATTTTTCCCTCGATAAGATTGTGAAATTCCGAAAACTGTTTGTTGTTCTCACGTAAATTTTAAAGCCGTCGTCGAGGCGATATGAAGGCGTGATGTCATCGTATTTATTTCTCGAATATGAAAACGATTTCATCCAATAATTGTTTTCGTTTTTCCTTTAACTTAATAAGGTTCGAGATATTTTCAATTTCCGCCTCTGAATACGAACAGAATAGTCGACTAAATAATTTTACGGAATTGTTTTGTCAAATGCACAAAGTAATAATAGCGCGCTCTGTCTCCACTATCACGAAGCTCTGCAGTGAAACAAACGGCGCGACTAGGCCATCGAATTTTTAAAAATGTTCATTCGAACATTTCTTGGCATCTCACATATCGCATTCCTTGCTGAAATGGCTGACGAAAAGGACTAAAACAGCCTTAAGGAGGTCTTTCTTTCGAGTCAGCGCTGAAATTCTCTAGATTATTGGCTGACGAAATAAAAAACTCGAATATTCAGCAAATATTCTTTAAAAACTAACAGAATTGTTGTTGTAAATTGAAGTATTTGAACGAGCGTTATGACAAGACCGTAACATAGGACCTTAAAATGTGCGTCTATCATACGAGCACGGCGGAGGCAGCTGAAGTGAGCAGCTGATGGGCTTATCAATCCCACCGTAGCTAGAGGCTCATACTACTCTCACTCAACTATTCAACACACACACGCGCGCGCTCACACACACTATTCTAAATAGCTTGGCTAACTTTAAAGTACAAAACGGCCCACACTGATGGAGTGAATGACATCGGACGAATGGTGTATCAAACTGAGCTCTGGGAGACCTGGTGACTTCCCAGTGCAATGAGGACTCTTTATGGCCAGACCTCATTTCTCTAGCTACTTGTTAGTGTTCCCATGAATAAGAATGTAAAATAAAATAGGCGTGACCTCACCATACAAAATTGTTGAAAAAAAATTAGCAGATCAAGCATCTTCAAGCAACTCAATAAGGAACGGGGAAGTCACCAATTAAAAGTAGGGGAGTTTGAATTCCCTCGAAATTCTAGACGTTATGAAGAAACTAGGACTGGAGAAGGCGCTGTAACTGAGCATCTCTGGAATATGGAACGGGGACACAACAGATCTACAAAGACCGCAGTGCAAAAGTAACCCTACAAACGCATTCATGCATATCTCTAAGAGTCGTAGTTTGACTTGGACTGTTTTTTATTTAACACGATTTTAAATATAATTTGGTAAAAATAATAATGTTGAATATTTTTTTAAAGATTATTCATGAACACTTCTTATGGGTGTGTATGTTTTTTTGTACAGAAGTTTTCCTTTATACTCGTAGTCTGTGGAATTAATGGTGAGCGAGAAACAAGATTTTTTGAATTGTGTTTTTTTCTTGCCCTCAGCTGGATTTGTAGTTGATTTAGGAACCTGTAGTTGTAGCTAATTTTTTGTTTACGCTTGGTTTCATTTGTATTTTTGATTGTTAAACATACTGTGACCATTTAGGTTTCTTATTTTTACATATTTTTTGATGGAGAATCTAAAAAAGACATTTTTTACAGTTTATATATATATATATATATATATATGCATTTTTTTTTGTAGACATTTGTAGAGATATGCTAAAATCGGAAACTAGAAGTTTTTCACAAATATTCATCGGAAAATTAGGTGTAGGCCATCGTGGTACAGCCCACATCCAGGACAGTGAAATGAAGATCGTGAAAGTAAACTCGTTTTGAGTGATAAAAAAACACGTTAAAGAATAATTTTTAATCAAATTTATTATCAGATTTAAAAAAAAATATAAGATACACTTTGAATCGCCTCAATTTTGAAATTGCTGATTAAGGAGCCAAGATATTTTAAAAATAATGTTTTGTAACAAATACTAATCAAATAGGACACAAACATACGCTTATGTTTTAGTATTTTTTCAATACATTTTGTACTACCTACCAATTACTTAAATTTATTTTAGAAGTCATGATCGTTGCCAATTTGTAGTTCCTAAAATTGATGTTTTTCCATGATGGTAACCGAATTCTCCAATAGAAACTCGCTACAAAGCATGATCTGTATACGGTTACGAAAGGAAACAAAACTATGCAAATCTTGCTTCAACTTGTTTTTCCCTTCACACAAGCGTACAAAACAACTTTTACCAACTTTCGCCTCGAGGTTTGAGGTTCTGATACGTCTCCCATTTATCAAGTTCTGACCGTTTATCAAATCTTATTTTCCCCTTGGGGCTATATGCTGCATCGATATCAACAAATTGCCATAGTAACCCACTATCGCGTTATTCAGGGTGTTAACGAGAATTCCACGTTTTGACTCACTCAAAAAAATACAATACGCACGCAACTTTTTTTTTGATAATCTGACTTCGGAATAATTAAAATGCAATTTTCAAATTTAACTGAAAACATAAAAAGGGAAGCTTGACCATGTCATATTAATCTACTTAATGCAAATAGATTTTTAAAATTGAAAATGCTGATTTATGTAGACTTTAACGCTGATTACTACAATGAAATCAAATTTAAAAAATATTAACGTTTTTTTAAAGAAAAATCTGCTATTTTGAAACCGCTGACAGACTTTGTTTTTCAACAAACTTGTCTAAGCTATTACCAAAAGAACTTTTGCTGAAAGTTTCAATAAAATCAGCATAAATTAACATTTTATATTTTAAAATTCACAAAATGAACCCTGACCATCGTCAGGTTGATAATTGTATCTGGAAAGGAATTTCAAAATAAACGTTTAACGCTGATTTCCGCTGCTTAATGGTGAAATCGGATTTTCAAAGAAGCGTAAGGAAAACGTTACGTGGAAGATAAACTTTGGTTTTTAAAACTCTAACGGACAAGATTTTTTTAAGGACTTGAAATAGCTGCCATTTTGAAACTGTATTTTGTTGCGTACTAACTTGTACCAGGCTGGAACAAATCGAATCCAAATTTTGAACGCGAGAGTTAATAATTTAGTAAAACTAGCTGAATATCACGTATTGTAATTAAAATGTTCTTTAAATATTTTATTTTTAACCTTTAAAGTGTTCAATAACTTGAGTACATAAAAAATATGTACCTCTTTTATCTTGGGTAGGGCTGAGTAAAGGTTATATATTAAAAAAAAAATAAAAAATAAAGATTTAATTTTAAATGTCTGTTCACTCATACAGTGTCTTTTTAAAATATTTCAATTTTTACGAATATTTCCTTCAAGTTTTTGAGTTCGGAGTTTATTTTTTATAAGCTCCATAATCACCACATATTTTATTTCAATTAACACTTACAATGTCTGCTACTATCTTTCGTTAACTACTAAAATTGAACTGGTGTTACAGAATCATTCCTCTTTCCAAAAATAGCCTTCTCGTACTTAAAAATAAAAAAAAGTTTTTCTTTTCTTGAGGTAGTTTTGCACTGTAATTAGTTTTCACCTTGCACAGGTACCGTCCTGTTTCGTTGCTGATTGGTCCAAGTCCGTTTGTTTTACACTGTAACATTCCTTAACACTTCTTTTAAAATTATACTTTTATTTTTACTTAGATTAGATCTAGGCCTACTACGGGAGTCATAACTTTGACTAAAGTATAGTTCGATAATTTAATTGTTACTTACATCCCTTTTGTTTAATTGATAATTATATAAACGGTAATTTGTGAATTTTGAAGTAAACTATTTTGATTATTTCATTTTAGACATTACATTTCTACTTTTTTGCTTAAACTGTCATTTGACTTTGGTATTTCGCGTTACAAACATACTTCATTTACGGTTGGGTAAACCTAAGACAGCGTTAATTCTATTGTAAAAATGATTCATTAGAATGTTGTCGAATAGCTGTGTTCTACTTATATTTATATACATTACTTTAAATTCTAATCGACAGTCTAGACACATTAGCCTAAATGTGCTTCGGCACTCGTTTGTCAGCTGGTTCACCGAATTTCATATGAAATCCATTGGTGCGATGCCCTCTTTTGAACATACATATCTCCGAAACAAATCCCTGCAGTTCTAAACTGAAACCTTCTCCAGTGGATGGAGGATGGAGAGCTATCATACTATATAACGCCCATAGTGCTACGGGGGAGGGGTGCGGTGTTATAGCGCCACTCAAGGATATACCACGCTTACATTTATTATATATATATAATTTGTTTATAATAAATAAATAAATACACACACACACACACTTCATCACACACATATATATATTTATTTATATATTATTTATAATATATATATATATGTGTGTGTGTGTATATATATATATATATATATATATATATATATATATATATATATATATATATATATATATATATATATATATATATATATATATATATATATATATATACATGTAATAAGAGATGTATGTCGACGCACACAAAAATCAGACACTACAACACAGTCATAAAACCGGATGTATTATATGCAAGCGAGACGCTAGCACTCCACACAAAAGCTACCATGGAGGGTATTTTGAAGGAAGAACGCAAAATCTTGAGGAAGATCCTTGGCCCGAGATTAACAGAAGACGGATACAGGTTGCACTTCCGGAAGACTACAGAGAAGATATCGAACCTGGCAGCAGATATCAGAAGAAAGAGGCTTCGGTTCTATGGACACATCAGTAGACTCCCAACAACGAGACTTGCCAACAGAATCCTTAAGTATATACAAGGAGTCAAATCAACAACGTCGTGGATCGCACAAGTCAGAATAGACCTACATGACGCAGAAATAGACTCAACAGACGTTGAAGACAGGCACGTATACAGGAGAAAGATGCTCGGTTGGAAGGTCCCAGAGAATGAAATCCCAAAGAAAGCAGGGGTAAAATGGACGGAGAAGCGGAAAAGGATCCATGGGGACAGGATGAGGGAGGTGTGGAGGATTAGAAGGAACAAGACATGAGTCGGAGTGCTTTGCGTGATCCAACAGGGTCTATACGCAAATAATAATAATAATTATATATATATATATATATATATATATATATATATATATTTTATATATATATATATATATATATATATATATATAAACTGTAACGATCCCTCAAAAATTTATATAGAGGTCGAGTCCCGCGTTTCACCATGATCCACTCCAATAGCTCAATTTCTAATGGGAATTCACTAAATAAATCTTAAAAGCTATTGAGAAAGATTGAATGAATGGAGATATTTTAACAAGAAACGTTCCTACATATATTATGTCTTTATGTTGTATCTAGGTTACAATTTACCGGTTCCTAAGACCCTCTATCGACAAGCAAAGCGATCTGTAGTAGCTCAGCTCTGCCGAACTACTTTGTTGATCGCACGGTTCTTTTTATTGCTGAAATAATAAATTTCCTTTAAATTGAACTGTCGTATTGAACGGAATGCAATCCTTGGCCGTTTTATTTATGGTCGGGTTCCTGACTTAACTGTATCGTTTTGTTTTTAAGAAAATACAAATGTTTTCCTCGCAAATGTAAATACAAAATCATTAATAGTGGCGCACATTTGTGTAGTTGATCAGGAATATAATTGAAGAGAGTTTTCTGTTTAGAAATTTGGTTTGTGTGATGTTTTTTATGCAGTTCTGATCAAACAGATTGACCGATTGTTTTGAAAATGGAAAAAAAATAACTTTATTAAACCGAAACAAATTATGCCTGTGTGTAAGATTGTTTCACTCAATTTATTTTCAAAATGGCGGCGTTTGATTTAACGATAACGAGTGCATTAACTGTATTTTCTTAATATTGGTTGAACGGCAGGACCTATTACAATTTTTGAACGCTTCATAGAAAAACTGCGTACAAATTCCAATTAAATTTTAGTCCAGTAATAGTTTCCATATATATTACAGTTACCGGTTAAATTAGCATAAAAGTTTACGAGCTTGTCAAAGCGCTGTCGTGGAGCGGTGCTTGGGAAATTAATTAAGGATGCACTGCAAGATTTACTGTTCTTTGAACTGTTAGTTAGTTATATGAGGTAGGATCAAAAATTTCCCGGAATCGGTCAATGAAAATTTATTGAAAGTACTATATTAAGTATTATTATATTGAAAGTATTATATTTTAACATTATTTTCCTTCAAAACACCCTCCTCCTACAGATACACACTTCTTCCACCGTGCATACAATTGTTAAAAACACTCCTGAAAGCCACTTTTGGAAATTTCGTTTAGCAGCTTCGTCGCATTTTCCATCACGTCTTGGGAATCAGCAAAATGATTTTTCTTCAGCGTCATTTTCAGGCGTGAAAAGTAAAACCTCGATGGTGCAAGGTCGGGAGAACAGCTAAGGTGTTACAGAATCATTGTGCTTGGCAAGGTATTGTTTCAAAACCGATGTGACGGGGTTGTCATGCGACAAAAACCAATCGTTCCTTTTCTATTTTTCAGGTAGTTTTAATCTAATTTTATATCGTAGTCATTTCAGGATCTTCTTGTACAGTTCTTTAATTGTTCTCTGCCTTTAAAAAAAAGTTATATTGAATCAAGCCTTTTCGCCGGCGGAGGCAGCTGAAGTGAGCAGCTGATGGGCATAGCGACCCCACCATACCTCTTGCTCATTCTACTCTCACTCATTTACTCCACATACACACAACACACACATACACACACACTCTCTCACACACAAACACATACACACCCGCAGGGGGTGCAAACTAGCTGCACCTATTGAGAGGACCTAGATGAACCTCGCGGCACCCGAGTCTAACACACACTTACACTTACAGCACTACACTTACGATTTAAACACCTTACACACACACACACACACACACACACGTACATTTAGGGATTTGCTGTACTTGTTTCGTTATATCTGGGAGTGGCGATATACTGCTTCGTTTCGTTTGGCGGGGCCAAGTATGTGGAACCTGATGTGTGCCTAGCACTGCCGAGGACCTCTGATGGGATAAGTTCTGGGACCGAGCAGCCTATAGGCGCCTGGCAAGCACATGAATGTTGGGTTATGGGTGTCGGAGCCCATAACTGAGTCTATCGAAACAAGTGGTTGCATTCTGTGAGTTCATAGAGGGCCGCTGCCAGTGGTACTTGGGTTTGGGGAACCGTAACTGTGTACCGGAACCCATTCCAAAAATATTCTGGAGTGCTGACAGACATGTATTTCGACTCCAGGATATTTGGAGGTCCCCCCCAATTTATTGGGGATTATCGCTTTAGTTCGAGTATCCTGGGCTACTGGTGACGTCTGGGTGCACCCTGTGCTACTTGCTCGAAACATCTTTGTTCATAATTCGCTCGGAAAACAAATTATGGAAACTACAAACAAAATCGCCAAAGGTCTGTTAAAGAGGCCTCGTTCGACTTTGTCAAACGGGTCTGTTGGTTCAGTGGAGAAGGATGAAAATGTGGGAGGCAAGGAGATGAGTACTGAAGCACTTCAGTTACCATCTCCTAAATATTTAATTTTTAAAAACTCGGTGGAAGGGGCGGACTTAGCTAAAGTATCGCCCTTTTTGATTAATAAGGCAATTGTGGGAAGAGCAGGTCCTGTTGCTTCTATTAAGAAGCTGCAGAACGGGACCTTGCTAGTGCAGATGAACAGCGACAAGCAACATTTTTTGAAACGGTTAAGGTTTCTGTGGAACCCCACAGAACCTTAAATTCTGCTAAAGGAGTGGTGACTTACAGAGACCTCCTCCATGTTGACCAAGAGGAGATTAAATCAGAGTTGGCAAAGCAATCAGTTGTAGACGTGTACCGTATTTTCCGTAACGATAAGGGGCAAAAAGTAGCTACTGCCTCATTGATTTTTACTTTTGGTAAACCTACCGTACCAGACCATATCTATGCCGGATACCAGCGCCTTTCGGTTAGGCCGTACGTTCCAAACCCGAGACGGTGTTTTAAATGCCAGGGTTTGGACACGTTAGCTCCACATGCCGGAAGGATCAGGTATGCGTTAATTGTAGTGGTAATGGTCATGATAGTGGTCATGATAGTAATGTAAAGACGATCCAAAGTGTTGCAATTGTGGTGGAGACCATCCTGATCGTTCCTTCGACTGCCCTAAGTTTAAGGACGAGAAAGCGATTCTTACTATCATGGCCAAAGATAAGGTATCTTTGTCGGAAGCAAGGAAGGTTTTCAAAAGCTCAAAGTCAATAATTGAAGGCAAATCGTTTGCTGCTGCCACGTCGAGTAATAAAACATCGTGTGCTAATTGCAAAGAGCTAACTAAAAGGGTAAAAGCATTATCGGAACATGTAGCCTTATCGGAATTATCGGAATTTAAAAGCATTAAAAGCATTATCCTTAAAAGCATTATCGGAATTTGTTTGCCTTCAATTGCTAACTCTGATCTCTACTGGTTCCATTCCTGATTCGCTGTCTAAATCGTCTGAAACGTCTTCCTCGGAAGTGTCTTCAAAAGGAAAGGATACTCACCTTTCGAAAGTCGCTACTAACACCCTTGTGAAAAAGTTATCCGAGGCCTGTAATTCCGGAAGCAAAACCATCTTCTTCCAATCTAGGCGTAAGAGCTAAGTCGCAAGTGTTAAAGTCTTCGTCTAAAAACGTTCCTTCTGGGCTAGTCCATTTTCTTAAAAAATCGAACACATACCCACCAGCGGTTGTGTCTAAAAAAGAAAAAATACAAACAAAGAAGGAAAAAAATCAAAGGAAGGAGTTGCTTCCAAGGTGCCTCCTTCCAAAACTACTATTTCTACAGAATCGGACATCAATCACAGTAGTGATTCGATGTCCATTGATTCTGATAAATCAATGAATCATAAGTGTGAATCCAAAAAGAATCCAGTTGTATATCAAACCTAAGAATTCAATGTCTGCATGTTCCAAAAATAATGTGATACAATGGAATGTTAATGGGGTAAGAAGCCATATTGAAGATCTGAAGGTTCTTGTACGAGATATGTCGCCTTTAATAATATACCTTCAGGAGACTCACTTGCGTGAATGTCACATTTTCAGTTTCAGGGTTATTCTGTTTTCAGAGCAGATTTCATCGCTGAGGAAAGAGCCAGAGGTGGTGTAGCCATTCTGGTTCACAACTCAGTTGAATCGGTTCTGGTGAATATAGTAACTCCTTTACAAGCTGTCGCCGTTCAAATAACCGTACCATTCAAACTTAAAATCTGCAGCCTATACTTACCGCCTAATACAGTTTCCAAAACCATGAAGTACGTGACTTAATATGCCAGTTGCTACCGCCAATATTATTATTAGGCGATTTTAACGCTCATCATACTGCATGGGGTTCATCAAGCTGTAACTCTAGAAGAATACGCATTGAAAGGGTAAGGTCCGAATTGGATTTATGTCTTCTTAATAACTGTTCCCATACGCATTTAGCGGCATCTACTGGCAATTGGACTGTTGTTGACTTGTCATTCTGCAGTCCAATTCTGACAACGAAGTTTGAATGGTCGGTATTACCTGATTTTTACGGCAGTGATCATACTCCCATTAATATTTCATTTCGTAATTTCCCTCGTCCGGATCAGCGCCTACCGCGTTGAATTCTGAAAAAAGCAAATTAGTAGGAATTTATGAAGAAATTTGTATCACCAGACATTGAATCACCAGACTGTATAAACACTGTAGTGTCAAAATTTACTCAGAATATTTTACTAGCAGCAGAGAAAACTATTCCAAAAACTTCAGTACGCCCTTCACGTCCACCTGTCCCTTGGTAGAGCGAGGAGTGTAGGAAGGCGTTACGTCTACGTAGAAAAGCTCTGCGGAGATTCAACAGAAACCCGACAAGTGAAAACCTTGAGCAATATAAAGTTCTTCGTGCAAAAGCTCGTAGAATATTCAGGCAAAGCAGAAAGGATTCTTGGACCCAATACATCGGAACAATATGTAGAACAACACCTACATCTGTTGTGTGGAAGAAATTGCGTTCCATTTGTGGTCCGCCTCCATCTGTAGGACTGATGGGACTTCAACAGGCGAACGGATTATTGGTTTCTGTCGGTTCCGACATTGTAAACCTTTTAGGGTTTACCTAAAAACCTTTGCAAGTTTTTCCTCTTCTGCAGCCTATAATACTACCTTTTGTAAATTCAAAAGCGCATTAGAAAAATTGCCTTTCACTGTCGGTACCTCTGATTATTCTCATCTGAACAGTCTGTTTACTCTACGTGAGCTAGAATCTGCACTGCTATCCATCAAGGATTCAGCTCCAGGTCCTGACAACCTTGTTTACGCCATGATTAAAAATCTTCCATCGTCGGGTAAGTTATTTCTTCTCGAAATATACAATCGTATGTACGAGGAGTGTACATTCCCAGGCGATTGGTTGGAAGCTACAGTAATTCCCGTTCTTAAACAAGGCAAAAAGAAAACTGATCCAAGTAGCTATCGTCCTATATCTCTCACCAGCGTGCAAGCGTCTCACCAGCAAGCTGGTAGACAAAATGGTAAATCGTCGCCTTGTTTGGTATTTAGAAACTAATAAATTACTATCGAAAGACCAGTGCGGTTTTGACAAGGTCGATCTTCTATGGATCATCTGGTTTTTGTTAGAATCTGCAATACAAAATGCCTTCCTCTTACGTCAAACACTTGTTGCAGTATTTTTTGACCTAGAGAAGGCATACTACATGGCCTGGAGAAGAGGAATACTGAACATTTTAAAATCATGGGGTATACAAAGCAGAATTCTAGCTTTTATTACAAATTTCCTGTCTAATAGATACTTTAGGGTACGTCTTGGAGCTACAGTTTCAGATCGATTCCACTTAGAGAATGGTGTTTCACAGGGGAGTGTACTTAGTGTTACCTTGTTTGCTATCGCAATCAATGGAATTACCGCTAATGTGCAGTTCCCTGTCCGATGTTCGCTCTTTGTGGACGATTTTGCTATTTATGTAAGCACCAGAAATATGGCAACAGCTGAAAGAACTCTTCAGCTGGTAATAAATAGGTTGCAGACATTGACGAGATCTACTGACTTTAAATTCTCTGCTGCTAAAACTCAGTGCATTGCCTTCAGTCGCCGTCGACATATCCAAGCTCCGTCGTTATATCTTGATGGTATACAGCTCCGGACTTTTCCATCCGTTCGATTTTTGGGCCTAATATTTGACGAAAGGCTCTTCTGGAGCCCTCACGTGCGTGATTTAAAGTTACGATGTAACAAATTTCTCGATATGTTGAGGGTTCTTATTAGTTCTCGATGGGGCGCTGATAGGACCAGTATGTTGATGTTTTATCGTGCTGTAATTCATTCGCGAATTGATTACGGTAGCATTGTATATTCATCTGCTAGAGTTTACGAAAAAGAAGCGATCGGTTTCCCCATTGGACTGTCCTCGCTTTACATATACCGCTTTGACTCACGCGTACCACCTGAAACGTTCCCGCGTACCACCAGTGAATATTGAATCTAGCATTTGCAATAAAAAAACATCTCCAGAATCACTTTTCCGCGGCTTCATTACAAGTGAAAATTTTCCTTTACTGTGATGATTTTAATTTCCATTCAGTAGATTCATTTTTCGTCTAAGGGTCGTAAAGAAAGTACCATGTATTTTACCATCAGATGTTTACTATTCTGCCTTAAAAAAATTATATTGAATCAAGCCTTTGCAATAAAAAACACCTCCAGAATCACTTTTCCGCGGCTTCTTTACAAGCGAAAATTTTCCTTTCCTATGATGATTTTAATTTCCATTCAGTTGATTAATTTTTCGTCTAAAGGTCGTAAAGGAAGTACCATGTCTTTTATCACCAGATTTTTACGTGTTTCTACAACTGACAATGACATCGAAGGGGCATCGTTTTGCTGATTCGCAAGAGGTGATGGAGAGGGCGACGAAGCGGTTAAACGAAATTTCCAAAAATGGCTTTCAGCAGTGTTTCCAACAATTGCATGAACGGTGGTAGAAGTGTGTACATGCAGAAGGGGATTAATTTAAAGTAAAATATTATAAGATTTTTCAATAAATTTTCATTGACCAATTCCGGAAATGTTTTTACCCTACCTAACATATGCTAAAGTATTTTCTATTCTTCACGTATTAAGAAGTAAATTATGTTATTTACTTAATTGATTTAACTATAATTGATAATTTGATTTAATTGATATATTAAATGTAAACAATATCTTTTGTTTGTAATGCAATATCAATTTTAATGAAAACTACCTTAATATCATACGATTTAATGTCAAAAACATTATTTAGTAATATGGTATAATTCAACTGTTTTAAAACTAGCTATATACAGAAAATCTCTGAAAAAGTGAAAAATCATTTGGGGTGTAACGCATTCATAACCTTAAATGTAATTTATCATTAAATGTTTTAGGTACTGTTTTGAACGCGAGGGTTACACAGTTTAAAATGTGGGCGAACCGCTTAGATTTTGGGATGGGGTGCTGCAAGGGGGGGAAGGTGACAACATGACCAAACCTCGTTAAGCGAGTTCTGAAAGGGAAACTTGTTAATCAGCCTAAATACCCGCTTTACGGCTTAAGGGCTGTTTGCTTGGCGCACTTTTAGTTTGTGGGTCTACACGCTCTCAGGTCATCCCGAATCCCAGTTTGGAAAAAACGTATAGTTTACATAAACCCGTCAATAATACATGCTCTGAAGGTATTCACATGAAACGGTTATGTGATAGAAGTGAAATTCAAATGGAAAAACGAACTATTGGAACAGCCAACATGAAAAGAACCATACCCGGGACTTGATGTGAGCACCGATCCTGATCTGTAGATCTCATTTTGAGACGTTATATATATATATATATATATATATATATATATATATATGTGTGTGTGTGTGTGTGTGTGTGTGTGTGTGTGTGTGTGTGTGTGTGTGTGTGTGTGTGTGTGTGTGTGTGTGTGTGTGTGTGTGTGTGTGTGTATGTGTGTGTGTGTGTGTGTGTGTGTGTGTGTGTGTGTGTGTGTGTGTGTGTGTGTGTGTGTGCGTGTGTGTGTGCGTGCGTTTGTTCGCGTGTGTGTATGTGTTTGTGTGCGTATGTATGTGTGCGTGTGCGCGCGCGCGCGTGTGTGTGCGTGCGTGTGTGCGTGCGCGCGCTCGTGTGTGTGTATGTTTGTGTGTGCGTGCGTGCGTGTGTGTGGTGTGCGAGTGTGTGTGTGTGTGTGTGTGTGTGTGTGTGTGTATGTGAGCGTGTGTGCGTGCGTGCGTGCGTGCGTGTGTGTGCGTGTGTGTGTGCGCATGTGTATGTGTTTGTGTGTGTATGTATGTGTGCGTGTGTGCGCGTGCGTGTGTGCGTGTGTGCGTGCGTGCGTGTGTGTGTGCGTATGTGTTTGTGTGTGTATGCATGTGTGCGTGCGTGCGTGCGTGCGTGCGTGTGTGTGTGTGTGTGTGTTTTAGCACGCACACTTTTTCAATCGGATTTTATAAAAACTTGGCAAATAAATCCATTATGGTAACAGCTTCAGCAAGTTCGTTAAACAGCAAAATTTGTTCAACAGTTTCATAATGGCGACCATTTTAAGTGTTTAAGAACTCACAACTTTCTTGTCTAACATTGTTTTGAAAAACTGATTTCAGAAACGAAATCAATGTCAAAAAACTGCATAAATTAGCGTTTTTGAACTTACAAAATCCGTTGAAAGTAAGGCATTTTTTGAACTCTATATTTACAATGTAATTTGAACACTAATATATGCCGATTTTAATGCTGATTATGATGGTGAAATCAGAATTTCAAAAATGATAAGATAAAGAAAAATACTTTTGAAAATTCCCTTCTATCATTTCAGCGAGACAGCCGCGTGCTGTGGATATTTTAATGTTACAATCGCTGTTAAAATCTGCGTCAATTTGGGTTTTAAACTTTAAAATTACACACGAAAAATAAAAATGAACCCTGATCTCTGTGAAATTTTTTTTCTAATTTCAATGTTTTTAAGCACTAATTTACACAGATTTCAACGCTTATTATGAAATTAGTTTGATTCAAAACGGCTGCCATTTTGAAACTCTTAAACGGATTTTTTTCTGGGTAACGATATTGTCCAAGCAATTAATAATTTTATTTTAGTGCCAAGTTTGAATCGAATCGCTAGGTCTGGGATTTAATATGATGGCCATTTCAGTAGCTTATTCCCCAACTGAAATTCGTAAATAAACATGTATTTACTTGTGGTTTCACTGTAATCTTGAAATCTTACAATGAATGTACTTTACTTTGATAATATCCGTAACAGTAATAAGACGGCGTTGGATAGGCAATTTCGCTACATAAAAAAATCTCACTCAATAGTAGGCCGGATTGCATATTGGTAAATTTAATTTTAAAGAAATTAGGAAGTTTAAAATGATAGTTTATGCAGATTTTAGCGCTGATTTTAAGGGTGAAATTAGATTTTCAAAAAAAAAATACGATAAAGAATTATTATGCTTTCATTACGTCAGTGATACAGTTTGTTATTAAAAATGTTTCAAATAAATATTGAAGAGGTTAAAAAAAATATAGTATAGAATAAATGCGCACGCAGCTGTCTCGCTGACATGATAGAAGCGATTTTTTTAAAAAGTATTTTTCTTTATTTTACTTTTTTTTAAATTCCGATTTTACTATCGTAATCAGCATTTAAATCAGCATATATTAGCACTTTAAACTTTCAAGTTACTTTCAGAATAAGAAAATGAACCCTGACCACCATCAAAAAACATTATTTTTAATTTTAATGGATTTTGAAAATTTCAAAATGTAAATCTATGCTGATTATAAAAGCGAAATCGAATTTTCGAAAAACATTTTAAGACAAAAGAAGTTATTAATTTGTTAAAAATTTGAAATGGCCTCCATGTTGAATTTTACTGTCCAAACGTGTATCAAAGTCGATTTTCGTTCCAAGTTTGAATCAAGTCGAACCTACATACATACAGGTGAGGATCGGTGCTCATTTCATAGTCCCGGGTCTGGGCTTTATCATGATGGCTTCGATTATAGTAATAGCTTGGATAAGTTCGTTAAGAAGCAAAATCCGTTCAACAATTTCAAAATGGCTGCCGTTTCCAATCTTTAAAAATCCATATTTTTTTAATTAAATTTCTTTGAAAATCCAATTCTGTTAACGTTATTAGCGTTAACAACTGTATGCACAAATTAGAATTTTGAATTTTTAAAATCAACTGTAACTAAGAAAAAGTTTTTGACGGCGATCAGGGTTTATTTTCTTAATTTAAATGTAATTTCGAAATCCAAAGTGGTAGTGTATGCAGATTTTAATGCTGATTATGATGGTGAAATTTTAAAAAGGGTAAGGTAGAGAAAAATACTTTTGAAAATTCGCTACTATCACGTCATCGAGACAGTTGAGTGCAGTGAGTTTTGTAATTTTTGCTATCGTGTGTGTATTTTCTCGTACAAACAGAAGCTATGACAGCTTGAAAAACATCTGCTCTTTGCAATTTCTTCAGAATGTTTTTGTTAGAAGTTATCTAATAAGGAGATCTACTAGTCAAAAAACTATTAAAGTTTATTGAAGGAGATGAGTAGTGCAGCCTATATTGTAACCTTCAACATTGCATTACAGTGTAGTTGACATTGCATGAACATAATTTCCTGAAGGAAACAGGCTTCTACTGGCTTAATATCCGTTGTAATATCTACATAACCTGTAACCCATACTGCTGCATTAACTTTCTAGATAAGGTAAATAGCTTTCAGTGTATAAAGGTCAGTAAAGATCAGCAAGAATCATAATCGCGGCAGCTGTTGTCTCGTTGACCTGACGGAAGCAAATTTTAAAAAAAATAACGTACTTACATATTTTTATGTATATGGTGATCGTCATTTCTACGACGCTAAAAAGGACTGAACTGCATCACTTAACAAAACAATAAAAGACCAAAAAACGTTACATAAACTTTATGGCATTAACTTTTACAATAAAAAACCGGAAAATCAACGTAATTTCTTAAAATCGGTTTCACAGGTTTCGCTAAAAATTAAGATTTATAATTTAATTAATTACATCGAATTTGAAATAAAAGAGGGTACAGACTAGCTGCACATATTGAGAGGATAGACTCGCGGTACCCGAGTCTAACACACACTTACACTTACAACACTACACTTACGACTTTAACATTTTACACTCACACTTACATTTAAGGAGGCGATGATAGCCTCAATGTGCTTTTCGCCTTAAAATAACAAAAAAAATCGAAATAAAAGAAACGTACAGATCAAAATAAATAAATAAAGCTGAAAAAATATTAAATAAACTTTAAAAAATTTGATTATTTCCTGAAACAAATCTAGTTCATAGGCTGCAGACAATAAACGCCGAAACAATTGGTTTAATTTCCCAAAATCGGTTCATCGGAATTCGTTCGTCTACGAAGTGTAAAATCACATTGTTTGAGATATAAAATAATATTATTAATCTCACATATTATAAATTTACGCATTTGATTTTCTTTCTGCAAATTATTTTGCACTTTCAGTAAAGGTGAAATTTGAAAATTGGCATATACACTTATATAAGTGTTAGAATTTAAAATAGAATGGGAAAAGAAAGATAACATTGTTTGACCAATACGTGAAGTGGCTACTAAATAACGTGACTGTAAAATATTTCAATTTAAAGTTATACATATTTAGTTATCAATGCCTGCAACGCTCATGTGGATTTTCCATTGTTCGAAACAGTGTTGGAAGTCTTCTTCTGTAGCTCTTTTTTCGCACACCGTTTTTTCTTTCACTGCTTCATCGATCTGAAATCTTGTTCTTTTCAATGCAGACTTGATCTTGGGGAGTAGGTAAAAGTCACATGGTGCCTTTTACAGGTGAATAAAGCAGAAGGTGACAATGTCGGGTGAGCTGGTGCGTTGTTTTGATGAAGAACCAATGGTCTTCCACAATTCTGGTCTTTTTTGGTGTTTTCATAAAATTGAGAAGGATATCAATGTAGTAATGATTAAAAGTTTGGTGTTTAGGAATGCAATGAAGGTACATAATCCTATGAATATCGAAAATACAATCATCACTTTAATTTTTGATTTTATCATTCGAAGTTTTTTTGAGTTATCGGTAAAATTGAAGCTTCCAGTGCACGGTTTGACGCTTAGTGTCTGGATTATAAATGAAAAATCAAGATTCATCCTTTCAAGAAGTTTTGGTTGTTTTCTGTAACAAAACATAATTTTTTTCGGTAAAAAAAAAACTTTGTTATCGAAACAAAATCCACGGCCACACTAATACGTCTTCTAATAACTGGAATGGCAACAATCGAAAAAAAGACTTCAAGATACACAGCTGTCGGTGGTTCGAATTGGGCGCATGAGTAGTTCTTCTGTAGCAGCGTTGGCTAATTATTTTAAAATCAATCGCAGATATTTCTAGTAAATACATCTAACGATTTTAATAAAATTTTTGACAGAATTGATACTCAAGTGGAAAATCTGTTCATATCTTTTTCACAGATGAGATTAATAACATAAAACTAGGGAATTCGAAATTTCCGTTAAGAGAGTGAAAGCGGAAATCCGATTTATTTTTTCCAAACCGTATGTTTTGAGAAAACAATTCAATGTCAGAAAGATACTTTTACACCGTTTATATGCCTAGAAACTATGAAAACCAATTGTGGCAACAAACTGGCGCTGCCTAACTGGTTTTTATAGTGTTTTAACCGCCATCCCTGCCTAATAACCTAGTGACCCCGATATCATAATATACACACTACTACTAACTGATATACCAGCAAGTTATTAAAGAAGTAATTACTGTTTATAATGTAACTCTTTGTGCGCCACGTTTAATAAAATTTAATTAATGCAGTTTGTTATAAGTAGCATAATTAATGCTGCCGACACCGCCGACTAACAAACCAGCTAAGTGGAACAAGGGGGGGGGCGGTGTTACAGTTTACAATATTTCAAAAAGTTTCATCTGTGGCAGCGGATTTAAAATATGATTTATCTGAGTTGGATAATATTGTAAGAGCGTAGATGTGAACCCGTGTTATATTGTTTGTCAGCTACGAGAGTTGAAATTTTGGTCTGGATTTTTGTATTCTCACCGCCAAACAATCGCGACAATCAGCTGTCTCGCAGAAATGACGGTAAATTTGCAATAGTAGTTATATTTTTCTTCCGCTATTTTTTAAATTAACATTTTAAATCTGCAAATTTACAATTTTAAATTTTCAAATTATATTTGATGTGCAGGGTGATTCATGTTTTTTAAACGCGTAGTACACAGCGAGTAGAAGAGTGGGGGAACCGGTAAGTTGTCATTTATAGAATTTCTCGCGCGTGTAGGAGAATTCTCCTCCATCTCCATCCAACAGTCCAATGACACAGAGTCGGCCAATCCGAGTCTAAAAACTGTTATTCAGCGATAATGAAGACAAAGGAGGGAGCTGTGGTGAGAGAGTGGGCAATTCGACTTCTCTCTCGCACATTTTCTCTCTCTCTCTGTCTCACTGGTGCTCTTAGGAGGCTGTTTTCTAAGCGGCTGAGCATTGTGAGTTTGTGTGCGTAATTATATTAAAAGTGGTGAATCTTCAGATCAGTGAAAAAACAGAACTGCCGATATTGGGTCATGGTAATCCACAACATGGCCCCTTCCATAGTCCTCAAGTGACGGCCTGGTCTGCTGTTGCTAAATTTAGCGTAATCGGTCCTTAGTTTTTTGAGGAACATGGTGTCACTGTTACTGTCACATCTGTTCGCTCCATCGATATGATCACCAACTACAGTTCGATTTTGCCAAAACTACAGAGACGGGGAGTTAAAGAAATCACAGCCTACACGGCAATGGAGTTCTTCGGGAGATTTTCCAGGAACAAATCATTTCACGTTTCGGCTATGCGCTCTGATCACCTCGTTTTCGGTTTGTGATTTTGTCTTGTGCTTTCTGAAGTCCAGTGCCTATGAAGATAAACCCCTAACATTTGAAGATTTGAAGGTTGGCATTCGCCTTGAATCGGAGAGAACTGATCGGAAACTGTTGAAAGATGTTATGAGCAACTTCGAACATAGCTTGAAATTTGCATGCGAAAAGGAAGTTGTCATTTAAGCAATGTTATTTTCAGAACTTAGTTAAATAAAATGGCATTCTGTAACAAATATTTTAATATTAATTATTCCAAAAAACACGCTATTTTCCTGAATCACCCCGAAACAATAAACCCTGACCACCGTTACAAAATTTTGTCTCTTATTTTCAGTCAAACTACGCGATTAAGTTGGAGAAATAAGATTTCCGAAAAGGTTTTGGTTTTTCGAAATGAAACTGATCAACGGATTATTGGACAGTGAACATGTCAAAGCGATCCGAGATGATCGCTCATGTCAGAAAGACTTGCATAGATAAACCATTTAGGGTATGGCAAAATTTGTGAGCAAAGTGATTCACAAGACAGCCTCAGCAGACCACAAACGGCAACCGATTGATGCGACCCGCGAATTACTTCAGGCCTACGAAACCGATGGAGAGAAATTCTTGGACTCCATTGTCACTGGGGACGAGACCTTGGTACACTACACGACACCGCAAAGAACAATCACGTCAGTGAAAACATCCAGAGTCGCCGAAGCCGCGGAAGTTCAAACAAACTCTGTCTGCCGGCAAAGTCATGGCGAGCGTGTTTTGGGACAGGAAGGGGTTATTGTTGTGCGAATTCATAGATACCGGCACAACAATCAATGCTGATCGCTACTGTGAAACGTTAAAGAACCTTCGCCGCGCGATTCAAAACAAGGAGAGACATGCTCACGAAGGGAATTTGTTTCCATCAAGAAAAAACTCGTCCGTACACCGCGCCCGATCTCATCAACCAATTTAGATGAGATACTGTCACACATCCTCCCTACAGCCCGGACTTAGCCTGAAGTGACTACCATCTGTTCTCTAATTTGAAGAAACACTTAGGTGGGACGCATTTCAGTTCCGAGGAGCTGAAAGAAGAAGTTTTAAGCTTCCTTCTCTTCTCGGCGGGAAAGGCATATAAAAGATAGTTCACCGTATGCAAAAATGCATCGATCTTAACGCGATTATGTCGAAAAATAGAATAAAGAATTTTTGCTTTCCAAAAATGTATTATTCAATGCAAATAAACGTGTTTTTCATTGTTACGGGCTAAACCGGTAACAACTAGTAAGATTTTTCTTTCCTTTAAAAACTAGAAAATGTCCTGAAGGCGGTCAAGGTTCATACTTATTCCATTGTAATTTGTTTCAATCGTTTCGTGTTGAATTCGTAAATTCGTTCAACAGTTTCAAAATGGCTGCCATTAAAAATCCTAAAATATGTAACATTTTCACCTTTACATGTTTTTTAACACTAGCATGATCGACTTATACATTTTTACACAGACTACCCATTAACAGAACGAACGAACCAGCGGTAGAGACTGGTGCTAATTTAAAAGTATTGAAAATTCTCTAATAATTAAACAAGCCATTGTACACTGGCTACTGCAGCCTACAAAGTCAAATCAAGAATACAGCGCTGAACAATGGGTAAAATATGCAGCCCCACTCCGCCTTGGTCATGTCAAAGTGTAATTTAGGCCGACGTGACAAAGTGTCCGGGAAATTGTTGCCTCAAAGTCCCCGCTAACTTCGTTATTCCTCGCTCCACTCCTCTTTGCATCCTCCGCCGTTCATTACTTACAGTAGCGGCCGGTCATCTGTTTCACTGAAATTATAAAGCCGCATTGCCACATGGGCGAAAGTCGAACATCAGTACGTGTGTTTCAAGAATCAAGGGTTGGTAAAAATGCACTCAGAAAAACCCGATGACTACTGAAAATATATAAAAAATACGTAATTTTTATATTAAACTTCATTTGCGAATTTTCACGGTAAAACCCAGACTCGCAATCATGAAATAAACGCAGATTTTCCCATTTAGATTCAACTTGGGCACTATCAGACGACAAGTTCGTCACCTAGGAAAATCTGTAAAAACAAATATTTTATCTTACTCTTGTCTGAATATATGATTTCACCATTGTAATAACCGTTAAAATCTTTCGTGTACTATAAGCATTTCTTTCGGTTTTGCACCAAAAATATGGGCCTGTGTTATTGAAACTACATATACGGTGTACCTACAGGTTCGTCAGAACACTTCCCGCAGGAGTTGCAGACTAGCTGCACCGATTGAGAGGGTTTAGACGTCCCTCGCGGTACCCGAGTCTAACACACACTTACACTTACAACACTACACTTATGACTTTAAAACTTTACACTCACACTTATATTTAAGGAGACGATAATAGCCTCAATGTGCTTTTCGCCTTAAAATAAAAAAAAAAAACGTCAGAACACCACAGAGCTCTCACGTTTCATTCTTGTCCATTTTAAGGCTTACAAAAAAAGAAATCCGACATTTATTTTTTCTTCTAAAACAGATAGAAGATCTTTAAACATTTTTCCAGGAGCAGTATAAAGTATCTCCATTAGAGTGCAGCACAATGCAGGCATTGGTGACGGAAATAATTGTGTGTATACTAAAACAGCTGATTTTTAAAAAAAACATTGTTGAAAGTAATATTATTATCAAGGCATAAATAATTATTGACCGAATCAGTTTCGAAAGTAGAATCGGTAAGGCAATCTAAGCCAGTTATAATATATAAATGTTAATAAATAAAAGACTCTGCTTTTAGTAAACAATAAATATTTTAGCGTAATATTTTAGCGTAATGTAAAATCCGGTTATAATATGAAATCCGGGTTATTTGCAGGAATTTCGTTTTAACGTCTGATTGTAATAGTTGTTCGCAAAGTGTTTTGCTTGCAAACAGTAAGAAACGTTTTAAATGAGAAACTTTCCTAGATCTGTACATTAAAACTTGTTCAGCCAGACAAATAAATCTAACGGAAGTTACATTCCATATATCAAAAACGTAATACTATCATGCTCGGAGCTTTATTCTCCGAAATTGGCACTTTAAATTTTCATTAAAAATAAGAACATGAACCTTCCCCGACGTCGGATCATGATTTGACCAATATTTTAGCACAATCCTGATGAACCGTTTATAAAAAAGTTTATCGAATATTTTTTCGTACGACGCTAAGAAAAAGTGGGCTGGCTTGAGCCGACATAGATGACTCTTCGTTGAAGCACGCAAGCCAAGCTAATTAGGTGCAGTAAAATTTTACAACGGTATTTTTAAGACTGTTATTAGACCGGGCACGTAATCTTAGTCTTATATTTTCTATTTGCTTTTTGTAGAGAGTACAGCACAACAAGGTAAATTTAATATGGCGGTCGAGGTCAAATAATTTTACTGCTATTTGGAGTACTGCCCTCAATTGCGTCAGATGTAAATGCAGTCTTTCAAAGGCTGAAACAATTACCAATTTCATTGGAACTAATCAGCCAATATCTAATGAGCTTTCGTGACAGGTAGATCTACGTCAGCTCAAGCCAGCCCAACATTTACTTGCATTATTTAAAAGTTCTAAAAAAGTAGCAGTTACGAGTGACATTTTTCGAACAATAATGTATTGTTTTTGCTTCATAACAACAGATTTGTTTGTTTTAAAAGTTGTAAAAACATGAAAAGGAGAAAAACACTTTATTTTTACGCATAATGTGTTATTTTAGTTAGGTTAGGTTATATAGTCCTGATATTCTAGCTAAGCTAACATGGTATGTGTAGAAAACACACACACACACACACACACACACACACACACACACACATTATATATATATAGCTATATATATATATATATATATATGGTATATATAGAAATATTATATATATTATGTGTGTGTGTGTGTGTGTGTGTGTGTGTGTGTGTGTGTGTGTGTGTTATATATATTATTATATATTATTATATATTAATATATAGATATATATATATATATATATATGTGTGTGTGTGTGTGTGTGTGTGTGTGTGTGTGTGTGTGTGTGTGTGTGTGTGTGTGTGTGTGTGTGTGTGTGTGTGTGTGTGTGTGTGTGTGTGTGTGTGTGTGTGTGTGTGTGTGTGTGTGTGTGTGTGTGTGTGTGTGTGTGTGTGTGTGTGTGTGTGTCAGTATTTTAAGATATATTTTACTTGCGTTAAAAACAGATTAATATACGAGTATTTAAAAGTCACATAAACAAAAAAAAGGTAAAAACGTACAATATTATGTAAACATAGAATAAGTTGAAATAAAGTGGCAGAAATTAAAAACATTAATATATAAATTAATGTTTTATGTTGATGTAAAAAAACATATCTCAATATGAAAAAATTTGCCCGTAACTGCCAAATAGTATAATTACCAATGAAAGAAACAAATACAAATTGTTTTTCTTCATTTTGGAACGAGAACCGTCTTGAAGATGCCATATAAGATTTTGGATCGGAACAATGTTTCGTCCAGAAACATTTGTGTCCAACGGATATACACAGGTTTTCAATATAGCCTCTTGAATATTAATGTACATTCATGACGGTTCAAACTACGTCAGCTCAAGCCAGCCCAGTTTTTATTTGCGTCATTCTAAAGTTCTATAAGGGTAATTGTTCTCATTTGAACAGTGACGAACAACATTTTCCTGTCGAAATATATTGTTTTTGCTTCTTAAAAACAGATTTGTTTGTTGCTGCTCAATACAATGATCAGTGTTGCCAAGTTGTCTACACTAAATGACGTCACAGTTGCAAGAAATATGAAGTACAATGCGCGATTCTACGTCTTAAATCTGAATTATAAACGCAAACAACTCACCAATATTGTCGAGTTTCTTGTATATTTCGTTTTCTGAGCTACTGAATAGATATTCAGTTAATGATTTTATTTATTCACGATTTCAATACTTTATAAAGTAAAATTAAAATGTTTTCCTTGTCTTAACGAAATTCAATAATAGACAAAGTTATTAAGTGGAGAAAGTTATTTGAGTTCCGTTATCAGAGAGCACCTCCAGTTTGCTGGGCTTGTTTAATGAATAGCAATTTACAGAGACAATAGTAACTCAGTTCTGTAAACAAAGGCGGACGAGTAATTCAATGAATGGAATGTTAAACTTTGCTCATTCAGCGCGGCTGTTTGCGAATAAACTTTAAGTTGGTGTTATGGAAGTAAGTTTCATAGACTAGTTAAACATTTTATAATTATACACGGCTCATCGAAACTAACGCAACTTTTGGGGGGGGAGTAAGCCTAATAAAGTGATCGAAACTTCGATTGTTCTCCGTAAATTTAAGCACAAAAAGTGTTGCTAGTCTGTTTTTATCCTGAGGATCGTAAAAACAGACGATTGTCTGTTGCTCCTTCAGAGTGGACCTTTATTAAGCATTCTCGATTATTCTCCTTACATTTAGGCACAAAAGTGTTGCTAGTCTATTTTTATTCTGAGGATAATGTCTATTGCTCCTTCAGGATTCAACACCTTCATAAAGCATTCTCGATTGTTCTCCGTACATTTATTAACAAAAGTGTTTCTAGTCTGTTTTTATCCTGAGGATAATGTCTGTTGATCCTTCAAAAGTGCAACACCTTCATAAAGCATTCTCGATTGTTCTCCGTACATTTAGGCACAAAAGTGTTTCTAGTCTGTTTTTATCCTGAGGATAATGTCTGTTGCTCCTTCAGAGTGCAATACCTTCATAAAGCATTCTCGATTGTTCTCCGTACATTTAGGCACAAAAGTGTTGCTAGACTGTTTTTATCCTGAGGATAATGTCTGTTGCTCCTTCAGGGTGCAACACCTTCATAAAGCATTCTCGATTGTTCTCCGTAAATTTAGGCACAAAAGTGTTGCTAGTCTGTTTTTATCCTGAGGATAATGTCTGTTGCTCCTTCAGAGTGCAACACCTTCATAAAGCATTCACGATTGTTCTCCGTAAATTTATTAACAAAAGTGTTGCTAGTCTGTTTTTATCCTGAGGATAATGTTTGTTGCTCCTTCAGAGTGCAACACCTTCATAAAGCATTCACGATTGTTCTCCGTAAATTTATTAACAAAAGTGTTGCTAGTCTGTTTTTATCCTGAGGATAATGTCTGTTGCTCTTTCAGAGTGCAACACCTTCATAAAGCATTCTCGATTGTTCTCCGTACATTTATTAACAAAAGTGTTGCTAGTCTGTTTTTATTCTGAGGATAATGTCTGTTGATCCTTCAGGGTGCAACACCTTCATAAAGCATTCTCGATTGTTCTCCGTACATTTAGAAACAAAAGTGTTGCTAGTCTGTTTTTATCCTGAGGATAATGTCTGTTTGCTCCTTCAGAGTGCAACACCTTCATAAAGCATTCTCGATTGTTCTCCATCCATTTAGGAACAAAAGTGTTGCTAGTCTGTTTTTATCCTAAGGATAATGTCTATTGCTCCTTCAGAGTGCATCACCTTCATAAAGCATTCTCGATTGTTCTCCGTAAATTTAGGCACAAAAGTGTTGCTAGTCTGTTTTTATCCTGAGGATAATGTCTATTGCTCCTTCAGGATTCAACACCTTCATAAAGCATTCTCGATTGTTCTCCGTACATTTATTAACAAAAGTGTTGCTAGACTGTTTTCATCCTAAGGATAAAATCCGTTTACTCCTTCAGAATGCAACACCTCCATAAAGCACTCTCGCTTGTTCTCTGTACATTTCGGCACAACAAGTGTTGCTAATCTGTTTTTATCTTAAGAATAATGTCTGTTTGCTCCTTCAGAATGCAACGCCTCCATAAAGCACTCTCGCTTGTTCTCCGTACATTTCGGCACAAGTGTTGCTAATCTGTTTTTATCTGAAGGATAATGTCTGTTGATCCTTCAGGGTGCCACACCTTCATAAAGCATTCTCGATTGTTCTACGTACATTTAGAAACAAAAGTGTTGCTAGTCTGTTTTTATCCTGAGGATAATGTCTATTGCTCCTTCAGGATTCAACACCTTCATAAAGCATTCTCGATTGTTCTCCGTACATTTATTAACAAAAGTGTTGCTAGTCTGTTTTTATCCTAAGGATAATGTCTGTTGCTCCTTCAGAGTGCAACACCTTCATAAAGCATTCTCGATTGTTCTCCGTACATTTAGGAACAAAAGTGTTGCTAGTCTGTTTTTATCTTGAGGATAATGTCTGTTGCTCCTTCAGAGTGCAACACCTTCATAAAGCATTCTCGATTGTTCTCCGTACATTTATTAACAAAAGTGTTGCTAGTCTGTTTTTATCCTGAGGATAATATCTGTTGCTCCTTCAGAATGCAACACCTCCACAAAACATTCTCGATTGTTCTCCATACATTTCGGTACAAAAGTGTTGCTAGTCTGTTTTTATCCTGAGGATAATGTCTGTTGCTCCTTCAGGGTGCAACACCTTCATAAAGCATTCTCGATTGTTCTCCATACATTTCGGCACAAAAGTGTTGCTAGTCTGTTTTTATCCTGAGGATAATGTCTCTTTGCTCCTTCAGAGTGCAACACTTCCATAAAACATTCTCGCTTCTTATCCATACATTTCGGCACACAAGTGTTGCTAGTCTGTTTTATCCTGAGGATAATGTCTGTTTGCTCCTTCAGAGTACAACACCTCCATAAAGCATTCTCGGTTGTTCTCCATACATATTTCGGTACAAAAAGTATTGCTTGTCTGTTTTTATCCTGAGAATGTTTGCTTCTTCAGAGTGCAACACCTCCATAAAGCACTCTCGCTTATTCACCATACATTTTGGCACAACAAGTGTTGCTAATCTGTTTTTATCTTAAGGATAATGTCTGTTTGCTCCTTCAGAGTGGTACACCATTTTTACCGAGAGTTAATTTTCATATAAGATTTGTTGTAATGTTCATAGTGGTTACATTTTATAAACATAATGTTTAAAATTAAAACGCAAACATAGTTTGTCGGGATTTGTCCAAATATTTGGTTAAAAACATAATAGAAAGCACCCTTTTACACAGAAGAGTCACTTTACAGAACTTACTGAAATTTTTTTTGTTCAAATTTTCAGACGAAACTATCGCCACAGAAAAATAAATACATATTTTTACATTTTGCTCAAGTCCATTTTCAATTATGTTAATGAGATCGGCGAAGCTTTGAACTTTCAGCGCTAGGCTGCACTACTGTAGAAAGATATTGAGCAGTGTTGCCAAGTTTCCTACTCTCCATCTCTAACAATGGGTGAAGGGAAAAGAGTGGCATTCACTAATTGACAACACGACTGCAAGAAATCAGCTTATGAAGTACAATGCTCGCAATTCTGTTATAAATATGAACTATAAACCAAGTAAAGAGGTTCTCAATATAAGCGAGACTTCTGGAAATTTAGTTTTCTGAGCCGGGTAATTATTTCGCGGACGCAATAGAAAAGAATTTACAACAATTTTTTTTTTTATTTTCACTTTTTTTGAAAGTTTTGAAAAGATTTCATCGCAACAGTAAGCGATGAATTTGTATGAAATAGCATTTAAAAATGTAGATTTTAACATTTATTACGATAGTAATGTAAGATGTAAATGTCATATGTGTTTTAACTGTCAATTTGGATTCAGAAAATATTCATCAATCTATCAGCTTTGTACAGTCTTCGACTATACTTCAATAGGAATTGAAAAAAATAATATACAGCTGGAGTGCTCTTGGATGTCAATGCAGCATTTGATGAAGTTTGGAATCAAGTTCTTCTTTACTAGTTAAAACAAATTCTATGTAACAATTATTACAACATATAAGATCATTCTTAAAGTATAGATTCTTTATGTCCATCAGTGATCAGCCTATTCAAAAATACAACAAAAAATTGATACCGGATTTCACACAAGGTTCCATATTATCATCCACACGTACTCATTTTGTAAGGTATTTTAAGGACATATTAAAAAATGATCTTTAAGTCAGGATCGGTACTCATTTCAAGGTCACAAGTTTTTCAATGATGGCCCATAAAAAACCTTCAATAAAAAGGTTAAAATGGAAAACTAAACAACTAGATAGCACATAATCAAACAGAGATGGTCAGCCATGTTGATCTCACCAGCCATGCTTAGTGATGCGCATATCACGCTTGTTCGGCTTTACACTCTGCCTGGGGTGGGGTGGGGGGGAGGGCATTGTCATGTCTTGTATATCCGAAGCACTGTCAGTCCTTGTTACTGACCAAAGCAATATTTAAACTTAATTAACAAAGTAAACATACGTTATTATCGTGCCAAGCAAATATCTATTTGACAGAATAGAATATTATTTCTAAAAAGTAATATTCGCTATTTTTCCTGCCGCCCTTTCTTTAATAAAATCCGGTTTTACTATCGTAATCAGCGTTAAGTATTTATAAATTTAAATTTTCAAACTGAATTGAAAGTACAACAATAAACTCCCAACGCTGCCATGTCCATTTTGTATTTTTAACGTATTTTGAAAATTTAATACGTTAAAATTCTTTTTATATTCTTCTTTTCTGCTACGATTATTGTCACTATGTTGAGTATAATGATCTGCCTTCCCTAGCTTCGTCAATTCTACTTTTGTTGACGCGTTTTGGAGAATCTCCATCTTCAAAAACTATATCTATGAGTATAGATATAGTTTTTGAAGATGGAGGTTCTCCAAAACGCGTCAACAATAGTAGAATTGACGAAGCTAAGGCTGGCAGATAATTATACTCAACTTAGTTTAAAACGTTAATTTACGTTAATATTTTAACGTTGATAACGGTAATTGAAAAAAACATTTTTTCAAATTTGCGTAAATTTAAAATTATATTTCTGTACTTTGGAATGACCGCATATTTGAAGCTTTTAAACGGTTTTTACTGAGTGCGCGCGCGCGCACGCACAATGTATATTTGATTCAAACTTGGTACAAAAATCGATTTTGATAATAGAATGGATTCGTTAAACATGGATCTTAAAACGTTACACAATTTAATGTTACACTTGATACAAATCTAACTTCACCATCTATTCAGCGTTAACCGGAGTCCTTGGAGACCTGCAACCTCCCAGTATATCTGAGCCTTAGCATGCATACAGGGCTCTGTATGGGTGGCCCTCATTTCCCTACCTACTTGCGCGTGCTTCCTATAAGTAGAATGAGCAGGATCTCAATGCAAAACAAAGAGAACATGTCAAATGAAGCAGAACGTTTGTAATAAGGACCATGGAAAAAAATGGAGAAGCAGAGCAAGCTTTCAATAAGGAACAGAGAAGTCTCCAATTAAAAGTGGAAGACCTCCAAATTCTAGATGTTATGAAGAGGCTAGGACTGGAGAAGGCGCTGTAACTGAGAATCTCAGGGATGTAAAATAGGGCAAAATAGATCTGCAAAGGTAACAGTGCTTTAGAAACCCTACAAACTCATTCATTCATTCATATTCGACTTGATTCAAACTTGGTACAAAATCAGTTTTGACAATAGCAAAATCTACGTCTTAAAACATTAAACACTTTAAAGTTACATAAAAAATATGATTTTGCCTTTCTAATCATTTTTTTAATCTGCAAAAATTATCATTTTAGAAAAGCCGATGAAAATATAAAAAATAATCTTAATTAGTTTTATGTATTAAGATGTAATTAATGTATACTCCTTTCAGTTAATTAATGCTCCTAATGTAATTAATTAGTTTTATGTATTAAGATGTAATTAATGTATGCTCCTTTTAGTTAATTAATGCTCCTAATGTAATTAATTAGTTTTATGTATTAGTTTTACGTATTGGTTTATTTTCGCATTTTCCAGTGTAATTTTAAATTTATAATACTAATTAAGGCAGATATTAACGGAGATTATGATGTTGAAATCGTATTAGAAAAAATGGCTATGCTTTTGTCATTTTGGAAACAAGCTTAGTCTCGTGTTTTCTTTTATTTACTGTTATTTCAAAAAACATTTATCGCCATTGCTTGTGCTGTTTGTACGAAATTATAACGGTAGACATTATTTTATTTGAGACGCATTCCGAGAGAACGGCGGTGTTCTCTGGGGGAGAGTTACGGATTCGGATCGCAGCTTCTGCCGCGGACCTTAAGAAAACACGCTGGGCGGGCTCCCTGAGGTGTTCGTGGAATTTGCATTCACTTTGTTGTAAGGAACGTTTCTGTACAGAGGCACGGAGGCACAGAGGCTTTGTCTTGCAAATCATTGAGCTTCTTCAGATAAATTTGAAAACGTTATTTCCAGCCATCGCGTCGGTCGTTAAAGGTGAACTGTTCCCCAGAACATTTACCACAGACTGTACCAGTATTTCAGAAAAAAAGTTGAACGTTTTTGTGTTTTGTTATTCGTTGTCCAGTTCCAGAAAAAACTTGATCATATGCAGAAATAATTATTAAAACATCAGCTGCTAGTTTTGTCGCTATTTATTTGTTTCCACAGCAACCAGTTTTATTATTGTTTATCTTCAAACAGTAATTTAGTAAACGGTAAACGTGTAATTATAAAATAATGTTTCGCTGACGTGATGGAAGCAAAATTCAAAAATAATTCTTCCTATTCTTCATGAAATTCTGTTTACATTTAAAATGTTTATATCAAGAATATGAAAGTGAATCTTGACCGCCGTCAAATTAGGACGATTTCTTAAAGGACATTGAAAATTCAGAATGATGATTGATGCAGTTTTAAACTCTGATTGCTGTAAGATATTTAAAAACGTTTTAGAATAAACACGTTATGTACGTTTAAAAATTTGAAACGGCCGCCATTTTGTTTTGAATCGTTTTAATCAAACCGGACCAAAATTGCAAAGGTTAGAGTGCTGACACACAAACATACATACATACATACACTCGTGCGTACGCGCGCGCGTACACACACACACACTTTTAATAAATAAATTTTTAATCGATTCTTCAAAGTTATCTAGAGGTCAGCGGTTCAGTTAAATGAGTCTGGGTCTTACTACGATCACAGCTACAATTTTTCAACGAACTGTCGCTGAAAACTCAAAGAAACAATGCAGCAATACAGTACAGTTTTTTAAGTCTATTATTTTATTTGAACGGCGCTTAGGTTATGCAACACCAATGCAGCAATGATATTGCCTACCTGCGCCTTATTAGCTGTTTCACACTTGTTCCATTATTTTGATGAATTAAAAATGTGTGTGTGTGTGTGTGTTACAACGAACTGTCGCTGAAAACTCAACGAAACAATGCAGCAATACAGTACAGTTTTTTAAGTCTATTATTTTATTTGAACGGCGCTTAGGTTATGCAACACCAATGCAGCAGTGATATTGCCTACCTGCGCCTTATTAGCTGTTTCACACTTGTTCCATTATTTTGATGAATTAAAAATGTGTGTGTGTGTGTGTGTGTGTGTGTGTGTGTGTGTTACAACGAACTGTCGCTGAAAACTCAACGAAACAATGCAGCAATACAGTACAGTTTTTAAGTCTATTATTTTATTTGAACGGCGCTTAGGTTATGCAACACCAATGCAGCAGTGATATTGCCTACCTGCGCCTTATTAGCTGTTTCACACTTGTTCCATTATTTTGATGAATTAAAAATGTGTGTGTGTGTGTGTGTGTGTGTGTGTGTGTGTGTGTGTGTTACAACGAACTGTCGCTGAAAACTCAACGAAACAATGCAGCAATACAGTACAGTTTTTTAAGTCTATTATTTTATTTGAACGGCGCTTAGGTTATGCAACACCAATGCAGCAATGATATTGCCTACCTGCGCCTTATTAGCTGTTTCACACTTGTTCCATTATTTTGATGAATTAAAAATGTGTGTGTGTGTGTGTGTGTGTGTGTGTGTGTGTGTGTGTGTGTGTGTGTGTGTGTGTGTGTTACAACGAACTGTCGCTGAAAACTCAACGAAACAATGCAGCAATACAGTACAGTTTTTTAAGTATATTATTTTATTTGAACGGCGCTTAGGTTATGCAACACCAACGCAGCAGTGATATTGCCTACCTGCGCCTTATTAGCTGTTTCACACTTGTTCCATTATTTTGATGAATTAAAAATGTGTGTGTGTGTGTGTGTGTGTGTGTGTGTGTGTGTGTGTGTGTGTGTGTGTGTGTTACAACGAACTGTCGCTGAAAACTCAACGAAACAATGCAGCAATACAGTACAGTTTTTTAAGTCTATTATTTTATTTGAACGGCGCTTAGGTTATGCAACACCAACGCAGCAGTGATATTGCCTACCTGCGCCTTATTAGCTGTTTCACGTGTTCCATTCTTGTCATAAGGTCTGTTTAAAACCCTAATAGTGTCATGCAGAACACAGTGAAGTGTAAGCAGTTTTCCTTGTACTGTGCATGGTAATGTTTGAAATTCAAATTAAAATATAATTTCTGTTTAAAACTTAAAGTGTTGTACATCATCTCTTTCAGAAAGAACTATAAAATTAAATGATTGTAAGCAAAAGAAACAAAAAATTTTTAAAAACAGTTATAACCTTTGGAATAGGAGAAAACACTGTTCGTTAATTTAAAAACTCAACTTAGAGCCCCATGGAAAAATAGAAACAAAATTTTGTAATTTTTTTCAAAATATACAAAAGTTTCTAAATTCATATGTAAATACGATTATATTTATTGTACTCTCTACAAAGACTTTGCAGACAATTAGTATACAGCTGCCGCGCAAACCGTGAAAATCGTGCACTTTTAGCTTCAAAATAGAATATTAGACCTTTGAATTTCGTAGATGGCAAACATATTATTTCATAGAGTAACTTTTAATCTATTTCATAAAACTACGTTCAGTTATAGCATAAAACAGGCTAGTAATCGTTGTTTTCAATGAGGTCTGTATTTCGTAGATTTCTACATCGTTGACCATAGTTTAGAAAATCACAGATACCAAACTATAACTTGTAGACAAATATGGTCAACAGATGAATTCTACACAAAGATTTAATCTTTCAAACGATACCAACCAAAATCATGTGGCTAATGATTTACTCGGTTGAATGTTTTTTTGAAAATTGGCATTTTGACAAATTCCGCTCGCAGTACTGCAAGCAACTGTAGTTCTTCTAGTTTGTGCGTTTGTTTACGATTTTATTAAAACGAATTAAAAGCAAACTTTATAAATCTAAAACATGTTAAATAAAAATTAGAATCTCTACTTTCTAATGATATTTATTTTATTAAGATTGCAACAGGATAAATATGTTAAAACAGTGTGTTAAAGCAACGGTGTTTTCAACGACTTATAAGTCGCTCAGCACTTAGAGGTAGGACTTTAAACGACTTATAAGTCGTTCAGCGCATCTAGGGTTAAATACATGTTCTAAAACAATAAATTAAAAGCGTGTATGCGCGTGTGAGCGCGCACGAGCATTTCGCTGGAGTCTAAGATAGCCTAGGTAGTCTTTGATGGGATTTTGTATGTCGGTCTTGTTTGAACATAATTCGAAGCATTTTTTAAAATTTAAAAAATAAAATTTGAACAGATCTTATTTCATACTTTTGAAAAATTAAAAAAAATTTAAAAAAAAATCAAGAAGCTTATTATGGAGCTTTTAAAAGCTTTACTTACTATGCTTTTTCGAACTAATATTTATAGAGCTTACTTTTAGCAAATTTCTATTTGAAAATTACCTTTTTGAACGGCCGGCCATTATAATAAGATATTTTTTAGTGAAAGTCCACTGGAAAATGAGCTATCTATTCTAGATCATAATAAGACTAATATAGGGGACGCTTAAATGAGGGCCGATATTGAACTGTAAAACAATAATTTTTGAAAGGCCATTACGAATTATAAATTTGTGTTGTAACGATCGCAATTTTGGCCTGATTTGATTCAATATCAGCTCAGATATAATTTTTAAAATATTTCTTTGCAAGTTACGTTGCCAGGGAAAACCGTTTAACCGCTTCATAATAGTGAAATTCCAAAAAAAACCTAAAAATAACGTTTAATTTTACCATCAAAATCGAAAAGTTTAAATTTTCTATTCGTTTTTATTAATGCAATTTAAAATTCTGCTTTATAACGCTGATTATGACGGTGAAATAAAATTTTCAAAAACGTAATTTTGTAATTGTTATTTTTGTAAATTTTAAATATTTCAGGGAGACAGCTGTTTAAAGTCATTTACTCATACTCATATATATATATATATATATATATATATATATATATATATATATATATATATATATATATATATATATATATATATATATATATATATATATAATGCAATGTCCTGACTGACTGACTGACTGATCAACGTACAGCCCAAAAATATAAAACCTAGAGACTTGAAATCTTGAGGATACCTTCGTTTTAATATGTAAGCAATTAGTAAGAAAGAATTTTGGAAAATTTTGATTTTGACGTCATTAAACTACTTACCCAGTCCAAATTTAATAAACAACGCCAATACTATTATAGCTAGAGACTTGAAATTTTCAGGGTATCTTCTTACAACAATGTCAAGGTACACTAAGAAAGGATTTTGAAAAAATTTGATTTTTACGCCATTAAACTACTTATCCATTTCAACTTTATTAATCAAAGTATAGCCGAGACTATAATAGCTAAAGATTTGAAATTTTTGGGGTTATCACCACATGTAGCGATGCACTGAAAAATGATTTTTCAGTATTCACCCCATAAAGAGATAAAAATGACGTACAACAATTTTTATTGGAAAATATGTTTTTCGTCTGACCTTCTTAAAACGTAACATAGTCACCCTTAAATATAAGTAATGAAATATATTTTTCACCATTTCCCAAAATTCATCCCGTAAAGAGATTGAAAGTTGGTAGAAAATGTAGAAAGGGGTATACAACTTTGCATTGAAAAAATATTTTTTTATTTTGGAACGTATATTCTAGAAATATGCTATAAAACACAAATAATGAAACACATATTTCAACATTTTTCCGAATTCATCCCCAAAAAGAATAAAAATGTAAAAAAGAGGTATAGTTGGAGAAAAAGAGTGTTTTCATTGGAGAAAAATATGTTTTATCGGATTTTCTTAAAAGTAAACAAAATATTCTAAAACACAGATTATAATACATTTGTATCCCCCCATCGAATTCATCCCCTAAAAGGACAAAATTATAAAAGAGGTATAAATGTTTGTATTGGAGAAAAATATTTGTTATCAGATTTTCTTAAATTCGAATGGAACACGTTTGAAGACAATAAAACAACATATTCAGGTTATAATATTTTTTCATATTCACTGTAAAATAATCACGAGTTTAGATGATCACGCTTTTATTATTATATTTTTTTATGTTTCTAAATTATTATATTACTGAAAAAGTTTAAGTTTCGTAGGCGATGCCGCGATGGGTAATGCTAGTAAATCTATATTTATTGAGTATATTGACAAGGTTTTTTTAAAAAAAACGTTAAAAAAATGAAAGCAATTGTTACCCACATTAAAACTAATAAAATGGTTCATATAAACCTACTTTCGCATAAGCTTCATTTTCCTAGTAGCCGCTTCATAGTTTTTTGACGAAACATTTTATATCTCTAGGCCCGGAAAGTCAATAAAATTCAATAAAATTACCTAATTGGAAAAAATAATAAACATTTTTCACAAAAAAATATTTACCTGTTTTAAATTTGCTGGCTTTAAAAATAAAACAAAATAATAACGGTTAATTTTAGTGATTAAAATCAAGATTTTTTTTGTAGCCTTCTTAATTTCCTTTCGAACTGCCCAAATGTTCAAAACTAACGCGTAAGTGAAACAGCAAAACTGCGCAAATTTGTTCGTCAAAGCACGAAATTCCTGGTAATAACGCGATTAATTTAATTTTAGCCTCCTCGGTGGCCTAGTTGATAGCGTACTGGGCTTTCACCCCGAGGGCCCGGGTTTGATTCCCGGCCAGGGCTTGGCATTTTCATACGCTATAAATCATCCCATCGTCTGCATTAGCCCAAGTGCGCACAATAGTCGGACGTTAAAAAAAAAAAAGTCTCCTGTAAGCATTCAAATTACAGTGACCAGAAGAGTGATTGCATTAATAATTGAAGTCCATACTTGCTAATACAATTAAAAACAAGTAAAAAACATAATCCAAATTTTTGTTTTAAATCATAGTATATTGTCGTGGCTTGACAGACTAATTAGCTGTTCCATACTTCTATATTTTTTGAAAGAAACACCATTAGTTAGAAAATTAAGATGGCTGCAAAAAATGGTACCTTGACATTGTTGTTAATGATTTATTTTGTTTTAAAATGTTTAAACGTCCGCCATTTTGAAAAGGATGAATACATGAAGTTGGTTTTTTTTCCAATTAGGCCTCTATTACGTAAAGATTTTTTTTTTTAAAGCAAAAAAGCACATTGAGACTATTATGAAGCACAAAAACATTCATAAACTGATTAAAACTTTTCTCATTAAGTAACTTAAAATAAAAAGTAATGGTCTCTTAAACCAAGAAATAGTATATTAATAAATACTCTTAATGAAAAAAATTAATTTATATAAAATATTGTTTTGTCAAATCAAAAAACTTAATTAATTAAGATTTTTTAATCCCACAAATAGCACCCATATCATGAATAATATTATTCATAACATTCATATTATCCTATATAATTTTCAACATAAACATTTACTTTTTACAAAATTTTATAATAAAAATGTAAGTTTGAGTGTAAAGTGTTAAAGTCGTAAGTGTAAGTGTGTGTTAGACTCGGGTAACGCGAGAACGTCTAAATCCTCTCAATAGGTGTAGCTATTCTGCACCCTCCCCCCGTGCGGGGTATCACGTAAAGAATAGTGCTAAGTTTGAATTTTTTAGCCGTACCATTATAAATATAAAATATTTTGTTAAAAAAACACAAAACAATATGTGGGAACACTAATAGTAGGGACACATCTCCTTTATTTTTGTAACGTTTCTGGAAAACACTCTGTGTATGACAATGTCAGAATAAATAGTTATTAAATAACTACAGAATAGTATACAACTTTGGCCCAAATATGCTGTGTAATTACTTTCTATTTATAAAGCCTTAATGAAGCGACGCTAAGCTTAGTTGAGGGGAACGAATAAAGGGTACAGGCAACCAATAGGCGGGAAGAGAAGAAGAATAAATACTCCTGCAATAAACTGGAATCTATAAAACCCGTCTTGACGGCAAAGCCGGGTATGATTAAGCAGGATGAGCCGTGATTAGTCCTAGTGTAACTAAATCAGACCGGATACGGAAACTTTAACTGTTACTGAAATCTTCTTGAAGTTCCGATTGCGCCCTGCAATGAGCGTCTAATGTTATTTAAACAATTACGTCTGTTCAATTGTTTATTTGTTAAATTGCTAAGGATACGGAAACTTTAACTGTTACTGAAATCTTCTTGAAGTTCCGATTGCGCCCTGCAATGAGCGTCTAATGTGGTTTAAACAATTACGTCTGTTCTATTGTTTATTTGTTAAATAGCTAAAGACGTGTTAGTACATTTGTTTAATTCAAATGTGCTGCCATTTTTTTAAACGAATATTTATTAGAAAATGAGCCATAAGAGCGGCCATCGTGGTAAGACCCAGAACTTTTTTAATGAGCACAGCTCCTAAAGTTTAGATTCGTTAAAAATTATGTTGTGCGTTTTAGCACTCCCACATTCAAAATTGTGATCCGATTCAAACTCGCCACAAAAAATTAATTTCGGTAATAGCTTAGATTAGACCGTTAACGAGGAAAATTCGTTCAATAGTTTCAAAATGGCGGTTATTTCAAAACTTTAAACATTTTATTTTGCACGTTTTTAATAATGTAGCTCGGTGGTCGATGTGCTAAAGCCAGTCAAGATGGCGGCCTCTGATTTACAATAAAGAGTATACGATATTTTACCCAAACGCAATGACCGATTGTTTTGAAATTTGTTATAAAGGTACCTTGTATAAAGCCCAAAGGAAGTTTTTGTAGTATTTTCCCCTCATTCATTTCCGTTTCAAGATGGCGGCCTCTGATTTACAATAAAGAGTATACGACATTTTACCCAAACGCAATGACCGATTGTTTTGAAATTTGTTATAGAGGTACCTTGTCAATCTGCTGCGTCTCTGAACTGCGCAACTAAAATGTTCTTAGTTCGAGCCGCGGTTACTTCAGTTTCCGCTAACGCTGATTCCTCGTTCTCATTAGTCTAACTGACAAAGTATGGACGTTAAGAAAAAAAGAGGTTTTTGATAATTTTATTTCACCGTCGAAATCAGCATTAAAAACTGCGTTATATCCATTTCATTTTTTAAAAAATCAAATAAAATTTAGAAAGTTTAAAATGTTAATTTATACGCACCTTAAAGCTGATTAAACAGCACGAAAATCGATTCTGGTAACAGGTTTGAGCAAATCCTTTATGTAGCGAAATCCGTTCAACAGTTTCAAAATGGCGGCCATTTCGAATTTTAAATCGTAACTTTTTATTTTAAATCGTAACTTTTAAGTCTCTGAACGTGCGCACTTCGAGGTCTTACGTTCAACTGTAACTCCCATAAGCTTATCTTTGTTGTTAACGTCTATACTTCATAATCATTAGTCGAACTGGCATAAAGTATGCGTAAAACAACCCCTTTTGCTACTTGTTTCTCGAAGATTATTTTTAAAAACACATATATGAATCAGCTTATATACAAAAATGGAATCAGTGTTGTGACAAAGCTACTTTGAGCGGGTTACGAATTCCGTTAAAAATTAATCTGACAGAGTTTAGGGTTCATTTTTAATCTAATTAAAAGTTTTTGTAAAACTAATATACGCAGATTTTTATATTTGGATTTAAAAAAAAATGTTGGAAGTTTTATTTAGCGCTACAGCTGCGTGCGGGTCATACTTGTAAAGTAGATGTTTTAAGGCCTGTATTTGTTACTAAAACTGGTTTTTACAAGATATACTCGCGCACAATATCCATTTTAGGTTGTGAATAAACAGCATGTGACGATTTTGCAGTGTTATTTGTCTCATTAGTCGGGTGACAATAGTCATGTCATACATGAGTTTTATTGTTTGAAAGCATTAAACTATTTTATCATTCCGTGGCAGTCATAGACAGCTGACTGCAGTGTTGACGGCAATTTATTACTACAGTTGAAATATGTTGTGGAAGCAGGTACAGAGTAATTAGCTTAATTGACGCTTCAGTTAGAAAAGCGTAATTATTTATTTGAATTTAGTCACTACAACGTTACGGTGTCAAATCGTTAACACGTACTTAAGCTGTGACAATTTATTC
Source organism: Callitettix versicolor (assembly GCA_022606455.1). Taxonomy (NCBI): domain Eukaryota; kingdom Metazoa; phylum Arthropoda; class Insecta; order Hemiptera; family Cercopidae; genus Callitettix; species Callitettix versicolor. The sequence continues at coordinate 81,713,996 of CM040183.1, forward strand.
CTAGATTTAAAAACAAACATGTACCTTTAAAAGTTGTTAATTTAAAGTATTTTATTGGTGAGATCTAATTGAAAACAGATCTAACAGGTGATTTTAAATCACTCCCGAAAAATCGAAGGTCCTTCATGACCGAACGAAGCTTGGTCTCTATTTCAACTTGTCCGTTCGGCATTTGGTTTGTGTGTTAGTTCGTTTCTTACTCAATTTTGACCGAACGCATTGACCGATTGTTTTGAAATTTGTTATAAAGGTACCTTGTGTAAAGCCCAAAGGAAGTTTTTGTAGCATTTTCCCCTCAATCATGTCCGTTTCAAGATGGCGGCCTCTGATTTACAATCAAGAATATACGATATTTTACCCAAACTCAATGATCGATTGTTTTGACATTTGTTATAAAGGTACCTTGTATAAAGCCCAAAGGAAGTTTTTGTAGCATTTTCCCCTCATTCATTTTCGTTTCAAGATGGCGGTCTCTGATTTACAATAAAGATTATACGATATTTTACCCAAACACAATGACCGATTGTTTTGAAATTTGTTATAAAGGTACCTTGTATAAAGCCCAAAGGAAGTTTTTGTAGCATTTTCCCCTCATTCATGTCCGTTTCAAGATGGCGGCCTCTGATTTACAATAGAGAGTATACGACATTTTACCCAAACGCAATGACCGATTGTTTTGAAATATGTTATAAAGGTACCTTGTATAAAGCCCAAAAGAAGTTTTGTAGCATATTTTCCCCTCATATTTCCGTTTCAAGATGGCTGCCTCTGATTTACAATAAAGAGTATACGATATTTTACCCAAACACAATGACCGATTGTTTTGAAATTTGTTATAAAGGTACCTTGTATAAAGCCCAAAGGAAGTTTTTGTAGCATTTTCCCCTCATTCATTTTCGTTTCAAGATGGCGGCCTCTGATTTACAATAAAGAGTATACGATATTTTACCAAAACGCAATGACCGATTGTTTTTAAATTTGTTATAAAGGTACCTTGTATAAAGCCCAAAGGAAGTTTTTGTAGTATTTTCCCCTAATTCATGTCCGTTTCAAGATGGCGGCCTCTGATTTACAATAAAGAGTATACGATATTTTACCCAAACGCAATGAACGATTGTTTTGACATTTGTTATAAAGGTACCTTGTATAAAGCCCAAAGGAAGTTTTTGTAGTATTTTCCCCTAATTCATGTCCGTTTCAAGATGGCGGCCTCTGATTTACAATAAAGAGTATACGATATTTTACCCAAACGCAATGACCGATTGTTTTGAAATTTGTTATAAAGGTACCTTGTATAAAGCCCAAAGGAAATTTTTGTAGCATTTTCCCCTCATTCATGTCCGTTTCAAGATGGCGGCCTCTGATTTACAATAAAGAGTATACGATATTTTACCAAAACGCATTGACCGATT